>CM047806.1:126901998-128126892 GCA_026214975.1 Gentiana macrophylla
TCGCCAGTGTGGCTCAGGCGTCGAGAATGAGCATGGGGCGATACTTCTTGAATTCAAGGGGATGATGCAAACGTTGTTATCCAGAGATCGGGTAAAAATTATATCATTGTCAAATTTTTATGCGATAAATTTATTTGTTTGTATTATGATACTAATCGGGCCACATTTTTTCGGACTACCCTCATCGGCATCCATCTCATCCACCTCCTCCATCTTCTCCACAGTAAAAATTATATCATTGTCAAAATTTAGTTATATGTATTATGATACTAACTAAGACACATATTTTTCAGACTACCCCTCATCGGCAACCACCTCCTCCACCTCCTCCATCTCCTCCACATGATACCTACCGGGCTACACATGGTCAGCATGATGATCAGGCTACTGACGACCAGACGTTGACGTTCGGGTTTGATAAGATTCTTCTTTGGAGTTTCCGAGCCCATTGAAGAGGAGTGCATGGGAGGATTTCGTAGACGATTTATTGGTGGGCGATCCTTATATGGATGCAGAGGCGGCGATGCTACGGCCTCTCCTACTCCTCACGAGACTACACCTCTGCTCCTCACGAGGCTACTGACCTCTCCTACTCTCACGAGGCTACACCTCTGCTTCTCGAGGAGGCTACGACAGAGAGGCTCATTTACGACCACCGACCAGGCATTGTCTACGCTTGATTATAGTAAGTAATTTGAATTTAAAATTCAAAACTATAGTAAGTTATTTAAATTATAATGTGAAAAAGTATATAAGTTGATCATTTATTGAATTTTGTGTAAATTTGGGGTCCAAGTGAGAAACAATTGGGTAAACGAAAAGCCGACGATGCTTCTGATAGAAGATTGAGGACACGTCAGACTGTGACCCGTCCACGTTATTTAACTGATGGGTCGCACATAGTCAGTTTTCCCGGAGATACCGTTGTGAGGTGGACACCACGAAAAAAGTTTTCGGACGAGTTTGAAAACAAGTTCATCAAATGGTTCAATCAAGAAAAACCGCCCCAATTGAAATTCCCGTCGGGATGTCACCGGTTTTCGCGACTCTCTACCGCTTCCCAAGGCTTGGTGGACACGTCTCCATGATCCACTTATGGAGTTGGAGGCTACGGTATATTCTTTTGACTTCACTTGCATATTTCTTATTTCATTATCTCTAACTTCAATTTTGAATACGTACAGCATGTGGATGCGTATATGGACTTGGTAGAATGCCAAATGGAATCATATCCAAATGCTTCACACCACATTCACCATTGCGTGCTCAGATTTTGCTTATTATTGCGGATCACCGGTGATGCACTCACAAATCTTTGAAATTCCAGTGTTTGTGACTCGACTTTCGAAGTGGGATGAAAACACCGTGATATACACTCCTGAGCCATTACTACATCTCACTGGGCAGCCGTGCAAGTGTCTATTCCCCAATGGAAGGTTATGTTGTTTGATTGTCTGTCGGAGCAAAAGTACAAGCCTGATGTAGAAGCCAGCATCAATAGGTTGGGAGTTTCGTTTAGGAAAGTGTTCGAGACCGATGCACGATTATGTCAACTCCCAAAAATGGTTGATCCGGCGAAGCCTCCTTTGGAAGTGAAAATAGTAGAAGGCGTACCACAAATACCAATTCCGTAAGTGTTATAAACTTCTAACTATTTATCACATTATACAATCTACACTATTCTGACACTATCCATTTTATACAGGGGTGATTGTGGGTTATACACGGCAAAATTCATTGAGCATTTGTTGCACAAGGAAGATTTTTCGCTCCTCCATCATAAGAACATGCCGTTGTTCCGGAAAAAAGTTTATGTCCAACTTTTTAATCAAATAGTACAGTTGTAAACTAATTTGTAGCAACATTGTTTTGGTGTATGTTAACTTTGGAATTTTTGGTGTATGTTAATTTTGGAAATTTTTGGTGTATGTTATATTTTTGGTATTTTGTTGTATGTTGGTAGCCATTTATATTTTTGGTGATGTTGTTTTGATGAGTATTCAATTTGTTTAAAAAACAACTCAACTTAAAATGGATAATGATCGTTCTTTAAATATAAATGTATGGTCAAGAACATTCCTACGTTTGAACGTAGACAATGCAACATTATCTACGTTCAAACGTAGAGAATACAACAATCCCTACGTTCAAACGTAGAGAATGTTGCATTATCTACGTTCAAACGAAGGGAATGCAACATTCCCTACGTCCAAACGTAGCAAAGCAACATTATCTACGTTCAAACGTAGGTAATGCAACATTCTCTACGTTCAAACGTAGGGAATGCAACATTCTCTACGTTCAAACGTAGGGAATGCAAGTACTATTGTGGTACATGCAATTATTGTTGTTGAACAAGTACGAGCCCTTTAAATGATTTCTTCAAACTCTTTTAAGTAGTGTAAAGAGAAGCACTTCTTCACCTTTCAATTTACACTTCTTCACCTTCACTTTCAATGTACATTTCTTCACCTTCAAACTCTTTGAAATGGATAATGATCGTTTCTTTAAAGTTCTTGATGGCGGTTTCAAACAATTTTGGTATGTCATTATTAATTTATTTACTTTTATTATGATCAAACAAGCGTGAAATGTTTCTTTTTCATAGACACTACCTCCAAATACGTTAATAGGTTGAACGACACGAGGAACCTAGATAGGGCCGTTCTCAAAAGCCGATTAGGGACATGGGAAGTGAGAGTTGGAGCCACAGACAATGGAAATCTTCGTTTCTTTGGGGAAGGTTGGGAGGAGTATGTGGCGGCTCATTACTTGAATGAGAGGGAGTTTATAGTGTTTGAACACAGGGGGGATTTCATTTTCGACACTCTTCTTTATGATCACACTTCTTGTCAGAAGACTTTTCTCGAGATCGATGATCTGCAGATGATGATGACGCAGTGATGATGCGATTGATGATGCAGTGCAGTGCAGTAACCGAAATCCCCATTTTCGCATTTACGCTAAACTGGGTATTTTCACATGGTTGTTATTATGTGGTGAGATATTTAATATATTTTTAGTTATTTTCTTGTTTGATATTATTTTCCCCATTTTGAAAAAGTTTTTAAATTTGTTTGTGATTTGTAGAGTATTCCAAAGGCATTTGCGAGAACAAACGACATGTTGCGAAACAAGTCCGTGGAACTGCGAATTGCCACAGGGGAATCATGGCCTGCTAGAATTGTCTATATGGCAAATGAAAAAGTTCGTTTAAGCGGGTTGTATGATTTCATTACGGACAATGACCTAAATGCGGGAGATGAATGCAGCTTTGAAGTCATTGATCAACCTATAGAAAATCACGTCGTGTTTAATGTGGTGATTACTAAATATTGAAGATCATTTATTTAGGCGTCATCCTATCCTATTTATTGATCACCCTTCGTTTATTTAAGCGTCATCTTATTGTTAACTCAATGTATAGTTTACTCTTTTTTCTTGTGTGTAAACCCCGTAATAATTACTGTTAGTTTTACAGAGGTAGTGTAATGCAAGACAAACTTGATACCGATTAATAACCGAATACAATCATTACTACAATCCATTAATAAAATACTACATAACAAAAATCAATAACAATCAATAACAATCCATTCTAATACCACCATAACAAAAATCAATAACAATCCATTCTAATAACAATCCTACCGTATTGCGTGCAACTAGCTCTGTTATGTCCTGGATGTTTACAGCTTTGCTACACACATTCGATGGCCTGGGCGTTCCCATTCGTAAGGGATTCTAGTGGTATTAATTCTACCTCTTCTTGGTGCTCCACCGCATCGGCGCATATCTCATATTAGGCACACCGACTTTCATGTTTCTTACCGACTCTAGAACATCCCAATCCTCTCTCTGTTAGAATTGGATATATGCTAGCCATGTAAATCTCTTTGAAACATTCAGCCCTATAATACGGTGAACGAGTTCGGGTGGACTAATTACGTGATGATCTTGCGCGTCGCTTATAGCATGCGTGCACGGTATTTCCATTTTCCGAAATAACCACAATAACACTTCCGCTCTCTTAGATTTACCACCCCATGAAGCAAGTTATTTCCATGAATCTCAAATTCATCGGGGTTAACAGCTTAACCACGAACTTCCTTCTAGCGATAATATTCAAGCCACTATTTCATCGATCTCTGGTGCTAACATAGTCGCACAATCAAGCGCCTTCTGTCGTCTATCATTATACCATCTCTGCAGTGTAGCTCTAATGAATTCCAAGAGGCTAGGAACAGGCCAACGATGAGCTCCTCTAATCGCACAGTTGAAACTTTCAGCGTAATTGCTTGTCATTAAGGCGTATCTTTTCCCAGGAAATTTGGCACGCGCCCACCGTTCAACACCTATTTCGTCAAGTTGTTTATATGCGCCAAGACATTGTGCCTTAATCAGGGCGAACTTTCGGAGAAATTCGGCCTCCGAGAATGCATAGGCTGTTTGATAGAATGTATCTTCACAAAAACCGTGATCTTTCCATTTTTTGGTCAGATTGCCTTTTAAATGATGATAGAAAACACCATGATATGCATCGGAAAATACCTGACCAACCGCATTTCTAATAGCCTGGTGTCTGTCAGAAATAAAGCTCAAGTTTTCATCATGGATACCTCCAATGGCCACCCTCAAATGTCTCATGAAATACCCCCATGAATCGTTGCATTCTTTTTCAGCAATACCGAAGGCTTCAGGGAATAGGTGGTCACCGGCATCTACAGCAACAGCAATAAATAGTTGTCCGGAGAAACGGGTTTTCAGATGAGTTGCGTCCACACACAAAATAGGTCGACAATACTTGAACCCACGACGGCTTGCTCCCAAAGACATGAAACAACTGTCCGAACCTTCCCAGATTATCAAGTCGAAAGTCAATATAGGTCCTTCATTGGCATTACGCACCATCCACAAGTACGAGGGTATCGCGTTGTAACACTCCGTCGGTGAACCTCTCACCATCATTCTCATCATCTCGTGAGCTCGGTATGCTTGGTCATAAGTCAATCAGCCTGCTCGTAAGTTGTGAGCATGTCCTCCATAATTTGTCTCGGGCTTATACTCATTGCCGAGTTCTTCCATTTTCTCGACTTAGCGGACTCGCAATAACAATAGGTGTTGCTTGTCGATTGTCATTATCCGCGATTCGAGAGGCACAAGTATGGACATCATTCAACGTTGTGATCTCAAATGTACGTGTGTGACATCTGTATTCACCTTCACCCGCTTTACTTCTTACATGCCATTTGCATGTATCGTTAAGACATTTGTAATACAAGCAACCTTGTGTCCGACCTACCCAATCTCATCTGAAAATTGTTCGCAACCGCATACGATTTTTGTTACGGATTTTATCAACACAAAATAAACAAGTAATAATCCGGTTAACCTCAAGTATAAGGATCGTAGTAATAGCGGTTAATGCCGGTCGATCTTACGGGGAACTAAACGATTGTGATCTCTAGTTTTTATCTAACTAACCTATGTCACGATTACTAAGCTAAATAGCGGATAAAACTAAACGAAATACTGAAAATTAAACTTAACTAAAACGTAAAACTGGACAGAAGAGATGATCTAAAGCCAGGAGGGATACGGGCTGCGAACCAATTTAAACTAACTAATCTAAGATGCAGATAAAAGTAAATTAACTAGACAAATTCAAGCTTTTAAGGATTTAAATCAAATTTATAACGAGCAAACGAGGATTGATCCACCTATCCAACGAACATTGATTTCCTATCTCGATTATATTGCGCTTTTATCTAGGTTGTGATTCACCTCACCTAAACATGAACCCTAATTCCTTAGAAAGTTCATCTATCAATCTATTATCTTCCGATGTAAGATTAACGCGTTTTCTAACCAAAGGTGCGAACTTTGTGTTTATAATCTAAGAATCGACCTATTAACTTCCGTTATGATAGATTCGAATTACTATTCTTATTCATGGTGATCTAGGGTTTATTAAGACTTCCATCAACAATAAACAATCAACACATGCACATCTTCCGATATAAGAGCAAATTAAACATGAATAAGCATGAATAAGAAACAACCTTTATTAAAAACTCACAAAGATAATCGAAGAAAACGAAATCAATAATTGTTGGACGGCTTCACAATACTCGTTTGATGAAGCTTTTAGCCTCTGAACATCCTCAGCAACTCAAATTTGCAGAAATAGTGCATAAAAAGTAACTAGTTTTTAATCTAAACTAAGAGCATAAAAACAGAATAAAAGATGAAAACGCAGCCTAAAGCCGCCCCTAGGTTTAGGGTTTTGAATAATGAGAGTAGGATCCCTTGTGTGGAGAAAACAAATTGACTATATATAGATTTCAAAGTCGGTTCTCGCTAAAGTCGGCTACCGGACGCCTGTCCTGTTCTTGGGGCGCCCGTCCATTCTTCACATGAACTTCAAATTGGGCGAGTCACGACCAAACGCTCGTCCGTGACGGGCGTCCACTTCAGCGTCCCAAACATCCTCGAATCAACTTCCCATATCCGGACGCTTTCGTCCAATTCCATCGACGCCCGCCCACTGGACGGGACTCGACGCCACCCAATATGGTCGATTTCGATTTCTTTATCTTTATCTCCTTGTAAATCATCATTATCTCTTCCTCTTTAATCAAATCCGACTTGATCATCTCTCGATCACCTCTTGAGCTTGAATTTGTGCTTTTATGACACATAAAAATATCGCAAAATGTAATATCGCTCAAATAATCATAAAAACATAATGAACACTCGTTTCTTATACAAATTCATACAAATATGAGAGAAAATAACATAAAATATAGCGTTATAAATCGTATAAATTCACCCTCAACAACTCCCCCACACTTAAGCTTTTGCTCGTCCCGAGCAAAACAAAGCAAAAGTTAGGCTCGAGAGAAGAACAGACATCTAAACGTGCATAACACATATTCAATAAATCAGAAGTTCACCCTTGTGTGTGTGCATAGCCATAAAAACTTCCACTATATCCAAACTCGAGAAACTCAAAGCAAAACTAGCTAATACCCCCTCGTGGACTAGCAATAAATGACACTCATACGATGTACCCTACAAACGTGACATATCCCGAAAAATATGATCGAATGAATCTAGGGCCTTTCTGAAATACTCAGAGGATAATCCCTACAGCAGATCTATCAGTTTATACTGGGGATAAGATAGACGATAACTTAGTCTTATATTCATTTCACATCAATTGTTAAGTTGATCTAACCATTTCACTTTAAACACACATTAGAAGAAGCTATTGCCCTCATAGCAGAATAGGACATTTCGAGATAATACCCTACCTTACTCCAATCATAAGGCGACTTTTCCTAACGTCGTGAAGCTCTTAGTCATCATAGTGGTATAGGACTTACGTGGTAACCCTAACGCAACCCAAATCATCGACTAGCTTCCGACACACCCATTTTATTCATTTAATTCAACTTTTTCATTAACAACATTAGTTACGTGTTACTTATCACATTCAAACTTACAGATATTCACAGTATCTCATACTTTGGATCTAAATACAAACTATCATAAATCTCACGATATATACGTAGCACTAAGCACATGACTTACGAGAAAATCAAAAACCACTAATCCAAAACGGGGTATAACTTTATAAATAGCTCATCGTCACTATGGCTCGTGGAAATTAGTGCCGGGTGAAACAACTACTTTACCAAACACATGATATACAAACTTAAATGACTATAAAAATAGCGAACATTGAATCGAATTGCCTACTCGGACAAAAAAAAAAGCGAAAGTGTCGGAAAATTTCAAAAATTTAAAAATTTTAGCTCATTGCATAGAAACATTACGAATTAAGCAAATGTGCGAGATACCTATCGAAACATTCCCTCCCCACACACTAAAAACCAACATGTCCGTATGTTGTGCAAAATGAAAGAAAAGGACAAGACTTAGTGATGTAAATTGAAGCGTTGATCGGGCCGGAGCCTCTGAATGACACCGCCGAACGCGTAACTGCATAAATGTAGCTCAACGAAACCGCTAAAAATATACCCGCACGTCTTGACAAACATGGAACCATCTCGGGGAAAACGGGGAGTTATACCAAAATGAAAAGATATAGCAAATTCAAAGACTAACACGAGATAAAGCATCCAATACAACCAAAAAGTATAAACTAAGTCGAAATGAAAGTATCGGGTGCCTTATGGCTTACATGATCCATCGAAAGAATAAATAGTAGCAACATCAAAAATTACAATGAACCATATAAGAGGAAAAAGTAGTAAAACCACACAAATGAAGGTATCTAGGGCAAATCAAATCGAAAAAGATAGACAAAGAAAGTCAAGATTGCCCCGGGCCGGGTATCGGAAGGAGGGCCGGGAAGGTGGTGATGTAGCCTTAGGTGCCGAATCGATCGCTCCTCATCGGAAGAGGACTCGGACTCGTGAAGAACGCCGGCAATGGCCTGCTCAATCTCGAAAGAATAATGGTAGTCAATGAGGCTCGGATGAAAATCTCGCTATCCTCTCGGTTGCCGGCCTTCACATATACACTGTAGGATCGTCAAAATGTTGTTCTGAGATGTCCTGATGTCTTCCAGCCACTCCCGCAAACTGTTGGCCATACTTAGCCGCGTCCGGACCGAAGGCGGTAAAGCAGGAGCCGTAGACGCTCTAGGTGGTGCCGAAGATGAACCGGGCTCCTGTGGTGTCTCCATCTCAGACGGACTGAAGGCTTACCTTCTCACGCCAGATCGGCCTCGGATTCTTCGGTTTGTGATCGGCCCCGTACTCAGGCACACCGGCATCGATACAGAGACTGTGGATCAAGTGAGGATAATCAAACATCGGGTATAAATCTTCCGATTAATAGCCACCTCATCATATAGCGCCCGCCCCACATTCACGGTCCAGGCCAAATGTCAATGCGTACAACATGCCTAGGTCACCGATGTGAAAGTGCGTCAAGTTGTTCTTAGGCAACAACCGACTTTGAATAAACCGACACTGGACCTTCAATCCTCCGTCCAGGGTCGTGGTTACCAACTCCTTCCGGTCACCGCCCGGTCTTAACGTCCACGCCACGTCCGGACACACTCTTAACCTCAACTCCTCCAAAGGATCCTGCCCCAAACTCTGTCTATGTACAATCTCTTCCTTGTAGTCCCGACCCTCGAAAGCCGCTAAGTTGTATTTCTGATTAATCACTTCCGGTGTAAAAGGAACTTCTACCCCTCGAACCACGACTACCTTCCTCCCCAAATCGGTTTCCGAACAGTTAGCATAAAATTCCCGAACTACGGAGCTATTCACCGGGGTAGTCGGGATTGTCATCAAGGTCTCCCATTTCCGATCCTTGAGCAACTTAACGAACCCCGGATCGACTTTGGCCTCCAAAATGGCCCGCTCAATCAACATCGTCCGCGAGAAATAATGCTGTCTATACACATCATGAGCTCTGGGGTTCACGAACCGACGAGGTAGTGGCATCGGGGTACGGTTTTGGATTTCTTTCTAGGAGGGGCTGCCCTAGGTACAACTGGTTCCTCTTCCTGGGTGGCATCGGCAGGTCTCTCATCGACCCTAGACGAACCTCCACCTTTCAACTCTGGGCATCCGTACCAAAGGCACATCGTCACTAGTCTCGTAGTCCGAGGTCGGCTCATCTCACAAAGAAGCTCTAGTTTGGGTGGCTCTGGGGAGGTTGTTCTCGTATACTCACACCCCGGTTGGGATCGACCAAAGTAGGATCAAACTCCTTGCGCTTTCTTTCCGGCCTCCTAGCTACTTCCTTTCCATGCCTCTTAACCACGCCTTCTTATGAACCATATTCAACCTTATTCTAACCAAAACAACCCCGAGTCACAACAAGATACCCGTTTAACATCCAAAGCGGGATTTCAAATCAACCAAACCACAACCGCAACCATAATCATCACCAAACAATCCATTCATCACCCATCACAACACCACATCACCAAAACAGAGCAGAAAGAAACACCAAAACCAAAAAAAAAAACAAAGTAAGGTAACATTCAAGAAAACGAGCCGACCCAAAGATCGAACTCACAAAAACGTGAATGAAATCTAGAAAAGTTGTTACTAACTTACCGAGTAGGGTGAGTAGATGTTGATTGAGGTGAAAACGAGTCCAAACAACACAAAAATGACCTCCAAAATCAAATTTTTCTTCCAAAAAGTCGGACTGCAATGGGGTCTGATTCTCCAAAAATATCGTGTTTTGGGGGATTTGGTTATGAAAATCAAAGAGAGGTTATCAAGGGCGGCCTGTAGCACTTTGAATCGCTCAAAACGGTTTAGAATTGATGATTTTAGGGCAAAAGGAGGGAGAGAAACCGTTTTTGCTTTTTGAAATCCTGAAAAATGAAGGGTCATGCGTTGAGGGAGTATATATAGGCAGAGGTTGGACGGGCGTCCACGATACCGGACGGGCGTCCACTGGGAATTGATGAATCGGACGGGCGCCCGGATTTATTAAACGCTCGTCCAAGAGTTTAAATCACATACAGGATTGGAGGGAATAACGCAGACGGGCGTCCAGGCTTAGTGGACGCTCGTCCTAAAATTGGTCAAGGCGGACGGGCGTCCAGAGTTCTGGACGGGCGTCCAAGCAGTATAAGTGCAAAAATTTATAAAATTTCCATACAAATCAAATTCAAAATTGCACTATCGTATTAAACTTATATAAAACTTCAAAAATACAAATAAAAATCAAACGAAGTACAAAATTACTAGAAAATAAATAAAAACAGATGGAAAACAGTGGGTTGCCTCCCACTCAGCGCTTTTGTTTTACGTCGTTTGCTCGACGAAACATCCTAAGAACGCTAGTCATCATAAATGTCCGACCAATCTATCACTCGAATGAGACGGCGGAGCATGTCAATCGCCGGAGGGAAGTCATACTCATCTTGTAAACCCCAGTCCTCACCAGCTACATCAACACCTCGAAAGTGCTCAGCTTGCAGCACTAGCGCTAAATCTGTCAGCATCGGATCATTGAGGATTGTGTAAGGACGTCCTAGAGCTGCCTGTAACTCCTCAGTAGTAAAGTCTCCACCTCCCGAACAACGGGGAACAATGAGAACATAGGTGACCGTCTTGACGCGGGTACTAATGTCAAAATCTACGTGCAAAACGATGGTTCCTCCCGGTCCGTCATCTACAGTAATGAGTGGAATCCTCCTGGGAAAGGTAACTCCTCCAGGCGAACACCGAAATCCATATCTAGAAAGCACAACTAACTGACAGATAAAAACCAAAACTTAATAAGACTAAAACTGAATAAACTAAACTTAAATACTAACACTATCAAAGCATAAAACAAAAACAACTGAAAGAACGATATCTAGGTTGCCCCTGGTAGCGCTTTTTTGGTTAATGTCGTTAGCTCGACACCGTTTAAAACTCACCTGGATCAGGCCATTTGACTTTTCGCGCCACCACACTACCTCGTGTAGGCTCGACGATCGATGAGTGTGGGCGCAGAAACAATCATCTCACACATGGGGTGAAATCTTTAATAGCTTTCCACATACGCGTGAACTTCCCCATGGGCGACCTCTTCATTCTCTGAGCCCTCTGATGACGCTTCAACTGACGCTCCCTTTCAAACTCTTCCATATCAGCACTGCCTGCTAGAACTTCTTCAGAAGGGTTACTTCCGGCATCCTCGGAGAACAAGTCGGGTGATAACTCGTTAAAGTCTTCGACTCGCGGAATACCACATCCGAGAATATCGAGAAATTTAACAATCAAAGATGTCTCTTTAGGTTCACCAATATAGTGTTTGCACCTCGACCGTTGACTCAAACGGGTCACCACTATAACCACGAAGTTCTAGAACGCCTCCGGAATGATTTGGAGAATCTCGAAAGGGCGGACCAACGTGTCCTTAACTTTCCAGAAACAGATGTAACCTAGAATTATATAGAAGAACTTTTTCGCCGACATGAAATTCTCTTTTCTTAATCTTAGCATCGTGGAGTAAGCTTCATCTTATCTTTACTAATCCTGGCACTTTCATAGGCCTGGAGTCCGAATTAAATCCGACTTATGTAATCTCGCTTTGTGTCGATGTTTCCCACAAGATTGGGAGTCAAAGTTCGAAACTTTGTAGCCCAATAAGCTCTATGATCTAACTCGACAGCGGATGACATGGTTTCCGTAGAGACCATTTGATATGGTGATGTACCCATGGGGTCTTATAGGCTGTTCGATATGCCCACAATTACATCATCCAACTTTAGACTCCGCTCTTCCTATGATCATAATGATCTTCTCCAGGATCTTCTTAATGCTCTGGTTGCTCCTTTCAACCTCGACCACTAGTCATCGGATGATATGGTGTGCCAATTTTATGACGAACACCATACTTCTCGAGTACTTTCTCTGAAGTCGGTTGCGAAAATGCGTCCCTTCATCACTGATCAAGGCACGTGGACATCCAAACCTCACGAAGATATTCTTCTTTAGAAATTTCATCACCGTCTTATGATCATTGTGAGGAGTGGCTTGGGCCTCCACCCATTTAGACACGTAGTCTACGCAGACTAAGATGTATTTATTACCGCAAGATGATGGGAATGGTCCCATAAAATCGATACCCCATACATCAAAGACTTCGCATTCGAGGATGGGTTTTAAAGGCATGTCAAAACGCCTTGTCAGAGTACCGGTTCTTTGGCACCTATCACAAGCTTTACAGAAAGCTTCCGTATCTTTAAAGATCGTAGGCCAATAGAAACCGGATTGAAATATCTTAGCAACGGTTTTCCACGGACCAAAGTGACCTCCTGTGGGTCCACTGTGGCACTGCTCAATGATGTCACGTTGCTCAGATTCTGGAATACATCTCCTAAGCAAACCATCTTTACAGAAATCTTGAAAAGATAAGGTTCATCCCAAACGAAATATTTTAAATCCGAGAAGAACTTTTTCTTCTCCTGATAAGACATCTCTGGATCGAGATAACGGCCATGAAGGTAGTTTACAATGGAAGAATACCATGGAACATCAGGAGAGCGGCCATCGATCAACATGATGTTTTCTAGAGGAAAGTAAAGATCTATATCATCTGGTTCATTCTTTTCCTCATTTAACATCCTAGACACATGATCCGCTACTACATTCTCACTGCCCTTTTTGTCCTTAATTTGAACGTCAAACTCCTGTAGGTCAATATCCAACGTAGTAAGCGCGGTTTAGCCTCTTTCTTAGTCATCGAGATAGCAGCGGCGTGGTCGATCCACACGATCACTTGAGCTCCTAACAAGTAACTACTGAAACTTGTCCATGGCAAAGACTACGGCTAGTAGTTCCTTTCAATGGTAGTATAGTTAACTTGAGAGGGGTTCAATGTGTGGCTTATGTAATAGATAGGTCGAACTTTCCTTTGATCTTTTGCCCTGAAACGGCACCAACAAAGATAGTTTGATGCGTCGCACATAAGCTCAAATGGTAGGTTCCAATCGAGCGATATAAGAATTGGAGCCGATATTAAACGATTCTTAAGCTCCTCAAACGCTTGCTTGCGGCTCTCTTCAAAATTAAACTCAACGTCTTCCTTTAGTAAAGTGGGCGAGGGCTTGGCTATCTTGGAGAAATCTTGAATGAACCTTCCTGTAGGCTTCGGCGTGTCCAAGAAAGCCTCTCACTTCGCGCACATTTTAGGATAGCTCATCTTCTCAATAGCTTCTACTTTTGCCTGTCAACTTCTATACCTTTGGTGAGATCTTGTGGCCAAGAACTATTCCTTCATCTACCATGAAATGGCATTTTTCCCAATTAAGTACTAGGTTCTTTTCCACACATCCGGATAACACTGATCAAGATTGTCAAGGCAATCATCAAAAGATCGACCAAAAACCGAAAAATCGTCCATAAAAATCTCCATACACTTTTCTACAAGCCCGTCAAAGATGGCTAGCATACATCATTTGAAATGTAGCCGGGCATTGCAGAGACCGAACGGCATTCGTCTCAGTAGGCGAATGTACCATAAGGCGCAGTGAAGGTGGTCTTTTCTTGGTCACCGGATCAATGGGTATCTGGAAATATCCTGAATATCCATCTAGAAACAAGAGAATCGTGTCCCGCCAGACGCCGAGCATCCGGTCAATGAATGGAAGGGGGAAATGATCTTTCATGGTTACCTCATTGAGCTTTCGATAATCGATCTGCACTCTGTAACGAGATAACAAGCCTCAATGCAATTTCCTCTCCTTCTCATTCTTTTCAATTGTAATTCCACCTTTTTGGGAACTACTTGAGTCGGGAAACCCATTCACTATCCGCGATGGCATAAATGATTCCCATGTCCGGAAGTTTAATGATTTCTTTTTAATGACTTCTTGCATATGAGGGTTGAGCCTTCACTGGGTCATCTCGACACACTTGGCGCCTCATTCGTCTTGATCTTGTGCATGCGATGTCGGGAGATATTCCCCGATATCTCCTACTTGCCAACCAAAAGCTTTTTCATTCTTCTTCAAGACGTTGATCGCCATTTTCTCTATACGGGAAAGCTTGGCAGATATGATTAATGGAAGCTTGTCGCCTTCTCTTAAGAACACATACTTAAGATGTTTGGGTAACGGCTTCAACACCAAATCCGCAGGGGGGTCCTCTAAACTAGACTTGAGATCTCCACTTTTCAACTCAATATCATTGAGTTTACTCATGGTCCCACCGCCAAAGCTTCTCCTTCCAACAAACCCTTCCTCAAAATCACCGCTAGTTGATCCAGATTCACCCTACCATGAGTATTCAGATTATCAACTAATCGCTCATATTCTGCTTCTACAGCCATGACTTGCTTATCCATATAGTCGGTGAAATCATCCATCATATAATCAATGGAAAAGCCGGTTGGAGGGCCAGAGGGTACTTGAATGGACTTTAAGACATTGTAACTCACCTCTTGGTCACCAACTCGGATAGTCACTTGCCCACCATCGCAGTCGATGAGAGCTCTAGTTGTAGATAGGAAAGGTCTTCCTAGAATCAAGGAACGCTTTTAGTCTTTCTCTATATCTAAAACATACCAATCAACTGGAAAGGTAAATCGATCAATCTGAACCAAAACGTCTTTTAGGATTCCTGAAGCTTTCTTAGAGGATCTATCCGCGAATTGTAAACTCATAGTAGTGGGTTCTAGAAGGCTTTGTAAACCGAGCTGTTTGCAAACGGACATTGGCATAAGGCTTATAGAGGCACCTAGATCACACAAAGAATTTGGGAAGACTAGACCTCCCATCAAAACCGTAAGTACAAATTTGCCAGGGTCACCTCTTTTAATTGGTAAGTTTTCATAATTAATCATGGAACAATCCTCACCAATCTGCCTTTCCATGCCTGCTAATTTCTTTTTCGAAGACACAACATCCTTGATAAATTTTGTATACTTAGGCATCTCGACTAAGACATCCGATAATGGAAGATTCACCTGAGTATTTTTCAAAAGGTTTAGCACCTTTTCGTACTTCTTATCCTCAATCAAAGGAATGTTGCTCTTTCTCGGTGGAAATGGAAGTTTCTTAAGGTCATCCTCAGAGAAAACCCTTTTTGAGGATGCACTAACAGCTCCGTCTTCCAGATCCTTCCAACGAACAGTTTTTTCAGATTTCTTAGTAGTCGGGGGATCAGCCTCCTGACTTTCGCTTGTTTTTGGTCCTCAAAGGATCAGCCACTTGAGGATCACCAAACTCTTCACCTCTCGGGGATCAGCCACCTGAGTTTTCTCTTGCGATTGAGGGAGTGTAGGTGCTCGGCTTCCCCTCCCCGCCTTATCAATGGCGGGGAGGGGCTGGTGGTTTCCCGGATGGGAAGGACCACTAACTTGTGTACCGCTCCTTAGATTCATTGCACCGCCTCCTCCTTACCGTATTGACTTGATGGCACGAGGTCGAAGATACATGGGCCTTTGTTCAAATCACTGAGCAACTTGACGCGCCTTCGATTCTTCTCTGGCGAAACCGGCAAACGCCTCCTGAGGGTCTAGAAGCCAACTGCTCACCAGGTTGCCCAATTTGTCTCTCAAGATTCTTCATCGATCTACTTTGCTCCTCCAACTTAGCTTCAAGATTTGTAGGTTGGGAGGCCCTTGAGAGTTTTGGAGATTTGGAGCATAGGGCTGGTCAATACTTTGAAATTGAGAATTTGAATTGGAAGGCCAATTCGATTGAATTTTTATGCGTAGGATTGGAAAAGTTTGAGTTTTGATTCTCGATTAAAACCAGGGTTTCGTTGAAATTCGATTCAATTAAAATTCGAATTGAAGTTTGAAGATGGATTAAACCCTTGGTTTTGAAAATTGCCCTGGCACGAAACCGATTGAACCTTTGATTGTTCTCGCCATAGAATGCATTCACTTCCGCATTTTGTCCGTTCATAGGGGCGTAATTTAGAAGTGTGCCTACCCTCGTCACAATTTTGACATGTGACTTGATTGTACTTGTCCATAGTCATGAACAGCATTTACTTGATAAGGTGCGAGGATTAAATTGACATTGGCAATTCATATGGCGGTCGACGGCAATTTTTGCAATCTGAACACGAGGGTTCTGTGGAAAAGAGGAAGTTTGATTTATAGGATTGGAAACTTGAGGTGGTACCATCTGCTTTTGCAGCATGGCAATCAAACTTTGTAAATTGACTTCCTCAACCTTGGGAGGAGGAGGTGCTTGAATTGCTTGATAAGAGGGGGCATAGTTATATTTTGCAATGTCCTCAAACAATGCCCATCCCTCATCAGGCGTTTTCTTCAGAAATGCCCCGCCAGAAGAGCTATTGACCATGCCTTTTGTAAGCTCGGTCAATCCACTGAAGAATGTATTGACTTGCCTTTCCAGTGGCAAGCCATGGTGGGGGCACTTTCTAAGAAGGGACTTGAATCTCTTCCAACACTCGAAGAAAGATTCATTCTCTTTCTGATAGAATGTGAAAATTTCATTTAAGCATTTGGGGGCGTCTTTGAAGGTGGAAAATATTGACTCAAGAACTCCTTTTGAGTTACGCCAGGTGGTGATAGATTCAGACGGGAGAGAGGTGTACCACTCTTTGGCCTCCCTTTCAACGAAAAATGGAAATAGTTTAAGTTTGATAGCATCCTCACTTACTCCTTGGATGCGTGTAGTACCGCATATCTCTAAGAATGTGTGTAAGTGGGTATCACGGATTCTCCGATTGGTAGCCGTGAAAAATTGATGCGTCTTGGCATCATCGGGATAAGTCCTGGCTTCACTCAAAGGTTTGTGCAGTAATGGCTGGAATAACAATAGCCGGGTTGACCTTGACTTCGCCTGGCATGGCGTAGTCTGCCAAAGTACGTCTATTATCGCGCCATTATCACAAAATCGGTGATTTCTCTTGCTAGTTGTTCTTCAAGATCTTGCTCGGCTCATCGTGCGCGAACCGCATGAACGGAAATTCCGCTGCTTGGCGGACTATGGTTCGCTTCGGGTCGTGGGTGTATATTAACGGTCCTTTTGACTCGAGTTTGCATAAACCGGACCAAAAACAAGTGGAACAAAACCTAAAAACTAAGAAAGTAAAAGCCTAAACTAAAAATTAAAAGCCTAAAGAAGAAAAGGAAACAAAAGTGTTGAGGAAAACAATACCGGACGGACGTCAAAAGATTGGACGGGCGCCCGATGAAATTGAGATCGGACGGGCGTTTAGTAGTTTAAACGCCGTCTGATGTGACGGAACACTGAACGGGCGTCCAAAACTTATGGACGCTGCTTTAAGTGAATAAAACCGAGCAGAATCGATAATTTTCAGCCGGACGGGCGCCCAATATCCAGGCGCCCGTTTGGTTCACGGGAAAACTAGAACAAAAGCAGAATTTGCAGAGAATAAAAGAAGGTGAGAAAGAACGTCGGAAAAGCGAGAAGATGGAAGATCTAACTTCAAGAAAACTACTAAGGGAAAGTTTTAAACCCTAATTATCTACTTAACAACTACCTAAAACAATTATCAACTAAAAACAGGAATTTAAAACGGGATAAAACAGGAAAACGAAACAAAAACAAACAGAAAAAAAATAGAAAACGAAAACAAAAACTAGACAACCGTCCGGTTCCCCGGCAACGGCGCCAAAAACTTGTTACGGATTTTATCAACACAAAATAAACAAGTAATAATCCGGTTAACCTCAAGTATAAGGATCGTAGTAATAGCGGTTAATGCCGGGTCGATCTTACGGGGAACTAAACGATTGTGATCTCTAGTTTTTATCTAACTAACCTATGTCACGATTACTAAGCTAAGACATTGTGCCTTAATCAGGGCGAACTTTCGGAGAAATTCGGCCTCCGAGAATGCATAGGCTGTTTGATAGAATGTATCTTCACAAAAACCGTGATCTTTCCATTTTTTGGTCAGATTGCCTTTTAAATGATGATAGAAAACACCATGATATGCATCGGGAAATACCTGACCAACCGCATTTCTAATAGCCTGGTGTCTGTCAGAAATAAAGCTCAAGTTTTCATCATGGATACCTCCAATGGCCACCCTCAAATGTCTCATGAAATACCCCATGAATCGTTGCATTCTTTTTCAAAGAATACCGAAGGCTTCAGGAATAGGTGGTCACCGGCATCTACAACAGAATAAAGAATAAATAGTTGTCCGGAGAAACGGGTTTTCGGATGAGTTGCGTCCACACACAAAATAGGTCGACAATACTTGAACCCACGACGGCTTGCTCCCAAAGACATGAAACAACTGCTCGAACCTTCCCAGCATTATCAAGTTTGAAAGTCAATATAGGTCCTTCATTGGCATTACGCACCATCCACAAGTACGAGGGTATCGCGTTGTAACACTCTCGTCGGTGAACCTCTCACCATCATTCTCATCATCTCGTGAGCTCGGTATGCTTGGTCATAAGTCAACCGCCTACATAATCGTAAGTTGTGAGCATGTCCTCCATAATTTGTCTGGGCTTATACTCATTGCCGAGTTCTTCCATTTTCTCGACTTAGCGGACTCATGATAACAATAGGTGTTGCTTGTCGATTGTCATTATCCGCGTTCGAGAGGCACAAGTATGGACATCATTCAACGTTGTGATCTCAAATGTACGTGTGACATCTGTATTCACCTTCACCCGTTTCGCCCTTACATGCCATTTGCATGTATCGTTAAGACATTTGTAATACAAGCAACCTGTGTCCGACCTACCCAATCTCATCTGAAAATTGTTCGCAACCGCATACGATTTTTGTTACGGATTTTATCAACACAAAATAAACAAGTAATAATCCGGTTAACCTCAAGTATAAGGATCGTAGTAATAGCGGTTAATGCCGGGTCGATCTTACGGGGAACTAAACGATTGTGATCTCTAGTTTTTATCTAACTAACCTATGTCACGATTACTAAGCTAAATAGCGGATAAAACTAAACGAAATACTGAAAATTAAACTTAACTAAAACGTAAAAGCGACGTAAGAGATGATCTAAAGCCGTGAGGATACGGGCTCACGAACCAATTTAAACTAACTAATCTAAGATGCGATAAAAGTAAATTAACTAGACAAATTCAAGCTTTTAAGGATTTAAATCAAATTTATAACGAGCAAACGAGGATTGATCCACCTATCCAACGAACATTGATTTCCTATCTCGATTATATTGCGCTTTTATCTAGGTTGTGATTCACCTCACCTAAACATGAACCCTAATTCCTTAGAAAGTTCATCTATCAATCTATTATCTTCCGATGTAAGATTAACGCGTTTTCTAACCAAAGTGCGAACTTTGTGTTTATAATCTAGTAATCAGACCTATTAACTTCCGTTATGATAGATTTGAATTACTATTCTTATTCATGGTGATCTAGGGTTTATTAAGACTTCCATCAACAATAAACAATCAACACATGCACATCTTCCGATATAAGAGCAAATTAAACATGAATAAGCATGAATAAGAAACAACCTTTATTAAAAACTCACAGTATAATCGAAGAAAACGAAATCAATAATTGTTGGACGGCTTCACAATACTCGTTTGATGAAGCTTTTAGCCTCTGAACATCCTCAGCAACTCAAATTTGCAGAAATAGTGCATAAAAAGTAACTAGTTTTTAATCTAAACTAAGAGCATAAAAACAGAATAAAAGATGAAAACGCAGCCTAAAGCCGCCCCTAGGTTTAGGGTTTTGAATAATGAGAGTAGGATCCCCTTGTGTGGAGAAAACAGCCGACTATATATAGATTTCAAAGTCGGTTCTGCTAAGTCGGCTACCGGACGCCCGTCTGGTTCTTGGGACGCCCGTCCATTCTTCACATGAACTTCAAATTGGGCCGAGTCACGACCAAACGCTCGTCCAGACGGCGTCCACTTCAGCGTCCAAACATCCTGAATCAACTTCCCATATCCGGACGCTCGTCCAATTCCATCAGACGCCCGTCCACTGGACGGGACCTGGACGCCAGTCCAATATGGCTGGATTTCGATTTCTTTATCTTTATCTCCTTGTAAATCATCATTATCTCTTCCTCTTTAATCAAATCCGACTTGATCATCTCTGGATCACCTCTTGAGCTTGAATTTGTGCTTTTATGACACATAAAAATATCGCAAAATGTAATATCGCTCAAATAATCATAAAAACATAATGAAAACACATAAATTAATCCTATGTTGCGAATAACTTATTTAAAGTACCATTTGCTCGATAAATCCATTGAACACTCGTTTCTTATACAAATTCATACAAATATGAGAGAAAATAACATAAAATATAGCGTTATAAATCGTATAAATTCACCCTCAACAACTTTATTTTCAAATTAAAATCTTCTTTTGAATCGTATTTCTTCCCATTGAACAATTCGTTCACGTCATTCATATGTAACGTACCGGTGGATAAACACCTCGGTAAATCATCATCTTCAAATGTGGGAATCCTCCATGAATAATCTTCTCACGCTTGCTTACTAGCATGTGCACCACGATTATTGTTGTCATCTCTGCCGGTTTGATCGGTTTGTATATGAGGTGCAAACGGAGAAGCCAAAAAACTAGTTACTGATCCACCAAACATATTATATGGCTGTTGGATGGGTGGAACACGACTACTTGAAGGTTGGTTAGGAGGATACTGGAACGATTGGTGTGGTTGGCTGTTTATGACAATATTACGACTACTTGAAGGATGATTTGACAGATTATGACTTGGTCTTACTGGTTGATACCGAAACGGTTGGTCCGAAGCTTCACCAAGCCTTTGTGTAGCAACATTGTTTTCATACCCACTACATCCATATTGTTGCTCGAACGGATTAAAATCTGGATCTGTAGCAAGTTCTTGTACCGGAGAAGGGAAATTTTCAATACTGTAATCCGGAGTATTGCAATCTTCATTTAAATCAATGCCATCATCCTCCTCATTTATCGGTTCATTGTTTGCCTCCACTGGTGTCGCATTCACACAAAAAATTACATTCTTACTTGTCATAGGCCGCTTGATGTAACCATTTAAGGTCTCGCTGCCTAAGATATCATCGTGGTATATTTCCCACACTACCGTAAGTAAACAAAGCTTTTAGGTTGAGCTTTGAATCAGACCGATCAATACCAAGCCTCAAATACACTTTATCCAATAACGCATTCAATCCTATTTTCTTTGGGACAAATAATGAGAACATCGATCCATTTACATAATTCCACCTGTTATAGATAGGATCATACGTAAATTCTCCGTTGAACGAGACAACAATCATAGTGTTGCGATTATCTGTTTAAAACAAAACAAAACAAAAAAACGATTCAAGTCAGTATCAACTAAATCATTATCAACTTAAAAAGGATTGTTTCCAAAAAATGGTAAACATGATATGTATTTATTACACTTTCATAAATTACACTACATTATCAAATCAAAATTTATAACACTATCGTTCTTAGATGTATAAAATTACATAAACAACCTACTTAAAACACACATTTCAGATAAATACATATCATTTCTACAATATAAATAACATAATCACTACTCAAAACACAAATTTCGGTTAAATAAATATCATTAATTACACTAAAACCTAGTAATTGAACCCTAAGAAAATACTTAAATACACTACTTAGAAGTATGAACATTACATAAACAATCTACTTAAAACACACGTTTCGGTTTTAGACATATGATTACTACAAATATAAATAACATACACTCATTGAGCACTTGAATTAAGATAAATAAGATAGCAATAACTTACCCATTTTAGCACTTGAATGATGAAGAAATGGACTTGAAAGATGAAGAAGTGAGCACAAAATTGATATTAGATTCAAAGCCTTTGAAGGAATGAGAAAAATCTCGTTAATGTGGTGTATATTCAACAAGCACCTTACAACAACATTAATACCCATCTACCACTGACAAACGTAGAAAATCTACGTCTAAACGTAACAAAACATACGTTTAAACGTAGATTTTACTACGTTCAGACGTAGCTAATTTTCAAAATATAACCTTTGGATTTCCCTACGTTTAAACGTAGTTTATCTACGTTTAAACGTGGAAACCTCTAACGTTGAACGTGAAAACCTACGTTTAAGCGTGAGAAAGATCAACCGCATCGTTTAATGTTAGTTATATTTCTCACGTGCGAACGTAGATATCTCTACGTTTACCATATTTTTCATGTCGGAAAAGCGCAACGCGATTTTTGAGTGTCGTGTCCCTGACACGACGCGATTTTTCGATTTCTGTCCGGCAACGTCCTTGTTCTTCTAGGAAAGAAAAATCTTAAAATTTATTTTTAAAAAAAAAATTAATAGACGACACTTCACACTTGTCCCACTTACAGAACTTAATTTTGAAAAGACAATGCAACGTTTACAAAGATATAGAGTTTTGAAACTTAAAGACATTGGATTGGACTTTTTAAACTATAAATAAATAACACTTGAAATAACTTTAAAACTCAATATTACTAAAAATTAATTATTTTAAATAGTACTTCATCGATCACAAAATATAAAATCATTTGATTTATCAATTAATACTTACTGTATTATTTTATTAATTTCTATCCCTAACCTATTATATATTAACCCACTTTTTACCCGGCGGATATACCTTGGTGGGTCGGAGCATGATCGTCCCGTCGGATCCAAAAAGCACTACTATATATGTCATGTATTTTTTTACCCCATTTAAAAGTTATATTCATCCTTATTATCTATAATAATAAGATAAATTGACATAATTTTTATAATGTAAATACAATTGTGCTTTGCGTGTGTATGGTTTTTTCACCGGTCCTACTCCGATTATTCATTATTTGCTTTGCATCGTAATGGCATTCAACTTTATGTGCTCTTGTACGTAGTTGATATGATTATTGCTGGCAATGATAAGGTTGCCATGACGATTTTTAAAGAATATTTGGGGAATTTCAAGATGGTGGACCACGGGACTTTGAAGTACTTCTTTGGGATAGAGGTGGCCAGGAACAAGGATGGGATTTTCTTGAATCAGCGGATAAGAAAACCGGCTGATTTCCCTATGGAGCACAATCATAGGGAACCGGATTATTTCTCTATGGAGCACAATCATAAGTTGGCGCTTGCTACAGGTGATTTGTTGAGTGATCCAGAGCATTATCGTCGGTTGATTGGATGACTTATTTATCTTGGGGTTACGCGACCTGATCTGGGATATTCCCTTTGTGTATTGTCTCAGTTTATACAGGCACCTCGGGTTGATCATTGGGAGGTATCCTTACGTCTCGTTCGGTATTTAATGAAACATCCGGGTCAAGGCAATTTGCTCTGCTCAGATAGTTCTCTTATACTCGAAGGTTGGTGTGATTATGATTGGGCAAGTAACCAGCTTATTCATCGGTCTTTGAGAAGTTGGTTTGTGTTTCTTGGTCTATCCCCGATTTCTTGGAAGTCCTAGAAACAAACTACAGTGTCCCAATCTTCGGTAGAGGTACAATATCGATCCATGGCCTCTATTACGTGTGAATTGAAGTGGTTGAAACAGTTACTTGCTGATCTTGGTGTTCGTCATCCCTTTGGGATCCGACTCTTTTGTGACAGCCAATCGGCTTTATATCTCGCTCATAAACTGGTATTTCATGAACACACGAAGCATATCTAGGCGGACTGTCACTTCGTGCAGGATGCAATCACGGATGGTGATAAAGTCAATCCTTTCATGCATTTCACACGTGTTTAACCCCTATTTTGTAGCACTTCGAGCCTCATTTCAATCATTTAGATGCCTAATCACGCTCATTTTTTCACTCACGGTTCCACATCACACTTTACCGGAAATCTCATTTTTATCATTGAAATGTGGACCTTTATCGCACACGGGGTACTTCGGAACCCATGATTTTACTTGGGTTGTTTGTGTTGTGTGATTTCAGGTTGAAGAGGTTTAAGAGGATGATTTGTATGAAGAGTGATGATTAAAAAGGGAGTTGAAGAAGAATTTTGAGAATATAGCTTTGAATATGCATTCTCGGCACTTACCGAAGCCTTGTTGGTCACCAGAATCTGGCAGAATACACTGCAAACTCGGTAGCCACCAGACAAGCCTTGGTGACTACCGAGAATTGAGCAAAATGGTTCCTAAACTCGGTACTTACCGGGAAAACCTGCGGCGGCCACCAAGCTCTGTTTTGAAGCATAGTAACCCATTTTCCTTATTTTTTTGAACGGAAAAAAAAGGGGCAGATCTGGGGCGAATTTGGGGCTTGGAGAGCACCCTCTTCTCACGTCAAAATTGTTAGTTCTAGAGTAGATTTAGCCACAAAAGGAGATTAAATCCAAACCAATTTATGCAATCTCCTTCTACTATCTTAGATAGTTTTCCCCTTTTAGTTTCTTATACAAAAACCCAAAAGATTTGTTCTAAGCTTTAATTTCCTGCAATTTCTTGTAATTGGAGCATGGGCTTTGTTCATCCATGATGGATACATCAATCTTTGATTGAATCTTCATAGTAAATGGATTAATGTCTTCTTTGATTTAAGGTATATATTCTCATTTTAGTGTAATTTTCTATTTTCATGGATGTATTTGGTATAACTTGCTTTGCCATTGTATTAATCATGAGTGGCTAAGTTAATTGTGGCTTAGGTGATGTGAATTTGAGCTAGATAGCTTGTAATTGCTTGGATTCAAGTTAGGCGATCTTGTATGTTCTTAATTGGTTCAAGTCATGGTGATTGATCGTCATGGGTGTGTTTTAATTCGCGACTAATTGCATCATCTAAGTCTTAATTCGAGGCATAATTGTAAGAATTGGCATGGACACTAGTCACCATGAGCACTTAGTAAAATCATCTAGAGATAGAATTAATTTCTAGAGTGTGTGTTACTTAATCTTAATTATTTTAAATAGTACTTCATTGATCACAAGATGTAAATCTATTTGATTTATCAATTAATACTTATTTTTTTCTATCCTAACCTATTATATATTAACCCACTTCTTACCGGAGGCGGATATACCTTGGTGGGTGATAGCAAAATAACTAACCGCTAACTTTGACCGACAGAGTATCGGGTCAACGGTAGTATAGTGTTGTCAAAGTCGAATCCACGAGGAGTAATGTTCAAGTACCAAAGTCGTTTTAGAACTTAGTTCGAGTCAAAATAGTGGTAGAGAGATATTATACTAATGCAAAAGTAAAGATTATACTAATGAGTTTACTTCAGGTATTAAAGGGTATAGTCGAACTATGATCCCACGAGCTACTTTTACCCCTGGGAAGGACTTAACAGGGGCGTGTCTTAACCGACCTACCTATCCAATGTAGTTTAACGACATCCATGGGTGCCAACTCCTAATTCTAGCGATTAGACTGAACAACTCGATCTAACCACCCTATGTGAAGTTAATTAATTCTCCTTTAGAAAACCGATTAACCTAACATGATTAAGCTCTGAGTCGCTCGAGCAATGATGACAAACCTCTGTATTGGAAACGGACCTAACAACTAGGCCGAATCTACGCAACGATCCTAAAACCCCTTATCCCACATCTCACCGCAAAATACATCTATAAGTTCGATGTGTGACAGTGAACTAGGTGATCAATCTAATTCAAAGACGTTAAAATAAGTTTTAGGGCGTGGATTAATCGTTTAAACAATAATATTACGCACTACACAACTCCATATCTCATCCACCTTAGGGTTTTCGCTCGCTTTCACATAATTCATCTACACATGAATTTAGCTACTCATAATTATGCTAATAAACAAAATAAGAATTGAAATCATGCTGGAAATAATAAAAGAGAAAGTATTCATTACCATAAAACTGAGGATAAATCTGATCTGAAAAAGTGTGACGAAATAATCCACCAAAAGAACAATCTTTGGAACTTGAAACGTAAAACTAAGCTATAGAAAGTGTTTAGAATCAAAGGATGTTATCTAAGGAATCAAGGGATCAAAGGGTGTTTAAACTATGCTAAAATCGCCCCTAAATCGCCTAAGAAAAGACTAAAGTCGGCGAAACATGAGTAGAAATGAATGAGTCGCGTATTTATAGGATTAGATCGAAATCTGCTGCTTTGCCGGGTCCGGACGCCCGTCTGGTCCATGTCGACGCCCGTCCGCTGGAAAATATGAAGATATTAGTTGTTCGTCTTCATTGGACGGGCGTTCGCATTCTCTCGACGCCTGCCCGTGGTAACTTATGACTTGAGGCTTTTAGGACCCTGGGCGCTGTCGTGTTAAATGAGCTTCATGAATCGGTGAGCCTACCCAACGCCGTCTGCAGGCGTCATTTGGATGCCCGTCCAGCCAAAAACATAACTTTACGAATGAGTGTCAATCTTTGTGGGCGCCCGTGCTGGAATGAGCAACGCCCGTCGATGTGGCCTTCCCAGCGAGACGCCCGATCTGAGGTATATCAAACGCCCGTCTGGCTAGTCCTCATCCCAAACTTGGCTTTTCTTCACTTTTTTATGCTACATTCGGGCCACGATCACGTCTCATAGTCCAAAACATCGCCTTCCGGGTCCTCGAGTCACTAAGTCCTGCAATAACATAGACAAACAAACACCACACATAATTCCGCCAGACAAAAGCACTCGGAAAAGAGTGAAATATCGCTAAAAAGGCGGAGTTTACCATCGATATGACAGTTTGACTCCCCGTGTATAAAATTCTCGATATTACTCTCAAAGCGGCCTATATCTACCCAAAACATGCCAATACGGTGATAAGCGGGGTTAAAGCACACACCAAAGTGCATAAAGTTGACTCCCATCGATGGGTGGGGCGATCGTCCTCCTCAAATCGAGAAAACACTATTATATATGTTATGTATTTTTTTTGCCTTCTTTAAAAGTTATATTCGCCCTTATCATCTATAATAATAAGATAAATTAACGTAATTTTTTATAATGTAAAAACAAATACATAGATATTACAAAGCTGGTACAATGTGACGCCCCGTTTCCAGACACCGAGTCCTTATCCGAAATGAGCACTTTGCGTATATAACTCGTATTTATAAAAATTATATACGTAAGCCTTACTAATACGTCATCAGAGTATAATTGCGGAAGTTTAAATGACTCAGAAAAACATACATAACTAGGGGTAGATTAGGAAAACCATATGTTGATACCATTACAACATTTATATTTTGGGAAAGCAACGATAATTCACAAGGCAAAACGATACAAGATTTAGCTTACATTACTTGTACTACTATAACAAAAGACAGTCTATCGTATAATACATTATACAAAAGCCGAAGATAACGAAACAACACTTCAAAGAATCCCGGGGTCACTTCTTTATATACACATCATCACATACGTCATCGTAACCTGCATCACCTTCTCGGGGTGGGAACAATATAACGAGGGGGTAAGTACATACGTACTTAGTAGAGAGTAGAAGCATCGAATCTATACAAATAACAACAATATATATAAATAGCACCGAAGGTCTACACACACTACCAAGTATGTTATAAAAGCACACTCCCCTTCAGCTAGCCTCGCTAGCAAACTCACGAAACAAAGGGATGAGTTGCATAAAAGTCCAAGGACACTTTGCGAGGTGACGGATGCACCACGACAGATTCAACCCCTTAAAAGGCATAGGGCTAGCCCCTAAGTGGAGTCCCACTCCCGGATGCGATATAAAGCGTGCCTCACGAGGACAAGAATGCTTTATCTTTTAGACTCTCAAGTATGTATTTATGCGTTTTGAACTAACCACCTTAGTTCATTGCACATAAAGAGGTTTCTAAAGACTACTAGACCTTAGAAAACTCTAAATTATATTTCTAGCACGTATCACGAAAATATTGGATTCTAATCCAATACCCACAAGGCTAAGAAATAAGGTTTACGATGATCCCGAGTTTCTCCTGCGAGAGGGTCTCCACAAGTCTTGAGCCAAATCCACCAGAAACAAAACCCCTAACTTTGCCACATAGCATCAAAGGCATTGACTATCAGAGTCAATATCAAGTAAGGCAAAATAAGATGTGTTCCAAAGCTCCCGTGAGTTACGGTGCGGAGCCAAAGCCACTAGAACACAAACATTTCACTTTACATGCATCACACCACAAAAGGATCTATACTCAGAACATGCTTATAGCAAAAATAGATTCAATTGAACACCTCCCTACCTCAAATCTTTGAAGAAAGCTGAAGCCAAAAATTTGAGAGCCGAAAACACAGCATTGAAAAATCCGACGGCCGGTTCATTGTACACAACCTTCATTTTAAAGATATAGAGTTTTGAAACTTAAAGACATTGGATTGGACTTTATTAAACTATAAATAAATAACACTTGAAATAACTTTATAGGTTTTTTCTAATTCTTATCTCTCCTCATCCGACTCGGCTACATCTCAAACCAGGCCATACCACATGGCCGCCACTTCCCTTGCTACGGCCTCATCCAACCATGCCGCTATTGTAGCCTTAAACCCTACTCTTCACGCTCGATCAAACTCACAAATCACAATCCGGCGTATGCTTTGTGGGTTCGACAAGATTCGTTCATCTTTTACATCAGAAAATCCGGCCTTTGCTTCAACGCAAAAATCAATTTCTTGCTTCATCTCCTACCTCTTATGTGGTCAATCGAGCATTCGCCGCCTGATTCTTTATGGATTTGCAACACGTTTTTGCATAGAAAAGTGATGGCTGACCATCTCGGTGATATCCTTCCATATTCGGTTGATTCGAAGCTTTATTGTCTCGATTCGGTTCTGTTTTGCAACACGTGAAGGAGTAGTGATTTCGTTTCATGAATGCCTCGATTCTGTGAATTTGGAACACATTTTTCGGATTAGAAAACGCGACGGCTAAGTGAAAAACATAACCATGGGCATTAGGATTTGGGGAGGAGAAAGAGGAACGTATCATTGTTACTATATTTTTTTGGTTTTATTACATGTATATTATATGTTGTTACTACTAATTTTTTAACGTTACTACATTTTTTTGTAACTTTTTCTATTTTATGAAATTTGTTGCTACTCGTTTATTGGTATTCTACTACATTTTTGAAATTTATTACTACTTGTTTTTAATTTTATTACTACTTATTTATTGGATGTTACTACATTTCATGGGCTATTATTACTTGTTTTTGGTATTCTTCTACTTGTTTATGAATTACATTTACTACACTTTTTCTAGTATTACTACATGTTTAATGTGTAAAATAAAAATCATGGGTATTTTGGTCCATTTATTATAAATTTGTCCTTTCTAATCACATAAAATGACAATTGTCCTTCTATTCCCATTTATGATTTTTGTCATTCATTACAGCCTTCTACCCATAACTTTAAAACTCAATAATACTAAAAAATAATTTTTTTAAATAGTACTTCATTGATCACAAAATGTAAATCTATTTGATTTATCAATTAATACTTATTATTTTTATTTCTATCCCTAACTTTGTTATATATTAACCCACAATTTACCAGGCGGATATACCTTGGTGGGTGAAGCGATCATCCTCCAGCGGATCCGAGAAAACACTATTATATATGTCTACAAATCATTTTAACAAGTATGAATAAAAAGTCTTGCATGAAAATTACTTAGGATTATACTAATAACTTGTTGTGTAATTATGTGAAAACTTTGATATAATGAATCATGTTCTGAATTGTCTAAGAGATCATGTTATAAGGCTGAACTATAAGATAAATGAAGAAGGAATGAAGTATGCATGCAAGTAAAAACCTAGCAGTCCTTATAAGGTTATAAAATGATCATGTTGGTGAATTGATACTTTGTATTTGTTTGGGTGTTGTGATGATAATATCAATGTATTAAAATGAGTACAGATCATGTTTTAGGGGCTAAATTAATGATTCCATGTGTCGAAGATAAAACATGCTTTATATGATCTAATATATGTTACATTTGTTGTCAAAGAATGTCACTATGGAAGTATTTTGGAAATATCACGGACTTTAATGATATTGTGTCTCAAGCCTGGAATGATTGTAGTCCCGGTGTTAGACTTGGTTGGGTACTAAAGGAAAAGCTGAAAATGTGAAAAAAAAAAAACTCGTAAAAACTGGAGCAAAACCGTTTTTGCTAATCTGAAAGAAGATGTCAACTTAGCTAGAAGTGAGGTGCATAAGTTTGATGCGCTAACAGAGAGAATAAAACCTTAGTGAAAAGGAGGTTGAGAAGAGGATTAATGCGATCAATACTTTGTTTGGAAAAGACAAGGATTTTGATAATATCTTTGAGACAAAAATCTAGGGTCAAATGGATTCAGGAAGGTGATGATAACTCAAAATTTTACCATAGCATGATCAAAGGTAGAAGAAATAAAAATAATATTTTTGGGATGGTATTGGATGGGAAATGTACTGAGAATCCAGAGGATATCAAGTTGGAGGCTGTCAATTACTTTAGTAATTTGGTTAAAGTAATTTGTGAGTGACAAGTTCAGCAAGTTGTGTAATGATATGAGAAATGAATTAGAAAGGCCTTTTGATGATATTGAAGTAAAGAAGGCAGTTTGGAGTTGTGGTAGCAACAAGGCACCGGGCCCGGACGGTTTCACTCTTGGTTTTTGTAAAGCGCAATGGAACCTGGTGAGAAGTGATGTTATGAATTGTATCAAGGACTTTGAAGTTCGGGGAATCTTGAAAATGGTTGCAATTCCTCCTTCATCGTTTTGATTCCGAAAAAGAGCAATCCCACTCATTTCAAAGACTTTAGGCCTATTAGCTTGATCGGTTCGGTCTACAAAATTATTTCAAAGGTCCTTGCTGAGAGATTGAAGAAGGTTCTTAATAAAATTATAGAAATTTGTCAAATGGCTTACGTTGCGGTGTAGGCAGTTTTAGACGGTGTGTTGGTGGCTAATGAGGTCGTGGATTTTGTTAAAGAAGAAAGCAAAAGCGCTTTGATCTTTAAAGCGATTTTAAAAGGCTTTTGATTACATTAATTGGGCATTTTGGATTCTATTATGGGTCAAATGAATTTTGCGGGTACTTGGAGGAAATGGATCCGTGGCTGCTTATTCTCTGCTAGAGTTTCAGTACTAATCAATGGTAGCCCCACAAAGGAATTTCGGATGGAAAGATGTATTAGACAAGGAGATCCTCTTTCCCTGTTTCTTTTTCTGCTCATTGCCGAGGCTCTTAATGTTATAATGTGCGAAGTGGTGCAGAAGAATTATGTAAAAGGGATATATTTGAACAAGGGTGGTCTAAAAATTTCTCACCTTCAATTCGCCGATGATGCCATATTTTTTGGAGAATGGGATATTGACAACCTTTTGAATCTTGGTAGAATTTTAAAGCTTTTTTCTACGGTATCAGGGTTGAAAATAAATATGGGTAAGAGTAAATTGTTTGGTCTAAATGTTTGTGACATGGAGCTTAGTAAGGGTGCGGATGCTTTGCATTGTAACTCGGGTTCTCTACCTTTTATGTATTTGGGTCTTCTGTTGGGAAAAACATGAATATAATCTCTTCTTGGCAGCCGGTCATCGACGAGGTAAAGCAAAAATTAGGCTGGGTGGAAAGCTAGACTCTTATCTGTGGGAGGTAGATTGACACTTGATCAAAGTAGTTTTGAGAGTCTACCACTTGTACTATTTCTCTGTTTTTCATGCTCCTATTGTCAATACGCATCTTAGAACAATTGAGAGCTCAATTTTTTTTTTTTTGGGAGGGGCAAGGCGAGAGATACATACTGCTTGGATTTCTTGGAACACAATTTTGAAGCAAAAATCGCTAGGGGGCTTGGGGTGCAAAATATTGTCTTACTAGGAAAATGGTGGTGGAGGTGGAAAGCAGAGAAGATGGTGTCTTTGTGGAATGAAGTTATTAGTGCGTTTTTTATGGCAAGTAAGAAGGATTTAGTGAGGGAGTCGGGAGGAGTGGAAAGGGTAAAGTGTTGTGCGGTATTGTAAAAAATGGGTTCCACATTGAAAAGAAAGGGGTGAAACTTCTATCCTCTATTGGATGGAAGCTAGGCATGGAAAATAGTGTGAGATTTTGGAAAGATTCTTGGGTTGGGGCGTACTCATGAGGTAGATTTTCCGAGATTTTTAGACTTGAGAAAGAGAGTGAGTGTGTGGTGAGTGATAGAGGGAGGTTTGTAGAGGGGGTTTGGTGTTGGGATTGAGAGTGGAGAAAAGAGTTAAGAGAGAGAGAGTTGGGGGAATTTATTGATCTTAATGTTTTCTCTCTTATGTATCACCCATTCTGAGGCAATGTCGACACACCATTTTGGAGGCTTAGTTTCAATGGTATCTTTTTAGTGGCCCGGTTAACGAAGATCATGCTTAATGTGGCAGCATTCGACGATTGTTCTATTTCTATTTCTTGGAGGTGGAATGATGTTGTTCCGTCAAAAGTTAACATTTTTAATTGAAAGGTTGCACACAATCGAGTTTCCACACGCACTCATGTTGCAAGCAGAGGTATTGCGGTTGGCGATCAATTATGTCCTTTACGCAGGAGGTGGATGAAGATATCTCACATTTATTTCTCTTTTGCTCATTTACCTCATATATTTGGTGCAAGATTTTTGCTTGGACTTCAATTCCCAGTTGAATTTTACGGTTAGGGATTCATTCTTACATTTACATTCCTTTAGAAGCAAGACATGGTGAGAAATCTTTAATATGGGATGCTATCAAAAGGTTGTTTTTGGTCTATTTGAATGGCTAGAAACTCTGTTGTTTTTAACTCCAAAGTTTCCAATGCCGACAATTTATTTGGAGAGATTCAAGGAAGAAGCTTGGCGTGGATAACTACAAGAAAAGCGACATCAACAACGATTGGGCGACTTGGACAAAAATCCTCTTTCTTTGAGCAATGATAATGACTAGTTGGGTAAAATCGTTGTTTGTTCGGCTTGGAGTTGTTGAGTTTGTCTTGTTTGTTTTTAGTTTGGTGAATTGGCATTTTCTACGGCTTGATATATATTTTTGTAATCTGAACCTTTTTGTTATCTAGCGCCTTGCTAGATTTTATTAATAATATTTCTTCTTTGTTCAAAAAAACATGATGCTTATATTGATAGATATCAATGTTTTAAGTGTTATTACATGCTTACGATGTTAATGTGTTGTAGTTGCCATAAAATTAGGGTTGTGAGTATAAAATATATTCAATGATAAGTATGAAGATGTGTAACCATTATTCGTAAGAAATGAAATGTGATATGCACTATGTGCTAGGTGATAGGTGATAGGTGATAGGTGATATGTGATATGTGATATATGATATGTTAAACATTAGAGCAATCAAAACCACCATCCGGATTGGATCAGCCTGCGGCTGGGACAAGAGGTCTCGCAGCCATGAATTGAGGCTTAGGTAAGGAAAGATGTGAAACAGAGAATTCTAGGTCAACTACATGCCTATTTTTAGGTTTTACTCTGGCAACGTCCTTGTTGTTCTAGGGAAAGAAAAATCTTAAAATTTATTTTTTAAAAAAAATAAAATTAATAGACGATACTTCACACTTGTCCCACCTACAGAACTTAATTTTGGAAAGACAATACAACGTTTACATAGATGAGAGTGATTTTACGATTAATAGTGTTGATTTTTTTTTTCTCACCAATACGAAATTACATCATTTAGAGGACAATTACTCACACATGAACACATTGGAATTACATCATTTGAATTACCATCTCTCCCAAATGCACGGTGGGACTCGAACACCGTTGAATTATTATTTCTCCCAAAAATTTAAATTGATGGGAAGGGTAAATAATTGACATTTTATATCTCTCAATACGCCCTCTCAAATGTGGGTCTATAAGAAATGAGAGAGGCCCGTGCAGTCCTCTCTCAATACGTCCCTCAAGTGTGGACCTATAGGAAGTGTGAGAGACCCGTGTGGACCTATAAGAAGGGAGAGAGGCTTGTGTGAGCCTATAAGAAGATTACCATATCTCCCAAAAGTTTAAGCTAATGGGGAGGGTAGATATATTATCTTCTATCCCAAAAGTTTAAGTTGTAACATCGCATATCTCTCAATACGCCCCATCAAGTGTGGTTTTATATCTGTCAATACGCTCCCTCAAGTGTCAGTTTTATATCTCTCAATACGCCCCTTAATTGTGAGTTTTATACCTCTCAATACACCCCATTAATTATGGGTTTTATATCTCTCAATACGCTCCCTCAAGTGTGAGCCTATAAGAAATGAGAGATACCCGTGCAGACCTCTCTCAATACGTCCCTCAAGTGTGGGCTTACAAGAAATTAGAGAGGCTCATGTGGACCTATAAAAAGGGAGATAAGCTCGTGTGAGCTTGTACGAAAATTACCATCTATCTCATAAGCTTAAGTTGATGGGAAGAGGTAGATAGATTACCATCCCTCCAAAATCTTAAGTTGGGTAGATAATTAATATTTTGTATCTCTCAATATTTTATATTTTACCATCAGCGTGGGCCTCAAGTATAGGTGCACCTTCAGTGTGGCCCTATAAGGCGTAAGAGAGGCTCGTGTGAGCATATAAGAAAGGAGAGGCCCAACACCTGTAATTATTATTGTTTTTTTAATTGTGTTAGGAGCGATGTTAGACCTTTCACTCTGATACAATGTTGAATTATCAAGTCTCCCAAAATCTTGATTTGATGAGAATGGTAGATAATTAACATTTTATATCTCTCGATAAACCCGTGACCTCTTTGGTCGGTCACGGGGCCTCGGCTTAACCATTAATAGAATTTATTTAAACAATTTATTTTAATCTGAGTTACCTTTTATAGTTTGAAAGATTTCAAAAGGTAATGTATTTTCACACCTAAAAAATCTTAACACACCTAATTTCTATTTCTAGTTTTACCACTGATGGGAGTCAACTTTACGTGACTCCGATGCATTGTTTACCCCCGTTTACCACACTTTCAGCACATTTTTGGGTGATTTAGACCGTTTTCGGGGTGATATCGTGAGCTTATGGCACGGGGTGAATCCGTTACTTTGATGGATTATCACCCCTTTTTGTTGTTATTAACCCTATTCCCGAGCACTTTTACCCTCCGAATTGTTTGGATGTTTTTTGTCGTTCATGATGTTGTAGGGTATTAGTGTCTTGAGGACCCGGAAGGTGATGACTTATGGTGAAAAGCATGATCGAGGCAAGAGAAGAGATCAAAAGGGAAGAAAAGTTGATGTTTTGGAGCAAATGGGGTTCAAACGCGCGTTTGAACCCCCAAACGGGCGTTTCAAAAGCTTTCATCTTGATTAGAGTTCAACCTCTTCAAACGCGCGATTGAAGCTACCCTAAACGCGCGTTCCAAGTCCTCCAAACGCGCGTTCCAGTTAAAGATCAGCTAAGAGCCTGCCCAGAAATGAAGCGAAATGCGCGTTTGCCCTATGCGAAACGCGCGTTTGAAGATGTGAAACGCCAGGTTCAACCTTCCAAACGTGCGTTTGAGGCCATATTTTTGCCGATTTTCCCCACCTATAAATACCCCCCTTAGACTATTTCTTGGAGAACAACCATTCTCTTAGCAAAACCCTACCCATTTCTTAGCTCGAATTTTGTAATAGCTTAGAATACATTCTCTTAGCTTAAATCAACATAATCTTAGCTTAATCTTTCCATTTGTTAGCTCAAATTTCTACTTCAAACACTAAGACACCATCTTTTAATTAGTTCTTCATTTTGTACTTTTTGGATCTAAATTTCGAATTTCTCACTTCTATGGTAAATTTCTTCCCTCTTTCACTTGTTATGTCTTTCATTTACTGTTTATTTTATGTTTTAACTAGTATGATGAGTAGCTAATCCCTTTTCATAGTCGAATCATGTGAAATTTAGTGAAATCACCCTTTGGGTGATGAAATTGGGAGTGGGTAGTACTTTTTATTGTTTAATCTTGCTTGTTTCATGTCTTAGAACTTGTTATAACATCGCTAGATTAGATTGATCACCTAATTTAGTAATCTCACATACCAATCTTACATATGTATTTTGCGGGGAGGTATGGGAAAAAGGGTTCTAAGATCGCGGCGTAGACTCGGCTTAGTTGTTAAACCCGAGCCCAAAGTGAGGTTACTCGTTTTTACGTTTAAGCGGCTCTAGTGCATAACATGTCTTGTTAGTGAATCTTCTTTAGGGAAGGGTATTTAGCATGGCATAAGGTGTTAGGAGAGAGTTGTTCAGACCTTAGCACCGAAATTAGGAGTACGTACCCATGAAATTGAATGCGAGAGGTCGTTTGTTTTAATGCACACTCCCGGTTTTGTCTATCCTTGGGGTTGAAACTAGCTATTTTGATCATGGTTCGGCTATGTCCCTTAATTTATCTTTAAAACCTAGTAGTTTAATTCTCTTTCTTTCTTTTCTATCTTTAGACTCGTTAGTGAGAATCATTTTAGTGTCGTAGTAAACAAGTACTTTAAAAAGATTGTTCACCTAGACTAAGTAACACGTTCGCTTTGGTACTCACAAACACTTTTCCCTTGGGTTCAACCTCGTACTCCTGTAGCTATTCTAGCAATCGACCCGGTATACTGCCGGTTAGAGAGTTAGTTTGCCCACGGTTTCGAGTCTTTACAAATTGTTGTTGGAGGGTGAATTTTAGCTCAATCAACCACTTAATTTTTTAAGACTCAATTTTAGTGAGGATGTTGATTAGTTTACGGGCCGAATTTCAATCAGGAAGTATCAATTGTTTTTCTGACAGATATTGGGTCTAGAGAAAACCAACATCCCGACACAAATTCGGTCAGAATAAAAATTATTTTCTGACTAAAATTCGATCAGGCAGGAAGTTGATTAGTTTAAGGACCAATTTTCAGTGTGTAAGTTTCATTTATACTTTCTGACCAATATTGAGTTTAGAAAAAACCAGCATACCTGACTTAAATGCGGTTAGAATAAAAATTATTTACCGACTCAAATTCAGTCAGGATAACGTATAGGTGTGAAAAGATTTCTTTTCAAAAAATAAGTTGGTAGTCCCGTCAAATTATGTAATATTATTATATGGGCCGTCTTTTCACACTAAATATGTTTTACACATTCTAATGGCGAGAGTGGGCTTTGTTTTGACATTTAACACGTATATCATTACATTAAAATGAGCGAGAAATTATATATTATTGAGACCATATTACGTGCCCGAACATTAATTATGTTTTCTGGACCAATGATTGGTCTGAATAAAGAGACATTGTTATGTAGGTTTGTGAAACAATACGGACCATTTTACAGGCCGAAACATTTTCCGCTCCTATTTCAAGTCAGAATATAACCACGGCGCTATGAAAATTTTGAAAACGTATCGAACCATTTGAGAGGCCGAACATGTAATATTTTCCTGACCACGTTCGGGTCAGAATAAGCTAAATTGTCTGACCACATTTGTGTAGGTATAATCTTATTTCAAGTCAGAATATAACAACGACGCTATGAAAATTTTGAAAACGCATCGGACCATTTAGAGGCTGAACATGTAATGTTTTCCAGACCACATTCAGGTCAGAATAAACTAAATTGTTCTGACCACATTTGGGTCGGTATAATGTGTCACATTCTGACCGAATTACGGTTAGAATGTAGGCGGGTGAAAAACATTTTCTTATTTTATAAGACAATGGCTATGTGAAAATTAGTTACTGTGTAATGGGACAAATGATTGTGTGAAAAAACATTTTATTATTATTTTATATATATATAGTTCAAGGTGGAAGAGATATATTTTTTTAAAGAACTTTAAAAGAGACTGCAAACGGAATTCATATACAAATAGGCAACTTTGGAAATACCGGAGAAATTAAACTATTTCATATATTATTATTTATTTCGCATGCTAAATGTGTAATGGGGGTTGACGTTAATGCGGCCTGCATTAGGAGACAAGTGCCTCACCCAATTTTGAGAAATCTTTTTAAGACATTATGACGCTAATTAAAACGGTGTAGTTTTAATGTTGAAAAAAATAATCTATGTATATCGAAAACCAACAATTGTATAGTGCTTCCACCGACAAGATTTTTCCGCCGCCGCCAAGATACCTAATTAGGGTGCAATAGATCACGACCAAAGCTCTCAGGGTGGACATGGCTGACTCTGCCATGGAACAAACTGCTGAGGAACGAGACCTTCTAAACCGCGGCCGTTTTAGAGGTAAATCACCCAGCCCACCGATACTCCGGCATGGACTGCTAGGAGTGGGGTTGATGTCGTTTCAGGTTAGTTTGCTGACCCAAAAATATACATCGGAGACGAGGAGGAGGATGATGAACTCAACGAATATGCGGATGTCATAGAAACTTTCTTCAATCGGGAATAAGAGGATGAGGTAGTGATTCCTCTAGAGGAATGTTTCAATTTGTGGTGCCCATGGAGAAAGGCTCTCATTATCAAGCTACTCGGTAAGTCAATCTCCTACCATTATCTCGAGCAAGAGAATTTGTCGGAGATGTGGAAAATGAGCGGAAGACTCGAACTCACGAGATCTAGAGAATGGATATTATGTGGTAAGATTTGCACATAAGGAGGACTACCACACAGCACTTGAAGGTGGACCCTGGATCATTCAAGGGCACCACATGTACGTGACTAAATGGAAGCCGTTCTTCCATCCACTCGAGCATCAAATTACATCCACCCTAACATTGATTCGATTCCCTATGGTGCCAATTGAAGTTTTTAGGGAATCGTGGGTCCGAAGATTGGGAAATAAGGTTGGCAAAGTGATAAGAGTGGACACAGTCACCTAGAAAATGCTCGTGGAAAATTACTTGAGTTTGTGTGGAAGTTAATCTAAGAGCCACTTTGAGACCATACATTCGGCTCAACGGTAAGAAATATAAATTAGAGTATGAGGGGTTGCAATTGATTTTTTTTGAATGCAATAAATTTGGCCACCATATGAGTGCCTGTCCAGAAAAAAATCGTAATGAAGCTCCTGCGGATAATAGGGAACACCATGTGCCCCAAGCTGCGGCAGGTCCTACGGAAGAACGCCCATTAGGCCTGTGGATGATAGCTCAAACTAGGAGATGACGTAACCCAAACGGGCCATGAACTAACAAGGAACAAAGAAAGTGACACTGAAGAAAATACAGAGTTCGAACCGGGGAACATGCCATGGGCTCTAGGTTCAACGTGCTCAATAGCATGGAAGTTGAAGAAAGCCGGATGATGTTGTTCATATAGATGAAGTAGAACTTTTGAGACAAAAAGCCCAATTAGTTGAATCCCATGGGCGACCAGTAATTACATCATATTTCACCAAAAAAGTAAGCTCTCTAGCAAGTCAAAGCACAAGGCTCATGCCATGCCCGGACAACTCAAGCGAACCCACACACCCCACTGCCATCTCTGTTGTTGAAGACCCCCTTACGGCCGATACATCAAAGCGCGCAAAGGTCGAGACACAAGTCAGAAAAAAAAATCAACAGACTACCAAGAAGACTCCCTCCTCCTCCAAAGGCAAACCAAGCTCAAGGTTACCTCTCGTGGATTTGGGCAGGCCGAATATAATCTCGGGACCAACCCGAGGTTACCAAAATTCTTAAGAGGGACCACACGAACCCTCCTAAGAAGCAAGGGGACTATGTAAAGAGTAACCTCCGGATAAACAAAATGCTCCCTCTCCTTCCATGGAAATTGTTACAGTTGTGGTTAATCCTTTGTTTTGCGATAAGGTGGAGACTCTCTCCACACACTTATAATTTTGTCACATTTGATTCTAGCGAGATAAAGTTACCGATGATCCGGAGGCGGAAAGACCACCACTTCATGTGCTTATATCGAAGGCAGATATCTATGATCCTTTTGCGTTTTACTAGCCTGGACATTAGTATTGCCTTAGTGGCCGAATATGTTGCTTGCTTTTCTTTAGTAAATTTGATGACTCTTGATGTAATCTTTTTGGGGTTATCCCACTTGAATTGAAATAAAAAAAGGATCATTATTTAAAAATAAAACTATAAATAAAAGATAAAATCTATGTATACCATAACACAGATTGAGGAGAAAATTATTTATATTGATGAATTGGAGAATGTACCTACATAGTATTTATATTATGGAGACTTCTGGAACCTCCTAATTAATGAGAGAATATTACGGAAGAATTGAATGGAATAAATAATTCTATTTTATCTCTAATACCACCTTTCAATTTGGATGCAGATGCATATTACACAACTAACTTGTCATGTTGATGTAGAAATGTAGGACATGGCAGGGACTTCATGAGAGAGTTGGCAAGTTGATCTTTGACATTGAAATAAGAGACACGTAATTGAACATTATGAATTGATCACAAATATAATTGTCAGAAAAGTGTGACTTGATCTCTAATTCAGTGGAATCAATCTGTTAGTCAGCTAAGTGATGGTTAGCTGACTAGTGTATTTGAATCTGGAAAGTCAGCTGAAGTGGTAGCGGTGGTCGTCTGTCAGCAGAGTTGAGTCTGCTGAGTCTGTTGAATACAACTGGGTTCTACATCTGATATGAGGCAAGTCAGCAGGTATTATCAGCAGGGAAATATCAGCAATGTATTGTCCGCAGGGCAAATGTCAGCATGTTACATCTGGTGGAGTCAGTTGAGCTGAGTTCACATCTGGGGGTATTGTAGTCAATCTGCTAGTATTTAGTTATGACGGCTAGGTCTAGGGTTTGGTGACTATAAATACACATCTGTTGTAACCTTGTACACTTGCAGCAAATTAGTGGGAGCAATTGCATATGCAATTGCAGAGTCTGTAAAATCTCCAGTGATAATACAATCTCTCGTTTCTGCCCGTGGACTAGTCGGCACATTGCCGGAAACCACGTTAAATCCCGTGTTATTGTTTCTTGTGTGATTTATGCTTTCTTGTTTATTCTTGATTATTGCAATCCGTTTCGATCCCTGACGGTCCTATTATAACAAACTGGTATCAATGAGTCGAGGTTATCATCAGGAAATCCGAGGTTCTGTTTGGGAACCATCTGTTTGAACAAAATTTTATCTTCACCAAGACCTTCACCGGTGCAAGGATTTTGTGATAAAAGTTTTGTTCTTTAGGCGAGATCAAGATGTGCAGGGTTAGATGTAGAGATTGGTAAGTTCACGAGGAAGGAACAATTTCAATCTATGGCAAATCAAGATGCGTGCTCTGTTGAAGAAACTATGGCTCTGGGCTCTATTGACAAAATCGGTGGATGCAGAAAACGTTGAGATGACCAATCTGGAGGAGAAAGCACATTCAATGATTTTGTTGTGCTTGTCTGATGATGTTATCACTGAAGTTGTTGAAGAGGATTCAGCAGCAGGGCTGTGGCTCAAGCTTGAGAGTCTATATATGACAAAGTCGTTGACCAACAAGTTGCTGATGAAGCAACGTCTGTTCAATTTAAAGATACATGAAGGAATGCCTCTCAGAGATCACCTGGAAAAGTTGAACACAATATTTCTTGATTTAAAGAGTATTGGTGTTAAGATCGAAGATGAGGATGCAGCTCTAATTTTGTTGGTATCACTTCCAGCATCATATGAGAATTTTGTGTAGGCTTTTATTGTTGGGAGAGACACGGTGTCATTGGAGGATGTTAGGGCATCTCTCCATAATCAAGAGCTAAGGCATAATGCAGCTGGCACAGGTACAGACACTTGGGCTGCTGGTTTGGTTGCTAATAGCAGTTGCAAAGGGAATGGAAATCTTGAAAAGAAGACATTCAAGAAAGGTGGTTCCAACGACCCTAATGCAAATCTGGTCTGAATCTGAATCTGGAGTGTTGGCAAGCAGGTGGAGCTTTAGGTCCATACTCAGCTGAGTTTACAGAACTCTGTGAGAACAGTCAACACTAATCTGGCACTAGGTTGTGCATCTGAACCTAAAAATCAAGAGCTGAATATGGTGGAACCAAAATATGGGGCCAGCTGAGTGAAGGTCTGCTGATCTAGTACCAGCTGAGCAAAAGTCAGCTGAGTAGTGGAATGTTCGAGTCTGGGAAGTCTGCTGATATAAGTCAGCTGATTCCATCTATCGGCAGAGTGGCATCTGATGAATCTGTTGAACATGTATGTGTTGGTTCTGCATCTGTGTCTGGAAGCCTCAGCTGAGTGAAGTCAGCTGAGCATCTGGTGAACATGTCTGAGGTGGAGTTCTCATCTAGAGTTAGTCTCATCTGGAGAAGTCTAACCTAAAGTCTGTTGTGTTCACATCTGGCCAGCTCATCTGAATCTGCAAATCTGGTTGGTTGAAGTTGAATCTGAAGAACTCAGCTGAGTGTGCTCAGCTGAGGTGATTACATCTGAACCTGGTAATCATATCTTGTCTAGTGATCAAGTCTGAACTTGTTGATCACATCTGTTCTCAACTCAATCAAGTCTGAATCTGTTAGCAGCAGAGGATCTCATCTGAAGTTGGTTTCTCATATGGAGTTAACTCACATCTGGAGGAATCACATCTGTAGCTGTTAAGTCTGAAGAAATCTGGAAATCCGGAAGCTCAGCTAAGGGCATGTCAACTGAGTGGATTTTGTGGAGTAATCTGGTACAGTACATCTGGCATTGACAAATGCATCTGGTACAAGTACATCTGGTTATATAATCTGGTTGACTGTGAATGAGAGTTCAAGTCAAGGTGGAGATTTGTCAGAAAAGTGTGACTTGATCTCTAATTCAGTGGAATCAATCTGTTAGTCAGCTGAGTGATGGTCAGCTGACTAGTGTATTCGAATCTAAGAAGTCAGCTGAAGTGGCAATTGTGGTCGTCTGTCGTCGTAGTATAGTCTCTTGAGTCACATTGTATCTAATGGGTTCTACATCTGATATGGGGCAAGTCAGCAAGGTATTGTCAGCAGGGAAATATCAGCAAGGTATTGTCAGCAGGGCAAATGTCAGCATGTTACATCAAGTGGAGTCGGCTGAGCTGAGTTCACATCTGGGGGTATTGTAGTCAATCTGCTAGTATTTAGTTATGGCGGCTAGGTCTAGGGTTTGGTGACTATAAATACACATTTGTTGTAACCTTGTACACTTGCAGCAAATTAGTGGGAGCAATTGCATATGCAATTGCAGAGTCTATAAAATCTCCAGTGATAATATAGTCTCCTCGTTTCTGCCTGTGGACTAGTCGGCACATTGCCGGAAACCACGTTAAATCCCGTGTTATTGTTTCTTGTGTGATTTATGCTTTCTCGTTTATTCTTGATTATTGCAATCCATTTCGATCCCTGACGGTCCTGTTATAACAATAATGATAGTCAGTGGCTACATGTTTCGTACGCGAGTGGAGTACCGGGTTGGAAAAAAATTGAATGGTTCCAAGATTGGCCTTGATCGATCCTGAGCGAGTAGTTACAAAAAAGCCAAGATTCATAAGAAGGAAAGAAACCCAATTAAGTTCGGTTGTGCCAATGGCAACAAAGCGATACTCATCCTCTGTCAAGGACGGAGGTATGTATATATTTAGGGGGGCTAAGCCCACCCGGACAAAAAAATATTACACTACAAAATCTGTGTATTTCAGTTTGATCCATAAACTATTCTTAATCCAGCCCACCCGACGAACTGGATATAGTCCATTAGCCCACCCCAAGTTCAAATCTTGGCTCCGTCCTTGTCCTTTGTGGATGAGAGGTCAATAGTGGTTTGTTTCTTTGAACTCCGTGAGATGGAGTTGCAACCAAGATTCACCACATAGCAATGGTGGAGGCGAAGTTGTCGTTGTCACCACCCTAACCATCATTGTAAGCTTCCTGATTGGGGGTGACCCGGATCAGTCCACGTGTCAAGCGTCTATAGAACAAACCGGAAGAACAGGATAGAGTTGTACCCGACCTGAATGTCACTACGACCCGGAAAAATAGGCTTTGTCAGTCCGGGGAAATACGGACCAAGGAAGCCAAGCGAAGCGGTGTCGAGGCGAGTCCACGACGAGAGAAGCGGTGTCGTCAGGCGAGTCCGACCAGGACGAGCGGCGTGATCGAGCGAGTCCACGACGAGAAAGCGGTTTGTCGAGGCGAGTCCACGACGAGCGGCGCGAGCTGATCGAAAGCGAGTCCACGATTAGAAAAGCAGGTGTCGGACCAGGAAGGTCCTCGACCAAAGGAAGCGGATCGGAGACATATTCATCTAGAATAAAGCGATTACAACTAAAGCGTGAGGCGTGGGGAGCTTATATAACCACCACACTAGCTCCACTCGATGGATAACCGCTTTGAACTATGGTTGGACTTGATTCCAGATATATATTTGGATATGTAGGCAGCTTATTCCTTAAGTTCAGTCCATTATAACAACAACTACCATCTGTATAATCCTAGAGCGAGAAAGACCCGATTGTTTACCCGTTTCATTCTTAGTTCGATCATTGGCGTTAGAAGGAGGGTCCTTTTTTGTTTCTAGTGACGAATTACAGTGTAGCAAATATGAAATCTAAGAAAACTCAACTAGGGAGGGACCTAGCAGGTTCCTCACACGATCTGGAAAATTTGGATCAAGACCAAGAGCGAAATCTGGAAAAACAATCAGAAGATCAACAAAATCCTAAGGAATTAGCGAAGCAACTCCTAGTGGATGCTCTAAAGACGATGGGAGATCAAGATTTCCAGGTTCTATTCGAGAGTGTGAGAAGGGGGAAAGAAAAAGTAGAAACTCTCGAAGAAGAAAGGCAGTTATCACCAGAAAATAGGGGTGGTCATAAGGAAGTTGCAGAATCCAGTTGCCGAGTCGTTAAGGGCAGAACTCTTCAAGCGGATGAAGATGCAAGGGCCGAATTGGATGCCATGTTAGAAGAGGAGGAGGACGAATTTCATTTGGCGTCACCTTTTGCAGAGCACATAGAAGCATATCCTTGTCCCAGAGGATTCAAGATACCCAAAATCAGTCCGTATGATGGAACAAAAGACCCATATGATCATATGCACCAGTATATAGCGCATATGCAGTTGTATAACGCCCCAGACGAAATGAAGTGGAAGGCTTTTCCCGCACTTTTTTCTGGAAGGGCTAGGGACTGGTTTAACAAGTTGCCATCCAGATCTATCACTAGCTTTACGATTTTAACGAAGAAGTTCATGAGTATGTTTATCATTTGCGAGACCGTTTCAAAGAAACATCACTCATTTGCTTACTATCAAGCAAAAGTCCGGCCAAAAGCAGTTCTGATTCATTAAAGGTTTAGCGAAATCAACCTAGGTGGTGATGTGGGCGATCGGTTTACGGTGGCCTCGTTTGTAGCGGGACTACGAGAAGGAGATTACATGCGAAATTAAATGGCAAAAACCCCAGAACTATGGAAGAGTGCTTGGCAGTTGCTTTCAAGCACTGTCAGGGTGAGGAAGCCAATCGTGCTAAGCGCGAGTTGGAGAAAGGAGATCACAGAAAGGAAAGCGGATGAAAAATCGACAAGAAGCGTCATCGATTTGGGATAGGAGTGCGAGGCACCCGTAACCCGGCAATTGGGCAAAAGAGGTGCTATGCGGGGCGAGAGACGATTCCGTTGAGCAGATCAGGAACAAGTTCTCGCTATCATGGAACGTAAAGGCATAGCTAGAACTCCGGTTCCCATGAAAGGACCCGAGAAAAGAGATCGAGACCAAGTTACATAAATTCCACCAGGATGTTGGTCACGATCTGAGAGACATGCGAGGGAGTTAATCGAGGACATAGATCACGGCGATTATGGAAGGACAACTTGCGAGGTTGTTGGCGAGATCTCGTAACGAATAGCCCGGGGCGCGAGAGAGTTTAGGAGGGGACCGTGTCGAGCGAGAGGAATAGGAACAACGAACAAGAAGCGAGAGACATCCATCCCGGATCGGGGCGGTCGGATCGATAACCGTCCAATAAATACAATCAACACGATCATGGGAGGTCTGGCGGACGGTCGGGAGAAGGAAGTAAGCTCAACAAGTCAAGCGATCGGGGCGAGTTACGGTAAACCCCAAAAAGTATCGGGAGAAGTGAGGTATGGACGGAGGATCCACTTACCGCTAGTCATCAACAATGAAGGGCTGGTCATTGAGGCCGTAATTAACAAGAAGCTGGTGAAAAGAATGCTGCGTCGATCACGAGAAGTCTTGTTAACATCTTGTATTACAGAGCGTTCCAGGCCATGAAATTGAAGGATTCTAGTTTGACTCCGGTATCCACCCCTCTGTTCGGATTCGCAGGCCCGTCAATCCATCCTATGGGTATGGTCACATTACCTACAACTTATGGTAATTTACCTAAGGGCAGGACCCTCATGGTAAATTACATTGTGGTTAAAGCACCCTCGGCGTACAATGTCATTATGGGAGACGGCAATCATTGATCATGACGATTATCTCCCACCCACAACGATATGAAATTTCTATCGATTACGGATCGGTTGAAATTAAAGGAGATGTGGAAACAGCCAGGAGCTGTTACACATTTGTACTTGGTGAGAAACAGTTGGTTCAACAAGTAACTCTTGAAGAGCTATTGCCAGAAGAAGAGAAGACTTGGGTAGCTGCGAATCGGACCGAGGTTTGTTGGATCGGAGAAACGAGGAACATAATCGATGGTCGATATAGGTTCATGGATTCCAGACCCCTATAAAAGGGCGTTAACCGATCTGCTCAAAGAATACCGAGATGTTTTCACATGGAAGAGAGATGATATGCCAGGTTTATCACCAGAGTTTATAGTCCATAGTTTAAATGTGGATCAGAACATACCCCCAGTTCGTCAAAAGAAGAGACATTTTGCACCAGAAAGGATCTCAGTCATTGAACAGGAAGTTGCCAAGTTAAAGCAAGCAGGGATTGTCAAGGAGGTGATTTACCCAGAATGGCTAGCCAATCCTGTTTTAGTGAAGAAGTCAGATGGATCTTGGAGAATGTGTGTAGACTTTACGGACTTAAACAAGGCTTGCCTGAGGATAGTTACACTTCACCCGAATCGGCAAATTTGGTTGATTCATTTGTGGGTTTTGAGATTTTTAGGTTCTTGGGCGCATATAAAGGGTATCACCAGGATATTCATGGACCCAAAGATGCGAAAAAGCGGATTTCATAATTTGAATTTGGCACATATTATTATGTTACCATGCCGTTTGAAATTTGAAGAATGCAGTGCCACTACCAGGAGGCGATTAATCGAATTTTCCATGATCGGATAGGCAAGTCTATGCGAGTTTATGTTGATGACTTACTGATCAAAAGCAGGTCTTTAGATCAATATTTACAAAATGTCAAAGAAGTCTGTGAAGTACTTCAAAATGCCAAAATGAAGCTTAATCCCAAGAAATGCACCTTTGGTGTTAGGTCTGGAAAATTTCTGGGTTACATGATTTCTAAGGATGGAATCAGGGCCAATCCAGACAAGTTGGATGCACTGAAGATGATGCCACCACCCACCAATATTAGAGAGGTTCAAAGATTGACTGGAAGGTTAGCGGCATTGAATAGATTTCTTTCACGATCAGCAGAGCGTGCACTGCCTTTCTTTAAGATTTTAAGGAAAGCTACACAATTTCATTAGGGGGCAGATTGTCAAGAAGCTTTCGATGAATTGAAGAAATATTTGTTGGAATTGCCAACTCTGACATCTCCACAAGAAGTAGAAGTGTTATACCTCTATCTACCAGTCTGTGATGAGGCCATTAGCGCTGTCTTGGTTAGGAAACATGATTCACTCCAGAAGCCGGTTTATTTCACAAGAAAATCCTTATATGGACCTGAAGTGAGGTACTCAGATGCGGAGAAATTAGTATTAGCATTGGTACATGCGTCCAGGAAATTGAGATCGTATTTTCAGAGTCACCCAGTGGTCGTCTTGACCGATCGACCATTAAAGCAAAAGCGAGTAGGCGGATACTTGGGTCGCTTAGCCAAATGGGTCGTCGAGTTTGCGGTGCGATCTGGAATCTGGACCAAGAACAAGCTGTGAAAGCTCAAGCTCGCGATTTTACGGCGAAGAAAATCAATTTCTATCGATCGACAAGTGAATCCGAAAGAATCGGTCGATGGAAGTTGTTAGTCGATGGAGCATCTAGCAGAAGCGGGTCGAGGCGAGTCTCCTCCTCGTAAGTCCAAAAGGGTGAAGAGTTCCCTTATGCTTTGCACTTTAACTTCCACGCGACCAATAACGAAGCGATCTGGCTTAGCGATTACGGGTTGAACTTAGCTCTAAAAGCGGGAGTTAAGAAACTCAAAGTCTCTGATGATTCTCAAGCGGTAGTAAACCATATCGAGGGAAATGAAGCAAAGGAGGAACCTATGAAGAAGTATTTATCTATGGCCCAATCAAGGATAAACCGGTTTCAAGAAGTGCGGTGGAGTAGGTCTCGGATCACAAAATACGGGCGCGGATGCTCTGTCGAAGTTAACATTGAATTTCTGTCGAGACAAGAAGGTCTGGTCGAGCAATTACATCAACGAAGTTATGAGGTATCGAGGTGCAACCAATTACACGAGAGGAAACATGGATGGATTCCATTGTAGCATTTTCAAAAGGCGGCCTCTTACCAGAGGACAAGATGCAAGCTCGCAAAATCCAACGCTTATCGGCGGTATGCCTGTTCAATGACATTACAGTATAGAAAATCGTTCATATCCCCACAGTTACGTTGTGTTACTATAGAAGAAGGCAATTACTTGTTGAGAGATCCACTTGGGGATCTATGGAAACCATTTGGGATCAAGAGCTTTAGCTAGGAAATGCAGGTTGTTTGGCTACTATTGGCCTAAAATGCAGCAGGATGCAGAGGAGTTAGTCTTGGCATGCAAGTCATGTCAGGTCTATAGTAATCTTTCTCATCGGCCGCCTGAAAATTTAACTCCAGTAATTTCTGCCTGGCCTTTTGATCAATGAGGCGTCGACCTGGTGGGGCCACTGCCAACAGCACCATGAAGCTTTAAATTCCTGGTGGTAGCCATTGATTACTTCACTAAGTGGGTGGAGGCTGAGCCATTAACCACTATCATAGCCAAACAGATCCAAAAAATTTTGTGGAAGAACTTGATATGCAGGTATGGGATTCCAAAGACCATAATTTCAGACAATGGCACTCAATTCGAAGACAGTGGAGTCTAGGAATGGTGTACAAATTTGGGCATAACACAACATTTCACCTATGTTGGTCACCCACAAGCCAATGGACAGGTGGAGCAAGCTAACAGGCAAATCAAGCTTGGTTTAAAGAAAAGGCTGGAACAAGAAGGAAAACACTGGGTGGAACACCTCCCAAATATTCTCTGGGCCTACAGGACTACTCCAAATATGTCAACACGTGAAACTCCATTCTTGCTGGCCTATGGATGCGAAAGCCGTTATTCCAGCAGAAATTGGACTGCCATCACCTAGAACAACGCTACATTATGATCAGGTCCAAGAGGAGGAAATGAGGCACGCTAAGGATGAATTGGAGGAGAAAAGAGATATTGCTCTGATCCGAATGGCTAAATATAAGCAGCAGGTGCCAATATTATAATTCCAAAGTGAAACAATGCTACTTTAAAGTTGGTGACCTGGTCTTGCGCAAAAACGAAGTCAGCAGGCAAGAATCAGGTGGAAGATTAAGTCCTAACTGGGAAGGACCTTACCAAATCATCAAGGTACATGGAAAAGGAGCATATCAATTGGCTGATAGCAAAGGGAAAACCGTTCCCAGAAGCTGGAATGCGGTTAATCTAAAGAAGTTTTATGTTTAAGGCAAGTGATTGTCGCGTTTATTTTGCAAGTCTGTTTTGCATTATGACTCTATGTTGAACTTTTGAATTATGTCATGGAAGTAATATAGAATTATGTCATGGCTGTAATATATTTCCATTGTTAAACTCTTAAAAAGAGAAAATTCTTAAGTCTGAAAAATCAGACTGCCTTTAGACCTCAGGTCAGGTCGTCTATTTAAAGACCTTAGGTCAGGTCAAAAAACTCTTAAAAAGAGAAAATTCTTAAGTCTGAAAAATCAGACCGCCTTTAGACCTCAGGTCAGGTCGTTTATTTAAAGACCTCAGGTCAGGTAAAAAAACTCTTAAAAAGAGAAAATTTTTAAGTCTGAAAAATCAGACCGCCTTTAGACCTCGGTCGGTCGTAAGTCTTTAAAGACCTCGAGTCGGTCAGTCAAAAAACTCTTAAAAAGAGAAAATTTTTAAGTTTGAAAAACCATACAGCTTTTAGAACTCAGGTCAGGTCACTTAATTAGGACCTCATGTCAGATCGAAAAACTCTTGAAATGAAAAATTCTTAAGTCTGAAAAATCTGTTCGCTCTCAGACCTCAGGTCAGATCGTTTGAAAATCAGACATGTAAGACCTCAGGTCAGGTCGTATACTTTCAGACCTCAGGTCAGGTCGATATCCCTGAAAATAAAGAAATTCATTGAGTTTGGATATAACTAGACTGCTAATAACCACGATTATGACAAGTCTTTGCCCAGGCCAATCACATGTCATCTTTGGGGAGAACGAGATAAGGACACAATAAAATATAAGGCACAAAAGCAAACATATTTCAATAATTGTGCAAGGTGCCAGAGGCACCCAAGGTCAAGAAGTTCCCATATGAAGGTAAGCAAAATACCAAAGTTTGAAGGCAACAACAACAAATAATAATGTTTTCAAATCAAAATAGGAACAAAATAACAAGCTAAACGATTTCATTTCGAGTTGGGGGGAGCTTCGGACTGAGAAGATGAGCCAGTTTGTGGAGGCTTTCTGCCATATTTGGAAACCAAGTCTACTTCATCTGTAAATTCTTTGAATCTGGTCTCGTAAATCTAAGACCCATCATGCACATTCATTTCAGTGGGAAAGTGCAGCGACATCAGCAGCTAGACCAACGACGCCCATGTCCTCAATAGGCGAGAGTAACCAAACCAAATAATGGGGGCAAAAGCATCTTGGTGTTATTGGCTAACTCATCGGACTTCCTATAATTAGCAAGGGCTTGATGTGTGCTCGAGCGACTGCTTTTCAAATTATCCTCTCTCCTTTTCAAGAGTGGCCACCATCTTTTCATTTCGGTTTGACTTCATTGGCGTGCAAGGTTGGCACTGGAACTCATCAATTTTGGCCTTCAACTCGTCGAGACAATGCCATTTTCTCAGCAGCAGAGGTGTTCAACAAATCTTCATACTTGGCCTTCCACTCTGACAGAGATCTGGATAGGTCTTCCTCAACTTTTCCAGAACTCCTTAGTCTGGACAAGATCTCTTTACCCAGTTTGGCCCCCTGAAAGGGAATACAAGGAGCAAAGTCAGCACACACACACACACACACAAAAAAAAAAGACAGGTTGCTACTTATGAAAAAGAATCTTACAAATTTGGACAGATCTTGGTTAGTCCATTCTTTCCAATCGTATCTCTCCCCTTGAGCTCGTTCGAGGCCCCACATCTCCATCGAGTTTGATCTTGAGATCTAATCGTTTGAAGCTGCGCTAGTCTCACCGTAGTCTCTGCCAGGCGTTGCGAGAAACAATCCGATAATCATTGGTCTCATCGAATCACCATCGGCTTTGATCTGTCTCGTTTGAGGACTCAATTGGATGACCCATCAGCGAGGCTTGGCGATCGATCGGCACATTTGGGTTGACAACAGGATCGGATGCACCTTGACCGCGGAGAGGTGATGTCTCATCAGCAATCTGGATGATATCAGTAAAGCTTGCCACTGCAAATGCCAACATAAAAAAATTAAAGACATGCCATAGAGGAAAAACATTAATGTTCAAAATAAGAGGTCCTACTCAAATTATATCTCTCTCTCGATAACTCAGCGTAAGGTTACGGGCGGCCAGATCTCAAAATGGCGGCATCGATCAGTTGGGCTGTAATTTCTCAGACCGAGATATATCGGGGACACACTGATACTTTCAACAACTTCTTATCCGCTTTGCTCTCTAACACATCGCTATTCTTAGTTGAAGTGTTCCACTTGCCTAGATCCTAGCGATGTTGTGCACTAATGAAGAAGAAGTGATTCTTCCAATCGAGAGAAAGATTGGTCATTTTCTTAATCAAGCGGGCACCACTCAAATTATCGGTTCTCCTACGAAGCGATGCAGGCCGAGATTCTTCTTAACTTGTTTGCATTGGTAAAAGGTTCTAAAAAGTTGTAAAGAGAAGGGGGTCACAAAACACCTACACCAAATCATAAAACCTGTAATGGCCCTTATACTATTGGGAACTATCTGACCAAGCCCCAAGTCATACTATCGGAGTATTTCCAGGAAAGCTGGAGGAAGAGGAAATCTGAGGCCGCATTCAAACTATTCTTTATAAGCGATCACGATGCCAGCGGGAGGAAGCGACAACACTTTTTCCAGTGCGGTCGGATAGGGGCATAAACGTTCTTATTTAACCCAAACCTATCACAGATGTCAGTGATATCTAAATCCTTTAGTTTGGAGTCGATTGTGTGGCAAGCCATCATTTTCTTGGTCTCGTAGGTCCTCCTCAACGCTCGTATAGGCGCAGACAAACCGGAAATATTATACTCAGTCGGAGGCGATTAAACAAGGGTAGGAGCGATAAAGCAATCGGATGATGGGGAAGAATAGAAGAGAGAGGATTTTCACGGGGTTGGATATTTACGGTGATTTGGATTCATAAGGAGTAAAAGAAAATAATTATCACACAAAAATGAAAAAGACTTACTTGTTAATTGAGGAGCAAATCTGCGAATCGGACGTCTATAGTTTTAAATAACGATGGACGTTTGCAGAGATTAATAGATTTAATAGCCTTCAGCCAAGAGACGGGACGTTTGGACTACGCATCGATCGAAGAGACAAAGCGTGTGCAATTATGGTGACGTTTGAGTTAACCGAGATAAAGGTTGATGGGCCATCACTGGGCGGTACCGTGGAACAACTTTGAACTTCGAGATCTTAATCCATTTTAAAGGCCGGACCTAATCGATTAAGATGCAGGGGGCTTTGGTAGGGGTGACCGGATCGATCCACGTGTCAAGCGTCATATCGAAACGAACCGGAAGAAACAGAGCGGTATACCCGACACAGATGTCACTTCGACCGAAGAAGTAAATTTGTCGAGGCGGGGAGATACCAGACGAGAGGAAGCCAAGCGGTGATCGAAGCGAGTCACGACCAGAAGGAAGTAAATTTGTCGAGCGAGTCCCGGCGAGCGAGCAAAGGCGATCGGCGAGTCCACGATTAAAAAGCGGTTGATCGAGACGAGGCGAGTCCCGACCAAAGGAAGCGGATCGGAGACATATTCATCTGGGAATAAAGCGATTCGACTAAAGCGTGAGGCGTGGGGAGCTTATATAACCACCCACTAGCTCCTCTCGATGGATAACCGCTTTGAACTACGGTTGGACTTGATTCGAGATATATTTTGAATCGTGGCGACTTATTCCTTAAGTTCAGTCCATTATAACAACAACTACCATCTGTATAATCCTAGAGCGAGAAAGACCCGATTGTTTACCCGTTTCATTCTTAGTTCGATCACTTCCAACAACCATGCGATATTGCTTAGGATCAGTAAAAGGGATGACAAAAAAGAAATATCAGCCGGTAATGGAGTTGCAGCGGAGTTTACAACCTGTAGATTCAGCTTGGAAAGTAGCTTTAGTGACATAGAGTCATTGAGAAAGAATTAAGTCATCGAGACTTTAGGATAACCGACACCTAGAAAATAGAAAATCTGACGGCCATATATGTTGAATAAATCAAGAGCCTGTGTATTATTGCATGTGATAATAATATTATCATGTATTGTAACACTGAATCATGTGAATACACAAATCTTGGCGTATCGACATGAGAACTATTGAAGCAGACGGAAAAAGATAATTCTTAAGCGCATCATACCATGCCTACAGCGGTTGTTTGAGGTCATAAATGGCCTTAAAGCTTACACGCATACTTCGGGCGGTCGGGATCAATAAACCATGTGGCTAGTGTCATAGAGATGTCACGCAAAGAAAGCATTGTTAATTTCCGGCCGACAAAAGACCACCCACGAAATTTGGTTCCGGAGATAGCACGACTCGAATGGTGGTGGGTTTTAAACTAGGCTAAAAGTTTCATAATAGTCAATGTTGGGTCATTGATGAAACCCCTTAGTAAAATGGGCCTTGTATCGATCAATAGAACCATCAGATTGTATTTCAAGCGAAAGATCCGTTTGAGCCAATAATGTTAAAAATCTTAGAAACATCGTTACGCATCAAAGTGTGATACTCCTCTTGTACCGCATTATGCTATTTGGGATGTTTAAGAGCTTGTATGATATTAGTGGGTTCGGTTTTGGTATGGAGTAAAGTATGGAGATTTAGATTTTGAAAAGGCTTGTGGATGTTATTATTTGCACGTGTTTGCATGGGGTGAGTTGATCCAATCATCCGGGGGATTGAAGATGCAATGAGGGAGGGGGTTGGATAAAGCATGGAATGGAAAGACATAAAGTGAATATAATATGTGAAACCATTGGTAGGTTGAAAGGGAAATGATCCCCAACTCCAGACGAGAACCTCACAGTTTCATATGAGACCCCATGCTGTCTACAGACACAGACGAGAAGGCTGAGAACAGAGGTGATCAACAGATTCAGACTTGATCACTAGACCAGTTCTGTTTACCAGATTCAGGCGTAATCACCTCAGCTGAGTCTTCAGATTCATCTCTCATCAAACAGATTCATATTACCAGATTCAAAATGCATGAGATCAAGGCACTATTACAAAAACGAAAATCACACAACACAAATCTTCACAACTCATCATAGCAACAGTCGAAATGTGCAGTGCAATGCTCCTCACACTAATCTTTCCGATCGTAAGGTCTCATACACGACACTGTGATCCATGCTGGCTAACCATGGTGTTCACATTCGATTCACACGGTGGCTTACCGGCCCTCAACCATTTACATTAATTAATATTGATCATATCACTTTCACTCTATACTTCCTCTAAGAGTTAGTGACCATTATTTTTTGGCCTCATCTCCCTCTTAAAAATTAGAGTTTATATAATATTAAAAATGTGATGTGCCTTTTAATATGGAGGTTGTGTAGAGCCTGCAGTCGGATTCTTCAAAGAACATATATGAAGTCGGACAATTAACTAACGACATATTCTTCAATATGAAGTCGGACTTTTCCATGCTGTACTCGCAAATTTTTTTATTTTGTTTTTCCAAAAAAATAAAATACCCACTATAAATAAATGCTTAATTCTGCTAATTGTTTACTAAAATCTTGCTTCTTATTGATTAAAATGAGTTATTATGGGCTTTTTTCTATATTTATTTTATTGAGCATATTCCTCTTCTTTACAGCAATAGCAACTTTTGATACATATATTGTGCATGTAAGGTTGCCGGATGTTGAAGAACAGACTATGATGAGTCTTGAAAATTGGCATCAATCATTCGTGAATGAAATCGAGGAGGATTCGAAGGATGCAACAAGAAGAATAATTTACTCTTATAAGCATGTTGTAAACGGCTTTGCAGCTCGTTTATCAGAGGAAGAAGTGAAAGTGTTGGAGAAAAAACAAGGGTTTTTATATGCTCGACATCAGAAAATGTTGTCTTTACATACAACCCATAGTCCGAATTTCTTGGGATTGGCGCAGAATCTCGGGGTTCAGGCAAGATCCCATTATGGAGAAAATGTGATTGTTGGAGTTTTAGATACCGGAATTGCATCGGATCATCTTTCGTTTGATGATGAAGGCATGTCGCCGCCCCCGGCAAAATGGAAAGGAAAATGTCAGCTTAAAGGTGCTGCTGCATGTAACAAGAAGCTTATTGGTGCAAGAAATTTTGTCGATGGATCATTGGAGGAGCAGCCTATTGATACTTTGGGACATAGTAAGAGAAATAAAATTGGTGTAATGATCTGAGCACAACCTTTGTTTGTTCTCATAATCCATCTGGCTCAACTGCAGGTAGCCACACAGCAAGTACAGCAGCAGGAAATTACGTGAAAAACGCAAATGTGTATGGTAACGCCAATGGCACAGCCGTCGGTATGGCACCATTGGCACATCTAGCCATTTACAAAGTTTGTATCCCTATTGGTTGTAAGGAAACTGACATCCTAGCTGCCATGGATGCCGCGGTTGAGGATGGTGTGGATGTACTCTCACTTTCACTAGTTGGTGGAGATGTAGGAATTGTCACTCCTTTATGGAACGACAGCATCGCGATCGGAGCTTTTGGCGCGATGAAAAACGGCGTCTTTGTCAGTTGTTCTGCAGGCAATGTAGGTCCATTAAACACAACCCTATCAAATGAGTCACCTTGGATTCTTACTGTTGGTGCAAGCACAATGGATAGGAGTTTAAGGGCTACAGCGGTTCTCGGAAACAATGCTGAATTCGACGGTGAATCCGCTTTCCAACCACATGATTCACCCGCTTCTGAGTTACTCCCTCTAGTCTACTTTAGTTCGAGGGATAATGACGAGATCATTAATGCTACATTTTGCGCCCCGGGGTCGTTGAAGAACACAGATGTTCGAGGAAAAATCGTACTTTGTGAGAGAGGGAGGAATGTATCAAGAATACACAAAGGGCAAGCGGTGAAAGATGCCGGTGGGCTCGGTATGCTTATGATGGGCGAAGAGCAAGATGGATATAGTGTAATAACAGATGTTCATGTTCTTCCAGCAGCAGAATTGACTTATGCCGCTGGAGAACAAATCAAAGAATACATAAATTCGACATCTTTTCCGAAAGCGAAAATAGTCTTTAAAGGAACCATAATCGGTGACAAAAATGCTCCATCAGTTGCATCATTTTCTTCGAGAGGCCCGAGTTTGGCAAGTCCAGGAATTCTGAAACCCGATATCATTGGTCCAGGTGTCAGCATTCTAGCTGCTTGGCCTTTCTCTGTGGAGGATGATTCATCCAACACAAAATCTACTTTCAACATAATATCTGGCACATCAATGTCATGTCCTCATCTTAGCGGAATTGCTGCCTTGCTAAAAAGCGCACATCCTGATTGGTCTCCTGCTGCTATTAAGTCTGCCATTATGACTACCGCCGATGTATTGAACCATGATCGTCGTCTCATCCTCGACGAAAGGCTACTTCCAGCTGATATCTTCGCCACGGGTGCTGGCCATGTGAACCCTTCAAGAGCATCTGATCCGGGACTTGTATACGATCTTCAGCCCGATGATTACATTCCTTACCTTTGCGGTTTAGGCTATACCGACATTCAGATCGAGCTAATCGTTGCACGAAAGATAAATTGCAGTGAAGTAACAAGCATAGAAGAAGCAGAGCTGAATTATCCTTCGTTTGCTATCAAACTTGGTTCCACAATACAAAGATACAATAGGACGCTTACGAATGTTGGGGAATCTTTGTCAAGTTATCATGCCGATCTCCAACCGATTCCCGGGGTTGATGTGTTTGTTCAACCTTCTATTCTGAATTTCATTGAAGTAAATCAGAAGATAAGTTACCAGATAAGTTTCAGAAGATCGGGTACAACGATAAACGAAGCTTATGATCAGGGATCGATTTCGTGGGTATCCGATCATCATGTTGTCTCTAGCCCAATCTCCATTAAGTTCTCAGACTAAATAAATCACAATTCTTGATTGTCATGTAGGTGACATACTAAGTGTTTGGAGTTGTCATGTAGGTGATAGACTAAGTAGTTGGAGTTGCCTTATCTTAGGTGGTTCTTTTGTTGAGAAAATAGTGACCTCATAATTGTATGACATCCACTATGTGTTCTATTTAAAGATATAATGCTATCATAACATTGTGTTGTAGGAATTATTAATGTGCTTTTGAATTATCTTCCACCATATATTATCTATAAACCAAACTCAAATCGACCCTTCCGAAAGTCAATAATCAACTATTCATAGATCCAAGGTGAGGATTGACATTTGACATCCCCAAAATTGAATCTTTGACTCATTAATCAACTTTCGAAATATCTGTTTAGTGTATTGAATGACAAAATGTAATTCAGCGATAAAATCAATGAAAATCGAAGAAATTGATTAAATTATGAAGTCCCGACACTTCGATTAGACGTCGTGCGCTGTTTACGACACATTTCCGATACGACACGCGGTCACACGCCTCCGACACGTGTTAAAATAATATTATTTAAAATTTTAATATCCGACACATCTCCGACACGTTGTCGACACACTCCGACACAGCGCCGACACTCCCGATACTTCTGAACCCAATTTGTTCAATTTTTTTTTCCATATTTAAGTTTTCTTCAATGAAAACGTTAAAATACTTGATTTCTATCTTGATTACAATTTAACAACTAATACGCCGTATTATGTTTATATGTTGTTTTATACATAATCAATCATTTTTAAACTTTGTAATATTTTGGCTTCCAGAACTTTGTAATATTTTGACGGTCAATCACAATTTTATTTTTAAACTTGATACCGTATAAAGGTCGAATATATATTTTAGATATTCAGAGAGATTACGTATTCCGTATCTTATTTTATCTAGATTTACAAAAAAAAAATCGAATATTGTTTTTCATAAATTGAATCTTATTTACATCATAAAATGTTAATATATATGTGTGTGTGTGTGTGTGTGTGTGTGTGTGTGTATATATATATATATATATATATATATATATATATATATATATAACGTGTCGGTGGCGTGTCGTGTCTTTAAATTTTGAAATCAGCCTTGACGCTGTTTTCGTGTCGTGTCATACAACGTATCCGTGTCCGTACTACATAATGCAAACAAATGCGAGAAATTGGTAAATCAGGCCACTGTATGTTCTGATATTTATTTTCAGGTAAAACTTTTTATGACATTTTTTTCAGGTTGAGTGTCCAAATTTAGACGAATTCGTCGAAATATAGATAAAACGTCCAAATTTTCATTCTTTTCTGTCCAAATACACTGACTGACCAAAAGGACGGAATCCGTCCAAAATTTGGACGCACCGTCCAAATTGTGAGGAATTCCGTCACAATATTGACGGATCACTCAAATGTTGGACGGATTCCGTAAAAACACTAAATCCATCCAAATTTTGACGGATCCATTTTATAGCCTCGTCGAAGTAGAGGACGCGTCGTCCAAATTTCTTAGGTGTTCAAAAAATAGTAATATATACATCATAAAATGTTAATATATATGTGTGTGTGTGTGTGTGTGTGTATATATATATATATATATATATAACGTGTTGGCGGCGTGTCGTGTCTTTAAATTTTGAAATCAGCCTTGGCGCTGTTTTCGTGTCGTGTCATACAACGTATCCGTGTCCGTACTACATAATGCAAACAAATGCGGGAAATTGGTAAATCAGGCCACTGTATGTTCTGATATTTATTTTCAGGTAAAACTTTTTATGACATTTTTTTCAGGTTCAATGTCTAAATTTAGACAAATTCGTCGAAATATAGATAAAACGTCCAAATTTTCATTCTTTTCCGTCCAACTGTCTGACCAAAAGGACGGAATCTGTCCAAAATTTGGACGCACCGTCCAAATTGTGACGAATCACCCAAATGTTGGACGGATTCCGTATAAACACTAAATCCGTCCAAATTTTGACAGATCCATTTTATAGCCTCGTCGAAGTAGAGGACGCGTCGTCCAAATTTCGACGGAAACGTCAAAATTGAAACCGTTATCAGGTCTTCTTCCTCATTCTACCCTATTTCACAGCCTTTTCATCTACTCCGTAGAAAAAACTCATAGAAAAAACGAAATCCGTCGTCTTCTCAGAGCAAATTTGGACAATTTCACCATGGCTAATCCTAATGAACAAGAAGCACATACTGTGAGTGGTTTACGGTTTATTAAATTTTGTTATTTGATGTTGAAATCCTAATCAGCCTTTTACGGTTTATTTCACCATGAAAATTGATGACTAATTATGTGAATTTCATGTTATATGTTTGATTGGAATTCAACAATGTTATAGGGTTTAGGGTTTAGATTTGAATTCATGTATTGTATGATTAAATGTATGATGAAGTGCTTAGAATTCGAAAGGATATGTATGATGCTCAGAATTCGAAGGATATGTATGAACATCCATAATATGTAATGTTAAGCTATTATTAGCCTAGGGTTTATGGTTTATTGATGTTTAGGGTTTATTGATTTTCATGTAAAATTCGAAAATTCAGGAATAATTTAGAGAATTTCATGTTCAATAGTGTGTGATTTTATTGTTGGATTGGAATTCAATTCATGTATGGTATGATTAAATGTATGATGAGGTTCTTAGAAGTAAATTTATGTGTTTATTGGTGTTCATGTAAAATTCAATGTGTGAGAATATGTATGATAGTGTTATAATTTTTTATTTGAATAATTAATGTAGTGTAATTTATGATAGTGTGTTGGGACAGATTACCCACACTCTTAATGTATATGAAATAAAGTAGCGCCTTTATTGGCATCAATTGGTTTTAGTACAACGGTAATTGTCACGGATTTTATTAATACAAAATAAACAAGTAATAAAACCGGTTAACCTCAAGTGCAAGGATCGTAGTATAGAGGCTATGCCGAATCGATCTTACGAGGCCGGCGATTGTGATTCCTAGTTTTTATTTATCTAACTATGTCACGATTATTAAACTAAAAGAAAAGAAAATAAACTAACAAGAATGTAAAGTTGGGCGGAAGAACAAGTTCTAAAGCCAGGGAACACAGGGTTGCGAACCAACTAACTAAACTAAATCTAAATCTAATTATGCAATAAATCTAACTAATCTAAACAATTCAAATTCAAGGGATTAAATCAAGTTATATCGAACGAACAAGCAATTGATCCACCTATCCTATCAACATTCAATTCCAATTCGGATTATTTCATGATCTCTACTCAAGTCGTGATTCACCTAATCGAAGGCATAAACTCCTACTCTCGTAGACAAGTTCGTTTTCTAATCTTTTATCTTTCGATGTTAAAGATTACGTCTTTCTAACCTAGGCGTGAAATCTTTCGATTTCTAATCTAGAAAATCAATCTAATAACTTTCGTTTTATTTAGATCAAAGATCCAATCTTTTATCATGGTGATCTAAGGTTGACATGACTCTCATCATATAAACAATCATCAAGGCAAGCATCTTTCGATTAAACATGCAATAAAACATACAAAACATGATAAAAGAAACGAACTTGAAATAGAACTCACAAAATAATCACGAACTAGAAATCAAGCTGTTGAATTGGACGGCTTCACAACGCTTGTTCAAAGAGGTTTAGCCTCTTAGCATCTTCTTGAAGGCTTGAATTGCTTGAATAAAATACATAAATTGAAAGATCTAATCTAGAGATTTAAAAGCATAAAATTTGAGTAAAAACTAAGTAAAAGCAGCACAATTGCCCCTAGGTTTTAGGGTTCGAATAATGTCGGATTGATGTTCTTGTGTGCGAGAAATAAGCGGTATTTATAGAGGATTAAGTCGGTTACGCCGAGTCGGCGGACGGACGAGCGTTCGTTACAGTGGGCCTTCGTTCACTTCCTTGAACTCTCCTCGAGGCCTTTCGTTCCTCGAGTTCAAACTCTCTCGAATCACTCTTGGCACCTTGGGCGCTCGTTCGAGACTTGAGGCGCTTCGTTTGAGTGCGGGCGGAGCATGGGCGTTCGTTCAACATGACTTGAATGCGATTTTTGCATGTTTATCTCTTTTCTTCTCCCCACCCGATCATTATCTCTTCCTTAAATCTTTATAGCTCGAAATTTATCTCTTTTGATCGTCATTTGAGCACAATAAACATACATAACACATGGAAAACATCGCAAATCGTAATAATATTCAAATAATCATATTTTAACCATGAAATCACATAAATACATTGATATTGCGATTAAGCCGTCAAAATATCGTTTGCTCAATATTTCAATATAAGACCTATTATTATGCAAATTATACAATATAGAGGAAAAACATCGTAAAATTTATCCTTATAATTCATAGATTTTCACCCTTAACAACTCCCCACACTTAGCTTTTGCTCGTCCGAGCAAAACAAAACGAAAAAAAATTAGGCTCGAGAAAGGAAAACAGGCATCTAAACAAATATAACATACATTCAATAACTTAGAGGTTCACGGTGTGTGGTGTCTTGAGCCATAGAAAACTTCCATTAAATCCAAACTTGAGAAACTCAAAGTAAAACTAGCTAATACCCCTCGTAGAATAGCAATAAATGACACTCATAAGATGTACCCTACAAACGTGACATATCCGAAAAGGATGATCGAATGAATCTAGGGCCTTTCTGAAATACTCGGAGGATAATCCCTACATCATATCTTTCAAATTATCTTTGGGGATAAGATTAACGAAAACTAAGCCTTATATTCAATTTAAATAACGATATCTTAGTCGATTTAACTTATTCACTTTAAACACACATTAGGATAAGCCATTGCCCTCATAGTAGAATAGGACATTTCGAGATAATACCTACCTTACTCCAATCATAAGGCGACTCTTCCCTAATCGTAAGTGAGCTTTTAGTCATCATGGTGGAATAGTACATCGTGGTACACCCTACCTCACTCAAATCATCGACTAGCTTTACGACACACCCAATTAATTCACTATTAATTCAACTTTTTCATTTTGACATTAGTTACGCTTTACTTATCACATTCAAACTTACAGATATTCACAGTATGTCATACTCGGAACTAAATACAAACTATCATAAATCTCAAGATATATACGTAGCACTAAGCACATGACTTACAAGATAATCAAAAATCACTAATCCAAACGGGGTATAGCTTTATAAAATAGCTCATCGTCACTATGGCTCGTGAAAAATAGTGTCAGGTGAAACAACTAACTTACTAAACATATGATATATAGCTTGGATGACTATAAAGATAACGAACTTAAAATATGCATTTGCTCACTCGGGACATAACAAAAACATAAATGTCGGAAAATTTTGAAAATTATAGCTCATTTTGCGTATTAAACAAACTTATATGCATAGGTACAAATCGAACTATCCCCTCCCCCACACTTAAAAATTCAACATGTCCTCATGTTGTGCAGAATGTAAAAAGAACAAAGTACTTAGCTGATTTGTCGGTCGAATGTGGCAATTCTGGAAATGCTTCGAAGTCAGATCCAGAAATGCTTGAAGAAATTAGTAACTGTGGACCATCCACTGGAAAACTGAGATCTTCTGCAAACGCACATTTGCTATCGAAAATATCCTGCACACTTGACAAACACGGAAACATCTCGGGGAAACAAGTGAAGATAACATGGAAAAGAAGTCATAGAGATTATTCAGGTTAAGCTCATGTAAAGATAGAACATATACATGAAACATGACAAAATAGTAGGCTAGGTGATATGCAACTAAATGATCATATATTACAATGCAACCTAAGAATACAAACGAAAACTAGAAAACAAAACTTATAAAAACTAGAAAATAGGTAAAACAATACATAATAGTTGGTTGCCTCCCACCAAGCGCTGTTGTTTAACGTCGCTCGCTCGACGCATTTAAAATTCAGCCTGGATCAGGCCATTTAACCTTTCTGCCAGTCACTACCTCGTGTAAGCTCTTGTCCGCAGAGTGGCTGCAGAAACAGCACTTAACACATGGGGTTAAATCTTTGATAGCTCTCCACACACGTTTAAATGTCCCCATGGTTGACTTCTTCTTCTTTCGATGACGTTTCAACTTTTGCTCCCTTTCATACTCTTCCATGTCCCAACTACCAGCTAGAACTTCTTCTGATTTATCACAACCGTCATCCTCAGAAAACAAATCGGGTGAAAACTTCGTCAAACTCGTCGACTTTAGGGTGCTACACCCGAGGATATCGAAAATCGAACAATCAAAGGCTTTACCATGGGTTCACCAATGTAGTGCTTGCATCTTTGACCATTCACTCGAACGGTTGATCACCATAACCGCGCAGTTTCTAGAACGCCTCCAGGAATGATTTGGAGAATCTCAAATGGACCAGACCAACGTGTCCTCAACTTCCCAGGAAACAAATGTAACCTGGAATTGTATAGTAACACTTGCTCTCCAACTTGAAATTCTCTCTTCTTGATCTTTGCGTCATGAAGGAGTTTCATCTTATCCTTACTGATCCTGGCACTTTCGTAAGCTGAAGTCTAAACTCATCTAGCTCATTACAAGCTGCTGCGCGTCGATGTTTTCCACAGGCTTGGGAATCGAAGTTAAGAAACTTTGTAGCCCAATAAGCTCTGTGCTCTAACTCAACTGGCAAGTGGCACGATTTACCATAGACCATCTGGTAGGGTGATGTACCCATGGGGGTCTTATAGGCAGTTCGATATGCCCATAGTACATCATCCAACTTTAGACTCCAGTCTTTTCTATGACTGTTCACTGTTTTCTCCAGGATCTTCTTCAAGCTCTGGTTGCTTCGCTCAACCTGACCACTCGTCATCGGATGATATGGTGTGCCAGTTTTGTGACGAACACCATACTTCTCGAGGACTTTTTCCAAAGGTCGGTTGCAAAAGTGTGTCCCTTCATCACTAATCAAGGCACGTGGACATCCAAACCTCACAAAGATATTCCTCTTTAGAAAATTCATGACCGTTTTATGATCATTGCGAGGAGTGGCTATTGCCTCCACCCATTTCGATACATAGTCTACGCAGACTAAGATGTATTTATTACCACAAGAAGATGGGAATGGACCCATAAAATCGATGCCCCATACATCAAAGACTTCGCATTCTAAGATGGGTTTCAAAGGCATGTCAAACCGCCTTGTCAGAGTACCGGTTCTTTGGCACCTATCACAAGCTTTACAGAAAGCTTCCGTGTCCTTAAAGATCGTGGGCCAATAGAAACCGGACTTGGAAGATCTTCGCAACCGTTTTCCAAGGACCAAAGTGACCACCTGTGGGTCCACTATGGCATTGCTCGATTATATCGCGTTGCTCAGTTCGTGAACACACCTCCTTAGCAAACCATCTTTACTGATTTTGAAGAGGTAAGGTTCATCCCAAACAAAGATTTCATATCGAGAAGAACTTCTTCTTCTCTTGATATGACATTTCGAGATCAAGATCTTGGGAATGAAGGTAGTTGACGATGGAAGAATACCATGGGGCGTCTGGAGCGCAACCATCGATAAGCATGATGTTTTCGAGAGGGAAGTAAAGATCTATATCTTCAGGATCACCCTTTTCCTCAGTTAACATCCTAGAACAATGATCCGCCACTACATTTTCACTGCCCTTTTTGTCTTTAATTCGAACGTCAAACTCTTGTAGGGTCAGTATCCAACGCAGTAGGCGCGGTTTTGCATCTTTCTTAGTCATCAGATATCGCAAAGCAGCGTGACCAGTCCACACAATCACTTGAGAACTGATGGGAGTCAACTTTACGTGATTCCGGTGCATTTTCCACCCCCGTTTACCATACTTTTATGCACATTTCTTGGTGTTTCTAGACCATTTTTGGGGTGATATCGTGAGTTTATAGCACGGGGAGTAAATTCGTCGCTTTGATGGTTTACTACCTCTTTTTAGTGATATTGACCCTATTCCCGAGCACTTTTACCCTCTGGAATGTTTTGGATGTTTTTGGTTGTTGTGATGATGTAGGGAAATGGTGTCTCGAGAACCCGGAAGGCAAATAATTATGATGAGAAGCATGGTCAAGGTGCAACAATGAGCCAAAGAAGAAGAAAGATGAAGAAAAGGGGTGAGAAGTTTTAGTATCTCAACCCCTATGTTCTGGTTCAGCAGCATTTTGACCCATGATGGAGGCATTTTCTGGTCATGACTTCTTCATGAAAGTTGTAGATAATTGAAAGAGCTTTCCAACGCATCTTGAATCACTCAAATCGGAGTTCTACACGCGAAGATATCATGGTTTTACTGCAGCCAGAAAACTGTCAAATCTCAAACGCGCGTTTGAACATTTCAAACGCGCGTTTGGAGCTGTTTTTTTACGTACAGAGAGTCAGATGCTGAAACGCGCGTTTGGGGACCTCCAAACGCGCGTTTGGTCGTCGTTTTTCTGCAGATTTTGACCTATAAAACACACGAGCAGGGGAGAACGGGCAGCCAGCGAAATAGGAGTAGTTTAGGTTAAATTGGGCGATTTCCTTCGTTTTTAGGAGTTAGATTTAGTGTAATATACCGTTAGAATCGTCTTTCAATCCTCTCTTTGATTCTCTAACTCTTAGCTTCGATTTATAACATTTCATTGGGCAAAATTCGATCTTTTGTATTCAACTTTTGTGCTCTTCTTCCAAACTCAATTTCTACACTTTAATGGTACATTTCTTCTCTCTTTTACTTATTATGTCTTTAATTCATTGTTTCTTTCATGTTTTAATTAGTATAATGAGTAGTTAATTCCTCCCATAGCCGGGTCATGTGATATGTGATGAAATCACCCTTTGGGTGATGAAATTGGGAGTGGGTAGTGTGTTTTATTGTTGTTTCTTGCATGTTTCACGTCTTAGAAATTGTTATAACGGATTTGAGCTAGATTAGCTACCTAGGTCAAATATCACACACATCACTCTTGAGAGTTGTTCGAGAGAGGGTGTGGGAAAAGGGTTTTAGGATCGTGGTGTAGTCTCGGTTTAGTTGTTAAACCGAGCTCATCGTGAGGTTACTCGTTTATACGTTTAAGCGGCTCGAGTGCAAAACATGACTTGTTAGGAGAGAGTTGTTCAGACCTTAACATGGCATAAGGTGTTAGAAGAGAGTTGTTCAGACGCTAGCACCGGGTTTAGGAGTTCGCACCCGTGAGATTGAATGTAAGAGCACGTTTAGCTCACTACACATTTTTGGTTTTGTCTACCTTAGGGTTGAGATTAGTCACATTGATCATGGTTCGGCTATGTCCCTTTCTCCCTCGTTGAATCTAGTAGTTTAATCTTCTCTCTCTCTTTTATGTTTTAGCATAGTGTGATAACAACCAACCAACCGCTTGTTTGCCTGACTAAGTTAGAAGTTCACTTTGGTACTCACAAACACACCTTTCTCTGTGGGATCGACCTCGGACTCTGTAGCTATATACTAGCAATGGACCGGTCCACTTTGCCGGTTAGAGAGCTTGTTTAGTCACCGTTGTCTTGAGTATTTTATAAATTTGTTTGGTGAAAATAACGCTCATCAAAATGGCGCCGTTGCCGGGGAATTGTGTGCTATTTGTGATATCTCGTAAGTGAACCGAAGGCTCGGGCCTAGGTTTTATTTTACTGTTTTCGTGTTATTTGCCTTTTTGTAGTGCATGACCCGGAGATCTCAAACACCACTCGAACCTTACATAGACGGAATTGAAGCTTACGCAAGGTGTGTAAAAGCAGATCCAACGAAGAAGAGGTCGCGTCAAGTAGAGAGTTGATTCCGGTCTTAGAAGAGGATAGTTTGGGTGAGTTGGGAGAAGGATCCGACATGGCACAACAAGGTGGACAAGGTTTGGAAGGAAATTTGGTGAATAATAATGGAATCCCAGTTCCAAACCCGCCTCTTGTCAACAACAATGCACAAGGAGATGGGAATGGACAAGGACACAACGTTGTGAATGCGAATGGGCCTATTCCTCGGAAATGTTCAACATGAGGCCCAAAGGGAATCAAATGGATCCCGCTCTTATGCAACATTCAATGCATGGATGTTGAATCGGTTTCAACAAAATCGAACCAAGCTCACAATCAAGGTGCAAACGCGATGCCAAATTGGTTTAACGGTCAACAAGAGCAAAACCAAGGTGGTTTGACTTGTAGAGATTTTGTGCTAGCTCTACGGCAAACATGGGGCATAGTCCAATCCGAATGCCACCGGTAGCCGCCAACAACTTGGAATTGAATAGGAACATCATACATTTGTTGGGAGACAATGCTATATTCAAGGAACCGCTTTAGAAAATCCTCACTTATTCATTGATCATTTTCTCCAAATAGTGAACTCGACAAAGATCAATGGAGTGAGTGATGAGGCACTCAAACTTATGCTTTTCCGTTAAGCTTTGAAAGAGCAAGCTAAGAGGTGGTATGATTCGTTGCCTAATGACTCTTTACACACATGGGAAGAAGTGGTAAAGACTTTTACGCTCAAATATTACCCCGTCGTCGAAGACCATGGATATGAAAGAAGCTATCATGTCATTCAATGCATATGAAGGAGAAGAGCTTCATGAGTCATGGGATCGGTTTAAGGCTTTGTTGAGGAGTGCCGGGGCACAGATTGAGATCGTCTGAGTAGTTCATGCTTTCTTCCGGGGTTTGGATCAAGTTCATCAAAGTACGTTACATGCTTCGTGTAATGGAGATATTATGAGTATGGTACCCGAAGTGGCTATGAACCAAATTGAGAAGATTTCCGAGACTTCGAGGCAATATATATCCTCGAGTAGAAAGGGGACAAGAAGTAAGAAGCCCGGTTTGGTTGAGGTTAAAGAAGTTGAAGCAAGCGATCAATATCATGCTCAAGTACAAGCGATGGAGCAACAGTTGGGGAGATTGAAAAAAGAGAATGAGAGTGCTAAGCTTTGTCAAATTTGTAGTGGATCACATTCGGCAAAGGATTGTAGGATGACGACCAAAGCTCAAAATATGGCTTATCCTCAATCCTCGACTTATGGGCAACCTAGTACTACATCTCAAGATAACATGAATGAGTTGGCCAAGCGGATGATGAGTATTTGCTCGATGGAGCAATGGAATACGGGGTCCCAATATCAAAATCAGTCACAAAGCCCCTATCAAGGCCAATGTATGGGGGAACAACAAGGTGGGCAACCGTACGAAGAATCCCAAGATGTGAACTATGTGGGACAAGGTCAAGGAGGGAACTATGGAAATCAAGGTGATGGTTCTTGGAGGAATAACAACAATCAAGGTTGGAACCGTAATCAAAACCAAGGCCAAAACCAAGGTTATAGACAAGGCCAAAATCAAAGCCAATCTTCACAAGGGCATGTCTATCAACCTCCACACCAAAGGCAACAAGGAGGTATAATCAACAGGTTCTACCAATCATCAAAACCCTCCTCCTTTGGCTCCTATACCTCAAAAGAGTTCAACCGATGTCATCTTGGAACAAATGAACAAAAACTTTGCGGAGATAAAGAAGGACATGGTTGAGATGAACTACAAACATGGGTCCGCCATCAAAAATCTTGAGACACAATTTGGCCAAGTGGTGGAACATGTTCAGTTGAAGGGCGGTTTACCGAGTAACACCGAAAAAAATCCGAGAAGTGTGAACGCCATCTTAACTCGAAGTGGTAAAGTGTTGAGAACTAATGGAGAAAAGAAGGTCCTATGGGAGGACAAGGCTAGAAAAGCTCTATTGAGGCGGAGGCGGGGGCCATGGATGGCGATATTGATGGGATTGAAGATGATGAAGATCATGGGGAGTATATCAAGAAGAAGGAAGTGGAAAGGAAAGAAGCTCAAGCTAGGGAGATTTTGTGGTTATCGACGTGAAAGAGGAGGAACCAACTAGAAGAGAAGGAAAGAGCCAATGAAAGAGCCGTCTTCCCACGCACCAAAGGTAAGAAAGGTATGATCCTCCTCCTTCTAAAGATTTTGATTTGAGTACTCTCCTTATCCCCTAGGAATCATAGACAAAGTTGCTTGAATAAGGCACAAACTCGATTCATTGAGATTTTGCAAAAATTGACTTGAACATTCCTTTTCTTGAGGCACTTGCAAACATGCCCTCGTATTGTAAGTTTTTAAAAGAGTTGCTAACTAAAAAGGGTAAGATGCAAGAAGTTGTGTGTTTGAATGAAGAGTGTTCCGCTATTTTTAATGGAAAATCTAAGATTCCCCCGAAAGTTAGAGACAAGGGTAGTTTCACTATTCCGGTTAATATTGGTTCAACTCATTTTCCTGTGTGTTCTATGTGATTTGAGGGCTAGTGTAAGCCTAATGCCCCGTGCTATATATGAGAGTCTTGACCTGGGAGAGTTGGAGCCAAGCCGGATGACCACTTCAAATGGCGGATAGGTCTATAAGGAACCTATGGGAGTGATAGAGGATGTCATAGTGAAAGTGGACAAGTTTGCCTTCCCGGTAGATTTTGTTGTACTAGACATGGAGATGGATTCCAAAACACCTTTCTTTGTTAGGGCGTCCCTTTTTAAATACCGGGAGGACTTTGATAGATGTTGCGGCGGTGAGATAATATTGAGAGTTGGAGATGAAAAGTCGCGGTCAATGTCTATAAAGCCATGAAACATCCTAAGGAGAGCACCGAGGACTGTTTTTCTATTGATGCTATATATCCTTGCGTTTGAACATGTTGACATGCGGTATATAAAGACGAATCCGATGAATGCATGGAAAGAGTGAGTACTGAACATGATGAAAAAGAAGAGTTGGAAGAGGAAGCAAAAGAGCTCGAGAGACGGATTTTAGTGGGCGAGAGGTGGACCGAGAAGATTGATCTTGGGCTTGAAGGAGAGCTAGAAAAGCCATCAATTGAGGATCCTCCGAAAGATTTGAAAATGAAGCCGCTTCCACCTCATTTGAAGTATGTTTTCCTTGAAAATAATGATTTACTTCCTTTGATTATTTCTTACGCACTAACGGCTTTGCGGAAGATGAGTTAGTGAGGATGCTTAAGAAGCATAAGCGCGCTTTCGGGTGGAAGATGTGCGATCTTAAGGGTATTAGTCCCACCATTTGCCAACACAAGATTATTCTGGAAGATGGAGCAAAGCCGGTAAGGCAACCCCAAAGAAGGCTCAATCCACACCTCCAAGAGGTTGTGAGGAAGGATGTGGTCACAATGTTGAAGCTAGGGATTATCTACGCCATCTCGGATAGCAAGTGGGTGAGTCCCACCCAAGTGGTGCCGAAGAAGGGAGGTATGACCGTGGAAATCAATGACAAAGGAGAGGAGGTGCCTAAGCGTTTGGTAAGTGGTCATAGAATTTGCATTGATTATCGTAAGCTAAATGACCAAACCCGTAAAGATCATTTCCCCTCCCTTTTATTGATCAAATGTTGGAGAGATTGAGTGGCCATGCCTTTTATTGTTTCCTTGATGGGTTTAGTGGGTATTACCAAATACATGTGGCTTTAGAGGACCAAGAAAAGACTACCTACACTTGTCCCTATGGTACCTTTGCCTTCCGTAGGATGCCTTTTGGGTTGTGTAATGCACCAGCGACATTCCAACGGTGCATGGTCGCCATATTTGCGGATATGATAGAAAAGTTTTTAGAAGTCTTTATGGATGATTTTAGCGTGTTTGGTGATTCCTTTGAACAATGTCTAGATAATCTTGAAAAGGTGTTGGGTAGATGTGAGGAGACAAACTTGGTGCTTAATTGGGAGAAGTGTCATTTGATGGTTCTGAGGGGATAGTCTTAGGGCATAAGATATCTAGTAAGGGTATAGAGGTAGATAAGGCTAAGGTTGAAGCGATAGCTAAGCTTCCTATGCCCACCAACCTAAAGACTCTTAGGGGTTTTCTAGGCCACGTGGGGTTTTATCGTAGGTTCATCAAGGATTTCTCGAAAATAGCCCATCCTCTTACTCTTCTTCTTGGAAAAGACGTCCCGTTTGATTTTGACAAAGCTTGTGTTGAAGCATTTTTTATGCTCAAGCAACTGCTAGTATCCGCTCCCATCTTAGTTGCCCGAAATGGGATCAAGAATTTGAGCTCATGTGTGATGCGAGTGACACAGCGGTTGGTGCGGTCCTCGGTCAAAAGATCGATAAAATCTTCAAACCCATTGCTTATGCAAGTCACACCTTGAATCCGGCCCAACAGAACTACACCACGACTGAAAAAGAGCTTTTAGCGGTCGTCTTTGCGTTTGATAAGTTTCGGTCTCATCTCGTAGGTTATTGGGTAGTTGTCCACACGGATCATGCCGCTTTGCGTTATCTCTTTGCCAAGCAAGATGCCAAGCCCCGCCTCTTGAGGTGGATCTTGCTCTTGCAAGAGTTTGATTTAGAGATCCGTGATAGGAAAGGTTGTGAGAATGTCGTAGCCGACCACTTAAGTCGTATGGAGCTTAGTGAGGAGTTGGTTAAAGCACAAACCGAGATAAATGACTCTTTCCCTCACGAGCAATCTGTATGCACTTGACACCCTTCTTCCGGCTAGAGAGGCAACTTTCTAAAAGTCGGTAAGGAAGGTAGTCCTTGGTTTGCTCCTTTTGTCAACTACCACGAGTGCGGTTTAGTAGACCCGACCTTGACTCAACCAAAGGCGTAAATTCCTTAGTGAGGTGGGTAAGTATGTGTGGGAAGATCCTTGTCTATATAGGTTGTGTTCGGATGGTATTCTGAGGAGGTGCATCCCAGAAAGTGAGATTTTGAGTGCTCTTTCGTTTTGTCACGACAAAGAGGCCGGAGGCCACTTCTCGGGGCAAAGAACCGCTTTGAAAGTATTGAAAAGTGGGCTATATTGGCCCACTCTATTTCGAGACGCACATGCTTATGTGAAATCTTGCGATGCTTGTCAAAGATCCGGTCGTATATCTAGAAGGAGTGAGATGCCTCGAAGCCGATCATAGTGTGTGAGATTTTTTTTGACGTGTGGGGCATTGATTTCATGGGCCCCTATCCTCTTCGTGTGGTAACAAGTACATTCTAGTCGCGTGTGATTATGTGTCCAAATGGGTCGAAGCCTTAGCCTCACCCACCAATGATAGGAATGTTGTTATCCGTTTTCTTAGAAAGAACATCTTTTGTAGGTTTGGGGTGCCTCGTGCTATAATCAGTGATAACGGAAGCCATTTTGCTAACAAGCCGTTTAATAAACTTTTAGAGAAGTATGGAGTGAAACACAAGTTAGGTATATTTACTTTATATATATATATATATATATATATATATATATATATATATATATATATATATATATATATATATATATATATTATATAGATACTATACTTACGGAAAAATATCAAATCTTAACATCGCAAAAACACATGCACACACACACACACACTTTTTTTGCAATGTTAAGATAGATGATATTATATGTTGCAATTAACTAATCATGTGTATATTTAAATAATCATGTGTATTTATAATCACTCGCAGCTTTCCACAGCTGGGACACACGGAAAATATATTCATCCGCGTGATAAGATGTTTGATACCCAACTGAGGTTCCATTCGGAAAAAGCAATCTATGAAAAACTAGCATCCGAGTTGGTGCAGTATTGTCACGACAATGGTACCTTGTTAACTAGATTGAAAGAATCAGTGTTTAGTTAATTTATTACTTGGTATCGTGGTAACTGGGCGTACAAAGGGCGACTAATAGCATTCTTGTATTTCCAAATGGTTTATTGATGACGGTCAAATTATACCAATAAAAGTCATCAACGTTATCCTTAAATCGAGCATAATAATATATATTTTATATTAAATCACATGTTTATAATGTCTATTTAATGTTATGTGATTTATAGAATATAATTTGGTATTTATCTATCTTTATTATTTAAATACGATTTACTGTGTGATAATTATTGATTTTATAGATTACAGTGAATCGGAGGATATCTACCAACGAAAGAAGTAAATCTCAAGATAAATCGGAGCGGAATCGGATTGCATTAAAGATAAATATCGAGCGAAGACGAAAAAGTGGAGTGTGGAACAAGAAAAGCCAATGAGCCAATCGGTTGATGGACTCGGCGGCAACGATATAGGGGCTCGCTAGGAGCGAGCTGGGCAAAATCAACGGATCGGCTCGGAGTTATCTCGACGCGTTATTAGGGTTTAGGAAACATAAATTAGGTCGGCTGGAGTTTATCCTAAGTTGGTTTTCCAAGCCTATATATACTTATTTCATTGTAACACTTTACATCACTTTTCATAACACAAATCCTCAGTTTCTCAGAGTAGTTTTTAATACAAGTTCAGCAGTAATTATGTGAGTTCTTGTATTTATTTGTTCTTTGTTCTTTGTAATTAAGTCCCCCCAATTATTGTTTATCGTTTGAGGTTGTTCGTTCTTCACCGAACGATGTAGATCTAAGGATACGATATGAGGCAGTGGGGATTCCTTGTCTATAAGGATCCACACGCCCAGATCTGTTATCCGGTGACCTATAGATGTTTTTGATATGATCGACAATCGTGTTTTTAGTAGATCTATATGATTGCTTTATGAATCTCTATTTTATCCGTTACGTATATAGAAACACTAAGATTTAGGTTTTCGCCGCGTCAATCTAGCCACGTCTTTTTGGTGTGATTGTCCACCTAGAATTTCTTATGTTAGTAGGTATGGCTACGGCTACGTTGCTCGTCTGTTTTAATTAGCGTATTATTAGGTAATACCAATATAGTACTCCTAGGTCAGCTCATGAATTGATCTTCCGGGACTTTCAAATGAGATCTAGATCATGTTATATTTGGGAATTTAGCACCTAGTTATACGTGCATCGTAGATTAACATGATACATAAAAAGTTAGTGTTAATGGGACGGAGACGATCATCATCACCTAGGAAGTACGCCTAACCACAGGAATGTTGCCTAGGTGAGGAATACGGTTAATTATCGGAATCCCTAGTTTTGTAAGCGTGCAAGTTATATGAGATGGAGGCCTACGAAGCGAAGTCACGTAATGTAGCATAGTGATCTAGATGGCCTACCCGGAGATAGATCTAGTTTAGGGGATGACTCCCGTAGCCAATATAAAAGAAATACGAATTTGATTAATAGTTGTCGAGTCTAGATTAATTATAAAGAATCTCTAGATCCGAACGATAACATAATAATTGGGGAGGTTAATTACGTTGTTCATGTGTTGTGTCGAGTCGAGTCCTTTATCTTTCTTGTCTTTCGTTGGTCGTAGACCGCTTTGTTTCCTTGACATGGATGATTAATTGTTTGTATATAAATGACCCACAATAGGTTCCTTATGGGATCGACCTTGATTCGCTATAGCTATACTACGATGGACCTAGTCCTCTTGCTAGTATTGGTTTATGGTGGTCAAGTATTTTATTATCACTTGATCTACGTGCATCATTTATCCCGACCGCGACGACGAACTTCATTTTAAGATTGACGAAAATAGAGTGAAGTTCAGTAAAAGAGAGTTTGCAATGTCTGTGATGGTTCCAAAATTTTCCACACACATCAAGAACAATGTCTGTGAGGGTTTCAAAATTTTCTTGCTTTAACATGTAAAAGTAGGCGGGTAATTTAGAATATGACATTGTTACGTTTCAGCCGATTAATTCCTAGGCTTTCTGTCTACATTGATACGTACATTGATAATTAAGGTCTATGTTGAATGTTTTTTTGACCTCAGCTTGTAAAACTTTTGTCGTGAAATCGTTGTCGAGTTTTATGACTATCCCTTACGAAACGACCTATAGGTCCGGGCCTGGCTTGTCTATGATTGTCAGTTAATCGCTCCAATCAACAAATGTGAGTTTCAGTGCACGCGGTTATCTCAAAGTTCATGCAACGTTGTTCGTCCCTAGCGTCCACATTCGAATCAATAACCTTCCTACCGACAACCTTCCATTCGCATTTTTCCGAAGTATAACATTGTAGTTTTAACTATCCTTGTCAGACCTAACGAGTTTCCACATGTAGTCGTGTTTCAATGCGTGGTAACTCATTTTATCCTTCATATCCTCCTTGTCTCTATACTTTTTACCAATAAACAATACTTTTGGATTATCGGTCTGAAACGTCCCAGCACGTGGACATGGAGGAATTTGGGAATACTCCATTAGAGACCCGAAATGAGCACCTCGATTGCGATTAATACTTGCCATACTAAATGTGTGACCAGTGTCAGGGTTCTGTTCCAAAGGTGTTGTTAGATAACTCATGAAAGATCCGCCGATAGTGAGGCCTGCTTGCATCGGTGCTTGCATCACTGTTTGCGTAAACTGGTGGCTTGTTCCATCTATGTGGACAATATGACTAGTCTGACCAAAATTATTCCAACGTGTCCCGGCTTGATCCATCGGTTCACGCCGCTACCACTAGGTTCTTTGGTTGTGCGGTGTGTCGCGTTGTCTAAACTACATTATGCCGAGACGTTCGGCCGTTCATAGATGCACACATTCTAGCCATAGGTTGTTCACTGTAAGGTATGTGCAATGGATGACTAATCATATTTGCAATAAATCCCCAATTGTAGCCACGTTCACTTGACAAGTCAATGACTTGATCACCTAAAGTTGTATTCGGTTGGATGACAATTTAATGAGGGCTGAGACTGATGGAGTACGTACAACATGCTCACGGGAATTCCGATTACAATAAAGTTTGGGTGTAAAATCTTCAATCCCTCTATCATGTTCTCGAACTATCGGTTGATCATTTAAGTCAACTGCGTTGTCATTCATGTCTTCCGAGTGATCATCAGCAATAACCGGTTCGGCGTTAGCACATAGTTTGACGGTTTCTAGTCTAAGCGGATCATCAATGTACCTAGCCATGTCTCATCTTCCAATACATCGATCGGCCCTTGTATTTTTCGTTACAAAAGTTTCATGACCAATGTATTTTTGATACATCAATTTCTACTTTCCCACACTTTCGCTTCACTTCATTCAATGTCATATCGGTTTTTACATGAATCAAATAAAATTTTCCTTTTCCATAAGACCATCCACCGCTTCTTTTGTTGTATATCCACTCTCCACGAATTCAAACTTAACGGACACAATGTTGTTATCTGTGAAAGAATTATAAATTTGCATCATTATACAAATGGAAATATGAATATAAAATAATATATAAACAATGAATATATATAATATGTTTGTATATATGTCATCATATATCTACATGTGATACACATATATGTAATAAGTACAAATGTATATATATATATATATATTAAGAAGTGTGTGTGTGTGTGCACATGTAATGTTTTTGCAATACATATATATACACACATTAATATATATATATATATATATATATATATATATATATATATATATATATATATATATATATATCAATTATAACCGGAATGTCGTTGTTTTGTGTTGTGTTGTTAGAGGGTAGAGAAGAAGAGAATAGTGTTTTCATCAACGTCATAGAATACTTGATGATGACGAGGAAGAAAAGATTCGGACGGGCCAGCGAGAACATAACTTATATTTTCAATCTAACGGGTGCCTCACTTCCGGTGAGGATTTACCAGGTTCTTTGGGGACGAGAAAAGATGTTCTATTGAGCGGACCTAATGAAATTTTCTACGAGCTACCTACCAAGAACCCCAATACTAAGCACAGGGATTAGGCATGACACAAATGGATCGAATGAATCGAAAACACCCTAGGAAAGTATGCAAATCCACGAGAACCTCATCGAGACCGAGGCTTACCATGGAATTCGATTCGAGATTTTTGTTATTGTAATTTCAAACAACATTAATGATGGGAACCAACTTTACTGTACATTTCTGTACAGTTTAACCCACGGTTATCATGTTTCTAGCATGTTTTCGGGTGAGTTTAGACCCTATAATGAGTGTAATGAGGTTTTCTTTGCACTTGAGTAACTATCGGTTTTCCCGTAAACTCGGCCTACTTTTAGCACTTTTTAATCATTTCCCGAGCACCCGTAGTTTGCGGGGTTATGCGTTAGCCTGTTGTTTCCTTATTTATGCAGGATTTGGGTGAGTTGGGAGCCCGGAAAGCGATGATTTATGAGATTAGACATGTCCGAGGCGAGCGGCGAGAGTATGAAGAAAGTGAAGTTTTGGAAGTCAAGGCACCTATCCGTGCGGACAAACCTCTCGTCATCATTTAACAACTGTTAGAAATCTACGCGAACGCAGTGAATTCAAAAATTTATTTCCTATCGACCCAAGATCGACTTCGTTTAAGCAATAAGCGAACAAACTAAAGACGGCGGTTACCTTGGTTGATCTAAAAGATCGACGCTTTGACCGTCTGGGAGAGTAGTTCGACATGGAGCCGCCCAAGTGTTCGGCCTCTACCGCTAGTCCACACGAACAGCCCGCCGAATCCCACCATGGATTGCTATCGGAAAACCCCGGTTCTTTGACCGGACTTTTCCTCCTCACAAACTCACTATATAGGAAGCCCTCTTTTCTTACACAAGAACTATGAGTTCTTGCAATTTTCACAAGAGCAATTGCTCTTGGAATTAGAGTGTTTATAAGAGCTTGGCAAGCCCTCATATATATAGTAGTTGGGCGCCATATATCCTCTGGAGTGGAGGAGAAGAAACATTTTTCCAATAAAAATAAGGAAGAATAATTAATGTGATTGATCTCTCTTTCCATAATTTGATTTTCCAATATCTTATATTGATTATAAATTATGTTATTACCATAAATCTATTTTTCTCAAAATCAATTAATATCACATATTAATATTATGGTAATCTTATTAATTAAATTGCACAATCCAAGTGTGTCATACACACAAATAAAGTGGCGCCCCAATTTTCCTTAAATTGACTCATGGAAAATTCTTTAATTAATATAATGATATGATTAATTAATTTGCAAAATCAATATATATCATATATCATTAATTTCGAAAATATATGTATCAATATACATATTTAATTAATCATCATAATTAATATCTTGTATTATATTTATTCATAATAAATAAATACCACCATATTAATTTACCACTATAACCTTTATAGTATAGAGATCAACTTTCCTTATTCGGTTATCGTCTATAACCACATTTTAATCCGGCTGGATGTTCATATGTGTGTGACCCGATAGGCTTCCGAATATGTTGGCCGTAGACACAAAGTGCAAATTACGAAAATGCCCTTCATACCTAACGATCACGGGATAGCGTCTAAAGAACACACCGTGACCCCAATCATCGGAAGAGTCAAATGCAATGACTACTACCTTTCATGTGAAACAGTTACCGTGTAACTTACAATCCTATCGCTGTAATAATATCCATACGGTCGTTAGTCGAGTGTCAAAACATCAACGACCGTATCTTATAATCTGGATATCAAGCTCTCTCGAAGTAACTCGTTTACTCCCACTTTGCAAAGATTCACGAGAGTAAGACATTCCTTATAAGAAGGCCATTTCGGATATTCGATCCCAATCATAGGATACGCGATTCCCGGACGACCAATCATGTATACTCCGCATGCTTCAGTATCATACCCAATCACTACCGCATGATCGCCCGTGGCTGAAACCTCAATAGTGTCAAAGCATGACAATCCACACCGTGATGCCATGAAGACTCGGTCAAAAGGATAATTACACAACCGCCACATAGTGTGACACTTATCCGTGTAAGTGGGTCGATCCCAACGTCGCATTCTCTAATACACGTCCACGTCACGGTCAAGTGTCTCTACACTTCGATAGAGCGAGATCTATCCACGCTTACTTAAGACGAAAGACATCTAATACGTTCTAGTCTTTATACTATCAATGCCCTGTTTAATAGTACATCGGCCTAGAGACATTTAAGTATCAAACTTATTAAAGTGATTAGAGATCTCATCAACCATAATCGCCTATCATGGTTTCTCTATCACGATTTAATACTAAGGGCGTTATCATATAACAATTCATAATTGGTTCTTTAAAAGAAATGTATATATGACAACATAAAAGCCATTTAATATATGTATAAACATAAAGAAATAGTAGAAATGATCCGACCCGGTCGGATCCGGTCCAACCCGATTGGGTTTAGGACACTATTTCAACACAACCCTCAGCCAGAATCAAGATTTTAAACAGAGAATTAGCCGTACGGATAGGTCTTTTATCCGTACGGACAGAATGATGCAGTAGAGATCCATCCGGACGGATGGAAATATATCCGTCTGAGATGAAGGCGAGAATACAAAAGCGAAAGGTTTAATCTGAGATATATCCATACGGACAACCTTCCAGCCGTACGGACAACCTGGAGAATCAAGAACCATCCATACAGATATCCTTTTATCCGTACGGACAAGCTGAATTTTGCCCTAGCCTATAAAAGAGGCGCGCTCAAGCGTTTTATTTGGCGAGACTTTTATGATTTTAGTTAGTTGTAGCCTCTTACGGCGATTTCCTTCGTCGGGAAGCGTAGAATTGAGTTCCATATACCGTTGTTCTCGTCTTTCGATCCTCTTTTACACTAAATACATTACAACATCAATCTGTTACGTCTCGATTGTCAAGATTTGATTTTTTGTGAGCACACTTTGGTATTTCATCAATCTTCAATAAAGTTGGGTATGATCTCTTGTTCTTTTATCTTTTATATCATGAATTCCTTTATCAATTATTGTTTCAATCCGATAATGAATAGCTAAATCATTTGTACGGCGAATTATGTGAAGGCGGGTGAAACGCCATTAGGAGATGAACCGGGAGGTAGTGTAGTACGTAATGAAGCGTTCAATCAATAATTCATATCATGAAACCGCTTTTAATCGTGTCGATGCTAGCTTGATCACTAGTCATTCATCATCACACACACCTAGCTTATAAATGTATGTTGCGGCTAAGTGTGGGAAAGCGGGGTTTCGGGACCGTAGACGTTTTGGCTTAAAGGTAGTTTGACACTACTGTGCCTTTAGATTGACACTCAGGTCATTAAGTCCATTCCAATACAGGGTTTTATCGTTTAAACAAGGAAGGTAGAGCACACTCCAGGGGTAGTTTGTCTGAGGGTAGAGAAATCCGCTGGATCGTAGTTCGGTTGTACCCTTTTTAATCGTTAAGAAATCCGTTAGTATAATCTTTAATTTACGCATTAGTATAAACTTTTCACCAACTTGGTTGACCCGAACTGAGTGCTAAGTCAATAGTGGTACTCAAAGCCAATCTCTGTGGGTTCGACCTCGGACTCCTCAAGCACTACCTACAATCGATCTCGGTCCACTGCCGGTTAGAAAGTAGATTTTGCTAAGGTTTCGAGTTTTTACTTGAATAACCGGATTGCAAAAATCCTCTTATCAATTAATTTGTCGTTTGTTTCAATTTTTTAAATCACATACTTGTTACCGATAATTTCAAGAGGTGTTCTCATACTATCACAAAATACGTAATGAAAAACCCATACATTTGAATTGAATTTTCATCTTCCACAACAACAACAACATAATCAACTTATAACCAAACCAATAAAACACATTCGTACACAAGTTTCGTTTATTACTACGAAATGATCACATTGACATCAACCAAATAAGAATGTATCATTATCCAAATATATCATCAAAATATATCAACCAAAATAAGAATGTATCATTACTACCCTAATTATCCAACGAATGTCAATTCCATTATTGAAATATATCATCAAAATTAATCATTTTTCTACCCAAAAATGCATCATACAACGCTAAAAATCGAAAATTTATAATGCACAAACTACGCTAAAAACGAAAATTTATAACGTTAACATACTTTATTGATGTGTACAAATAACAATAAAAACAAACACGATACATAAATTTATTCAAACTTAAGTAAATGCTTACCCATTTGTTTAAAAATACAACAGCGGTGAAATAAAACAATGCAGCACAAAACCCGGTTTTTTTTTTTTGGTATCCAGGGCCGGTCCTGGTATATTTTGAAACAATATCGTTCACGAATTGGCGCTTTTTGTTAAATATTTTTTGTAATCTCTTGCATACGAGTTGTCGAACGAAATAATGTTATCCCAATACATGCATCAGTTCATGAAGGGAGTAAAAAAAATTTTGGGCATTTATCAAAAAAAAAAAAAAACATATTATATTATGTTGGATCAGATTGAATCTACACGAATTTTTTTTTTTTTAGCGAAACATGTATGCAGTTAGGCCCTCCGTGTGCGTTGAACTTAAGGCCATGGTCTCTCTACTACTCACTATAGGGCCGACCCTGTTGGTATCAATGTTGAATTTTTGGTGTAGTAATAGTGATTTTTTTGGAAGCAATGATAATTTTTTTTTTGTGATGGAATGGTGAAGACAAGAGGCTGAAAGAGTAGGTGAAAAGTGTGAAGAAAACAGGATAAGGGTTTCAAATTTGATGTCTCCGTCGAAATTTGGACGAGGCTTCCTCCATTTTGACGAGGCTATCAAGTGGATCTGTCAGAATTTAGACGGATTCACTCAACTGTTCAAAAAGGACGGAATCCGTCCAAAATTTGGCCGAGCCGTCAATATTGTGACGGATTAAATCATGATTTGAATGATCGTCAAATTTTGACGGATTCCGCCTTTTTAATGATGAATGAATTGGACATGAAAAGAAATGAATATTTGGACGTTTTGTCTATATTTGGACAAAGTTGTTCAAATTTGGACAGCGAACCTGAAAAAAAAAAACATTATAAAAAGTTTGACATGAAAATAAATATCAGAAGTTGCAGTTGCCTGATTTCCAAATATCCCAACAAAGAGAAGTTATTGTGTGTTGAGGGAATTTGTGGTGAAGTGACGGGTGAAACGATCGGAACCACACAGATTTAATACAGAATGAAGGTGTGTGGTTTGTGGTGTGCCACACGATGTCTCCATACCGTATGGAGACACCACACAATAATCTCTCCCAACAAATGCTCTATTTTTTAAATTTTCTTATTTCGTTAAAGAATGAAAAATAAAAAGCAACAATCTCTTCTGCAATTTACCTCCACATATTCTTGAAACTCCTTATCCTTTCCCAAGTTGCTTCCAAATCTCAACCTTTTTTTTTCCACACCCAATGAATCTATCATCATGTACTCTGTTTCAAAATCTTTCAGCTTCCAAAAACACTTCTTCAAGTACTCACCAAAACTGCCACCGCCGGACCGCCGTAAATGGCCACCAAAATCGGGCTGACCACCACTTTCTCCCAGTTCAACACCGCCCCTTTTAGGAAAACATCTGTTTCTGGTTCATCTTTGAGGTTTCAACCAATTTGCTTAAATGGAGGAAAAGTGCAGATTAAGCAAAGGTTCTTGATTATTTCACCTAAAGCTACCACTGATCAACCAGGTTTGTTTTATTTAACCTTCATGAATTGTTTAAATACATTTTCTTAAAGTCTGATTTTAACCTCTGTTTTTAAAACTCTGAGAATGAATACGATTATATGCATGTGTGTATTTTTTAAAATTTTGTCTAAATATTAAACATATAGTGAATAGTGATCAAATGAAATTTCCTTTGTTTCTCAAACAAATGAAATTTCCTTTGATTTTTTTGTTTTTTTTAGTACTCATCAACTTGTAAAATTTAAAAAATTGCCCTGGGGTATCTATGTGGGACATGTCTCGTGAAAAAATTTGTACTGGAGGCACAGGAGTAGGTTAATTTGAACATCCACCTCGGACATTAGTGGTGTTTATATATATTTTTTAGGGGAATGAGGGAGAAGGACATAAATATTTCATCAATTGAGTAGAATGACAGTCTTTTGAAACTTTTGCATAAAGGACAAAACTATTTATCCACTGTCGAAATTCACTTGTGTTCGAAATTCACTGTCGAAATTCACTAATTTTCAAAATTCATTGTCGAAAGTCAATGATTTTCGGGATTTACTGTCGAAATTCACTGATTTCGGGATTCACTAAGAAGATTCACTGATTTTCGGGATTCACTGTTTGTCCTTCTCGCTATAAAAATTATGCAGTTGTCCTTCTCCCTATAAAAAAAATATGTAGTTGTCCTGTTGCTTAAAAATATTCCAGATTGTGTCATTATCCCTAATTTCCCATATAGTTTTTAACAATAAAACTAAATTGTTTTAATACAAACGAAAGGATCGTTTTAGAAAGTGCAGAGATTTAATTCTCAGATTTGTATTATGATCTTTGGGATGAAATTTTAGTTTGAATGATTTAGTTGATGGATGATTTATGAAATTATGTTATGATTATAAGTGAATTTTAATTTTAATTTCAGGTCAGGTCCAACAAGAAGATGTTGAAGACAGCAAAATATTGCAATATTGTTCATTAGATGGGAAAGGAAAGAAGTCTCTCGGAGAAATGGAACAAGATTTTCTTCAAGCTCTACAGGTACATGTTGGAAATTAGTTTGTTGCGTTTAAATATTTAAATTCATCTCTCCCGATAGCTTAAGCTTTTGTGAGTGATCGTAATTTAGTATAGTATATATCAGAGTCAAAGGTGGACGCACATGTTCTTATTCAGGATCCGCTGAAATAAAACTCTATATTTTAATTATCGAAAAAAATTGGACCCCATAAAAACAAATACGGACCACCTGAACAAAATTTCTGAATTCGGCCTTGATCAGAGTAGGTTGTCATGAGTCCTAATTGTGTTCAGGGGCGGAGCCACCATTTCAGTACCAGTGGCTGCCGGCCTCAATGTTTCTTTTTTTCATTTGTTGATTATATATATAGCTATATATATCGGTATTAAGTTCGTACGAAGAAAATATAAACATATAAAAGAGCTTGCCACCATTGAATTTTCTTTCCTTGTCCCCAATGATTTTCTTTACTACGTCAACGACTATATTTTCTGGATCCGTCACTACCAGTGTTAGGCTTTCTTATATGCCTTTAATTTGCCTTAATGTGCCATGTTGGCCCAACTTCTTGAGAGAGGCATGTTAGGCAATGTACTCTTCGTGCAAGGCTCACATTTTAGAGGACATATTGTACTTTGTTGAATATTTAAAGGGCTCCTTTAGTCGCACCACGGCGTTTCTACCGCGGCCCTACATTTAAAACAATCAATCGGCGTAAAGTTGATTTTTAACTCTAGAATCGTCTGTGAATAATTCGAGTGTAAGTGTGGTGTTACAATGATAGATTTGATGTGGTGGCAGTATAGATGCTCATAATGAAATTACTCGTTCTCTCTACTAATTGCCAACCAACGTCGGACACACATAGTACGAAATGGGGTCCGTGGACCTGCTGAACCGAAGAAAAATAGCAAATATTGCCCACTAAAAATATAAACTATTTAAAATAAAACATTGTGTACTTGCTGAATATATTTTCTAGATCCTCAACTGAAAGTAAAAAAGAAAAAGAAAATTTAAGGTCTAATTTCTTTGTTTTACCTTGTTTTACAGTCATTCTACTATGAAGGAAAAGCTATAATGTCAAATGAAGAATTTGATGTTCTCAAGGAAGAACTAATGTGGGAAGGCAGCAGTGTCGTCATGCTGAGTACTAACCGATATTTGTCGAATGAATTTCATACTTCTTGCTCAAGAATTTTGTGATTTGCGCTTTTCAATTCGTAAGTTTCGTGTTTTACGCAATGTAGGTTCCGATGAGCAGAAGTTTCTGGAAGCTTCGATGGCTTACGTATCTGGAAAACCGATAATGTCGGATGAAGAGTATGACAAGCTAAAAATACAACTTAAGGTGGGTAAGGCTTTGCATGATTGGAGTACTATATTACAAATTGATGGATAAAATAGTAAAACATAATGATTATATAGTAAATTTAGACATGTTTACATAGGCTAAATTGCAAAATTTGTCTCATAACTTGGCATGGTCAGCGTTTTAGTCTTATAACTTGGAATTTTTATTCAGCTTTAGTACTCCGACGAGGATGTTGACGTGGCAAAAATCTTGCCAGATTTTGCTAACATGTCTTTGAAATTCGGGAAAAAGACAAATTTGGCGTGAAAATTACAGAATTCGTCATTTAACTTTTTTTTTTAAAAAAAATCGTAATCTTATAACTATGCCACGTTATAAGTCGATTTTTGCATTGTTAGCGCCACGTCGATTTTTGCATTGTCCCGTCAAAATCGATCTCCCCCCCGTAAATTCAGCCTCCTCTAGCACCTAGAGGACTGAAATTGTAAAAACAATGGAAGTTACAGGACTAAAACGTTGACTAGGTTAAGTTACGGGACAAATTTTGCAATTATGCATGTATGCTTGTGTCATTGTTCTTAGTTTATGATTGTATTGCTTAATTTTTCTAATATTTTGTTTAATTGAACGTAGATGGATGGGAGTGACATCGTCGTCGAGGGCCCACGTTGTAGCCTCCGAAGTAAACGGGTTTGTGCTCCTTTTGCTGTTTTATGGAAATCGATACTTGCACAGTTCCAAAGACACAGTTCTTATACTGCCGTCATTTACAACCGTTGGTCAGTGGGTCCCACCAATTTATCAATGTGTGTAGATGATGATTGTGTTTTCAAAGTTGTGCATGTATCGTTTTTTCTTATTGTGACCCATTCTCTACAATGGGTCCGCTGTTAGCGGATCCCGCTCAATCAAAAAATATATAGTAAGTATTAAAAAAAATTGCACCTGTTGAATTTTTTTTCTGGATCCGTCAGCTGATACAAACTTTTTCTATACCTTAGGTTTACAGTGATCTATCAGTTGATTATCTAAAGATGTTCTCTTTGTATGTACCTGCAGCTGTCGTCGCGTTGGGACTGTAAGTGATACTATCTTCTCCCTCGTAACAATGTTCGATATGTATCATATATGCATATACATCGGATACTTAGGATACACACGTCGGAGACAAATTTGCAGTTTCTTAAAAGTTGAATACGAGATGTGAATATGCATATGCATACCCAGATACATGAAATGAAAAACCTCCCAAAAATGAAGAGTCGTTGGAAAATTGATGAAAATCTGCCCGAAACTAGAAAAATCACTTTTAATATAAAGAAAAAAACAAGTGTATTTATTGTATTTTATGATTTTTAATAGTTATAGCAGGGGATCCAAATTCGTATGCTGACTACTATGTATTTCTTTTTAGGTTTTTCTTCCTTGATGATTTGACTGGATTTGAAATTACTTACCTTCTAGAGGTATATTTTTCGAGCATTTATTACTTCTTTTTTTCTTCATTTATATGTAATTTATTATCAATTCAATTACTTTCATTCGTTCTTGCAGCTTTCGGAGCCCTTCAGTTTTATCTTTACGTGGTTTGCGGCCTTACCCTTGATATTGTACGTAGCGTTTTCTCTTACAAAGATCGTTGTGAAAGATTTCTTGATCTTGAAGGTATATATAATCATCCTATAAATTATTATTACAAAAAAAAATTATATTTCTGAAAGGGACCTTTTAAATGCACAACAACCAAGTTCATGTGTCACCATACCTACCTACCCACCTACAAGCGTTGAAAATCAGTTTTTTATTGTGTTTTCAAAAAATCAATTTTTAATGTTATAAATCTAGTGTCATGTTAAGTTTATTTTGCGGTGCATTTAAAATCTAAAAAAATCAGAATACGCAGACGGAAGAACAGACTCTGAAGTCAGAATTGAAGTTTCTGATTGAGTTAATGAAAAAATACTGGAGCTACCGCGTATTTCGTTTACGAGTTGACTGGATTTTTTTTCAGGGACCTTGCCCAAACTGTGGTACCGAAAACACCTCGTTTTTCGGGACAATCCTATCCATTGCAAGTGGGGGTACAACCAATAATGTCAAATGCATGAAGTAAGTTAACTTGCTTTTCTCATAGTAGTTTTTGTATGACAGTTGTTAAAGGCGCCACAACTCATCCACTTTCAGTGCAGTACAGTGATATTTGACCTTCGTAAAGTCGAACCTAACCCGATGTGTAGTGTAACGAAATTTTCGTTGTGGCGCCTTTAACGAGCGACTTTTTTTTTCTCTTTGTTGAAGATTTATAGCAAGACTAATAATCAAGATGCTTACACTAATCTCTTAAACATGATTCTTAGTTGTGGGACAGAAATGGTGTTTGATTCGAAGACACGGTTGATTACTTTGCCCGAAGGAGCTGAAGCTTGATTCAAGGTAATAACCCCACTCCCCCCCCCACCTTTCCCACCACACGCGCGTTATACCTCACGATTAATGATGAAATAAAGGGTGTCTTGACACGGCGATAAAAGTTTTTGTATGTTTAATCTCGACACTTTTACCTTTTATTTATGCATTTGTTTAGTTACATTTTCAGTCCATTTTTGTCATGTATCAAGTTTTTATTGGTTGAAGCATACCGTAAGTTTGATGCTGATTGTTGGACATGTGGCACTATATACGGACTCAAAGTATAAGAAAAATGCATAGATGAAGCTTCATTAAGGGGACCGAAAACGTCATCATCTCTAATTTTACCATTAGACAAAATTCAATGTACTTAAAACTTAATTAAGCATATGATCATCATTTCTCAAATTTTGATCATTTCTACTTAATTATGCTTTGAATTTTGCAGGATAATTTAAGTGAATGGCAATGGAAACAGTGGCAAAGTTGTTGAATTTTGAAGTTTTTAATGAGAGGGTTTTGTTTGTATATGTTCATGTCCATATTCTAAATGATGCTTTGTATTTTTATTAAATAGTATTATTGTAGGGACCTGCAAAATACTTGGAAAAAGTCTTGACTGGTCTCTGTAATTAATAGGATGTTCTTCTTTTTGTTTTTGTTTTAAATTACATGTGAATAGGAGGGAAAAAATTACAACCCACAATAAAACAATGTTCATAAAATAGACAATAATTTGGTGAAAATTTTAAATATAGTGAGAACTTGAGGTAGGTAGAGCAAGTGGCTTGAGTACATTAAGGATTATGGCTTTTCCACACATTCCCATTATGGGAAGACTAATCTTGTGGTAGATGCCTTGAGCCGAAATTCATCTTCAAGGTCGATTTCTGCTTTGATTGGTGTGCCCCGATTAATCAAGGAATTCATCAGACTTTGGTTGAAAGCATCTCAAACGGCTTTAAAAGCTCAGCTAACTTTGGTTGAGCTTTCAAGGCCGTTTGAGATGCTTTCTTGCAGAGGATGAGCAAGAGAGTCGTTGAAGGTTTTACATGACATTTTCCAAATCCATCCATATGGCTCACTAAGGTTCATGGACCCTTTATGCATGTATACCTAGAGTGGTAGATTTACTCAGTGAAATTCTAACTCTGGCATATCAGTCGGGATTCATTGCCCATACAGACACCACTAAGATGTATCAGAACCTTAAGAGTCACTTTGGGTGACGAGGGATGATGAGAAGTGTCACCAAGTTTGTATCAGAGTGAGCAATCTGCCAACATTTTAAGTTGGAACATCTACGTCCCGCTGGGCTGTTGAAGCCATAAGAGGTACCACAGTGGAAGTGGGATGACATCACTCTGAACTTCATCACATGACTACTCCACAGGAATGGGAACGTGGATGCTAATAGAGTTATAAAGTAGAATGATTTTATTCACATAGGAATGAATGATGTCTGACACTTGTTTATATAAAAATTTAAAAATAGGGGATAAACGGCGGATACAATAATAATTACAAACCCTAGGATATATATATATATATATATATATATATATATATATATATACATCGCTATTACCACCCCTCAACTTGGGCGAGGTAGGAGGCCTAACTTGCTTCGTAGTTGTTGAAAAACCGTGCGAGGCAAAGACTTGGTCGAACAATCGGCCAGGCTAATCTTGAGCATTAACATGAGCAACACGCAAGAAGCCACGTTGTACCTGATCACGAATAAAATGATAGTCTATCGCAACGTGCTTCATACGAGAGTGAAACACAGGATTAGCACAAAATTGCGTGGTGCCCAGGTTGTCACAGTAGATGACCGGAACTTGCTTGGGAGGAAAACCAAGATCACGAAGAAGAAAAAAAGTAACCCAATTAAGCTCCGCGATGGTTGAGGCCACGAGCGATATTCAACCTCGAGAGGACCTGCAGCGCATCAGCACTGCTTCTTGGAGCTCCATGAGATAGCGTTGCGCCCGATATAAACAATATAAGCTCCAGTGGACGAATAATCATCTCTATTACCACCCAGTCTGCATCGGAAAAAGCATGAAGAACCATAGGAGAGTCACGATATAGCTGAAGACCAAGATCCAATGGCCCAGCCAAATACCGTAGTGTACGCTTGGCATGATCCCAATGTACATCCGTAGGGGCATGCATAAACTGAGACAACTTATTGATAGCAAAGGCAATATCCGGTCGAGTAAAAATCAAATACTGAAGGCTGCCAATAACCATGCGATACTGAGAGGGATCAGGCAGAGGCGTGCCGGACTTAGCGGTGAGCCCAGAAATGTCAGCCGGCAGAGGAGTGGTGACCGAATTACCATGATCCATGCGAAATTTAGCCAACAATTCAGTGGCATATCTTTTCTGAGACATGATACACCCAACGGAATTGTAAATCACCTCAATTCCCAACAAATAAGAGAGTGAACCCAAGTCCTTGAGAGCAAAGCGACGACCCAATAGGGCGATGAAGGTCTCAAGCGCCTTGGAATTATTCCATGTAACAATAAGATCATCCACATATACCAAGAGATAAATTATAATGCCACCAGAGTTATAAATAAATAGTGACGAATCAGCATCCGCATTTCGAAACTGACTCGCCAAAAGAAAACCCTTGAGCTCATCATACCAAGCTCGAGGTGCTTGTTTCAAACCATAAATTTCCTTACGCAATTTGCAAACATGAGTAGGATGGTCCGAATTAATAAACCCAAACGGCTGAGCTAAGTAAACATCTTCCTGTAAATGACCCTGTAGAAAAGCATTATTAATATCAAGCTGCCTCAGAGACCACCCCTGCGAAAAGAGCCAAAGTGAGCACAAGGCGACGATGAGTAGGTTTAACCACGGGGATCAATGTCTCAAGGTAATCAACACCAGGGTGTTGAGTGAACCCCTTAGCCACAAGACGAGCCTTGTACCGATCAATAGAGCCATCCGGATTACGTTTAATACGAAAGATCCACTTGGAACCAATGATATTATAGTGATGATGCGGGGGAACTAGTTCCTAGGTGTCATTACACATTAAAGCGTCATATTCCTCTTGCATGCGCTTCTCCACTTGGGATTTTTAAGGGCTGAGTGAGCGGTGGTGGGTTCGATGCCGGAGAGGAAAGCCGAGTATGAAGGTTGAGTTTACGAATGGGTTTACGAATATTGTCTTGAGCTCGAGTACGCATAGGGTGAGTGGGAGGAGGATTCGGAGGTTGGAGAAGAAGGCGGTGAAGCCGAGGGGGAGGTGGGCGGGGCTGGTGGTGGGGAAGGATCCGGAGGGGGAGGAGGTGGAGAGGAGGATGCGGGTTGGTGAACAAGAGGAGGAGTGGGGATCCAATCCTAGGTAGGTGTGGTGAAAGTAGGAGGAGGAGATATAGCGGGATTAGCAAGGGGAAAAATAGACTCTACAAATTTAACATGACGAGAGACATATATATGTGAGGTAGTCGTGTCTAAGCAGTAGTAGGCATGTTGGTCTAGAGCATAACCAAGGAAAACACACGGCTTGGAGCGAGGTTGCAGCTTATGATCGGTGTAAGGGCGGAGCCAAGGATAACAGAGACAGCCAAAGACACGAAGTTTGGTATAGTTCGGGGACGCATGGAAGATAGACTCATAAGGAGAGTGCATTTTGAGAGTGAGAGTTGGCATGCGATTAATCAAGTAAACCGCAGTGGAAAAAGCATAGGGCCAGTATGTGTTTGGAATGGAGGCATGGGTAAGGAGAGCAAGACCTGTTTCAACAATGTGCATATGCCTGCGTTCAGAAATGCCATTATGTTCCAGAGTGTGAGGTGGGGTGGTGAGAAAAGAGATTCCATGTGTAGAAAAATAGTCACGGGGGGAAATAAATTCGCCCCCATTATCGGAATATAGCACTTTAATAGGTTGATCAAAGAATTTTTCAACGATGGAGCGGAAGCGAATAAAAGTTGAGTGAACCTCAGATTTTCGAGTCAATGGGTAAAACCATACATAGCAAGTGAAATGATCAACAAAAATCACATAGTATTTAAAACCATTCACGGAAAGCACAGAAGATGTTCAAACATCACTAAAAATGGTTTCAAGAGGTCGGGAGGAACATAAGGTAGACTGGCCAAAGGATAGTTTATGGCTTTTCCTTTCTAAGCAAGCAGAACAATGCGAAGAGGAAGCAACTGTCGAGTCTAATAGTTGCGTAAAATGGTAGATAAAATCGGGCTAGCAGGATGACCCAAACAATGATGCCATTCCTGAGAGGTGGCTTTTGTGGAGGCAAAGGCAACTAAAGGTTGAGACGGCCATTCATAGAGCCCGTTTTTAATTGGGCCACGGAGTAGGGTTTGATTCTATCTTAGGTCTTTTACAACAAATTCAAAGGGAAAGAATTCAACAGAGAGATTATTGGCTTGACATAATTGAGAGACAGAGAGTAAGTTACAAGACATGCTCGGGGCACACAAAACGTTGCGTAAGGGAAGGGATTGTGCAGGGAAACGAGGAGTGAATCTCGCCGATGAGAAATAGAGATACCTTTACAATCACCAACGATAATATCATCGGTCCCAGTGTACGGGAAGTGAGGCGAGAGATTCCGAATATCCGGAGTCACATGGTGCGAAGCCCCACTGTCAAGAAGCCATGTGGATGTAGACGAATCGAGCTGAGCCGATTCGCCAGGTGAGGCGGCTGAATGAGCCTGTGGCCTATCCGAACGAGCCGAGCTTTGGCCAACCGATTGAGTATGAAATAGAGTGCAAGTACGAGCCGAGTGTCTAGGCACATAACATAATTGACTTGTACCGAGATAAGGACATCGAGGACGGGAACGTTTACTGCGTGTTTTATTAACCATAAAATTCAAATTGTTGCGTTCAAAAATTGGCGGCGATAATGGCAGCGGACCACAAAATTGCAGCGGCTGTTGAAATGCCCCCACTACCTCATCAGAATTGATCGGTGTCGCCGCCGTTCTTTGAAATTGTCTTGATAGTTCTTTGCTTGTTTGTGCTCATGAGGCTGAAGATGGTTGCCGCTGCTTCCATTGATGGCGTCGAGAGCTGCTAACGGGAGGGGCTGCCATGAGTTTCTTGTTGTGGCCGTGGTAATGTTGGCTTTTGAAGAGGAAGGAGCGGTGGAAGCCATGGATTCCGGCGAGGAGAGGAGCTGGCGTGCTGAATCAGGGCTTAAGGAGATTGCAATTAGGTTTTAGGAATCGAGACACTCTGCTACCATAATAGAGTTATAAAATAGAATGATTTTATTCACATAAGAATGAATGATGTACACTTGTTTATATAGGCTAAGCTAGGGGTATAAACGGCAGATACAATAATAATTACAAACCCTAGGATATATATATATATATATACATCGCTATTAGATGCTATACGAGTCATAGTGCATCGGTTAACAAAGTCTGCTCACTTTTATGGCTATTAAGAATGATACCTCACTAGACAATCTAACATAGTTGTATGTTGAAGAGATCGATAGATTTAATGGTGTTCCTTTTTTTATAGTTTCTGGTAGAGACGACGTTCACATCTGAATTCTGATACAGTTTAAAAGATAACATGGGGACTAAGTTGCACTTCAGCAAAACATTCCATCCTCGGACTGATGGTCAGTCGGAGCGAACTATTCAAACCTTGGAAAATATGTTGAGGGCGTATGTGCTAGTGTTGGGTATAGTAAGTGGGTCATATACTTGACATTAGCGGAGTTTGCCTATAACAACTCTGACATTTCTGGCCATTTTCGAGATGTTTTAAGGGAAGAAAGGAAGATTTCCCCCTTAACTAGGAAAAGTTGTGGGAGAAATAGGTTATGGGACCGAACTTGTTCCGAAGACAGTGGATATGGTTGTAGTGGTGAGACAAAGTCTTAAGGCAGCCTAGGACCGGTAAGGTGAGGGACAAGGTATATTTGAAAGTGTCACCTATGTGAGAAATCATACGATTAGGACAAAAGGGGTAGTTGAGTCTGCGGTACGTGGGATCTTTTGAGATCCTTAAGGGAATTGGGGAGCTTGCTTTTCAGTTACATTTGAAAGTGTCACCTACACAATGTCTTTCATGTGTCCCTCTTAAGGAAGTGTCTCTCTGACCCTTCTAAAACGATCGAGCTTGCTCTAGTGTTGCTCAAGGAAAACATCACCTACACCGAGTAGCATATTGGATTCTTTAGTCTCTCGCTGACCCTTCAGTAGTTCTTTTTTTTTATATGTTGGCTTGAGGATTATGTAGTACTGATTTTAGTTCGTTATGACATTAGTTTGACAACATTTGAGTTGTGTTCAGGTTTTGCACTTTTAAGCTGTCCCAAATTCGCGTACTTAACTTTGGTTTTGTGGCCGCGAAATATGGAAGACCATGAGTATTTGTTTCCCGAGTCAAATAGGTAAAAAGAGAATTTGTTAAAATAACCGATACAAGTGCTCTAAGTTCTCTCGATTGATATTAATCTAATTTTAATTAAAGGTGTAAAAATGTACCATGGTCATTTGTTTATATCATTTTGTTGTTAAACCCATATATCTGAATTTCAAAAGAAAATAGTTATTGTACAGTAGTTATTGAAGAGTGATATCAAGTGGACTGATGTGATAAATCCAACTCACGCCTACACACTCCTGTTTAAAAGTGGATCAAATACTATTTGGTGTGTCCAACATTTGGTTAGCCCTAATCAATATGAATTAAGAGATTTCTTGTGGACCCATGTGTATAAAAACAAACAACCAATCATATTACTTCAAACTAATGACATGATGGTCTAAAACCATCATTCAATTACTGAAAATTCGATGAGTTTAGATCTTAATAACTGATGCATCATAATTTCTCTCGTTTCGATAAGAAAGGAAGAAAAAAAAAATCTGAAAAGTCTTTGTCGGAGAATTGATGCAGCTTTTATCAGCGTCTGATCTTCTAAGTCATGTTTACATACTGATACATATCTTCTCTCTCCTCCTCTTCTTCTCTATATAGTACTCATTCTGCAACACACAAATCTCTCTCTCTTTCTTCTTTTGCACAAAAGACTCTTTTCCATATAACTCAACTTACCCACCCCCCCCCCCCCACTCTCCCCTTTACCCCAACCCCATCTGTTTTCACCCTGCAAAATGGTATCTTTCTTTATCTCTATACATCATCTAATCTGCAAATCCAAAACATAGTTGCAGAAAGTTTTGTTTCTCTCATCCCATTATAGTACAGAACACCTCCAAAAAACCAAAAAAATCAGTTTTTTTTTTTTTTTAATTACCCTTTTATCCTTTTTGTAATAATATGATCATATTTTCAGAAGAAAACACTTCTTAGTGGTCCCAAAATCTAAAGCCCACTTTTTCTTTAACTTTTTTTAGTTTTGATAATTAGATGATGATATTATTATAATTCTTTCTTTCTACAAAGTACACTTCTTTTAAGCCACTTGTTCATTTTCTTTATCTCTATACCCACAAAAAAAATAAAAAAATAAATGCAAGATCAAGTTTTGGGCATGATGGGTGGCGGTGCCGCCACAGGTGGCGGCGGAGGTGGTGGTGGAGAGAGAGAAAAGATGCAGCTGATGAAGGCGGAGATAGCAACACATCCATTATATGAAGAATTGCTATCAGCACATGTAGCATGTTTACGTGTGGCCACACCTATTGATCAATTGCCTTTGATTGATGCTCAGCTTTCGCAATCTCATAACCTTCTTCAATCTTATGGTAGTTCTTATCATCTTTTGCAACCACATGAAAGACAAGAACTTGATAATTTCATGGTAGGTTTTTTTTTTTTTTTTTTTTTTTTTTTTTTTTTTCTTTTTCATTTCAGAGAAGTAATGATACAGGCACAAAGTAACACGACAACGTTTATCTATATCATTGATCATGATGTAAACCATCATGATCAACGGTGGAGATTGGTGACACAACAGTTCTGCTCGTATATATAATTAGTTATATCAAAGTGCTTATATGATTAGTCCTTTCATCTATGTATATTTTTACATTTTTAGTTCATTTTTGCCACCTATATATGAGTCTTTATTGTTCGAGTAATAATGATACGAGCATAACTGTTGCTACGACCAGTTACATAGCGATAATCTACACTGTTGATCATGATGAGTTTAGATAATGATCAACAGTGCAGGTTGTGATACAATGGTTATACATGTATCTTTACCCTCCTTTGAGTGATTGATGAATGTTGTAGCTTCAATATTGGTTGTATTTCACATGGAATTTCGAACTGAACCGAATATATATATCGCATAGATGATGGGAAAAAGTGTGGAGATGAAACGTGTATGTTTTCGGTGTTTCGTCTAGGCACTTTAATCAAAATTTTAATCATTTAATTCTCTATGTACATTTTTATACTTTTAGTTCATTTTTGTCACATGTTCGTTTTAATTAGTAGAGAGATGTAGTACGTACCTTTAGTTGTGTAACACAGGGCACATTGGAGTGAAAATGTAAAAAAAAAAAATTATATATATTCATATATGACTGGGGATAAAAGTGTTATGATTATAGAACATTAGGGATATAAATACAAAATTCACGAAATAAAAAGGACCTTAAGTCTATTTAAGTATCCTTAATCCGTTCTTTTGTCACCTAAGTCTAGGCTCATGAATCATGTGCAATTGTTAATTACTCAGTATTTTATCTATAATCAATAGATTTTCATTATTTGCAATCGTTTTTTATTATTCACCATATATATTACATATCAATCAATACGTACATTGAGTCGCATTTATCATTTGAAGCCGTTAATCAATCGATAATATACGTACATTGCAGGCTTATTTTAGACGTTAATCGTATCTTAACATGTAGGTACATATACACGTAAATACATACTATATATATATATATATATATATATATATATATATATATATATATATATATATATATATATATATATATATATGTATACAGTTGGGTGTTAAAGTAGAAAGAGAAATTTTACTGTTGTATATTACATTATTCTAGATTTATTTAATGAATAATTTTTAATATTTTTGTGGAAATTAATTTGATATGTGCAACAGGGACATTACCTGCTAGTATTATGTTCATTTAAAGAACAGCTTCAACAACATGTTAGAGTCCATGCAGTTGAAGCAGTCATGGCTTGCCGTGAAATTGAGCAAAACCTACAAGCTTTAACAGGTAATATATTAATTAGCCTAAACCTATATATATATATATATATATATATATATATATATATATATATATATATAGGGTTCTAAAGGCAACCCCACTATTACTTCCGCCAACACATTATTTCATGCACCACAAAAAATTACTTGGCATCACGATGATTTTTAATAAAGGGAACGTCGGTGCCACCGGTGTTCGTTGTTGAACTGACGTTGGTGTTCAACAACGAACACCAGTGGTACCGACGTTTACGTTATAAAAGTTTCACAACTTAGAAGCGTCGATCCATCGAATCTCACTTGGTGTTCGTTGACGACGAACACCATGCAATCTAATGGACGTTTTTTCATCTAAAAAATAATCAAATAATGGATCTTAGGAAGTAAAAGCGAGTGACTTTAACTTTTAAACCCCATATATATATATATATATATATATATATATATATATATATATATATATATATATATATACATATATCACTTCAATCATTATCTAATATAGTATAGCACACCTAACATTATGTGAACATAAATACATTGGTCCCTAATTATACGTTTACAATAATTGGTTAATATCATAATATCATATTCGGTAGAAAATAATTTGTTTCTTCAAACTTATCTATTATTACAAGTCCATTTTCTCAACAAAAATATATATATATATATATATATATATATATATATATATATATATATATATATATATATATATATATATATATATATATATATATATATATATCTTTCAAGTCCATATTTGAATGTTTTGGAGCCTTTTATTTTCTTAAATTTTCATTAGTTTAGAAATGATAATAATATAATAAGATTGCTTAGATATATTATTTATATTCTTATTTGGTAGGTAAGTAAATCATTAATATTATAGCATTTCTTGTTGATAAGAAGTTTCCTTGAATAGAAATCCGTGAATATTTTGGTTTATGGGTTGGCTCAAAGAATAGCATAAGTAAAAAGGGGAGCAACAATATTCTTATGTTTCTTTAAGTCAAGGCAATTATCAATTATTATTTGTAAAATATGTTGGTTACTTTTACATGGTTTGTTGGATTCCTTGATTTTCAAGTTTTGTTGATCAACAAAATTAAAAACGTGAGGAAATAATGATCTAGATATGCAATGTCTAGAACTCAAGCCTAGTGGTGTTATTTAATTAGTCATTAGGCTCATTGTCCTTCCCTGACTTAAAATAGTTAACCTATGTCTGATGTCTCAGCATGTATTTTGATAATATTTCTCTCAATTTTTAAATGTAGGATATTACATTATCCTCCTACTAACAAAACTGTCATCCTCGCTAGGACTCTACTAGAGGATTCTAAATGTGGCCTCACCGACTCTCACAGAGTGTTACTTAGTTTAATTTAATTGCATGTTTTGATACCACATGTAATGCCCTAAAACTCAGGTCAAAATGTGTTATTTGAGACATAATTAATGGATTCAATAAATACTAAATCCGTCCCAAATAATAAGACTTTTTAGAGTTTTCACACATTTTGAAAAATTAAAAGAATGCCACAAATTTCAGTGTCAAAAATCTAAAATACAATTTTGAATATCTTAAATGTGTTTCTCAACAAAAATAAAAATATCTTTAATGCATTAGTTATTAAATAATAGAAAGTTGTTGTATTGATAATAATCTAGTGGTAAACTAATAATCTAAAATGACTTATATTCCTTCAACAAAAAATTACCTATATTTTAAAGCAAAACCAAAAAATCTAAATGATTTATATTTTGAGACAGAGTGAGTATTTAGGTTATCGTACGTCCATAATTGGCTATACAAAGTTACTAAATCCATTATGTCTGAACGTATATCTTGGTAATGTTTCTTCCGTTTCTGCGGAGCGTTTGAGATGGTAAATTTTATTCTGGTCCGGCCACAAATATGACTTGGTGGTCCGGAGCCAACAAGATTCTATAAATGTATTGTGGTCCCCTAATTGTGTAGAAAAAACCGTCTATTTTTATAAAAAAAAATCCTATTCATTTACACATTGGACCAATGCTGATATGGTGTGGAGGGACTACCATAAAACTAATATATATATATATATATATATATTCTTGTTTTCTCTAGTTGGGTGTATGTGACCATACAACAAAAGGCAGGTAGGGTGTGGGGACAACTCGTGAAACATTTAAAAGGGTTAGGTTTATGGTTAGAATAAGATGGTTCGGTTTGGTTGATTTGTTGGTTTATTTATCGATTTAAAGGGTGGTATATAACAGCCGGCCGGTTTGTCTACCAACTAATGATGAGTAGGTGGTGGTTGTGTAACCTGCATACACAAGGAATCTGTGTTAGGTTTCTTTTCTTTTCACTTTTTTTTCTTAGGATGATCATTTGAAGATGATGGAAAGAAAAAGCTAGTTTTGATTTAATATCGGGGCTATTAATTATTTTTATTGGGTCGCACCTACCCAAAGCCCCTATAATACAATATATCACATCGAATTTTTATTAAAATATGGAATATTAAATTCAAAATTCTCGTATGTTTTTATTGATAAGGAAAATATATATTTGAATACAATCACGAGACACGGATAGTGTTGTATATGAAATCATATCATACTTTCCCTTGTTTAAATGTGAACATGAAGAACATTGTGCAATTTAAGGTTAATTTGAAGAATGTGAAGACAAAATTGAGTGTCTAGTGTGTGCAATAGGCAATTTTCACCAATACTACCAACAGTTAAAGTGTTCTATACTAACCATCATACTCAGACTTCAGATGGAGATTGCCAAGCTCATAAGTCATATGATTAGTTGCTCCACAATCAGCATACCACCTTGAATCTAAGACCATATATGCCTAGTGAGGCAAGGTAGGCAGTCGGTTGTCATGAGTTGGCTTGAGGTCCTTCAAATGACTGACTTTTATCAGAGGTGCGTGTTAGACTAATCAATGACTGAAGTAGGGTTAAACCTGGCCAAGAGTCTCTCATGGGTGGTTAGTTGAGCCTGCACATCAACATGTGATAGGGAACCAACTTTAGAGGTTATATTTGCGAAGATAGATTTATATTCTTTGGAGAGACATCCTAGGGTTTCCAGGATAAGCTCATAGTTGGAAATGGGCTATCCGAATAGCTTTTCATAAGAGCTAGGTAATCTGTCATTGCCCATGTCTCTTTCTTAGTCTTAGTTATGGAGTCTTTGTATGCCATACTTCACGGGCAGTTGAACACCACATAATTTCAATAAATGCATGATCGGTCATTGACCCTAGAAGCCAGCCCAGGAGAAGTTGATCTACGGTATTCCATTCATCAAACTAAGGGTTTCTCTGAGCTGGAATAGAGATGAAAAAGCCATTAGTGAAAGGAAACTCATCAGGCTTAGGTTTAGTCCCAAAAAGTTGTCCATTTAAATTAGGACCAAGAATCACAGAAAAAAATAGTATACCTCCACAAGAAATAATTATTTATATCCTATGATGTTGAAGCTCTGACTTATATTGTTACCAAAAGGAGGAGCTATACTCAAGGAATTTAGTACAAGAACAACAAGATGAAGACAATACTCTTTTATTTCTCTCCCTCTTAACTCCATATCCAGAGTCCGATAATACTCTCTTATTTCTCTCCTTAATTTCCTCCTCCACTCTCAACTCCATGTCCAAACTCCCGAAACATTCTCTAAAAACTCCACAAGACACCCATTCATTATTCCAAAAACTAATATTGTTTCGATTTCCCAACCTCCATCCCACCCCTTGAACTTTAGGCAATTTTCGATAATCCTACCCCAAACTCTCCAACTACTCCTTCTCATCATATCCCCATGGAACCCTCTCTCCCTCCCTCCCATAAATGCACTTAATAACCTTCACCCACAAAGACTCGCCCTCCATTAAGAAACACCGGCCACCACCATTTACCAAGAAGACATGCATTGTAGATTTTTAGACTACCAATCTCAAGACCCTACTGCAACGCCTCCAAACCCAAGGACGTAGCCAATATATAAGTCTAGGAGGCTAAGCCCATCCAAATAAAAAAATATTATACCAAGAAATCTATCTAGTCCGATTCAATCTACCAAATTATCTTAACACATCCCACCCGATAACTTAAATATTGTTTATTAGTCCACCCGAAATTGAAATCCTAGTTCTGTCCATGTCCAAACATGTGCCTTGTAGCGCTAATTGAGCAATAAAGGATCTGGTTTACGGCTTCGTCCTCGCTTGCCCTTAAAGAACTAATCAAGTTGACAAAACTTTTATATCTCACACGTACTTAAATGGGGTGAGAATTCTAATACTTTAACTACGTGGAACATTACACCCACCCCACCCCCTCCCCCATTTCTTACATCTTAAAATGTGGTCTCAAACTAACAAACTCCCCTCCCCCTCCCCAAAAGAAATGGCACTTGTTTCTCTCAAGATCACAAAGAAGTTTAGTAGGAGCCTAGAAAAGAGCAAACATAAAGAGTGGCAAGCTTCCCAAAACCGATTTTTTATAGCAAGACAACTCTGCCTCCAAAAGAGAGATATGTTGCCTTCAAGCTACCTAGATTCAAGTTAACTAAATTTATCCACCATTTTTGCCCAAGAGCTTGTTCTGTTCATGTCAACTATGTGAGAGGGATTGAATAAATATATATATATATATATATATATATATATATATATATATATATATATATAGGAAATTAGGGATAATAACACAAATAATATTTTAAAGTAATACAATATTTTTTTTTATAGAACAATGACAATCGCATAATTTTTATAGCGAGAAGGACAAACAAGAATCCTTAAAATTAGTGAATCTCCCTAGTGAATCCCAAATCAATGAATTTAAATGCAGTGAATCTCAAAATCATCTGAATTTCGACAATGAATTTTGAAAATCGGTGAATTTAACAATGAATTTCGACGAGTGAATTTCGGCATTGAATTTAAAGTGAATTTCGATATTGAATAAATAGTTTTGTCCTTTATGCAAAAATTTCAAAAGATCGTCCTTCTACTCAATTGATGAAATATTTCATATTCTCCATCATCCTCTATATATATATATATATATATATATATATATATATATATATATATATATATATATATATATATATATATATATTGTATATTATTCCAACATTAATTAAAAATCTATATATAACGTTACATTTACCATTCAACATCAATTCTTGATATCGTTATACAATTATATAATATATATATATATATATATATATATATATATATATATATATATATATATATATATATATATATATATATATATATATATATATATATATTTCCATTGTATATGCTCTTAAATGTGATGTCCATGCATGGATGAATATACATTGAATATGTATGTGGGTTTTGTATATATGTATGGTGATGGATGGATCCAGGTGTAACTCTTGGAGAAGGAAGTGGTGCAACAATGTCAGATGAAGAGGATGAGCTTCATATGGATATGTCAATGGATCAATCTGGAACTGAACCCCATGATTTGATGGGATTCGGCCCGCTGCTTCCTACTGAATCCGAAAGGTCACTTATGGAACGAGTCCGTCAAGAACTCAAAATCGAGCTCAAACAGGTTCGTTTCTACGATCAAATTCTCTTATAGGGTTCTTATATTGTACACCTCCTAATTACTTCCGATATCTAAAAAATTACTTCAAAATCATGAATGCTCGGCTTTATATAAGTGTGAGACATAAATGTCTTATCAACTCGGGTTAGCCATTTTATATGTCTTTTGTATTTAAGTTCTTTTCTTTCTAAGAGGTGGAATAGAATAACCCGGTTGAAGCGTAATGATCATACCAAGCGCGCGAGGACGACTGTCTAAGGTCTACGGGCGTTACAGATTCATGAAAAAGAAATGTCAGTGCATGCATATATATACGTGTGTCTCTGTGCGCATGCATATATGAGTGCATGTTTCTATTAAGCGTGTGTATATATATATATATATATATATATATATATATATATATATATATATATATATAATGGCGGAGCTAGGATTTCTTGTGAGGTGGGCTAGTGGAATATTTTAAGATGATCGGATGGGCTTTGGATTAAGATAACTTAATATGTTATACCGGATTATATATAGATTTTAGTATAAATTTTTTGTTCCATTATGTAGGCTTAACCCCCCTATGTCTTAAGGTAATATATATATATATATATTGAAGGTATTGTTTTGAAATAAAAAATGGCAGGAATTTAAATCAAGAATTGAGGATGTGAGAGAAGAAATATTGAGAAAAAGGAGAGCTGGGAAATTACCAGGTGATACAACATCAGTGCTCAAGAATTGGTGGCAAGAACATTCCAAGTGGCCTTATCCAACTGTAAGCCTAGCTACTTTCACTACGATTAATTAATTATCGTGATTTTATCGATTCACTATATACTACTTGTTCATCATATTTTCGAATCGAAACGATCTATAAGAAGTCGAATCTATATGGATACCACAATTTCATGTACATACCAAGTTGTCTTTTAATACGGGAATCCGGGGTTTTTTTTCGCAGGAAGATGATAAAGCAAAACTTGTGGAAGAAACGGGGCTTGAACTGAAGCAAATCAATAACTGGTTCATAAATCAAAGGAAACGCAATTGGCATAGCGGTTCTCAATCCGCGACTTCCCTCAAATCCAAGCGCAAGCGATAGAAAAAAGAATATTGTCTCATTTTTTAACAACAACAAAAAAGAATGTTGATATTCAATGGTTTTCAAAGACTGGTGATTTTGAAACAAAATTTACTAATACTATGCTAAGGAGACTAATATACTTAGATAAAATCTTCATATTTCAAGAACATGATGTAATATTTTTTTGATTGTATATTGGAATTGTATACTTGATGCATGATTGTAGGTTGATTGGGAGGATACAATTTTCTAACAATTTGTCTTTGAAATATATGAGATAGAAACAACAGAATTTCATATATTGATAGAAATGTATTTCATACATACAAAAGGTTGTAATCCATCCTTATATAGTGTTAACTACACATAGTAGTTACACACACTAAACCAAGTGGCTAATACTAGATTGTGACAAGTGTCACTTGTGGATAAGACAAATCTATCTAGTAAATATTAGATATGGTAAATATCTATCTATTTCTTAACATCCCCCCTCAAACTAAATGTGGGAACAGCTGCAACATTAATTTTGTGTCTGAAAATTTCCAACTGGGGGCCTGGAAGGGCTTTAGTGAGAGCATCGGCTATCTGCATAGAAGATGGCACAAATTGCACAGACAGTTGCTTGTTGACCACTTGATTCCTCACATAGTGAACATCTACCTCTATATGCTTGGTCCTAGCATGATAGACAGGGTTGTGAGCCATGTAAATAGCACTTAGATTGTCTGACCAAGCAACTGGAACTGTTGAAAGATGAATTCCCATTTCTGACAAGAGCTGTTTAATCCAAAACAGTTCAGAAGATAAATTGGCCAGTGATCTATATTCAGACTCAGCTGAGGATCTGCAAACAACACTTTATTTCTTAGAGCTCCAAGAAACCAAAGATCCACCAATAAAAACACAATAACCTGCAAAAGATTTTCTATCAACAGGGTAGCAGGCCCAATCTGCATCACAAAATCAAGTCAGTTGTACAGATCCACCAGCTTTAAACAGCAAACCATAATGTGGAGTTCCTTCAACATATCAGAGATGTTTCTTCAGAGCATACCAATGAACTTGAGTTGGTTTTTGCATAAACTGAGTGAGGTAATTAACAGAGTATGCAATATCTGGCCTAGTACAAGTCAGATATTGTAAGCCTCCAATTGCACTCATGTACACACTTGGAGAGTTCATGAATTCTCCTTGATTTGGTAGAAGATGTGCACCAGGCACCATTGGAACTGTACAAGGCTTGAGATGATCTAGTTGGAGGACTTTCTACCATAATTAGTCCGCCTTGGAACCCTCTTTAAGAGCTGTGATGCATAATGGCCTTGAGTCAGATATAAACCATCAGCATTCCTATGTGCTTCCATCCCCAGAAAGTGTGTAATGGAGCCAAGGTCTTTGAGAGAAAATTTGGAGTGAAGTAGCTGCACAAATTTCTGAATCAGATCTTGTGAATCACCTGTAACCAAGATGTCATCCACATAGACAAGAACATAAAGTAAATTAGTCCCAGTTTTTAAGATAAATAGAGATGAATCTGAAGCTGATTGATGAAACCCCCAACTCAGCATATGTAATTTCAGAGCTCCAAACCAAGCCCTAGGAGCTTGTTTGAGACCATATAGAGCTTTCTTGTGTTTGCACACATAATGAGGCTTCTGTGTATCAACAAAGCCTTCTGGTTGAACCATGTATACATCTTCCATCAGTGCTCCATTGAGGAAAGCATTATCAATATCTACTTGATGAATATGCCAATTTTTGCTCACTGCTGATTGAGCTAAAATTCACCCCCAACAAAAACAATTTGTAAAGACTCGAAACCGTGGGTAAACTAACTCTCTAACCGGCAGTGTACCGGGTCGATTGCTAGAATAGCTACAGGAGTACGAGGTCGAACCCAAGGGAAAAGTGTTTGTGAGTACCAAAGCGAACGTGTTACTTAGTCTAAGTGATCAATGTTTTTAAAGTGCTTGTTTACTACAACGACACTAAAGTGATTCTTACTAACGAGTCTAAAGATAGAAAAGAAAGAAAGAAGATTAAACTACTAGGTTTTAAAGATAGATTAAGGGACATAGCCGAACCATGATCAAAATAGCTAGTTTCAACCCCAAGGATAGACAAAACCGGGAGTGTGCATTATAACAAACGAACTCTCGCATTCAATTTCACGGGTGCAAACTCCTAATCCCGGTGCTAAGGTCTGAACAACTCTCTCCTAACACCTTATGCCATGTTAATTAACTACCCTTCCCTAAAGAAGATTCACTAACAAGACATGTTATGCACTAGAGCCGCTTAAACGTTAAAACGAGTAACCTCACTTTGGGCTCGGGCTTAAGAACTAAGCCGAGTCTACGCCGTGATCTTAGAACCCCTTTTCCCACATCCTCTATCTCGAACAACTCTTTAGAGTGATGTGTGTGATTTTGACCTGGTGATCAATCTAGCCCAAATCATATAACAAGTTCTAAGACATGAAACATGCAATATACAACAATAAAAGCACTACCCACTCCCAATTTCATCACCCAAAAGGTGATTTCACCAAATTTCACATGATTCGACTATGAAAAGGGATTAGCTACTCATTATACTAATTAAAACATGGAAGAGACAGTAAATTAAAGACATAACAAGTGAAAGAAAGAAGAAATATACCATTAATTTGCAGAAATTCGAAATTTAGATCCAAAAGTACAAAATAGAAAACTAAATAAAAGATGGTCTCTTAGTGTTTGGAGTAGAAATCAGAGCTAAGTAATGGAAAGACTAAGCTAAAATAGTGTTGATTTAAGCTAAAAGAGTGTATTCTAAGCTATTACAAAATTCGAGCTAAGAAATGGGTAGAGTTTTGCTAAGAGAAATGGTTATCTCAAGAAATAGTCTAAGCGTGATATTTATATGTGGGGAAGAAATCTGCTGAAAAAAAGGTCCAAACGCACGTTTGAGGTTTGAGCCTCGTTTAACTTCTTCAAACGCTGCGTTCGCTTCATTTCTCAAGGCGAGGACTTGACCGGTCTTTGATTGCGGTCCGATCAAAGTTATAAATTTATTTTACTTGACCACCAAATTCTAGCAATAGCACTAGGTACATCGAGCATAAGCGATGGTGAATCAAGGTCGATCCTCAGGGAATCAAAATGTGGACCCTAGGTTTAAATAATTAACTCACCTAATTCATTCATTGAACAACGGTCTAAGACCAACATAAAAGGCAAAATAAAATAAACAAACTCAAACCTAAAAGATACACACGTAATTAACCTTCCAATTATCAACGTTATCGTTTGGACCAAGACAACTTATATAAGATAACCTAACTCATTAACCATCACTCGGGTCGTATTCATTTTTAATTGGCTACGGAGTCATCCCCTTAACTTGACTTAGCACCGGTTTGGTTACTAGATCACCGTGGGTATTGTTACGTGACTTCACCTTTTGGGTATCCATCTCATATAACTCACACGCCATTATTCTAAGGATGCCGATATTAACCGTACACCTCGCTTAGGCAACATTCCTATGGTTAGGCGTACTTCCTAAACGATCGCTCAAGCCCTCGTCCTATTAACAATTACTTGGTAAGTCTCTTGTTAATCTACGATTCACGTATGACTAGGTGTCGACAATTCCCTAATATAAAACTAATCTAGATCTTGCTGAAAGTCCCGAAAGATCGTTCGTGAGCCGAACTAGACGTCTTATATTGGTATTTCCTAATAATACGCTAATGAAAAACTGACGAGCGACGTAGCCGTAGCCATACCTACTGAGAAAGTAAATTCAACTAGGTCAAACCCACCATAAAGACGTGGCAGACTTAACTGACGAAACTAGGGCTCGGTCGACCGAGGATAAGGGCTCGGTCGACCGAACGACTCTGTTCGGTCATCCGGACGAACTCAACCCTAATTACATCCTAGAACCAACCTCTCAGCGTTTCCTCATACAGAACAGATTAAACAGCAATTCGTACATCAATTATATAAACTATCATAGATACACATTAATTAAATCAAATAGAGTCATGAATAAATCTAGATTATGACGTAGGTCATGGGATCCTCATTGACAAGGTGTCACCACCACCTAACGTCATACCCGAGAATCACATCATCTAACTATGTTTAATTAATTCAAACGATAAGAACATAATTGGAAGAATTAATTACTTGAAAATAAAACATGAAGATTAAGGGCTTACATTGTTGCAGCCCTAACTTGCTGAAAAACCCTCAATGTGTAGTTATCTTTTATCAATGATTTTAATCAATGTATGAATGTATGAATAATACTAATGACAATGTGTTTATATAGAGCTCAAAACCGACTTAGAAACCGACTAAGGATCGGATTCCCTAAACCCTAACCGACTTAATTAATACGCTGGATCATCTTTGGGCTTTAAGTCCACTCGGTCGACCGAATGGCTGGGCTCGGTCGACCGAGCCTTCACTTCTTTTGGGCTTTGTCTTCTATCTTCTGCTGGGCTCTGCATTGTCCTGGATCTTTAATTCCTTCTCCGTAGTCCGTCCATAATGCTCACTGTATTTATCATATAAAAACATGGTTTGTAATACCAAATAATGCAATAAATAATCGAAATGCAGAATAACGAATCGTAACTCGGGGTATATGTAAATTAGGCATATTACGACTTATTATCCCTACATTAATGCTTTTTCAAACTAGAATTGGGGATAAAGATCATAGAATAACGGGTACAATTTGGCCGTCATCAACTACCCCCCACTTAGCCTTTGATCGTCCCGATCAAAGTATCAATAAGTTATTCCCCATATAATCATTTTCCAATGGTCAAATTATACTAACACAAGAAACTCGAATCAACTCATATTGTTTATGCTCATAAGATATCCATTATTCATTACTCACTATGAATCGAAGTGATGTGTGCATGTGCATTAGTTTTATATGAATGTAGCAAGATTAGAGTTTATGCTAACTTCGAAATCTCAACCTACCAACATCAGCATTCCTACTTCTTAAGCCTCGCAATGGTTAAAGCACTAGAACAATAAGCAAGAGCGTATCTATAGGGTTTTTGGACTTGGAGACCGAGTACTACTCAAAGCCTCTTAAAGAGTCGAATATTATTTTCATGTCTTCATATTTTTCAAATACTATCAATCTCAAGGAAGAAAACTTTTTAGAGTATCCCCCCTATCTTAGATCATGCATAGCATTGAATATTACCACAAGCGCGGGGCTACTTTGGTAATGTTACTACAAGCCCAGTGTTTAACATTTTGCTAAAACACAGGTACGTCTCAAGCTTATTATTCCGCTTTTGTTGGCAAGAATATCGAAATACATCACAGATAGATATTGACACTAAGTTTACATAACCAATCATCTACGCAATGTACACATAAAATTCTACATTTTTATTATAAGCGCAATATTCATCGATTCATTTATTGAGTAATTGAATAATAAATAACTACTCGCAACATATAACATGAATATCATTAAGTTTACTAGAATTGTATCGCAAAAGTATAAAGTGATCATGTACTCCTGAACCATGGTTCCTTCCTTATTAAATACAATATTCGGGGACTTCACAAAAGTAAATGTGATTCTATGTTTAAAAGTTTAAATTTTACTCATTTATTATATTATTTGATATATAGAGGCTTATTCGAGCAAGCTAAGTGAGCTAAGTGACTCGTACCCCCCACTTAAATCATGCATTGTCCTCAATGTATAACAATAAAGAGCAAAAATAGGAACTTAGCTCGGATAAGCGCAGAGCGGAACAAGCCGTGGGGAACTCCGGAGAATTGTGACAGACAAATACGATTACCAATCAAGATAAAATGCAACCTCTGCAACAAACATCTTTAACACAAAACTTTGAACGCAAGCATGAGGTTAGTCCAAAAATATAATCATGTCAAATGGATCAGTAAAGGTATAATAATTTCCTTAAACATATTTAAGCCCATACTTGAATAATTATAGCGAAAATAAGGCACAAATATCCAACACATTAAATAAGACAAATTTTATACATTAGGGAAATTAAAAACGAACTCCATACAACACGACTTAACTTATTGGTACAACGAAATCAAAAATAAAAACACATTGATAAAGAGAAAATTAAAAGATCACACGTATTACGGATGCTTAGTCCGAAGGTATATCGTTCGACCAATGAAAGCTAATGGAAGAACATTAGGATCCGCTTCAGGAAAATCTTGAAATTGCGCATCGTCATCACCTGGACCGTCATCATCAGGGTGCACAAGAGGTGGTGCAACAGAATCCAAAGAAAGGATAGGCATGGGCCTAACATAAGAGTCACCGCTTAGCACCGGGCACTCACTTATCTCACAAAATGAAGTGATCAATGAACCATAGGGCGGCGATGTGTCTAGGCTTGCGGGCATCGGCGATCATCTCGTAACGCATCGGTGCCCCAATATTAACCGCCATCCTCTCGCTCAACCAAGACATCAGTAGTAGCATGTGCATAATATATCATAGACACATGCTTAGCCGAATAATGTTAGAACGGATAAGCCTGTATAAGCACTTATCTTCCCACCGCCTAAAATATGGCTCTCAAAAGTGCGGCGACTTCCCCTATTGTCCATGCTATCCCGAGATGGGCACCAACCTCCTCCAACCACGCATCGACTCATCAAACGTGACGGTGTACTCGGCTCTTCCTCCGGGTATCGAGACCATAATAATTATTAATCGTCCCGGAGTAATAACAATGGACTTGCCACGAACTTGGACTAAATTCGTGTGTGGGTGCACGCATAAATAAGAATAAAATTCTCTTACCCAGTCAACATTGACTTGGCCACGTGGCGCAACAACCTCTTGCCACTGATAGTAGTCCACGAGATCGAACAGCACTTGACCGCAGTTGGTCAAATCTAATCCTCGAGCCCGGTGCACCGGCGAGTTGTTGAAGAAATTCCGATAAACCGAAAATACTTCTTGGCTAGCGAATTGCGGTACCCCGTTGATCAAGGGAATGGCATCATCGATCGCTACAAACAAAGGTCGGAGGATCGGCGTCTTGGTGGCATAACTGCAGAACTGGAACAGAGCACGCTGACAGAATGCTGCAGCAGGTGGAGGCTCTCGGTCGACCGAGAGAAGGGCCTCGGTTGACCGAGCAGATAAGTTCGGTCGACCGAACTGATGAAGCTTTGCTGCTGAGGTTCAGGTCTTCCCTGTGACAGCCTGGGTTGGATAATCCTTCAGAGACACGAACAGGCACAATTTGTGATATTGGAGGGGATCATTTAGATTACTATCCCCAATTTTTGGGTGGACGGAAGTTATGAGAAAAATTAGAAATGGAAATTTATGGAGAGAAGGGGAAGAAGAAAATATGGGATTTGGAGAAGATGAAGATTTTTTTTGTGTGGGAATGATGAAGAGAAAAAGGAGGTTTAAATAGAAAGATGTGGAAAGTGAAAGGTTTGAAATGGTGGAAGGTGATTGGTGGAGATAGAAAGGCAAAGATTGAGGAGTGGAATGGTTTTGTTGGAGGAATAAATTAATGGAGAAAATGAAAAGGTGTATTGGGAAATGAAAAATGGGGATGTGTAAAAATAAATGATAGTTGACATCCTCAATTTGATACACACGAAATTTTCAAATTAGAACACATAAGTCTATCAAAATTATTATGTCACAAATGGAAAAATCCTTACCAAGAAAATTGAATAATCCAACCACAATCCATTAACATATAAATCTTCACTTTTTCCAAATAATACAAATTTTAAACCAAGCATCTTTTCACCAAATTCTCATCATCAATACATTTTATAATGATTTCGCTGCCTACTCTACTTCACGTTAAAATGATTCGAGTAAAAAAAACTTTTTACACATCCGTAACCTAATGGTCATTGGAACACGGCAAAAATAAAAAAAAACTCTCGTCATTCTACGTTACTTTTATTCATAAAAAAAAATAAAATATAAAAAAAATTAAAAATGAACTAAAATAAAATGAAACGAGAAAAATTCTAAATTTTTGAGTCTATAGCTCGACTTCCAAAATCATCACTCCTAAACACCGCCTTGACTTGCCAGGCTTTCACCCGCCCGCCTTTCACCGAAAAAGTTTGGCCGTCCTTTTCTACGAGTGCCCTTCCTTTGGATTTCACCAAATGAAAAGACAAATCGAATTGACCATCCGCACAAGCGCCTACTTTTGGATTTGTCTTTGATTTCGATGAGCTTTTGCTACGAACTCTCCTAGTTCGTTTTTTCGCTCTGGTCCTCCTATCCTTAGGTAGGTCTACAGCTTCAATATTGGTAAGTATTTGGCGCAGATCGAATCGACTGCTCCGACTTAGAATAGTAAGGACTTCCTTCTCATCTTCATCATCGACATTATCATCAAGATCCTTTCCTAACCCTTGAATGGCATCAAGCTTCTCCGAACCAACTACTTCTAACACATTCACACTTACCGTGCAGGAAATTTGGATTTGTTATCCCATAACACTCGTAACCCTTGGCGCCAAACAATACTATCTCATGTCCGGTCATCCGTGATGAAGGCTCTAGCGGTGTTGATAAACGACCTACCCAAAATAATTGGGCATTCGTGATGTTCCTCGATTTCCATTACCACTATGTCTATCTTAAACCGTAATTGCCCCACACCAATAATCATGTTGTTCACCTCCCGGTCATGATTGTCCTAGTTCCATCCGCTAATCTAACTTGGAGCGGGGTGTTAGTGGGTGTTAAAATGAAATTCCTATCACAAAGGCTTTTAGGAAAGATATTAAGGCTCGAACCGAATCAATCAGGCTAAACCTAGATGGGTTTGTTCTAGGGTGACTCCAACCATAAAAGCTCTCGGTGCGCTTAACTTTTGCATCGGTCGAGACTCGCCTTTAATCAATATCTCATCTCTGTAATGATGACAACAGGGCTCTTCATAGTTGTGCTACCCTCCGACTTCAGATTCTATCTCGGACATGTAATCATCATAATCTAAAGCTGAATCAGAATCCGAAGAGATTTCCTCTGGATTCAAAATAGACATACCTCTTTGCCAATAGGCTTCTTTAGCCTCTCTTGATTTCCTCGCCTCTCGGATTTTCGCTTTCATCTTTTCTATCCTTTCCATGAGCTTTGGTGTTAACGGCTTTTTAGGTGTAGTTTTGGTTCGTAAAACCTTAACTTCTTCTTTGGCTTCAAGAAAATTGGTTGATGACATTTTTGATCTTGGCGCTTTAAGTGAGTGATTTACTTGAATTATCTGTAATATTTGAAAAACAATAAACAATTAGTAAATTGACAAACAGTATGATTGCTCATACTGTTGTCAAACTTACAACCTACAAATAGGGGGAAACAGAACACTGGGGAAACAACACTGTATATAAAATCAAAACTGGAAGAGGCTCGGTCGACCGAGTGAATACGCTCGGTCGACCGAACGAACATCTACCTCATTCCTCGCTTTAATCCTTTAACAAAGACAAGTACAGATAATTCGTCATAAGAAAAATAAATAATGCAACTAAAAACAATAAAAACGAAGTAGATAAAAATAATTATTTAAACAATCATTGGGCCATTCCCCGGCAACGGCGCCAAAAACTTGATTGCGGTCTGATCAGGTTATAAATTTATTTTACTTGACCACCAAATTCTAGCAATAGCACTAGGTACATCAGAGCATAGTGATGGTGAATCAAGGTCGATCCCTCAGGGAATCAAAATATGGACCCTAGGTTTAAATAATTAACTCACCTAATTCGTCATTGAACAACGGTCTAAGACCAACATAAAAGGCAAAATAAAATAAACAAACTCAAACCTAAAAGATACACACGTAATTAACCTTCCAATTATCAACGTTATCGTTTGGACAAAGACAACTTATTTAAGATAACCTAACTCATTAATCATCACTCTGGTCGTATTCATTTTTAATTGGCTACGGAGTCATCCCTTAACTTGACTTAGCACCGGTTAGGTTACTAGATCACTGTGGTATTGTTACGTGACTTCACCTTTTGGGTATCCATCTCATATAACTCACACGCTCATTATTCTAAGGATGCCGATATTAACCGTACACCTCGCTTAGGCAACATTCCTATGGTTAGGCGTACTTCCTAAACGATCGCTCAAGCCCTCATCCTATTAACAATTACTCGGTAAGTCTCTTGTTAATCTACGATTCACGTATGACTAGGTGTCGACAATTCCCTAATATAAAACTAATCTAGATCTTGCTGAAAGTCCCGAAAGATCGTTCGTGAGCCGAACTAGACGTCTTATATTGGTATTTCCTAATAATACGCTAATGAAAAACTGAAGAGCGACGTAGCCGTAGCCATACCAACTGAGAAAGTAAATTCAACTAGGTCAAACCCACCATAAAGACGTGGCAGACTTAACTGACGAAACTAGGGCTCGGTCGACCGAGGATAAGGGCTCGGTCGACCGAACGACTCTGTTCGGTCATCCGGACGAACTCAACCCAAATTACATCCTAGAACCAACCTCTCAGCGTTTCCTCATACAGAACAGATTAAACAGCAATTCGTACATCAATTATATAAACTATCATAGATACACATTAATTAAATCAAATAGAGTCATGAATAAATCTAGATTATGACGTAGGTCATGGGATCCTCATTGACAAGGTGTCACCACCACCTAACGTCATACCCGAGAATCACATCATCTAACTATGTTTAATTAATTCAAACGATAAGAACATAATTGGAAGAATTAATTACTTGAAAATAAAACATGAAGATTAAGGGCTTACATTGTTGCAAATTTCTAACTTGTCTGAAAACCCTCAATGTGTAGTTCTCTTTTATCAATGATTTTAATCAATGTATGAATGTATGAATAATACTAATGACAATGTGTTTATATAGAGCTCAAAACCGACTTAGAAACCGACTAAGGATCGGATTCCCAAACCCTAACCGACTTAATTAATACGCTTGACTCATCTTTGGGCTTTAAGTCCACTCGGTCGATCGAATGGTCGGGCTCGGTCGACCGAGCCTTCACTTCTTTTGGGCTTTGTCTTCTATCTTCTGTGGGCTCTGCATTGTCCTGGATCTTTAATTCCTTCTCCGTAGTCCGTCCATAATGCTCACCGTATTTATCATATAAAAACATGGTTTGTAATACCAAATAATGCAATAAATAATCGAAATGCGTAATAACGAATCGTAACTCGGGTATATGTAAATTAGGCATATTACGACTTATTATCCCTACATTAATGCTTTTTCAAACTAGAATTGGGGATAAAGATCATAGAATAACGGGTACAATTTGGCCGCATCGCCTTCATCCGAACGCGTTTAAGGAGGTTCAAACGCACGTTTGGAAGACTGGAACGCGCGTTAGGAGAAATTTGAGACGCGCGTTTGGAAGGCTTGGACTCTGATCAAGTTGTGGCTCTTTAAACGCACGTTTGGGGGGGTTCAAACGCGCGTTTGAACCCCTTTTTCTCCAAATCTTCAACTTTTCTCCCTTTTCGACCTCTTCTCTTGCCTCGATCATGCTTTTCACCATAAATCATCGTCTTCCGGGTCCTTTAGACACTAATACCCTACAACATCGTACATGACCAAAAACATCCAAACAATTCCGGAGGGTAAAAGTGTTCGGGAATGGGGTTAATATCAACAAAAAGAGGGTAGTAATCCATCAAAGTAACGGATTCACTCCCCATGCCATAAGCTCACGATATCACCACGAAAACGGTCTAAATCACCCAAAAATGTGCTGAAAATGTGGTAAATGGGAGTAAACAATGCACCGGAGTCATGTAAAGTTGAATCTCATCAACCACCCCACACTTAGCCTTTGCTCACCCTCGAGTAAACTAGGCGTTTTTAAAATAAACCAAGAGATTCAACGTTGTGACGTAGGTGCTACTATCCACACCCTCGAGGTGCTCACAAAGTAGGAAACACGAACATATACACACCGGTTATAACATTATCAAGAAAATGGATTGTGTGTGGTGCCAAGCTAAAGCCAAGTGCTCAAAATGATTGTCGGGTCTTGAATCCGACCAAAAGTCTATCAACCGTCTCATACCACTACCCTCTCCACTAATCAAGGTCACTAAGTTTGGACACAATCGGGTAGGACTTGAAGGGTTATGACGTTAGGCTAGGGTAGTTCCGGTTAACCGGAAAGGATAATTTGGGAACTGGAGAAAAAGAAGTACGAGTGAACCTAATCAACAAGTATACCACATCATCTCTACCATACAACCCACCCAAACTCCTCTTTGATTAATTAAAGCACTTAGGGAACTATAGGATACTAACATACCCGAACTCATTGCCTAACTCAACTATGTTTCAAGTGTCATAAGGCGAGATCGAATACATTAGCACCTATCTAACTATCTCAGCTCCCACGTCATAAAGATAACTTTGAGCTCATCACTTTGATTACAACCCTTTATTTCTATATACTCCAAGCCTTTATTCATTGAGAACTTCTCAAATTATTTTGAACTTTGTTTTTGATTTTTTTTTTTTTGAAAGAAGAAATTTCACAGATTTTTTTCTTTTCTTCTTGGGCCAAACCCAAACACTAGGCCCACATGAGCTCCTCTTCTCCTTATAGCTCAAAACCAAGAAAACACCAACCCATCAAAACATCATTTCCCCACTTGCCTTAGCAAGTGTGTCCCAATAAAAGATTAAGTGCACTCGTAGGGTATAAATGAAGGAAATGTGACCATAATTAAGGCTCAAGGTAGGTTTCTGACTGAGTAACAAAACGGCTATAAAAAAATGGTGGTCAGACCATTCTATCAAGGTTGAGATGGGCTACGAAGGTCTAACGTTTCAGGATAAGGCTTATTTGGCTTTGGTTGGTCAAAGAGACGCCAGGACCGTCATCATGTATCCTACTTAGGTGAACCTTTCTATTTCGCCTCGAGACTAGTGGTATGTGAGGTGGTAGCAATCAAATTGTGCACAAAGTATAGCTTATGTGAGATTAATAAACTCCATTCTCAAGATAATATCAAACCGCAGTGTACACGTTCGGGGGCCTACTAAGGTGGCCACCACTCGAATATGAAAATAACACACACAACACGGTGTTGAAAACCCTTGAATTTTTTTAAAAATTACCCGAAAATCGATTCGAGCCCGGTCATAGTCTAAGCATGCCACATATCAAACACATTTAACAATGAAAACAAGAAAACGGCTAAGTCTCCCACCCCACACTTAAACGAAACACTGTCCTCAGTGTGTGAGAGATAAAAAGAGTAAAAGACTTAGCTGTTTGACCAAAACCCGGCAGAAAGGAGCACTCGTAGCCCACGTGACATCTTCTAGTAAGCTCCATCTCGAGTATCTAAAACCATAGAAACAAAAACCAAGGCAAACACATGCACGGGAAAAATCCACGTGGCAAAAGATGGTGATAGATATGAGATATATAAAAATAGAAGTCATGCCACAAACAAAGTATCAAAGCATATCAACCATACTAGACGGGAATTGCACGGGATGTAAAGATAATCAAAAGAAACACAGAGCATCCACGCATAAAATAAGGCCACAGAGGCTCACATAAAAACATCCCCGTCTATGTACAAAAGCCGGAACCAAAAAGAAATTCTCACCCCAACCTCTCTTTTAAGCTAAACTCTCCCCTCTTGCACCCAAAGACCACTCCAACTCATTGTTACTATCAAAAACTACCAAAAAGGATGGGTTTCCTCCCCCAAGCGCCTTTGTTTTGTGTCGATGGCTCGACGGGATGACTTATACAGTGCCAATTTTTTCAAAGTTATACTATTGGCACAGGCGAGGAAAGGTAGAAGTGCTTTGTTTAACGTCGTTAGCATCGACTTCAAGTAGCACCACAACCATCAACCAAAATCCGAATTCAAAAAGATCAACAACTCAGGAAGACTAAAAATAGCAAGCATCATGAAAACCGAATTCGCTAGAAACTTATCTCTCATTGCCCATGATGCTAGTTTTTCCCAACTCGGGAATCCTCTTTTCTCAAAATCTCTCATCATCTTCTTCTTGAAATTGCCATTCCATGGTAGTTGTCCCCTTTTACAAATTCTATGAGCTCCATCTACCGATGAGTACACAAAATCGATCGCATAATACTCATCAACACAAGGTGGAAGAGTGTAATAATCCGGGACCGGCATGCAAATAATCTCCACTTCTCCTGGTAGCTCTACCATAGATGGCTCTTCAGTCTCATACGATTTCACCACACTCTTCATAATGACATCTTCATTTACTTCAATTGGGAGTGAGGGTGAAATGGGCGATCCCGGCTTCTCTTCCGACTCTAATTGCCTCATCAAACAAGTGTGCTCAAATCTATCATACACCCTTCGAGGTCATCATTTTGCATTTCTTCGGGATGCGGTGTAATAGATAAAATTTGCACCCTTCCATCTCCAAATCTTGCACTTCATCTTCATCCCAAAACGAGCTATTCTCATCATGAAAGAATTCTTGCTCAATCATAACAATGGTCGGTTCCACCCCACACTCCACCAAGGTTTCATCAATTTTCATCTCAAGGGTTAAGGTGTAGTAGGTAGAACGTGAAACTGCCATAATCAAATATCGCAATTGGAGGTGGCACTATGAGCAATCCCAACTCACTATCCGGCTCGTAAATCTCATCATAGCAAATCCGAATCATCAACCTCACTCTCAACCTGAACTTCTACAAGATAACATCATCATCCTGGACCACCTCTATTGCACATGTCTCTTCCTCTTTCTCATGCCTCCTCTTTTCAATCAATTGCCCCATCCCGTCTTCAAGATTTCTTATGTTGGAGTCAAAGCTTCTATTGAACTCTTGCATATCCTTGTTCATTTGAATCAAACTCGCTCAATTGAATCAATCTGCTCCATTTAAATGTCGGTGAAGCCTTCTTGTGGCATGGGGAAACTGATCATACTCGACTTTGATTCATTGGAGGTGAGTAGTAGGCTTCTTGCCATGCCAGACTCTGATCAAGTGGCTGAATCTGGGTGAAGCTATCAACACGTTGAGTATGAACACCATAATCCTGATAAGCACTAGGGTTCGGACAACCCTCATAATGTTGTGGCTCATAACTTGAATAACCATAATTTTGACTTTGGCATGCACTAGGGCACTGATAAGCCCATGAACCTTGGTTACTCTGCTGTTGATACTGAGGCTGAGGCACGAACTGTTTTTGATAACATTGTTCAGGTGCCTGAGGTTGGTAGGGGTATTGTTGTTCAGGTGAGTAGTATTGATTGAAAAATCCATCCATTTAAGCTCAAGCTGCAAGATCTTAGAAAACAACAAGAACACAATCACGGTATCTAGTCACCACCACCACCGCAATAGGTGGTGTGACTTTTCAACAAAAAGCCATCATCAAGAAGAAGAAAAAAAAAAACAACCTAGGCCTAAGCTTTCGGTTCACTTGCAAGATATCACAAATAGCACACAATTCCCCGGCAACGGTGCCATTTTGATTGAGCTAAAATTCACCCCAACAAAAACAATTTGTAAAGACTCGAAACCGTGGGTAAACTAACTCTCTAACCGGCAGTGTACCGGGTCGATTGCTAGAATAGCTACAGGAGTACGAGGTCGAACCCAAGGGAAAAGTGTTTGTGAGTACCAAAGCGAACGTGTTACTTAGTCTAAGTGATCAATGTTTTTAAAGTGCTTGTTTACTACAACGACACTAAAGTGATTCTTACTAACGAGTCTAAAGATAGAAAAGAAAGAAAGAAGATTAAACTACTAGGTTTTAAAGATAGATTAAGGGACATAGCCAAACCATGATCAAAATAGCTAGTTTCAACCCCAAGGATAGACAAAACCGGAGTGTGCATTATAACAAACGAACTCTCGATTCAATTTCACGGGTGCAAACTCCTAATCCCGGTGCTAAGGTCCAACAACTCTCTCCTAACACCTTATGCCATGTTAACTACCCTTCCTAAAGAAGATTCACTAACAAGACATGTTATGCACTAGAGCCGCTTAAACGTTAAAACGAGTAACCTCACTTTGGGCTCGGGCTTAACAACTAAGCCGAGTCTACGCCGTGATCTTAGAACCCCTTTTCCCACATCCCTCTATCTGAACAACTCTTTAGAGTGATGTGTGTGATTTTGACCTAGGTGATCAATCTAGCCCAAATCTGTTATAACAAGTTCTAAGACATGAAACATGCAATATACAACAATAAAAAGCACTACCCACTCCCAATTTCATCACCCAAAAGGTGATTTCACCAAATTTCACATGATTCGACTATGAAAAGGGATTAGCTACTCATTATACTAATTAAAACATGGAAGAGACAGTAAATTAAAGACATAACAAGTGAAAGAAAGAAGAAATATACCATTAATTTGCAGAAATTCGAAATTTAGATCCAAAAGTACAAAATAGAAAACTAAATAAAAGATGGTCTCTTAGTGTTTGGAGTAGAAATCTGAGCTAAGAAATGGAAAGACTAAGCTAAAATAGTGTTGATTTAAGCTAAAAGAGTGTATTCTAAGCTATTACAAAATTCGAGCTAAGAAATGGGTAGAGTTTTGCTAAGAGAAATGGTTATCTCAAGAAATAGTCTAAGCGGGATATTTATAGGTGGGGAAGAAATCTGCAGAAAAAGGGTCCAAACGCACGTTTGGAGGCTGAGACTGGCGTTTAACTTCTTCAAACGCGCGTTTCGCTTCATTTCTGGGCAGGGACTTGACTGGTCTTCATCTGGAACGCGCGTTTAAGGAGGTTCAAACGCACGTTTGGAAGACTGGAACGCGCGTTAGGAGAAATTTGAGACGCGCGTTTGGAAGGCTTGGACTCTGATCAAGTTGTGGCTCTTTAAACGCGATTGCGTTTGGGGGGTTCAAACGCCGCTTGAACCCCTTTTTCTCCAAATCTTCAACTTTTCTCCCTTTTCGACCTCTTCTCTTGCCTCGATCATGCTTTTCACCATAAATCATCGCCTTCTGGGTCCTTGAGACACTAATACCCTACAACATCGTACATGACCAAAAACATCCAAAAAATTCCGGAGGGTAAAAGTGTTCGGGAATGGGGTTAATATCAACAAAAAGAGGGTAGTAATCCATCAAAGTAACAGATTCACTCCCCATGCCATAAGCTCACGATATCACCACGAAAACGGTCTAAATAACCCAAAAATGTGCTGAAAATGTGGTAAATGGGAGTAAACAATGCTCCGGAGTCATGTAAAGTTGAATCTCATCAACCACCCCACACTTAGCCTTTGCACACCCTCGAGTAAACTAGGCGTTTTTAAAATAAACCAAGGGATTCAACGTTGTGACGTAGGTGCTACTATCCACACCCTCGAGGTGCTCACAAAGTAGGAAACACGAACATATACACACCGGTTATAACATTATCAAGAAAATGGAGTGTGTGTGGTGCCAAGCTAAAGCCAAGTGCTCAAAATGATTGTCGGGTCTTGAATCCGACCAAATGTCTATCAACCGTCTCATACCACTACCCTCTCCACTAATCAAGGTCACTAAGTTTGGACACAATCGGGTAGGACTTGAAGGGTTATGACGTTAGGCTAGGGTAGTTCCGGTTAACCGGAAAGGATAATTTGGGAACTGGAGAAAAAGAAGTACGAGTGAACCTAATCAACAAGTATACCACTTCATCTCTACCATACAACCCACCCAAACTCCTCTTTGATTAATTAAAGCACTTAGGGAACTATAGGATACTAACATACCCGAACTCATTGCCTAACTCAACTATGTTTCAAGTGTCATAAGGCGAGATCGAATACATTAGCACCTATCTAACTATCTCAGCTCCCACGTCATAAAGATAACTTTGAGCTCATCACTTTGATTACAACCCTTTATTTCTATATACTCCAAGCCTTTATTCATTGAGAACTTCTCAAATTATTTTGAACTTTGATTTTGATTTTTTTTTTTTGAAAGAAGAAATTTCACAGATTTTTTTCTTTTCTTCTTGGGCCAAACCCAAACACTAGGCCCACATGAGCTCCTCTTCTCCTTATAGCTCAAAACCAAGAAAACACCAACCCATCAAAACATCATTTCCCCACTTGCCTTAGCAAGTGTGTCCCAATAAATGATTAAGTCCACTCGTAGGGTATAAATGAAGGAAATGTGACCATAATTAAGGCTCAAGGTAGGTTTCTGACTGAGTAACAAAACGGCTATAAAAAAATGGTGGTCAGACCATTCTATCAAGGCTGAGATGGGCTACGAAGGTCTAACGTTTCAGGATAAGGCTTATTTGGCTTTGGTTGGTCAAAGAGACGCCAGGACCGTCATCCTGTATCCTACTTAGGTGAACCTTTCTATTTCACCTCGAGACTAGTGGTATGTGAGGTGGTAGCAATCAAATTGTGCACAAAGTATAGCTTACGTGAGATTAATAAACTCCATTCTCAAGATAATATCAAACCGCAGTGTACACGTTCGGGGGCCTACTAAGGTGGCCACCACTCGAATATGAAAATAACACACACAACACGGTGTTGAAAACCCTTGAATTTTTTTAAAAATTACCCGAAAATCGATTCGAGCCCGGTCATAGGCTAAGCATGCCACATATCAAACACTTTTAACAATGAAAACAAGAAAACGGCTAAGTCTCCCACCCCACACTTAAACGAAACACTGTCCTCGGTGTGAGAGATAAAAAGAGTAAAAGACTTAGCTGTTTGACCAAAACCCGGCAGAAAGGAGCACTCGTAGCCCACGTGACATCTTCTAGTAAGCTCCATCTCGAGTATCTAAAACCATAGAAACAAAAACCAAGGCAAACACATGCACGGGAAAAATCCACGTGGCAAAAGATGGTGATAGATATGAGATATATAAAAATAGAAGTCATGCCACAAACAAAGTATCAAAGCATATCAACCATACTAGACGGGAATTGCACTGGATGTAAAGACAATCAAAAGAAACACAGAGCATCCACGCATAAAATAAGGCCACAGAGGCTCACATAAAAACATCCCCGTCTATGTACAAAAGCCGGAACCAAAAAGAAATTCTCACCCCAACCTCTCTTTTAAGCTAAACTCTCCCCTCTTGCACCCAAAGACCACTCCAACTCATTGTTACTATCAAAAACTACCAAAAAGGATGGGTTGCCTCCCCCAAGCGCCTTTCTTTTGTGTCGTTGGCTCGACGGGATGACTTATACAGTGCCAATTTTTTCAAAGTTATACTATTGGCACAGGCGAGGAAAGGTAGAAGTGCTTTGTTTAACGTCGTTAGCATCGACTTCAAGTAGCACCACAACCATCAACCAAAATCCGAATTCATAAAGATCAACAACTCAGGAAGACTAAAAATAGCAAGCATCATGAAAACCGAATTCGCTAGAAACTTATCTCTCATTGCCCATGATGCTAGTTTTTCCCAACTCGGGAATCCTCTTTTCTCAAAATCTCTCATCATCTTCTTCTTGAAATTGCCATTCCATGGTAGTTGTCCCCTTTTACAAATTCTATGAGCTCCATCTACCGATGAGTACACAAAATCGATCGCATAATACTCATCAACACAAGGTGGAAGAGTGTAATAATCCGGGACCGGCATGCAAATAATCTCCACTTCTCCCGGTAGCTCTACCATAGATGGCTCTTCAGTCTCATACGATTTCACCACACTCTTCATAATGACATCTTCATTTACTTCAATTGGGAGTGAGGGTGAAATGGGCGATCCCAGTTTCTCTTCCGACTCTAATTCTATCTCATCAAACAGTGTGCTCAAATCTATCATACACCCTTCGAGGTCATCATTTTGCATTTCTTCGGGATGCGGTGTAATAGATAAAATTTGCACCCTTCCATCTCCAAATCTTGCACTTCATCTTCATCCCAAAACGAGCTATTCTCATCATGAAAGAATTCTTGCTCAGTCATAACAATGGTCGGTTCCACCCCACACTCCACCAAGGTTTCATCAATTTTCATCTCAAGGGGTTAAGGTGTAGTAGGTAGAACGTGAAACCTGCCATAATCAAATATCGCAATTGGAGGTGGCACTATGAGCAATCCCAACTCACTATCTGGCTCAGAAATCTCATCATAGCAAACTGAATCATCAACCTCACTCTCAACCTGAACTTCTACAGTGATAACATCATCATCCTGGACCACCTCTATTGCACATGTCTCTTCCTCTTTCTCATGCCTCCTCTTTTCAATCAATTGCCCTATCCCGTCTTCAAGATTTCTTATGTTGGAGTCAAAGCTTCTATTGAACTCTTGCATATCCTTGTTCATTTGAATCAAACTCTCGTTCAATTGAATCAACTGCTCCATTTAAATGTCGGTGAAGCCTTCTTGTGGCATGGGGGGAAACTGATCATACTGACTTTGATTCATTGGAGGTGAGTAGTAGGCTTCTTGCCATGCCAGACTCTGATCAAGTGGCTGAATCTGGGTGAAGCTATCAACACGTTGAGTATGAACACCATAATCCTGATAAGCACTAGGGTTCGGACAACCCTCATAATGTTGTGGCTCATAACTTGAATAACCATAATTTTGACTTTGGCATGCACTTAGGCACCGATAAGCCCATGAACCTTGGTTACTCTGCTTTGATATCGAGGGTTTGAGGCACGAATCGCTTTTGATAACATTGTTCAAAGTGCCCGAGGTTGGTAGGGTATTGTTGTTCAGTGTGAGTAGTATTGATTGAAAAATCCATCCATTTAAGCTCAAGCCGCAAGATCTCGTAAAACAACAAGAACACAATCACGGTATCTAGTCACCACCACCACCGCATAGGTGGTGTGACTTTTCAACAAAAAGCCATCATCAAGAAGAAGAAAAAAAAAACAACCTAGGCCTAAGCTTTCGGTTCACTTGCAAGATATCACAAATAGCACACAATTCCCGGCAACGGTGCCATTTTGATTGAGCTAAAATTCACCCCAACAAAAACAATTTGTAAAGACTCAAACCGTGGGTAAACTAACTCTCTAACCGGCAAAGGTACCGGGTCGATTGCTAGAATAGCTACAGAGTACGAGGTCGAACCCAAGGGAAAAGTGTTTGTGAGTACCAAAGCTTAACGTGTTACTTAGTCTAAGTGATCAATGTTTTTAAAGTGCTTGTTTACTACAACGACACTAAAGTGATTCTTACTAACGAGTCTAAAGATAGAAAAGAAAGAAAGAAGATTAAACTACTAGGTTTTAAAGATAGATTAAGGGACATAGCCGAACCATGATCAAAATATCTAGTTTCAACCCCAAGGATAGACAAAACCGGGAGTGTGCATTATAACAAACGAACTCTCGCATTCAATTTCACGGGTGCAAACTCCTAATGCCGGTGCTAAGGTCTGAACAACTCTCTCCTAACACCTTATGCCATGTTAACTACCCTTCCCTAAAGAAGATTCACTAACAAGACATGTTATGCACTAGAGCCGCTTAAACGTTAAAACGAGTAACCTCACTTTGGGCTCGGGCTTAACAACTAAGCCGAGTCTACGCCGTGATCTTAGAACCCCTTTTCCCACATCCCTCTATCTGAACAACTCTTTAGAGTGATGTGTGTGATTTTGACCTAGGTGATCAATTGATGACGGTCAAATTATACCCATAAAAGTCATCAACGTTGACCTTAAATCGAGATTAATAATATATATTTTATAATTAAATCACGTGTTATATTGATTATTTAATGTTATGTGATTTATAATATATAATTTGGTATTTATCCATTTTGTATTATTTAAAAGAGATAATTTGGTATTTATCTGTTTTTATTTATAATTTGGTATTTATCCGTTTTTATTATTTAAATATGATTTATTGTGAGATAAATATTTATATTGTAGATTGAGATAAATTTTGAAGGATAATTACAAATGGATGAATTAAATCTCAAGATAAATCAAAGAAAATCCGGAGTGCATTGAAAATAAAGATCGGATAAGCACGAAAAGAGGAGTAAGGCATGACAAGAGCCGGCAAGCCAATCCAAAGAGTTGGCGCCGACTATAGGGGGACGCATAAGGGGTGGGGCGCATTTTGCCCTAGAGCTTCCGGATCGACTTGGAATTATCCTAACGCGTTTTCATACTTCATTTGGATTTAGGAAAACTATTTTAGATCGGTTAAGGCTTATCCTAACTCGATTTTTACCCCTATATATACTTGTGCTATTTCATTAGCGAAAACACAACTTTTACACCTTAGACACTTCTTTCAATATATAATAAAATCCTCAGTTTTCCTCAGTGTGGTTTTTACAAGTTCTGCAATTATGTAAGTTCTTGTATTTATTTCTTCTTAGTTCTTTGTAGTTAAGTCCCCAATTATTATTTATCGTTTGAGGTTGTTCGTTATTCACCGGACGATGTAGATCTAAGGATACAATATGAGGCAGTGGGGATTCCTTGTCTATAAGGATCCACACGCCCAGATCTGTTATCCGGTGACCTATAGATGACTTTGGTATGATCGACAATCGTGATTTTAGTAGATCTATATAATTGCTTCATGGATCTCCATTTTATCCGTTACGTATGTAGAAACGCTAAGATTTAGGTTTTCGCCGCGTCAATCTAGCCACGTCTTTATGGTGTGATTGTCCATCTAGAATTTCTTATCTTAGTAGGTATGGCTACGGCTACATTGCTCGTCTGTTTTAATTAGCTTATTATTAGGAAATACCAATATAGGGCTCCTAGGTCGGCTCATGAATTGATCTTCCGGGACTTTCAGCGAGATCTAGATCTGTTCTGTATTAGGGAATTGAGCTCACCTAGTTATACGTAAATCGTAGATTAACATGATACCTAAAAGTTAGTGTTAATGGGACGGAGACCCGATGCAATCGCTTAGAAGTACGCCTAATCACGGGAATGTTGCCTAGGTGAGGAATACGGTTAATATCGGCATCCCTAGTTTTGTAAGCGTGCAAGTTATATGAGATGGAGGCTAAAAAGCGAAGTCACGTAATGTAGCATAGTGATCTAGATGGCCTACCCGGAGCTAGATCTAGTTTAAGGGATGACTCCCGTAGCCAATATAAAAGAAATACGAATCGGATTAATAGTTGTCGTGTCTAGCTTAATTATATAGAATCTCTAGATCCAAACGATAACATAATAATTGAGGAGATTAATTACGTGTCTTTATTTGTGTTGTGTCGAGTCGTGTCGTTTACCTTTTCTTGTCTTTGTTGGTCGTAGACCGCTTTGTGTCCTTGACATGGATGATTAATTGTTTGTGTATAAATGACCCACAATTGGTTCCATGCGGGATCGACCTTGATTCGCTATAGCTATACTACGATGGACCTAGTCCTCTTGCTAGTATTGGTTTATGGTGGTCAAGTATTTTATTATCACTTGATCTACGTCATCATCAATCTAGCCCAAATCTGTTATAACAAGTTCTAAGACATGAAACATGCAAGATACAACAATAAAAAACACTACCCACTCCCAATTTCATTACCCAAAGGGTGATTTCACCAAATTTCACATGATTCGACTATGAAAAGGGATTAGCTACTCATTATACTAATTAAAACATGGAAGAGACAGTAAATTAAAGACATAACAAGTGAAAGAAAGAAGAAATATACCATTAATTTGCAGAAATTCGAAATTTAGATCCAAAAGTACAAAATAGAAAACTAAATAAAAGATGGTCTCTTAGTGTTTGGAGTAGAAATCTGAGCTAAGAAATGGAAAGACTAAGCTAAAATAGTGTTGATTTAAGCTAAAAGAGTGTATTCTAAGCTATTACAAAATTCGAGCTAAGAAATGGGTAGAGTTTTGCTAAGAGAAATGGTTATCTCAAGAAATAGTCTAAGGGGGGTATTTATAGGTGGGGAAGAAATCTGCAGAAAAAGGGTCCAAACGCACGTTTGGAGGCTGAGACTGGCGTTTAACTTCTTCAAACGCGCGTTTCGCTTAGTGCAAACGCACGTTTCGCTTCATTTCTGGGCAGGGACTTGACTGGTCTTCATCTGGAACGCGCGTTTAAGGAGGTTCAAACGCACGTTTGGAAGACCGGAACAGGCGTTTAGGAGAAATTTGAGACGCGCGTTTGGAAGTCTTGGACTCTGATCAAGTTGTGGCTCTTTAAACGCACATTTAGGGGGTACAAACGCGCGTTTGAACCCCTTTTTCTCCAAATCTTCAACTTTTCTCCCTTTTCGACCACATCTCTTGCCTCGATCATGCTTTTCACCATAAATCATCGCCTTCCGGGTCCTTGAGACACTAATACCCTACAATTAACATCGTACATGACCAAAAACATCCAAACAATTCCGGAGGGTAAAAGTGCTCGGGAATGGGGTTAATATCAACAAAAAAATGGTAGTAATCCATCAAAGTAACGGATTCACTCCCCGTGCCATAAGCTCACGATATCACCCCGAAAACGGTCTAAATCACCCAAAAATGTGCTGAAAATATGGTAAATGGGGGTAAACAATGCACCAGAGTCATGTAAAGTTGACTCCCATCACTAGAGCCAGAACAACCCTGATAGTGGATGCCTTGGCCACAGGACTAAAATTTTCTACAAAATCAACACCATAAGTCTGATGAAAACCCTTGCCCACCAATCTAGCTTTATGTTTATGAATGGTCCCATCGGGTTTTAGTTTAAGCTTAAAAACCCACCTACACCCAACTGGATTCTGACTGGTGCTAGGTGGTACAAGTATCCAGGTGTCATTTTTTTGCAAAGCGTCATATCAGCAACCATTGCAGTTTTCCACTCTACACAAGCCAATGCTTCTGAGACCTTAGTAGGTTCAGAAATGTGAGCAGGAAGGGTAGTGGATTCAAGAAGTGCATAATATGTTTTAGGTTTGTATATGCCACTTTTGGATCGAGTTTGCATAGGATGTCCATGGTTAGTTTGTGGATTGGGTGGAGGTGACACACTGTTTGAACTTGTAGAAACATGACTAGACTCAGGGGAAACTGTGGACTCTTGTTGATCAAGTGTGGCTAGTGGAGAGAAAGAGTTATGTGTAGGTGTGGTGCAAGCAGGAGCAGTGGGTGAAACACATGGTGTAGTAGAAATAGTATGAGAATGTGGTGTATGTACCTCTTGAGAAGAAACAACTGCAGGAACACTTTGCTCCACAGATATAGGCACAGGTGCATCTTGTATAAACTGAGAGTAGAGAACCAGGAGGTAACATCGGGAGCAGTTAGAATTTCTTTGTGATGACCTTGAGTGAAACCTTCCTTAAAGGGGAACTCAGATTCATTGAAAACAACATTTTTAGTAATGAAGATTCTACCTGTACTGTCAAGACACTTGTAACCCTTGTGGAGAGGACTAATACCTAGATAGGTACACTTATTTGTATGAAATCTGAACTTAGGGTGAAGAAAAGGTCTTAAGTAGGGAAAGCAAGTACATTCAAACACTTTAAAGAACTTATAATCAGGTGACTTATTAAACAGAGTTTCATAAGGTGATTTGTTTTGTAAAACATGTGTGGGTAACACATTGATGACAGCAACAGCCTCCACAAAACTATCCCACCAGAAACTAAGTGGAAGAGATGCTTGAGCAAGCATGGTTAGACCTAGTTCAACTATATTTCGGTGCTTTCTTTCAGCTCTTCCATTTTGTTGATGGATGTAAGGGCATGGGTGCATAAACTGAATTCCTTGTTGTGTGAGGTAAGATTCTAGTGGTCTGTACTCCCCCCCCCAATCTGATTGAAAGCATTTATTTTTTGTAAAAAACTGATTTTCAACAAGAGCTTTAAACTTTAGAGGGAAGATCCATGTGTATCTGGACCAGTCATCAATAAAATGCACATAATACATGAATCCAGAAGTGGATTTAACAGGAGATGACCCATAGACATCAGAATAGACCAAATCAAGAACATTTTGAGCAAGGAAGTCAGATGAGGGGTAGGACAGGGCATGCTTTTCAAATTGGCAAGCATCACAGAAATATAAACTTTCATTAAGATCAATATTACAAGATTTCAAAATATGCCCTAAAACTTGTTTGGAAGGATGACTTAGTCTCCTATGCCAAACATTGGGATCTTTGTTAACATTGACAGAGCTTAACTGAGCAGTACAAGACTCTAACACACACTCACTAGTACTAGACATCATCTAATTTTTAGGTTGAAAGGAGGAGTTGACATGCTTGGAGTGAAGGGAGGTCTGACTGGAGGGTGGAGTCTCAATCTGATACAAGCCATCACTGAGAATTCATGTGAGCAGTAGTGTCCCTGTTTTCTTGTCCTTCAAATAACAGGAGTCAGGAGTAAAAACAATATCAACAGGATTATCAGCAAGAAGTTTGGAAAGACTAATTAGATTTTTAGCAATTAAAGGAACATGTAGTAAATCTTTAAGTTGAAGTGTAGTGTGTGGATGCTGTGTAGGGAAAAAGGTATGGACTATGTGAAGTATATGGCGCTGCTCACCATTCCCAACTGCTAAGGACTCTGAACCATTGTAGCTTGCACCAAGATGAAGATTTTTCAGGTCTGAGGTCAGATGATTTGAGGCTCCACTGTCTAAATACCATGCTGGATCATTCACTGACTGAGGGGTAGCAACATAAGCAGACACTTGCTTGGGACTACCACTGTTGTTGTTGTTGTTATAAGGCACAAAGTCTTCCTCAAAGCGATGCCAGCAAGAAGTGACAATATGACCATTTTTGCCACAGAGTTGACAGACCATTTTATTGCCAGAATATCATCTTCCACCACTGTTACTGTTGCTCCTTCCTCTACCTCCTCGACCACCTCTAGAGGTTCCTCTACCTCTACCAGGATTGGGGTTGGATTGTTTACCATTTGGACGAGGGCCCTGTGCAAAGTTGGCTGAAGGATTAACAAGCCCAGTGCCAAAACCAGTTCCAGAAGTGGGGTTTAACCTAGCAATCAACCTCTCATGGATCATCAGTTGAGATTGAACACCTTGCCAACTAAGAGAGCCTACCCTGGAAGTAATATTAACTATAGCAGACTCATAATCACGATCCAGTCCTCCCAGAGTGGCCAATATGAGCTCAGACTTTGAAATGGGATAACCAGCTGCAGTCAGACTATCCGAATAAGACTTCATTTGAGCCAAATAGTCTGACATAGACTTATAACCTTTGGAAGCCTTGGCTAATGCATCTTTATATTCAAGCATACAAGCTTCTGACCTACTGTTAAACAAAGTTTCTAGGGTAGTCCAGATTTCATAAGCAGTAGCACATCTTACAACCTCAGATAGTGCTTGTTCAGTCATAGAACTAAGTAACCAACCCATTAATAGATTATCCTTCGTAAGCCACTCATCTGTCACAGATGATCCAGAGACTGTAAGAAACAACGACCGTGATGAAGTTTCAGAAGCTTTAGGCATAGGATTAAGAAGATGATTTTCTAACTTATGACCACGGATTATAGGCAAAATGGTGTAACGCCAAAGTAAGTAATTAGTTCGATCTAGATTTACAGTGCAGATCTGACTAAGATTTCCAGAAAAAGGTGGACTAAGAACGGGAGTAGAGGAATGAGGACTTACAGAACCCAAAAAGGGTGGTATTGAGCCCAGAAATGGTGGGTTTGGAAGAGTGGACCGAAAACCAGCAGGAATTGGTGAGGACCCAGGTTGAAAACTTGCAGATTCTGATCTTCCAAGTTGCATGCCGGAGTATGGTGGTAGAGTGTCACGGATTTTATCTAAGAAAAACAACAAGTAATAAAATTTATAAATCCGGTATTCCCCAAGTGCAGGGATCGTAGTATAGAAACTAATACCGGAGTCGATCTCAGGGAATCGGGGTATCTAGTTCATTAATTTTCCTAAGATTGTTACTATTATTATTGAAACCTAAAACGATAAAATAAACTAGACAGAGGATTGTCAGTCCAAAGCCAGGAAGGATAAAAGCGAAAACGAAAGATAAAATTTAAACTACAAAGAAAATAAACAAGACAATGATCATGGTGATTAAACAATGAACAAACAATAATCCACCAATCCCGCAACCCTCAATTTCCTCTCTAAAGTATCTTGTGATGATTTAATTAAGGTTGTGGTTCACCTATCAAAAGTATGAATTCCTACTCTCGTAGATAATTCGTCTATCAATCTCATCATCTCTCGATCTATAGAGATTAACGCTATCAAAACAAGGTGTAAGATCTCTCAATCTAGCAACCTAGATATTCAACCTATCAACTCTCGTTATGTCTAGGTTAAAAATCCCATCTTTCCTATGGTGATCTAAGGTTTACACCGACTCTCGTCATACGGTAAACATCAATAACAATTCATCTCTCGATATCGATTGCATAACAAATAATCAAAGGAAAGATAACAACTTTGAATTAAAATCACAACATAAACTCAGATTGGAAATAGAAAAACCTGATTGGAAAAGATTCAAATCGTTTGAACATGTTCAGCCCCAAGCGTTGAGCATAAAACGCAACAGCAAAACAGAATGTAAATAAAACGGAAAAGAAACGACCCTCGGCCGGCCAAGCACCAAGGCTCACCGGCCGAGGTGACTTGATCTCAAATTAGGGTTTTCTAAGTATGCGGTGTGTAAAATTATATGTCCTAGGGTTTGATAATGCGTTGTATTTATAGGAAACTAGGTCGGTCGCCGCTAAGTCGGCCGCGGACGCCCGTCTGACTTTCTGGACGCCAGCTGGTGCCTCTGGGCGCTTCTTCACTATGGCGTCCAAACTCTCTTGAATCAAAAACTCCTCCTGGACGCCAGTCCACTTATTTGGACGCCACCCACTCGGACGGGACTTGGGCGCTTGATTCACCGATCAAAATTCGAAATCTTCATCTCTATCTCTTTCCTTCTAGCCAATTCCATCCTTATCTCTTTCTCATCCATTAAATCCGACTCTTATCTCTTTTAATCATCTTTTGAGCATCAAACATGTACCTACAACACATCAAAACGTTGCAAAATGTAATATCATCCAAATCAATATAAAACCATCAATTTTACACATAAATCATACAATTTTGCAACGAACCCATTAAAAACATCATTTGCTCAATACTTCAATATAAAGCTCGATTTCTATGAAAAACATACGAATATGGAGAGAATTGACATAAAATATATCCTTATAAAACGTATAAAATCACCCTTAACATAGAGTAATGATGTTTGATGAAGAAAGGCCGGTGACTGGTATGCCTGTAACAACTCCGTCCGGCCAGATTGTTCCCGCAGATGCATAACTACCACCAGAAGTAACTGAGCTGGTAACTGAGCTGATTCTAGCTACAGAAGTAACAGTGGTTGCCTGAACGGAACCACCACTCGTAGGTGGTTGCTCGGAGGTGGCCATGGACGCCGAACCTCAAGCTTTGATACCAAGATAGAAACAACAGAATTTCAGATATTGATAGAAATGTTTTTCATACATACAAAAGGCTATAATCCATCCTCATATAGTGTTAACTACACATGGTAGTTACACACACTAAACCAAGTGGCTAATACTAGATTGTGTCAAGTGTCACTTGTGGATAAGACAATTCTATCTAGTAAATATTAGATATGGTAAATATCTATCTATTTCTTAACAATATGCCATGCTATATATATACATCTTTTCCTCCCCCATTTTTTTTAATACTAGACGAGGTGTTCGGGGCATATATAGCTTTGTGGTTAATTAGCTTGGTGTTGTAGTGACAGTCTAGCCTAAATGGAGTGTAGCGGTCGAATCATGTATGAAGCGACCCTTTTCAACTAAAATGTTTAAGAGAAGTATGAGTACACTGAACCACTGAAGCACATCTCTCGATGTACATCATCGCTTGATAGGGCCTACAATTACAAAGTTACACATTGACTCCCTTGTTGCAGTGACAATCTAGCCTAGCTGTAGTGTGGGGTTCAAAACGTGTTTGAAGCGACCTCTTTCAACAAAAATGTTTAAAGGAAGTATGAGTACACTGAACCATTGAATCACATGCCTCGATCTGCAGCCTCCCTCGATAAGGCCCACGATTACAAAGTTACACATTCACTCCCCTGATTTTAAGGTGTAACTGGCATAGAAAAACTATATCAAATGATATATATTATACCTTTTTTTAATTTACTTTATTTCATCGTATACACTTTCATATACACTTCTACCAGTTAAAAATCGAAAAACAAAAGATATGATATCATATGTTTGTGAACTAAAGAAACAAGCATCAAAATATTTGAGATGCTTCTCAAAACAAAAATGAGATTGTCTCATATATATTCAAATCGTATCCATTTCGATTTCAAAATATATCAAATTGAAATCTTTGAGAATAAATCGATTCGAACTCAAAAGAACTCGCAAACAATGTGACTCATTTTATCCTCTAAATCTGCAGGCCATTCATGACCGTCCTTGGACACATCTTGTATTGCGACGCCCTTGCATCAATAATTGATAGTAATAAGTTGGTGAATTTCAATATTCTTATATATTAAAAAAAATGGTGAAAAGGACTTCTAATGATCTTTACAAGCAATATATATAAAGGTCGATTCTAAAGTTGCAGCCGCTACCGCTATTTTCTTGATTTACCCAATTGGTCAAGGAAGTTTTTCTGATGTTATGTCTCTAGGAATCTCTGGTACTTTCAACTTCATGATTGTATTCAAGGCTGAACACAACATCCTTATGCACCCCCGCCAAGCTCGTTTTACTATCGCAAGTTCGGGCCCATATCTGGTAAAAGTGGTGGCCTGGTTGGCCCCACACCCTTGCTTCTCAGTAATTCTTGTGACTACATTTTACACGCAATTTTACACGTGAATGTGATCGCCGAAAAAGAAAATGAATGCGCTTTAATCGCTTCATATAAAATGTTTATTATCTATTCACATCAGCTTAATTTTTGGAAAATAATGGGAATTTTACATAGTATTGGAATATAAGATCATGGGTTCCTATAATTATCAAGGTCGACACATGAGGAGGCGTGATGAAGTATATATATAATCTGTTAATTATCTATATTTTTGCATTTATGATGTTTCGAGTGTTGTGTCTCTCCCAAACCTTATTATAAGTCTACACTTGAGGAACATGTTGAAGTATATATATATATAAAATACTAATCATCGTTGTTCCATCAGTTTTAATAGAGATAATAATTCAATACATAGCCATGGGAAATTTTACCATTTCAGAAAACTAAAGTGATAGATACAATAAATTTAAACTCGGCTTAGAGCTTCTCCAATAGGAGAAAATAAAAGGATTACAAAAGAGTTTAAACCTTTAGAAAAGGTTTTTACTCCAATGGAGCATGCTATGTCACCAAAGCTTTTTTTGACAAAAGCTTTACCAATTTCTTGTGAATCGATGGTCGACAAAAACTCTTTTTGCTTCTTCTTTTTTTCTGATTGTGTGGAGTAGAAAAAAGTTTATGTGTAATGAATTTTTTAAAATGTATAGTGGGTCTATACTATAAATCTTGTATAAAAGGTTTATGATTGTAGAGAAAAAATATATAGATAAAAGGTTTATAAATTGATGAAGTGGCATAACTATAAACCTTTTGATAGGTTGATGATTGGAGATACTCTTACAACAACCAAGTAGTTTCTCCTCAGTCTTGCCGTGACTTGAGAATGCCTGCGAGGTCACTGGGTTCGATTCTCCTCTGAGCGTCGTGGCGCTTACCCCGAGTAAGAAGATCGACTATCAGACAACCCGAACTTCTTCTCGTATTAGTCGGACTAGTGGGTTTCGGATACTGGTGACTTTAAGCCAAAAAAAAGAAAAAAAAAACCCTCAGGTTACAACAATCCGATATTTTTTCGGCGATGTATCCACATGCTGTGGATATGGGGTGTCATTTTGTGAAGAAAGGGGAAAAAGTCTTGCATAATTAATTACAGTGGGGATTACATTGAGTTTTGGCTTGAAACTGTACCAATAGTCCTCTCTCACCTTTTTCCTTTTTTTTTTTTGGTTTAAAATGAGAACTTTTATCGAATAAGGGTTCTCCCAGCAGAGTCCTCAAATTTTATCTCTAAAATAATATAAAATAATACATATCCTTATTTTACAAAGATCTCAATTCAAAACTCTCTGACAAAGATCTCTATCCTTATCCCTATAACATTTCAAATAATATTAAATAATACATATTCTACCTCACAACCCTATTTATACACATTAAAAATTTATTATTTCACTCCAAAGAAGATCCCTATCCCTATCCATATCCCTATAATTTTTAATAATTAAATATGTTTAGAGGCGGTGAATAGATCCCCACAAGTAGGATGACTGCTCATACTCATACTAAAAAATAAATAGGGATAGAGCATCTGGTCATGATGTATGAATTATTTGATGAAAACTCTATTTTTTATCTTCATTTAGGGATAGAGACACCAGTATAGAACCTCACTGCAAGTGTCTTTCAGAACCAAACACAAATTGTGTTACAAAAGTGTGAAAAACAAAACACATGCAAATACACCGAAGCACTCACCTTGACCTTTTAGTACACCGAAGTCGGCATTGTGGATTGTGGAGGGTATCCATCCATCAAGCACGGTGAGTGAACAATGCCACACAAAGTTACATGCAGGACAAACGACGGAATAATTATGGCACACAACCAAGTTCAGTTTTGACCAGAGGCAACCTAGATCAAGGTCTTAGGCCCCCGGGTCTAGGTGGCATCCTCCAATGTCTCCTAACTCTCCGTTTGTGTTATCTTCTAAAATTGATTTAGAAAATAAGACTTCTGCTAAATTTCATTGGGTATAAATCTGGATTGTATAATATAGTGGTAACTGAATCAAAGGGTCATAAAAAAAGTATGAATGAGGGGATGGCTTTTTGGGGGTGATTTAGACTGAGCTTGAGATATTTTCTCTCAAGTTTCCTACGTATCTAAAGAGTGTATTGGAATCAAATATGTCGTAGTTCTTTTGAACGTTTATATAGGGAACACTTGTGCCTTAGACCTGTATGGGTCGTGTCCATTATGGACTCTCTTTCCATATTCTTCAAGTATTATTAAATCGTATTTATCCTTTGATTGTAGGAGATAATCTCGGTATTTAAACGATAAAGATCAGAGTCTTAATGACTTAGGATTCTTTTCATAATTATCCTGATAACCGTATAGTTATATTCATACGCTCTAGCCGACCTGAGGCGAGCTAATGAGACCTCGTCCTGACCGACCTGCGGTGAACTAAGGAATACCCTGGTCAGTTCCTCCCCTGAGGGCTCTGTTCGCCTTTGGGTTTATGGCCCTTAAACTCAAGACCGTAAGGGTATTATCCTTACTATTTAGGGTGTTATGTGTATGACACGTGGCATGGTAAAATCCGACCACATCAACTTCTAACATGCATATACAATTATTATATCGTACCGTTTCTTTCTAAAAGAAAAGATATTGTACACTTCATGTTCTTTATTAACTAATGTAGTTACTAAAAAAATATTTATTCTTTCTATTTATCAGAATGTATATTTATGAAACAATATTCATTGTTATATCTTCACCCTACTCTTATTTATTAGTATCTGCGTCCTATAAAGAGAGTCAACTTTTTAAAAATGAATTTTCCCATAAAAAAGTGTTTATTTAGAAAAATCAATACATCATTTAATGCATTTTCCCAACATATCCTATAATAACATTTAATGTTTATATAATCATTTTATATTTCAATAAAACATTTATTATATGATAGGGTGAATATGTCCATTAGCAATTAAAATATAACACATTAATTATTTTATTAATTAATCTGTGTGCATCACAAAAAAATAGACACTTTTTATGAGACAGATATAGTATAAGTTGAGATTAAAACAAATATTGCATTAATGAAATCCAATGATTACCTTATTCATTTTTTATTAGTCATAATATTTACTCATCTTTTTAATATCTATATGCTTTTGTGACTTTTTTTTCTTCTTACACAATAGAAAGTTGTAAAAAAAAAAAGTCATACAATTTTATTTTTTATTTTTTGAAAAACCACGATTTTTATTAAACAGCGTCCGTCAAACAAACGGTTATAATGTCATCAGAATGCAAAGCGCCCCAAGATGTATCAACTATCAAAAAAGTCATACAAATTATAAATACAATTATTATTGGTATCACAACAAATCTACTCTTGCATCATAACGATATTCGACGAACGGAAAATCGAATTTAAAACTCATCACTAGTTTTTACAGATGTCCAAACGTCCATTTAACATAAAATGAAACTAACATAAAGCATAGTGTTAGTTTAACTACTGTAAATAAAGTATAAAATAAAAATTCTAGATCAGATCTACCTCAAAAGTTTCACATAATGTGCGGATCCAGATTCCAAATACAACCCCAAATTTTCAACTATATATATATATATATATAAAATAATTAAAATAAAATACAGTTCTTGAGATTCATTTCCACCTATAAAAGGTCTATCTTTTTCTTTTTCTCTGTAATCATTCCTTTTCTTCTTCTTCATCTTCACTTTCTAACAATCATGGGCTTCCCAGCTAATGGTTCGACCGAAGGTAAACCATTCAAGTTTCTGATCTATGGACGAACCGGCTGGATAGGCGGTTTACTCGGTAAGCTCTGTGAAGCTCAAGGGATCACCTACGTTTACGGGTCGGGTCGTCTTGAGAATCGGAGCTCATTAGAATCTGATATCACTGAGAACAACCCGACCCATGTTTTCAATGCCGCCGGCGTCACTGGCCGGCCGAACGTCGACTGGTGTGAGTCCCATAAGGTTGAGACTATCCGGGCCAACGTTGTCGGCACGCTGACGTTGGCTGACGTGTGCAGGGAAAAGAGTCTGGTTTTGATTAATTATGCTACGGGTTGTATTTTTGAGTATGATGATAAGCATCCTCTCGGGTCGGGTATCGGATTCAAGGAAGAAGATGTGCCCAATTTCATCGGATCTTTCTATTCCAAGACCAAAGCTATGGTGGGTTCTCTTTTAATTGCATTTATTTGTTGATTAATTGGATAAATTTGTTTTCTTTATGCTTTTTATAGATCTGTTTTGTTGCATTAATAATGCTATTGGATCTGGGAACATGCTGTTGATTTTGCTTTGATCAAGTGTGTTTGAATGTGTGTTTAAAGTTAATTGCTTTACATATGATTCTTTAAGCAGAATGCAAAGATTATGAGCTAAATTTTAGAGGGTTGTCTTTAATTTGTGTGGATTTTTGTTTGATAATTGGGCTAATGTACAATGTGTATCGAATTGAATCGAATTCGGTACACCTAAAATGGTCTCATCTGCGTTTTCGGCACCTTTAGATACAAATGACATGGATGCATCTAAAGTGATCTGATCTGCACATTAACATATAAAGAGCACACCACATTTTCGGCACCGTTGAGGTACATATCAACGAGCCGAACTCGATGTTTTTTGTACTGTTTATATATGTGAAAGTATTTATGTCAGTTTGAGCTCAATGTGTAGTAGACTAGTAGTTAAATCCACATAGTTGGATTTAATCATCACTTGAGTGGTTTTTCGAAAACCGATGAATCAATGTGGAGGCTTGTTGACCGTTGGATCGAACCTGGTTCTCTTCCTTTCAAGACTTGACATCTCCCATCATTGTGATGTGAAAACAATCGAGCTGATGAAAGTCGATTTTTAGCTCTACAATCGACTTTCACTTGCTTGATTATTCTAGATCTGAGAAGCGACTTTGAAAAAGTCGATCGTCACTGTGGTGCCATAGGGGGTAGGTTTGGGTGTAGTGTATTGCCTTTAACAATGACCACAGATGGGAAAAGGTGGTGGTAGGGAGGGGGTAAACACCTTGTCATGCGGTTTTAGCAGTTAATGTATTGTATTATGATTCGGTATTGTTGTGATTTCCAGGTTGAAGATTTGCTAAGGAACTACGAAAACGTCTGTACACTGCGTGTTCGTATGCCAATCTCCTCTGATCTCACGAACCCACGAAACTTCATAACCAAGATCTCACGATCACGAGAAAGTCGTCGACATACCAAACTCGATGACGATCTTAGATGAACTTCTCCCCATTTCGATCGAGATGGCTAAACGAAACCTCACCGGTATCTGGAACTTCACTAATCCGGGAGTCGTGAGCCATAACGAAATCCTGGAGATGTACAAAGAGTACATCGACCCGAATTTCACTTGGAAGAACTTTTCTCTTGAAGAACAAGCTAAAGTGATTGTTGCTCCTCGGAGCAACAACGAGCTCGACGCGTCTAAACTGCATAAGGAATTCCCAGAAATGTTGCCGATTAAGGAGTCGCTTATAGAGTTCGTGTTCAAACCGAACCGGAAGACTCCTGTAGCTTGAATTTACAGGTTTTGAGTTTGTTTTTGTTTTTGGTATTTGATAGACATTTTATTTTACAGACAGTGGTTTTATTTATTTGCCCTTTGAAATGGCATGCATGGCTGCAAATTTTATGTATTAAAATGTCATTATAATGTATTAATGTGATCATGATGATGAATAATTCTATAAAAAGTTTTTTTTATGTACTGAATCTTTATTTCGAAAATAATGGACATTGTTATTTGCGCCACAATAAATCTATCGCTTGCTCGCTGCACCATACTTCACTTCAAGCAAAATATTTGATTTTGATTCTAGAGAGATCGAATTTTGATTTTGACATGTCGAAAGTCGTATTTTGAGTTTAAATTCGACTCTGGATGTCAAAAGTTCACATGATATTTTAACTTTGTGGAAGTAGGGGGTTTGTAGTCCTTAGAATAAAAGGGAATGGAAATGACATTTTTGGTTCCTTATCCTTTCAGAAATTCTCTAAACTATGCTGATAATTCTAGAAATTTATTTGTAGTCATTTAGAATGAAAGGTTCTTATTCTAAAGGATAGGATTTCCGTTTGAAAAAAACCTTGATCAATGGACGTTAGTTGTCATATAATTATAACAAAAATACAGACATTACATAACATGAACACAAGAGTATTTATCATAAAAACACATACGTAAAAGTGTTTATCATAAAATAAAATAAAAACACATACGTAAGGGTGTTTACACTTGCCGTCATTCATGATGGGTTTCTTGCTTTTTTTTCTCCTCATGTTCCTTCTTGGTGGATTTGAAAGTCACCGTACCCCATTAGATTTAGTTTATTCGTAGCAAAACCAAGAAATCAATTACTTAATCACTTTTCCCTTTAACTACATTCTCCATTTTTTTACTTCAACAGCAACAAAATGGATGCTTTTAAACTTTAAAATTGAAGCTTTTCCACTAAAGCCCAAATAAAAAAGAAGACAAAAATTGAAGCTTGGGAGGGTGGAAGAAGATCCCAGATGGAGGGGAGGGGAGATGAGATGAGACAGGAAGAAGAATAGACATTTTGCTTTATTTTATTCTTTTTAGTGAAGATGGAAAAGTAGGCTACAGTGTAGAATGTGTCAAACAGCAACTAAAGTGGGTGTGAAATGGATGAGAAAGTAACACATCCACGTCACTCAACCATAGTTGATGCTCTTATACATTATTAATTATATCCTAAAGTGTTAGGGTGTAGAAGGTATTAAGGTGTGTTGTTTCTTGGGATCGGGATTGATTGAATATTCTGTAAACGTTGAACATTCGCCGACTTGACTTGATAACAAAGTTATCCTTTTCGATCATCTTCTACGTATCATTTATAAATATTTCTCAGATGGCCAAGTAAATTGCAGAAAAAGTCGAAGTCTCGACGTTGATCGAAATTCCAGGCCCACTGGGACACCGTCACCACCTTAGATCAGAAGATCAAGGGTTTATGCATTATTAAGGAGGCGATAACTAATCGAATTTTTACGATGTCGTACGAAATTACCCTCAGCTTGTTCGATCAATTGCAGTGTAAACAATGGGTAATTTCGTCATGATAGTGTAAAAATTCGATTAGTTATCGCCTCCTTAATATGCGTGCTAAAGTCAACGGTAAAGTCCAGTCACCGCATCTCTTTCTTTTTTGCTTTGGAAGGATCAAGAGATCAAATTGACAAACAATAAATACAAAAGAATCATCGGTGGCGGATCCAGAACACCGGAACAAAATCGATGATCACCGACTATCAATGATATTTTTACGTTTTTAACAACAATAAAATAATCTGATGGTTAATGGTGTAATTAACGTCCTTCGTGAAGTAGTGTGAAAACATATTGCCATAACCCTAGCCATAAAAATACATCACAAGCATAAAACAAAAATCCACTAATAGAAGAGGACAAACACATAATACCCCATCCAATCACACGACAAAGTCGAGAGCATAATTTACGGATTATACTAGGGGTGTAAACGATCAAAGTCGAATCAAGCATTTTATTATCGAGTTGAGCATACTTCTAAAACTGCCATGTTCGAACTCAGCTTGATATCGCTCGAGTAGGAAATAAAATGATCCAACTTGGCTCGTATTAGTTTTAGCAATTCTCGAGTTTGGTTCGACTATTTTCAAGTCCGGCTCGAGTATGATAAATTCCTGTATGAGCTAGCTTTTCACAAGCCGAACACCGAACTGCTCGTGAGCAACTCGGCTCATTTACACCTCTAATGGTTATACTGCAAGTAACGGTCTAAATTCTAAAAGCCCATAAATGAAAGCAAGGCAAAATATAATCTTTTATTAACTTATCAAAAAGAAAAAGATACTAACCTTAAACAACAGCCATAAAACAAACAATAATCAGCTAAAAAAAAAAAAAGGCATAAACTCTTTCACCAATTTTTACTAATTGGCTTAATAAAATACACTAAGTGAATCAATAAAAATACATATTAATTAATCACCACACCCAAAATAAAAAATTTAAAATTGGGAAATGTAAATAAATGTGGAATATTCTGTTATTTTAGTGGCCATTGGCTACTGTTCCATTTTCAAGAGCTTTCTTGGAGTAGAATCTTCTGTACATGGAATCAACTTGAGTGAGATAATAAGTACCAGGTGCCAGAAGGCTACTATCCTTGTTTGTCAAGAAATCTTTTCCTCCATATCTGTGCTCCATTAGTTGCATCGTTTCGACGAATTTTTCCGGTGGGAACTGCAAAGAGATCACACCACGCACGTTTGTACACGAGTTAATTCACCTTGTTTTGCTTACAAAACATTTAACCCGCTATGGTTTATTATTATATGGTTTGTCCCCTAGGGTTTGCTACAACCCGAACACAAAAATTCTCGAGGAAAAAGAGAAATTTTGGCGGAATATAACGACCCTAACGCCCCGTATGGTTTGCCGTATGAAATACTTACCCCTCAGTTTTCTGTTGGAAATGATTTACACCTCTATAGTTTTATGCCAACCCCAATAAAATAAAATAAACCAGAAAATGTGTGTGGGGGTTTGCAGCAAACCCGGGGGGCAAATTGTATGATAATAAACCATGGGGGGCTAGAGCCTTCATATGCAAAACCGCGGAGGGGCAAAGGGTCTTTTTTTCCCTTTGAAACAATTGACTTTTTAAAAATCGATTATAAACCTTAAAATTGACTTTCATCCCATTCTGTACTTTTTAAAAGTCGATTCTAAACCTAAAAATCGACTTTCATCCCATCAATTGTCACAATCAACTGGCAGAAAGCCAATACTAAGGTCGATTGTGACATTTGACTGGCAGAAAGTCGATTATCACTATGGTGTGCCACAATGATTGGTTCGGTGTAATGCCACTAACAACGGCCAATAATGACAATTGAAAAGAGAATATACATACCTCATGTCTTGCCTTCAACTTCCCTGCAATATTCATCACACTCGCGATATTCGACAAGCTAAACGGATGTTGGCCTTCTTGAAACCGAAGCGAAAACATGGTAGCAGTCAAGCCACTCCCATACGAGAAAAGTATCACTCGTTGTCCCACCTGGATATTATCAAATCAAAAACCGTGATATTTACGAAAAATAAATAAAAACAAGAAATTAAAAATCAAGAAAATACCAAAACTAACAAGAATGGTTTAAAAAAAATTTACCAGAGTGCTATGCTTATTGTGAATAAGAGATGCAAATGCAGCATACAGTGAAGCAGTGTACATGTTGCCGACTTGCTTCGGTACTAGCGTCGTCGGCTGCACTTTCGCGTCGTAAAACGGCTTCGCGACTTGCTGTGATGCCTGAAAAATGAATTTAATTAGATTATTATTTTCGGGGATTGATGTGGGTCCCGCTCATTTATCTCAATGGTGGCGGTTTATTCACCTTTTCGAGATCACGGCTTTGATAGCTCTCGTCTCCGGTTAAACATGAAAATGGTGCAAGTTTTTCTTTAGCAGCCTCATCAATAGAACTGAAAAATCAGAAACAGAAATTCTATTACCCCATAAGCCTACTCTAGGTTGGGCAGGCACAGATACGAGATACGTGGGTTCAGGATTTGTGAAAAATATCGAATCCGGTGTGAGGAATGCACGTAAATATTTTAAATTTAGGGACCAAACGGTACATAATAAAACTGTAAGGACCACACTATAAATACTACTATAAATCATAAATTGAAACAATTTCTAACAGTGTTTATCTATTTCTGGTGGTTTCCCCTCATTCTGGACAGATTTTCATTAATTTTTATGGCTATTCTTCTTAAACTTACGTATCGTTACAGATATGCATATCCGGAACTCATATTCAACTTTTAAAAAATTGCAAATTCTCTCCAATCGTGTATCCTAACCATCTAGTGCATATCCGTGTTGGATATATGCTGGGAGGTATGCACGTAAATATTAAAAAATGTAGGGACCAAACTATAAATAATAAAACTATAAGGGCCGAACTATACATCATAAAACTACAAGGACCAAACTATACAAATTAAAAAGCGCCTAACCGTGTTAGATTCGTGACATATTACCGGACAGAAGTATCCATGTATCGTAAATTTCTTCAATTAACGCGCCTAAACGAGGGAATAAAAAATACCTGGCATTGTTCAAGAAATCATTGAACAACAACCTAGCAAAGCTCTTCTGCACAAGCTGCATCATATTTCATATATATATATATATATATATATATATATATATATATATATACAAATTAATCAATTTTCTCCCACTAAATATCCAAAAACATAAATAACAAATAAAGATTATTTAATCCATGTCTAATAAGTACCTTGTTGTAAGGAGAATGGAACACGAAATATTCTGCGTCGTCAACGGAAAATTGCTTGCCTTGGGATTTCTCGTATCTAAAGTGCAGAAGATGAGAATAAGAGAAAATGGTAAACGAATCGCGTAGCATCTACAAAAATTCGAAGGCATTGCATAGTACTGGAGCACTTGCAGTAGATACTGTAAAATAAAGTAAATCTATAAAACAGAGGTTCGTGTTATTCAGATTCATTAAAAACCATCTGCTGTTACTTAGATCTGTAAAATGCAGAATCTATAAAATGTGCACTACACGTAGTGCAAGAATGATTCTCGATCAAAATTATAAAGGGATGTTTTGGTCTTATTGTTTCATGATATTTGCATTTCTATCCTCCAATGTTTCATCTTGACACTTTTACCTCTGCATTTTTTTTTCTTTAAAATTTTCAGTCCAAGTTGCAACGTTTGACGTGTCAAAAATGGACTGAAAATGTTGAAAAAAAATGCATAGATGAGAATTACGACATAAGAGTGTTACGATAAAACAGTAGAGATGGGAGTGCAAAAATCGAGAAACACCACGGATCAAATGTGTAGGATATATCCCAATGATAAATCGTGAAAATTCTGATTTATTTCACTCTGAATAGATTCATTAAAATAAGAAAATGTGGTGATTAAGTCTGTAAAATTGAGAATTTGTTTAAATAACTGATGTAAGTGCTCACTTACTTGTGACATAAATTCTTGTAGCATGAATCAAGTGCCATAAGGTAGCAAGTTTGAGAAAGTTTCCCATCCACAACCTGTATATATACGTAATGATTGTTACAATGAGAACAAAAGTTCGGGAAACACAAACGAGTGTTCACATGACACGTGTACAAAAACACTACGGCATCTTTAGTGGGACCACACCGACAATAATCAACCTTCTGGAAACCGATTCTCACCCAAGAATCAACTTCCAGCCGGTGCAGAAAATCGATTCTAAGCTTTAGAATCAACCGTTAAAGTCTATTGTCACTATTGATGCCACAACGATAGATACGGTGTGATGCCACTGAAAGTGTCCAAAAATAACGGAATTCAATGGTCACCGGTGACTTCTCAACCTTTCTAAAAAGCTTATTCACGTAAATTTTCACCGATGAGGCATTCGCCTAATGGGGCCCTCTTCAGAGGTTTAAGGTTCGAGTCTCGTTAAATGTTAGGATTGATTAAATTCAATGGTTCTTACCGTTTGTTAATACGGAGAAAAACACAACAATAAAAATAGCTTCATGAGAAAGAAAACTTACAGGGTATTCGCTTGCAAGATTAGGCTTGTAAAAATCATAGACATGGGCCATATGACTACCCCTCAACTTGCTTTCGAATGCAATTGGAGCATCAGGTCCTATGAGCATAGCAATCGCTGCAGCCCCTCCCGTGGGCCGAGCTGGTCCCTCGGCATACACCTGTTATACAATCGTTAGTCTCTACACATAGATTGCAAGGATACTTCTGTTTTTGTAACGTGTCTCGTGTCAGATCCGTTTCGGTACACAGATACTTAGGACACACGCCTACAATTTTTCAAAAGTTGGATACGAGATCGATCCCGGATATGAAATTGAAGCAGAGCAAAATGAGATGGTGATTACTTACTGCGCTGTCGGTGCACACGACGAGTCCATAACGTCCGTCCCATGAACTACTTTCCACCCAATTAACACAGTTAAACAGAGCCGCAGTTCCACCATAGCATGCATTTGTAGAATCTACACCTTCAATGTCGGTGTTTCCGTGTTCCTGAGTTTTCACACAATATCACAAGTTATATACCAAAAGCATTAATGGGGTCCCACATACAGTACATTTGTTAAAAAGAACTGATGTGAGTGCTCTTAAGTTATTGAGTATGCTATCCCACAAACACGTGATTAGAAATGGAAGACGATTCCAAACTTATAACTGCATTAACATCACTAGTACCTCGAATATTTGCATCAAGAATGTTTTGATGGACTTGCTCTTGTCTAGAACAGTCTCACTTCCAACTTCTAGCCGACCGATTTGCTTCGGATCAACATTATACTTATCAAGAAGTGAGCTCACTGCTGTCAAGCTGAAGATCAAACACGTAAAGTATACATCACATCCACTTTATTCGACACGAAAACAGATACAACCCAAAGCATTTACCATGGCACCCCACCGGGACCTTAGGATCAACTTTCAGCTAGTCGAATGTGCACAATGGACAGCCAAAAAGTCGATTCTAAGGTCAAGAATCGACTTTTCAGAGGTTAGGACCATCTGTAGGTTTGGTGTGGTGCCTTTAATTTATTCATTGAATCAGAAGAAAGCAAAATAATTCATGTCTAAACGGAAGTTAATACCCCATTGAAATGACATCTTCAACCTCAGTGCAGAATGCCATGCAATCTTGTCCAAGCCCAATTGTGTATTTCCCTTTACTAACTCCATCATGTGCCTCCAAAACTTCCTGCACATCACATGTTTGATAAAAGGTCATTAAGTTCATCAAATGGATACTAAACAAGCCCATCAAGAATTTAGATACAAAAGCTTTAATCATCCTCTACAAGTAAACAATACGTATCACACTGGAAACAAACATCCGGGCAGAAAGTCTATTGCAAAACTGAGAATCGACTTTCATAGAGTCAATTGTGACAAGTGACCTTTGGAATGTCGATTATCAGCTCTAGAAGCGACTGCGTTTTCCAAGAATCGACTTTCACAAAGTCAATTATGACGACCGACCATCAGAAAGTTGATTCTCAGCTTTAAAAACAACTGCACTTTCCGATACTCAGCAATCGACTGCCCAAATGTACACTCAGATTGTCAAAAATGGTAGATTTGCGGTGGTGTAGCAAAAGATGCCCAAATTATAACAAAATTAACCCATATCAAATCAAGAAATGCTACTGATTCAAATGAACAGAACATTCATATTAGTTCCACCCATTAACCCATATAGCAAAAAACACTCAGCTTAAGGGGAAAGAAATCACTAAAATACATAACCAAATGCATGAGCTTGAATCCTACTAAAAAATCCAAGCAACAACAAGAACAATAACAATCACAAATAAAAAAACCCCATTAATTGATCTGTTGAATTGTTATCAACAGATCAAATTCTCAATATTAGCAAATCCGTAATCAATTCGTATGAGCAAAAATTCACATTTTGGAAAGAAAAAAAAATCAATATAAATCAATATGTTGAATACATAAAAATTAGGAAATGAACACTTTTACCTGCTGGATACAAGCTGGAGGGAAGTAAACTTCCATGGCAAGAATTCCCACATTCTTGACTTGGGCAGCAGCCATTTCTTCTCAAATACTAAGAATTAAAATTAGCAGATTATGATTGAAAAATTGAAACAATAGATCAATCAAATCCAGCAAACACAAAATCGATCTATTTCTTCCTGAACCTTTTCTGTCTCTAAATTTGCTGGCCGGAAGAGGAGAAAACAAGCGGAAATGTTTTAGCTGGAAAGAAATTCTCTTGCTTGGAGAGTTATGGAAAGGGGCATTGAGTAAAGAAGGGTGTTTGTGTGAAAGTTATGTAAAAGGTTTTGTTGTAAAAAATGAGTTAAAAGGGTGTTTTTAAAATACCTATTCTACTCCTCATTATCCTTATATCCATCTTATCCCATAATTAGGGATAATGAGTAAAGAAAGGGTGTTTAGGAAAAAAAGTTTGGAAAAAAAGGGTGTTTTGGATTTTAGTGAAGTTTGACATGATTTTCTCCCATTTCTTTCACAATGTGTGCACGATCTTAAGCGCCAAATCTCCTAAGGCTGCTTTTCCCAAATAGGGTTTTAGTTTGGTTAAAACACAAAACGGAAGAAAAAAATTCAAATTTTGACAAAACCGTTTTTAAAATTTTTGGTCAACACACCTGCTTTTCCCAAATGCCCCCATAATTAATCTCTGGTCATTATCTCTCCCCAAATCCGATTCAATGTCGGAAATTACTTTGTGCTTGCTCGGAAAAGCAGATAACCGCCAATCAACGCCGGAAAGAAGGCCTACCCGCCAAATCATTGCCGGAAAATCACGATTGACCCATCATCCAGTGGTTTTCCTCTCTACTTCAACGTCTGGTTGTCCTCCGTTCTCCTCCACTTTCATTTGAGCTCGATTTTTGGTCATTCTCGCCTATTTGAGGACATATATTTTGGTGAGTTAACTTCCTTATTAAAGCCGAATTTGTGTGGTTTGATCCCATTTGTTTCTTGATTAAATGATATTGTTTAATTTGTATAGTGTTTAATGGAGTGTATCTTGATTGATTAAATTGCTTTGCTATTGAAGAAATGGGATTGCCACAAGTTGTTTGATCTGCTTGAAATAAATTGTGTTTGAAAGCAAATTCAGTTCGAAGGATTTAAATTTGCGATTGCGATTCACCTGGTTGACAAGTTGTGATTAGAAAGCAATAAAAAGTAGAACTTTTTGTTTGTTTTGATCATAAACACTGCACTACTTGTTTGTTTTTGTTGGTTTTTTTTTTTTTGAAAGACATAAACTTGTTTTGTAGTATAAAGATACTTAACCTGCTTCTTAAATTCGAACTTATTGTTGCATCTCTTTATAATGGTTTTAGACACTCTTGGATATGACAAATTTAATGTTAATGATGAATACCGATGACTATTAATTTGAATTATAGATGTGCCATGGTTGATGAAGATGAAGCTTGGTTTATTGTGTGTTATCCGGTTGGGTTTGAGGAGAATATGGATGGTGTTTGGTCATGGTCATTTGTGAATCATGAAGTAGAAAACGGGTCGACGACCGTGTTTGTGAAAAAAATATTTCATATGGTGAGTTGTGTGAAAAATTGAGAGTTGAATTGGGAATTGACACAAGTATTTATGATTTTGAGATGAAATGGATGGCCCCATAGGTAAAGCTTTGCGATGGTAATTACTTGTGATAAGCGGTTGAGACATTTCTTGTTGGTTTATGATCCCAGGAAAGATGCTTTATTAGTATCTTTGAAAAGAAAAGAAGGCGACATGTATATTGAAATTGAAGCAAGAAACCGTGATGATGTTATTGTGAATGAAGAAGAATATGTTGAAGAGGCACCTTTGAACATAGTAAGTCAAGATACATGGGAGGATAATAATGTTAGTCAAAGTGCCCTAACAAGTGTACCCATTGAAGAACCATATCTTGAAGAGATGCATTTAAAAGAACCATATCTGGAAGAGACGCATTTAAAAACGGTAAGTCAATGCACATTCGATGATAATATTGTTAGTCAAAGTGTACTTTCAAGTGTACCCATTGAAGAGACATGTTTGAACAATTTTTTGCAAGATCCTCTATTGGACATCTTGGGTGATGATTGTTTTGTAAACGGCCTCGCCACGTACATTGAATGTTGATGATGGTAATTTAAATGAGAAGGATGAAGGTTTGTCGGTCGATGATACTTTTACGGGTGATGATCGAGAATCCCCAAACATGGATACATTTATCGGAGTTGATTGTAACCGTAATGTAATCCAACATGATATTGGTCTTGATGAAGAAACAATAGTGAGCATTCCTGATAATGAAGACATTCTTGTGAATGACCGTTTTGCCAAAAAAGGTTTGTTGAAATATAAAGTTGAGATGTTGGCTGTGAAGTTCCATTTCGAGTTTGATGTTGGACTACCAATACCATGGTTTATGTAGTGGTGTGTGCCTCGAAAGAATGTAATTGGCGTTTGAGGCAACTAGGGTCGATACATCTAAATGCTTTGAAGTGCAAAGGTATGCGAGTAAGCATACTTGCTTACCTATTGTCCATCGAAAGGATCATAGACATGCTTCGCATTACAAGCTAATTGGAAGGTATTATTCTCCGAACTATGTACGTGCGAATGTGTTTTCACCGCAAATGATATCATCGCAAATTTTAATCGAGTTTAAATGCGAGATATCTTATCCCAAGGCTATCTCAATAGAAATTATGCAATTGGATTAATGCAGGCGATCCACACAAAAGTTTCGGTAAGTTGCCAAAGTTTTTTCAAAGATTGAAGAAGACAAACCCGACACGGTGGATGCATTCACACCGTTGGGGACCATAGATTCAAGTATTGTTTTATGGCACTTGGTGCAAGTATACATGGTTTTCAATCATCAATGCGCCGATAATTTACGTGGACGGTGCGCATTTAAAATCTATTTACAAAGGGACTTTACTTATTGCAACATGTCAAGATGGTAATTATCAAATATTTCCGCTTGCATGGGCTATTGTTGATTCGAAAACAATTTATCTTGGACATGGTTCTTTCAAAGATTAAAACGCATTACAGGTGACACCAAGGATTTAGTGATACTTTCCGATCGGTGAAAGTATTACGCATGGATTTAAAGAAGTGTACAAGCAAGCGCATCATGGACATTGTATCTATCACATGCAAAAAAACTTGAGGACTCATTATCCAAGACGCGGTTTAACGGGTCTTTTATTAAAGCCGCACATGCATATACCGAACGATCATTTAAATTGAAGTTCAAGCGCTATGTAAGAAATGTAGGGATCTTTGAGAAGTCCGAGAATCCTGATCCGACTAAGGATATTGCTGTGTATTTGGATGAAGCATCGTTCCCTTTATGGTCTAGAGCTCATTTTCCGGGAGAACGTTATAATATAATGACAACGAACAATGCCGAGTCATTGAACAGTAAGCTAAGGCGTGCGCGCGTGAGTTTTCTATAGTTGGGTTGCTTAAATATATTCGGGATGTATTGCAAATATGGTTTGCTAAAAGAAGTTCGGAAGCTGCGATGTGTTCAACTCCTCTCACTCCAAAAATTCAAGCATTAGTGAATAATAAATACAAGTTTGTTTCGAAGTTTACTGTTAGTCTAATTGTCCAAGAAAGATATGATGTACTTGACTTGGATGCGATGATGAATTACATTGTGGATTTAGTCAAACGGACATGTACATGTAAGAAATTTGATTTAGATCGGATTCCATGTGACCATGCGATGGTGTGACTAAGAACAAGAGTAGCACGCATCACGAGTATTGCGGTTGGTATTTTGGCACCGAATGTTGGAGACAGGCTTATTCCAAAAGTGTGTTACCTTGCCAAATGTAGCGGATTGTGAATTTCCTGATGATGTGTTGCCATGAAGGTGTTGCCGCCGTTGTTGGAGAAGCGACAAAGCGGGCGTCCTAAATCTAATAAGAGAATCCCATCTGCCGGAGATGCGCCAAAGACGGTGAAAGCAACAAAACGCAAGAAAAAAGATGCTACTCCTATTTTGACGTGATTCCCTTAGGTAAATGTATTTCTTTCTTTCTTTCTTTTGAAGGTTAAAAATTTATAGTGTGAAAGACGGATGTTCAAGTGATTATGAAGGATGTTGCAAAGATTCGCGATTGTTTTGCTTCAAAATGGAAGATGATGTCTTGTTAATGTGTATTGATGTACATGGCTTTTGGTTAGGCATTAAAATTATGACTTTTGTGTATTTATTATGTTCAAGTAATTAACTAAACGAGATTTGGCATTAAAATGTGTATGACTTTTGTGTATTTACTATGATCGAAGAATTAATTAAACGAACTTTGGTACTAATATGTGTAATCAACCTTGATCGAACCTCGTTCTATCATCTTATTATGTGTAATGTACCTTGATCACAGTAATCGCCTTGATCGGACCTCGATCTAACATCTTATTATGTGTAATCAACCCCGATCACGATGTCGCCTTGATCAAACCTCGATCTAACATCTTATTATGCGTAATCAACCTCGATCACGATGAATCGCCTTAATCGAACCTCGATCTAACATCTTATTATGCGTAATCAACCCTAATCACAATGAATCGCCTTGATCGAACCTCGATCTAACATCTTATTATGTTTAATGTACCTTGATCACGATGAATCGTCTTGATCGAACCTCGATCTAACATCTTATTATGTGTAATCAACCCTAATCACAAGAATCGCCTTGATCGAACCTCGATCTAACATCTTATTATGTGTAATGTACCTTGATCACAATGTCGCCTTGATCGAACCTCGATCTAACATCTTATTATGCGTAATCAACCTTGATCACAAGATGTCGCCTTGATCGGACCTCGATCTAACATCTTATTATGCGTAATCAACCTTGATCACGATGTCGCCTTGATCGGACCTCGATCTAACATCTTATTATCGTAATCAACTTTGATCACATGTCGATATGATCGGACCTCGATCTAACATCTTATTATGTCTAATCAACCCTAATCACAAGAATCGCTTGATCGAACCTCGATCTAACATCTTATTATGCGTAATCAACCTTGATCACAAGAACGCCTTGATCGAACCTCGATCTAACATCTTATTATGCGTAATCAACCTTGATCACAAGAATCGCCTTGATCGAACCTCGATCTAACATCTTATTATGTGTAATGTACCTTGATCACAAGAATCGCCTTGATCGAACCTCGATCTAACATCTTATTATGCGTAATCAACCTTGATCACAAGAATCGCCTTGATCGGACCTCGATCTAACATCTTATTATGCGTAATCAACTTTGATCACGATAATTGATATGATCGGACCTCGATCTAACATCTTATTATGTCTAATCAACCCTAATCATCAGAATCGCTTGATCGAACCTCGATCTAACATCTTATTATACGTAATCAACCTTGATCACAAGAATCGCCTTGATCGAACCTCGATCTAACATCTTATTATGTGTAATGTACCTTGATCACAAGAATCGCCTTGATCGAACCTCGATCTAACATCTTATTATCGTAATCAACTTTGATCACAATGAATCGCTTGATCGAACCTCGATCTAACATCTTATTATGTCTAATCAACCCTAATCACAAGAATCGCCTTGATCGAACCTCGATCTAACATCTTATTATGCGTAATCAACCTTGATCACACGAATCGCCTTGATCGAACCTTGATCTAACATCTTATTATGTGTAATCAACCCTAATCACGATGAATCGCCTTGATCGAACCTCGTTCTATCATCTTATTATGATTGATCAACTCGGATCACACTAATAAGACGATAGATCGAGGTTTGATCGAGGCTATTATCGTGATCTTGATTGATTAAGGCAATTACACTTCATCTCCCACGTTAAATCGGTGCTCGATTAAGGCGATTACGGTAATCCGAGTCAATCGAACGTGATATGATTCATTCATTTCGAGACGTTATGACAAGATCGAACTCGATTCGTCTGATAATTGAGCTCGTTCTTGGCACCTATATAAAGCATCACACACCCCAAAAAACCAAAACCCTAATTTTGTCGTTCTCCTTCTTCAAATAGCGCCAAAATCAGCCTCTCTCTCGCCTCCCAAACCAGCGCCAAAATCAGCCTCTCCTCCTCCCAACACCAGCGCCCCCTAGTGATTCTGCGCTCTTAATTGATATTTGGGTATGTCTGGTGTTTGTTCTCTGTCTTGGTGCGATTGTTCTGCGTTTTACTCTTCTTTGCGTTTTTTCTCTTCATTGTTTTTAACGGTATGTCTGGGTGTTTGTTCTTGTGGGGAAATATGTGAAATATGTTGTTGGGCCATCTCTCTTTGGAATCAAAATCCTGTTTTTTTTATGGTAATTTTGTTTTTATGGAACTCAATAACTCATGCCCTTCACTCATGGCACAGCTGGCAAAGATATTTGAGTACTGTGAGTTTATGCCATCACATTCATAAGTACTTTTCTACAAAGGGAATTTTCCTCTTTAGTGCATATATTATCATGATTTGAACAAAGGCATTGTTGTAATTTGTAAATTATTATCCTATTTATGAACCTCAATTGTTATGGGGGGTATTGATGTCATTTTTCATCTATTCCTGCAAAATCTTAGGTTGTTGTAATCCTTGACTTGTGTATGAGTTGGAAATGAATAGATGATGGTTATTTCTTTCTTTTGTTATGTGCTAATTAATTTCTTAAGTGATATTTTTTTATTTTTTTATTTGTCGATAATTATAGTAATAGTATAATTGGTTTGGATGAAGGATTGGTGGCTAAGAATGATGAGAATGGTGTATTTGAGTATTGAGGAGATTGAAGATCTTCAACGACAAGAATATGAAGAGATGATGAAAGAGATTAAGGAACTTGAAGATATTCTTCGTAAACAATACGAAAGGATTAAGGAAATGGAGGATTTTGAGGAACTGATGAGAAAAATTGCAATTGAAATGGAAGAGGAAGAAGAAGCTGAAAGGCAAAGGCCCGCACAATATAGGTATTACTATGATTCGTGTGGAAATGAAGTCGACTCTTCGGACTCCGAAGGTGTAATTATTTGCTAATGTGTAACGTAGACATGAATTTGAGTTATGGTCCGTATTCCGTAAACTTATTATCCATGGGTTTTGTTGTAAACTTGTAATGGTTGATTTGTTTGTGTTTGTACGTAAACCTTGGATATGGTTACTTTTTGTTTTTTAAGCTAATCATTCACCAAATTTATAACTTTCTGTAACAAAAAACAAGTTGAAGTTAGTTTCACACTTAAAACACACTACTACTTGTTTTTACAGAGAACAATTTGTAGGATTGTAACATTCTCGTTGATACGTATGGTACCATGTTAATTAGCTTTAACATCCATCAAATTCAAGTTTAACACCCATCAAATTCAAGTACAATCAAATTCAAGTTTAACACCCATCAAATTCAAGTACAATCACATTCAAGTTTAAAAATGATCATGGATCGAAATCCCAAGCAAGGAGTTCACCGACCAACTTCTTCCTCCAATATTTCATCTTGTTAACTTGCATGGAACATACATCCAATTTGCCCGTCAAGAACTCCACGTATTTTAGGACAAACATTCCACAGTCATTCCTACCAAAAGTATCAAAAAGAGAGTTAGTAATTATATCAAACAATTTAACAAAATACTCAAACATAATAATAACCGATGCTTAGTATTTGGTAACAACATACCCGTTGTCTTGAATAGGCAAACCTTCCACCTTCTCAACAATAAGCTTCTTTAAACTGTAGTTCTCGTACCCAACTACAAATCTCTTTAACATACTCGGAATAACAACTTGAAACGGTGTCAAGAACTTATTTAGCACTCCCTTTCGCACATGTGATGGCATGCTATCATACACCAAAATTTGTCCTTTTTTGAAATCAATTCGCAACAAAATGAAATGATCACTCTCAATTGCAGGCACATATAAAGTTTTAAGCACAGACCACGGTTTCCCATAACTAGGATTATCACCATTCAAATACTTCATCAACGCTTTTGAAAACTTATGATCCTTCAACTTTTTGAGATTCCTTTTCATACTCAAAGATGTATAAACTTTGTGAAATACGTATCAAGTACACCAAAGACCTTCCTCAAATAAATGCGGATACACTATCATACGACGCGGATTTGACACAATGACGTATTCATTACCTCAGATAACATGCAAACAAATTGTTTGAAGCATTGAATAACTACACATTCATAAACCACGTAAGTGAAATCAAAGTGGACTTACACTTGATTGCAACCATCCACCTTCAACAACTTTTTTTCAGTTCAAAAGCTTTTACTTCTTCATCAAGAAGCCTCACATCAACACTAAATCCAAAATGAGATTGTAAAAACTTATAGTTATTACGCAAAAATAAAATATATACAAAAATACTTGAACCATACGAATTTAATACACGCTATCAACCGATTTTAGAACATTTTCCACGTAATCCATCACAACGGATCAGCTTCGTAAGGATCAAAACAATCCACATTTTCTAATTTTCGCCTTTCAAAACAGATGGCTTCCTCTCACAACTTCCTTTTCTCGTGATTTCTTTTTCTCCTCCGAATTTTAAGAGGTAACGATCGAGAATGTAAACAACTTCTTCCCGTTCACTTTTCGATCTTTCCTTTATCCTTCATCGGCCTCCTACACAACAAATTGACAACGTATATAATTAATAATAATTAACTTTAAAGTAAAACTCGAAAATATTGAATTTTTAAACAATATTTATACCTCACTCGGTTCTTCTTTCTTGCCATCCACCTCATCTAATTTTCTTTTTTCAAACAATCGTCTCTTCATCACACTCCTCCATCGTCACATCATTGCCTCCATCGATTGTACAATCTCTTCATTTTCATCATTTCTTGGATTACTAGATTGAGCGACCAAGAAATCCAATTTACTATGAAGTTTTTCAATAGCGTAGATATTTCTCGGTTCTCTTCTTTCACCACAACTCTTATCATTTCTTTGATCTTTTCATAATCTATTCCAACTTGGTCGGAGTTGTTTGGCTCATCAAACTCCGAGTCATCATCCACAATGAAATCAGGTGAATCGTCCCTCTTCTTCATCAAATTCGTGCACGATAATCGTTGTCTTTCAAGTTCAATTGGGACGCAGCTTCGGATGTATCTCCAACTGCATTGACATCGGCTTAATTAATTTTAAAACGTCAACCTACAATTTCAAAAAAATATAATGAAATAAATAAAACAAAAAACCACTAAACCTTTCTTCCTTGCAATGTAAATTCCAAGTTGGACGATGAAAGACTCTTTTCAATTCCCATTTTTGCATACGAGGGATAGCTTTTTTGTTTATTAACTTACAAAGCTTGCCCACGCATGGAATGGCTTCAAAAGCCCATACCTAAAGCAAATAAAACATAGTTTTTTATATATATATTTCACATAAACTATAAACATCTAAGGACAAATACAATTATCTCAAATACAAATTAGAACAAACGAATGCATACCATTATAGCCAAGGAAACCCATACAATGAATATTGTATTTTCTCCACGTCGTCACTAAACCATGCCGACATGTCCCGTTTGAAGATTCGTACTGTGCTATGATAAGCCAAACTCCCCCAAGGATATCGGTTGAATGATTTCAAATCATCCACCAACTCGAACCACCACCATTCCATTGTTCTGCACTCCTCCGCCCCCAACAAAACATATGCTAAAATAACTATCAAACCTAACTTATAACGATCCGTTTCATTGTCTACTCTACCAACAAATACATTCATCAACTCCTTCCTATTTATCGCCTTCATATTTGCAAAATATCGAGTCACAAGACGACTCTCTTTACCTTTCGTCTTGTCGTAATGACTATCACTACCGATCATAAATCCAAGAACTAGAGCAAATTCTTCGATCCCAAATCTCAACGCCTTACCACCACCGACCTTAAACCAAACACCATCATCGATTAATTCATCATTTTCCGCTTTCAATTACCTTTCCTTTTCCCCTTCCCTTTTCTTTTCCTTTTCCTCTCATTTTCATTATCTTTGTAAATCAACACTCTCATCAACAAATGATGAACTAATTGCTTTGCTTGAATCTCTCTCACATCTAATAAGCTACCGAAAGCACTGCTCAAATAATTCTTTATGAATGTCATCTAATTTTTGTAGACCGTTGAAACAATTTTCATGAGATCATGCGGTTGCAAATTTCACATTTTCTTGTACGGGCTTTTGGGGTGAGTTTATAAGCAAGCTCCATTATATATATTATTCACCGATAAACTACAACAATCAAAATGGTGAAACTCATCAATTGCAATAATAATAAACACACATTTAACAATAAAAATTCAAAATGCATCTACAATCCAACAAACAATCTACAACTAATTGAATACCCACAACCTCATCGTCCTTCAACTAATTGAATACCCACAACCTCATAAAACGAAAATGCCTATCTAAACAAGACGCAAAAAGAGGTGATTTTAACGAATACAACAAAGAAGAATCACAACCAAACACAGTAAAGTGATGATAAATGAAAATCATGAACAAAGCACAAAACCATCAAACAAAAATCACAAGCATGAATGCCAATGAAAATGATAATTATGCGGGGAAATGCAAAAGATGAGAGTGATCAATCATATTTGGTGAATGTACCTTGTCGTAGTAGAATTGTGTTTGAAATTTCGAATTCAAATTGGGCACAAAATTTTCGCTTTTAGAATTAATGCGAACTTGTCTTCCTTCTTCTTCTTTCTTCTTTCGCTTTTCTTTCTTCTTCCTTACCCAATTTCCGGCAAGATAAGCTATCACCTCGATTGGGATTGGAAAGGGTTGATTATTGTGAAATGGGTTGATAAAATTGATAAAGAAAGGGGAAATCGCTTTGTATGACTTCTTTCGGGTTTGGTAATCTCCGGTGTGTGAATGAAAAATGAAGGGAGAAGGGCTTCGAACGGCTATGAAGAAGAAGCGCAAGGGGCTTCAACAGGGAAGAGGAAGAAGCGATTTTATGGAGAAGGTATGGAGAAGGGAAATCACTGTCGGTTTATGAAGTCGGGATGGGAAGTTGGGGTGTTTGGTTAGGATAAGGGATAATTAGAAATCAACCACAAATGAAGGGAATTAGGGGAAAAGTTTGATTTAGGATTTCTTAAACAATTTTCTTTTTTTTTTTAAATACAAAAATGTGGGAAATTGTAGTCAACCCTTTTTTCACAACTCCATTTCCAAAACAGCCGTAATAACTGATTTCCCCTTATGGAAATCATGCTGCACCGTTGGGTATATATATAGAGAAAAAAAGAATGATGAATAGAAGAATTAAAATTAAAAATAAAATAAAATTGAAAAACCGGTTATAACGCGATTTTACCGGTGTACCACATTTATTATATGCAATATTGAATCGATTTTCGAAACATTTTCAAAGTCAATTTTGAAACCAAAAATCTACGAAAGTCGATTTCGACATTTGATGTTCAGAAAGTCAAATTTTGACTTGATAGTCGACTTTAAGGTCGATCTAGTCCGTGTAACGCCCCAGACCCGGATTCTGGTTTCGCTAAATGAGTCATAAATAGTCCAGTCAACTGCTTAGATCGTCGTCATCGCTTGGTCTAAAAGGACTAACCCGACTTGACAAGACATTTATTTCTCACATTTATATGAGGGTGAATAGGATTTTATTTTACCGATGTGAGACTTTACATTCTCCCATTTATAAGGGACTGGCGTTCTCGGTGGACTTGCCCCAATTCGTCGTATCATAGGATTCTAGAGGTGGCCCCCACCGCCTCTCACGGTGGGACACTTAGATCCGTATGGCAGTCGGCTCCGAATACCATTCTGTAACGCCCCCAGACCCCCGGGTCTGGTTGCGTCAAATGAATAATAAATGGTCCGGTCAAGTGATTAGACCGATGTCCTCGCTTGATCTAAAAGGGCTAACCTGAGTTGACAAGACATTTATATCTCACACTTATATGAGAGTGAGCATTATTTTAATTTATCGATGTGAGACTTTACAGTGCGGTACACAGGTAGTATGGTGTATCATAAAATCGATGTAATGCAAATAAAGTCTCCCTGAAAGAATACTTCAAAGGGTTATCCAACCCAACCCAACCCAAGTAGTATCGTATAAATCGATTGTTATGTCTTGGTGGTTTAAGGATTATAAGCAGGGGTGGTTGCCCTTTGTAACCCTATGAGGCAGCCGATCCGTTAGTAAAAATATAGCAATAGGTAATGCCTAGCCTAGCTGACGTTCCTTTTTAGCAAAAATATTTAAAGACACTCTAACCATAATGAATCATTATAGTACATTCATCAATTTACATCTTTCGATGATCCTAGGAACGGGATGGTGGGACCATTTGGGTTGACCCCTCTTTTTTTTTGATATATACATATCTATATGAAAAACTGACCCGTTAAATTTTGTGTTTTGACACACTATTTTTAAATATTGACTCATGATGACGTGTTATCTAAAACTAAATGTATAAATAAGTGATGCTTGAAATAAAATAAAAAATATCCAACCCGTATCGTAATATCCCCGGAGTCTCTCATTATTATTTATTTTATCGTTGAGAAAAATTAACCATTCATGCAATTTAACCTTATCATAGTAAAAGGAAGATCATCATGACAACACTTTGCTCTTACACGAAACATTGATCCCCTCTAATACATTTTACCGTCAAATGCGAAAAACAACATAGTTTTCTGTTTTCCTGTATTTTTACCCTAAAATACACAGGAGGGATTCTTTGACCTATTCACGAGTGACATATACCCATTGGGGCAAGTGGGCAAGTACCGGTTATAATAAAGTTGAACTAATTGAATGAGTCTATTCATTTTTGTCAACTTTTTAATTATAAGTCTATTTGTAGAATGGGGGATCCTAAAATGAGATTCAACGAGGGCACAAATGGTCATTATTATTATTTTAATGGCAAAATATATCGTTTTAATACGAAATAAAATTAAAATTCTAATATCTCAGAGGAGCATGAATAATATTTATATTACTTTTAACGGTTAAACTATATCGTTTTGATATAGTTATTTTATTTTAGATTTGAGTGAAAACATGCTGATACATATCTCTTGATTTAATAATTGCTAAAATGCATGGTATTATTATATGATAAAATAATTGCTAAAATGCAGACTTAGATGTTAATTTTTCTTGCCGAAAGTATATAGTTTTATTACAATGAGACACTAAATAGAATATTTGAGTTCAACAAAAAAAAAAGAAAGAAAAAAAAATAGAGTATTTGAGAGGGACGTATAACTCAATTGAATTAGAGGTTATGGTTTATTGCTTTATTGTTTTGTTCCCCATCATTTCCATATATAATTCAAACTCTTTTATTCTTTTCTGCATCGTTCTTCGAATTTGATTCCTAAACTTGTTATGTACAGTAATTGTAGCATTCATTAATAACATGTGGGTGTTGAGTTGATCATGACTAGTGTTCGCTATTGAGTATAACATGAATGCCAACACGTTTGGGGAAAGAAATTCGGTAGAAGTTGTTCTTTTATTTGTACTTACTAAAAATACGTTATCAGCACGAGCCTTTACCAAACCATTTTTCTCGATCACTGAAGGTCATTTTCCACCAGTTACTATTAAAGAATTTATACATTAAGTTTATTTTCAGTTAATAAAAAATTTAATAAATCGTGAATTGTACCACTAAACATCTCTGAAAGGACTATACGTCATGAGCACTAGATGCGATTACATCTATCTTGATACAAAAGCTCTTAGATCGCTCGCAATAAAAGAAAGTAATAAATAATCATTTCAATACCGTGCTAAAGTTATGATGTTTTATTGCTTGCACGTTTTTTAGATGATCGATGCTTTATTTCTTTTCTTATTGTATCTCTAAAATCTTTTGTATCAAGATGGATTTCAGCATCTAGTGCCAATGACAATTATTTCCACAAATGACGAGTGGTATAAATTCATGATTTATTAAATTTGTGATTGATTTGAAAATAAAATTACCGGAATAAAATCTTTAACACTAACATGTGGGAATTGACCTTCGGTGATAAACTCGAAAGAGGCTGAATAAAGGATATATCATGCTAATAACATGTTAAACTTAATCAAATATATTTCCCAAATAACGTGTTTGCGCAATTTTAAATCATGCAAATATCTATTTCAAAAAAATTAAAAATCATGCAAATATCATTTAATAATAGAGATTGAGGAAAAGGACGATGAAAAAAAAATAACAAAATGAATAAATATGATACACTCTTTTTTTAGTTGTAAAAAAGACAAAAAATTTCAGACGGACAAAATTACCCCTACCATTAAGAACGCGCGTTTCAGGGTTGAATGTTGTTTGTGATTGTAGTCGTACATCACCTGCTTTCTTTTCTTTCTTTTTTTTTTTAAATTTTTTTTCAAAAAACCGTAACTTTTGATTTAGAATTCCGATCGGCGAAATTTTTATCAAAATTCATATTTTTTTTGCTCTTTAATTTGAGCCCAAATACAATACTCTTCCAACGTAAATTTTGAAAGCCGAAAAAATATTTGCATTAACCGGAGCGTTTTTCTTATAAACGACCGTAACTTTTGATTTAGAACACCGATCATCAAAATTGTTTCACCAAAGTTCATATTTTTTTTATCTTCATTTTGAGACTTCATTTGATACCTTTTCGACGTAGTATTTGAAGCCGAATTTAATCGCAACATTTACACTAACATAGTATCGATGACGATGATCAATATCGATGAAACAAATGATCGATGATCTCAGATCGATGTCGAGGCTCATGTAAGGCTTAATTCAAGTGACTGCTTCACGGCACACATAACTGGCTCATATAAGGCCCATTTAAGGCTTAATTCAAGTGATTAACTATTAAGCCTATGTCAAGTTTATGTGGTTTTGATTGATAAAAGGAATAGCATAGATTAACTTGATTAAGGTGTGATGTATATAACATGCAGGTTCAGTTCAAGATATGTGTATAAACAATATAAACTTAGATGAACACCAGCTGATATAAACAAAGAATGAACTAGACGATTACAGAAAAAATCAATGTTCAGGTACAACTGTTCACATACAAATTAAGATATGCTACAGATCAATACAACAGCCAGATTATACAAGAATATGCAGTAGAACATTCTAGCAGACTGCTAACAAACTCAGCAGATTAATAGCAAGTACAACAGACTATAGATTTAGTACAATAGGTACTTCAGACTAAAAGGTAATACATAGAAGATCAATACAAGTTTGAACTATCAGCCGAATTATAAGAAGGATATTTAAGTTCAAAGAACTAAATTATCATGCCCGGAATTCACAAGGCGCTGAATTACAAGTTCAGTAAGCCTATGAACTAGGCCCTATCTATTACATGATGATACAATGTAGATCAAAAACCTCAGCACGCCAAGGCACACAGTAAGCCTATGAACTAAGCCTATCTTTTGCATTAAGGCACACAGTATCAGTATCAGTACAGAGTATCAGGCTCAAAAGGACTCTCCTTTCGGTTTTTTGTTGCAAGGTCTATGTCCTTCAAGTCCTTGATATGAACTGAATGTCTTCCTGCAGTACAAGCACTCATGTCTTCCTGCAGTAAAAACACTCATATGAGTCCTAAAAGAACAAGCACTCATATTTAATTTTTCTTTAGGATCATTTCTTTTAGGACTCTTCTTGTTCTTGGGTTCAGTCACGTTAGGGCACTTGTTCTTGGCTTCATAAACAAATGCATTCTTGAAAAATCCTTCAAAGACGATCTCGATTCGCTTTTTCAACACATTCATCCAAATAGTATCCTGAATCAGAGCTTTCTTGCTTATTAACCTCTGCTTTACTATCCATTTTATTAGCTTCTGGAGTAACAACTTGAACAAAGACGGGATTTCGAGCGATTTTCGTCTCAATATAACATGATTTAGTCTCTATAACATCAGATTGATTGTCAGAAGATTCTACAATTGAATTCACCCCACCCCAGTTACTAGAATCCTTAGATAAAATCATCAAACACATAGCCACTTCTTCTTGATCTTGCTCATCAGTCTCCGAAACCAAAGAGGAAGAACCATTACCTAAACACAAAGGAGATGACTTAAGCAAACCACACACCAGCATATTTGAGGAGAAATAACACCATATCCTCCACCATCTTCCTTTTTCAAAACATAGAAAAAGGGCTCTTGAAGTAAGAAATCAATGATTCAAACGCTTGTCCCATTTATTGAAAAGCGTCCTAAATTCATTGAAAATGGCGGATCGAGACAAATCCATGGCATCGTTTTGTATCTTGATACTCGCTTGATCTCAAAGTCGACGGCGAAAACTCCGCCCATCAAATGCAGAGCTCGCGTTACACTTTTGCGGATTTTTTTTTGGTTTTTTTTTTCATGCGTGTTTGATCATCAATTGGCTCATCATTCTTTTCTTTGTCACTTTAAATTGAGAAATTGAGTATCCTTTTCTGCTAGGATTGGAAATCCTGTATTTTACATATCCATACGATTGAGTCCTTAGGTTTCGAAATAGGGTAAAAAGAAGTGCTTGAATCATTGCTATTTGACTCGGACTGTTCTAAAAAAGTCGAGGTATTTCAATTGTTTGTTGACACGGACAAAGTCGGGGAAAACCTCAAAATTATTCAATATTGAACCTTGGACATATTGGACAAAAAGAAACGGAGTGGCTTAGACAAATATTTTTTGTCAATAACCTCGCACCAATCAATCGACATAATTGGTCCAATTAGAGCAAGAATTTCCAGGACATTTCGTTCGAGCGAAGAGCCGTTTTCAAGTAATGTTTGATCAATTAGATCCCACAAAGAAAATAATTGAACAATACAAAATAACATAAAAACAAATTGATTAAAAAAAAGAAAATGATATGGACTTTAGATTCTATTAGAATCTATTCCAAGTCTTTTTTTTTTTAACAACTAATAAGAACTCTTTGAACCCGACTAGCTTTCACCCCAACGTAGTAGTATATATACCAAGGGGTAATGAGAAGAATTATAGAATGGATTGCTTCCTATGCCTAGATCGCGAATAAATGGAAATTTTATTGATAAGACCTTTTCAATTGTAGCCAATATCTTATTACGAATAATTCAAAAGAAAACTGAAGAGTAATGTCAGCAAGTGATTGAATTCAGTAATTCCTCATATCAAATTATTGACTCTAGAAATATAGTAATATGGACTCAAATTGGATCAGTGATCGATTTCTAGGTTTTGTCGTAAACCTACTTTTTTGTGATCTTATCTACTAGTAAATTTTTAGTAAAATGCAACAACAACAAAGAAGAACGATTTGTTCCAACCGGAGTTCCCGACGCGTCCAAAGTCAAGTTGGTAATCGAAACAAAATTGTGCTCTTCTCCATCCAAAGCTTCCACAGACATTGCAATGGAGTTTCCGGCTACCCAGAACATGGCAGAGCTTCAAAAATGATTCCCAGATAGAATCATGAACTGCTTCAAAAAAAACGCACATACATACATGGCTTCCTGTGCGCTGTTGCTAAGCACCTAAATCTGCATCTCGGCAAGCATTCTTTAGGATTTCAGGTGGTCAAAATCGTTTCCATGAACAACGTCGGAGAAAGTAACCAAAACAAGTAAACCGAAGAAGATGAAGAAGAAAACACCATCAGTAATATTGTTTGATGAATGTTTTGCCATTACTGATTCACCGATGACAAACTCTTTTTACGATCAATTGGATCGATCCTTCTTCAAAATTCCTCCTCCTCCTCCAAAAAGAAATTGAATCAAGCGGAACTTCGACGGAATCAAATGTTCGTGGAGAATTTCTAAATCAGAAATCAGGGGAATTTTACGTATAAGGAAGATTATAGGGAATTGAGGGTATTTTAGTCTGACTGAAATTATTCATCCTTAATGCAACTAAAAAATTGAAGCTGGATTAGCACTTAATTAAGGAGAAAAAAAATGGACTATAAACTATTTTTTCCTTAATAATATTGTTTGTACCATTTTCTCTTTATAGTTTCTTTTTATACAATATGATTCCAAAAAAAGTTTTCTAAGCAAACGACAAAGTAACCTTCAAGGCCACTTAAATATAGATGGAATTTTGGTTTGCCAACTTAGATACTAAAATTAGGTTTACTTGCATGAACGCCAGATTGCTTCAAGTGGTGAGTTAGACTATAATCCTGTAAAGATAAGTGTCAACCCGTTAAAAGAAAAAAATTAGGTTTACTCATATATATATATATATATATAAGTGATTTGACCAACAAAAAGGTTGGCTCCTACCAACTTTGAAACATGACCTGGACTGATGCTGCTTTATGCATAATGCTTAAGTAACAACTTACTAAGTCAGGAAACAAAAAACAAACAAAAACAAAAACAAAAACAAAAAAACAAACAAACATCAACCCTTACTAAGTCAGAAAAAAGATAAAACTTACTAAGTCAGAACATCGTGCTTTGACCAAAACGGCTAATGCGACGTCCATGTTTTTGATATCTGAGCTTTTTATCCGAAAAAAAAATCCGACGCTGACGGAGAGTCAACTTCGCTTATAATTTCGCAATTTAGATTTTACTTCTATTTGTAGCCTATGTTATTGTGGGATAGTTAAATGGTTTTATAAGCGCATTTCACCACTTTATCGAATCACGGAGCGATAAAGCGTTCGTCAAAATCTCCACCTTTTAGGTGAAATGTGAACGTTTAATTGGTATTTGTCGCGCGCCGATTTTCTTGAATTTTGTTTGTTATAGATTTGGCATGATGGAGGGACGTGACGAGGATCACAATGATATAAATATCGTCCAAAACGGATTTTGTATGATGAAATTACACGAGATTCAAATTCGGTGTTCGAAAGGAAGAAAAAAAAAAAAAAAAACCACTCAAGCGGTCAAGCCCAAGCTTGACATCACAAGCCTGCGCCTCCCCTATTTATCAAATTTCAGCTTCCTTTGTTGCAAGAGGCGTGAGCTGGGACAAAATGGGGCCCACGCCTCACCAATTGGCCAAATTTTAAATGAAAATTAAAAAGCAAAAGCAAGCTCAGCAAATTTGGCGTACAACTTTTGGCAGGGCCCAGGCCATTAATTGCATTTAATGGCAATACATTGACAAATTGGAAATTTTGGATAAGATATACCTACGTATGGATATGTGATGTAGCATGATCATAACCATATAATTTAAGTCACAGAATGAAATCGCGTGGTGTGTAATGCTAACGACGGCGCTATCCGCACGTAGAGATGCGGTGTATGCAAAAACTTCCCAGACAGATAAGCCAATGAAGCAAGAAATTTCCGACGACAATTTTAGTCACATAAGTGTGGTCGCCAGGTGACAATTTTAGTCGTATAAAGTGGTTCTTCTGGCTCGTTGACTATTTTTGCAAAAAAGACTACTTACGGACTAAAATTGTCATGGGAGAAAAATCGTGACCAAAATAAAAAAACGCCATACAGTTAGAGGACCAAAATCAGAATTTAACCGTGACGATATGCTTTTATTTCCGGACGTCAATTTCCGGAAAATATTGTTCGGCTAATTTTTAAATAAAAAGCCAACTATGATAAATTTTAACACACAGACTTCATACTAAAGTTTTATTTATTTGCAGTCATTTTTAGATTAGATCAATTTTATTTTATGTATTTTTCTTCAACAACATCAGTTTTCTTTATTATCTTGCAATTTCAACACAACGGCGTTGATTTATTTGGCGGTGGATTCTACCTATTTCATTGGTAACTTTTATTCAATCCTTTTATCATGTTTATTATTAATTTCTTCATGAATTTCTGCACTTTTATTATTACTATGCATAGCTAAATTTATTATAGCTAGATTATGTGATGGAATCACGAAATTGATGCCTAAACGATGATCTAGGGATGAGTATGACTTAAAAATTGAGGGTTATGAAACTGTGTGGTCCAGGATGTTACACGTGTCAAATTTCTCTATCGTTCTCCTCATGATCGTAATAACCCAAAAATTGAATCTTTGGAATTGTAATGTGTTTGTTTTGCAATGTGTTTTTTTGGAGTTTTTTTAACATCACATCACCAATCATTTCTTGCAATTCTCCCACCAATCAAATCTTCAACTACAAATAAAAAAATATTAAATCATCTCTCATCATTTCACTTTATCAACTTTATTACATTTTTTACCATTATTTTATTCATTATTCTACTTTATTTCACCAATCATTTCATAATCTACACCAATCATTATTCTACTTTATCTTACCCCATCAACTTTCTAATCATTACTTCAATCACTTTATCTAAAAAAAACTTCACCCCAAAACAAACGGATAGTGTCTTAAAACTTGAACCTAATGCCTTGAATGGAGTAGCTAACCGTTAATTGATCAAACACACAACCTTTATAAATATATTTTGCGAGGAAGTGTGTGATATAGGGTTTTAGGAATGCCATGCACGAACTAGTCAAGTTATTCGCAGCCCGTTCCTTGGTAATTAAGGTTTTTCTTGCTACGCCGTAACTCGGTGGATGCGGAGCGTCTCACAGTTCTTCATCATATTAGGTCAATTAAATCCCATAGAGGGGACTGTTGAACCGAGTATAGGGTAACTAGGTTGTGGTATTAGCGCCTAGGGACCAGTTTAGGATATTGAACCCACAACAAATTTATTAGAAACCATTGGTTGGTTGGTCGGTTGAAGCTCGTCCCTAGTGATTCGGTAAATGTGTTCAGAGTAGTGTTTTTTTTACCATAGTTTAGCTATTCCTGTAGTCATATTTTTTAAAGTCATCATTTTTATTTTCTCGAGCTATAATTAATTTCACCCTTTTGTGAGTCTGAACTAAATACGAAAGTGGTTGTGATACTTAACCAATTTCTCGTGGGATACAACTTTGCTCGCCGTTGTAGTACAACCAAACCGGTACTCTGCCGATTAAAGTTGGTTTGCTATAATTTGGCCATCACACGCATATAATTAAAATTTACGGGTGGTGGGCCTAAAAGACAATATAAGATGGTAAATGATGAAATAGGACAAAAAACAAAGACAGTGGTTAAGAAGGACAAAAAAGAATAAAGTACAAAAATACCCTTAATGATAATTTTTTTTTTTTAATTATTAAAGTCGGGTAAGAATTTGCAAACGTGTTTGCATAGTGGTGTTGCTACATTATGTGTTACTATGTTTGAGGGTGTTTGATTGGAACAAAATTACTACGTGTTACTACATTATGTGTTACCATGTGTTACTACATTATGTGTTACTATGTTACTACATGTTACTACATTATGTGTTACTTGTGTTACTACATGACTATTATCTGATGATGACAGTGTTGTAGAGAAAAAACACAGCAACACAGATAAATAACAACAGACTTAAAGGTTATTACAAGATTCAGCAGACTTAAAAACGTAGTACAGAGGCATCAAATCAATATTCAACAAGTTGAGATACAATGGGATTAGCAGGTCTAATAGAACATCAGCTCGGTAGATGCAGATTACAAAAGATCCAAAAAAACAGCTGAGATAAAAGGATTACAGCAGGGATCAAAACTAATACACCACAATAATCAACAGATCTAGACTGCAAACTGATACACCACAATAATCAACAAATCAATACAGCAGACTTAAAAACGTAGTACATGACTATTATCTAAAGTCTTGCTCAAACTGAACTCTAAATCGTCGAGTCTCTGAGCTTCCATGTGCTGAATGTATTTGGACTGAAAGTGGGCATCTTTAGGCATTAAATTGTCACCAGAGAATCAGGGAGACCACCATGTTTCTTGAAGGACCGTGTTAACAGACCATCGAAACACCATAGTAATGGCCCGGATAATCAAATCGTTCAATTGATGCTTTGAATCAGAACATGCTGAATGTATAAAGACATCGCGATTAAAACGGATGATTTCGATGAAGAGATGGCAGCCGGATTTTCTGGTGAAGAAACGATTCGCAATAAAAACGGATGATTTCGATGGAGGATGGAGAGAAGAGGATGGAGGGTAGGGTTTCGATCAAGACATCAGCTTTCACGATTTGTAGAGAAGATGATGGAGGCTAGGGTTTCTAGATTTTAGGATAATGGAGGAATGAGGAGGATTTTCGGTTCTGGATGTATTTGAAATGAGGCTGAATGTATTTGGACTGAATTTAAATCGTGGGAAAGAATTAGGAAAAAGTAATAAAGGGGTATTTTTGGATATACATTACTTTTTGTCCTTTACAACCATTGCGTTATTTTCTTGTCCTTTTACACAAATAAGATGTAAACCCGCCTCTTTTACGACTTTTCCTATAAAATTTAATCTAATCATATGCGTAAGTCTTACATAAGCAAACATCAGCAAATAAGGTGGAAGACAAAACGATAGACTTGGGTAATTAAAACAACTAATAGACGATCAAAAGCAACACATGTTGTATCTATTACATCATCATAGACTTATTATAACCGTAAAATACAAATGAATCCATTACAACTTGTTAACCATCAATATCAAATGACACTACGCAACTACTAGACCTTGTTAAGACCCTTTTGGATTCTTCTTCTAGTCGAGTAAGGCATGGTGAACAACTGCACCACAACACGGGAAGCACCTCAAGGGCACGGACATTACCGTGTGGGAGTTACACGAGTCCCTTGGCATCAGACCAAGTAGAGAAGTGTTATAATCCTATGCTAAGAAGAATAGACGCGTCTCACCAATGATAAAGATGTTCTATCTTTTAGACATACACATATGTAATTTACAATTTAAGTCTAACCACATGATTCATTCACATAAAAAGCTTTCTAAGTGATACGTACAAATGGAATCCCCACCTTTGAGTCCCGGAAATAGCCTATCTGAACCACCGAGCAAGATAAAGGCCCGTGACCTCGGCACCGGCGAGGCCAACCAACCAAGTCGAGGTCGCTGTTGCCGAACCCCGCCCCGAGCGCTGCTGGACTAGGGGGCCGGACTGCGACCTTGGACAAAAGATCCTTAAGAGGCCGCACAAGACTCGACGAGGTAGCTGGGAGCAAGTGCAAGGCAGGACAATAAAGTTGGCGATCCATGCGATCCTAAGAGGTTGCCGCCAAGATATCTTACCCACTTGCAGTCTAGATATTTAAGTTTGCTTAGCTGTTAATTAAAATTAGTGACTAAGCTGCCATGTAACACCTGTCCTTACTTAGCTCCTAAGTCTCCTCCTCCTATAAAAAGGAAGGCTTGTGTAACCTAAAAGAGATATTCCTAATCCAAAGCAGGCCAAAGCTCTGCAAAAACACCATCTCTCTCACCCTCCTCCTATTGCCGCCGTGCACCACCGGCCAGCTTACATTTTAACATAAACCAATAAGCCAGATATCCACTAAAGTCACACCGCTGAGCCACCGTGATGATTTCTACCTCATCAGTTGGCTCCGTTACCGGGAATAAACACAACAGCATGTTCTCTGTCTTAGGCGCAAAAGTCATCCAAAGGTCCTAGCATACAGCAGATCGAAGGAATATCACCTCCGTCGATCCAAAGCATCCGGTTGTGTCTCCTCATCTGCGTTCACTTCGGAAGAAAGAGGTAATCTTACCAGAAAAACCCTCACCCATATAAAGAACGCTACTAAAAAAAGCCCGTGCACGTTTCTGGGGTTATTGCGTGTAAATCATCACTACTTTTCCCTTGAAAACCATATTTCCAGACGCCACGTCACCCGACCTGTCACTATCCAAAAGATCTCTGATTCAAACCACGAGCAAATCTCATCCTCCAGCCAAGTCAGCTCGCTAACTCAGCAATGACAGGGAGCAAGGGACAGCTGACGCCCCAAACCCCGGCAAATGGGGGGAACATAGTTTCAGGCTCGCGGAGAGATTGTGGGAGAAACACTCGAAAATTTTCCCGTTGAAGGAGAAGGGTCCCAGAGAGGGGCCCTAGACCCTGTCGATGCCCGGAATGTCATCAATCAGAAAACTAAATCAAAGGAGGCTATCGCCGCTCTGGATGGGGCCCGAAGGAACCGGCAGTCGCGCGACAAAGCCGGGTCGACCTCGAAAACAAGACCAGGTTTCCAGGGAAGACCTTGAGGTCACGGAAATGAGGGAGTACGCGATGTATGCTGAAACCATGTACCTGACTAACTCTCGCCTGGTGGCGAAGGGTCAAGCCCCAATGTTGATCCGACCCCCAAATCCTCCCAGAAAAGAAATCGCCCCTGCGGCCCTAGACAAGGGCCGCCAGAGTCAGATCCAGGGGGTTGAGGTTGAAGAAAGTGTTCACCATCAGTCGCAGCGGACGAGAGGAAAGAGATCGCACAAACCTCAACCCCGCCGGCGCGATAATCGAGAAATGAAGAACGGTAGAAAGAGGATCAGCTTTTAAAAGGTTAGGTGAGAAGGACAAGGCCCCAGCCCTAAGTCGTCTCAGCCTTCCAGGAGGAGAAATAATCCCCCCCCCGACAAGAAAGAAACGCGCAGGACGCTCGCGTGATTATAAGGGAAAAAATAGCCCATCAAGAGAGATCGCAGGATCACGCGGAATTAGAGCGTAGGTTGGACCGGGCCGATCATAAAACCGATCCACGCCCAGTTCAACCCCTTCTTGGCGGAACAAATGGAGATAATGAAAAAATAGCTTGCAGAGCTAAAAAAGTCGAGGCCCACCGAGAAAGTCGCCCTAATTTCAGGGATCAATGTGCTCGCCAAAAGGATCACCGAAACAATGCCCGCTAGCAAGGAAAAGGTTAGCTACCCCAGTTATAATTACTACAATGGGAACTCTTGTCCGAACGACTGGCTCACCGCCTTCCAAGGCCGCATCACATTAGCAACTCAAAATAAGTCCGCCTGGTGCATCGCCTTAGTCGGTAGCATGCAGATGTGATTTCGCTTCTCTGGTACGCGGGCTTCCTCGTGGCTCAGTTGAAAGTTGGGAAGATTTATCCGGAAAGTTCGTCAAAGAGTTTGAATCGGCGAGCAGGCCGAAGAAAACCATCGAGGATCTGTACGAGGTTCGCTTGGGAGGACATGAGTCCGGAAAGGAATATTATGAGCAGTTCATCAGAGTATATGATCAGACTAGAAACATCCCAGACGATGCGGTCATAACGTGTTTTCTTATCGGGATCGCTAAAGGTCCGATGAAGACAGAATTTAACCTACGACCCCCCAAAGCGGGCCTTAGGGAAATGCTGGAAAGGGCCAGAATGATAGGAGTTTGCGAAGCACCGTCCTCTGGAAGAGCAAAACCTAAAACGGAGCAGCATTCTCAGAAAGAGGATCACGTGGACGATCGCAAGAAAGAAAAAGGCCGAGACGGAAACCATGATCGCGAGGTCAAGAAACCATATAAATTCAGCGAGGATAACTTCTCGCCGCTTAACACGAAAGCATCCCAGATACTGTTTGAGATCCGCGAGCATTTCGATAAACCCAAGCCCACGAGGGCGATCCCGGCGATAATGTGATAAGTCAAAATACCGTGACTATCATAAGGATCACGGTCATATTACTGATGAATGCTTCACCCTAAGAAGGGAAATAGAGAGGCGAATCTATGAGGGACCAGCGACTAAGTATAAGTGCGAGGGAAACACCGGCCATAGCCAGGGGCGCCAACCCCGTTTATCAAAAAGTGGTTCAAGTCATCCACGGGAATATCCCCAGCAACAGCCAGCTGAAATTCCACATACATCAGATCAACACACGCGGTTTTGAAAAACAGATAGTGGTGGGGGAAAATGAGAAAGGAATCATGTTTACAAAAAGCGAGCTAACCACAGTTGACGGCCCTATGGAGATACCCCTCATTCTGAAAGTCGGGGTAAATGATAAACATGGGGACAACAGAGTGATGGTCGACACCGGGGCTGGCCGCGACGTCATTTATTTCGACTGTTTAAAACAGATCGGATTCGGAGAGGCCACATTAAAACCTTACCTCGGAGTGCTCGAGGGCTTTACCAACGATACAGTACGGGTCAAAGGAACAATCGACCTCAACATCACTTTGGGTGACTATGAGCCCTGCCGAACTGAGGTAGTCCCTTTCTTAGTCATCGACCTCCCCTCCTACTATAACATGATTTTAGGGATTCCGGCTATGACAAAATTTCAGATGGTAGCGTCTGTTCCACACCAACGGGTCAAGTTCCATATAGGAGACGAAATTGGGGTCACCACTAGCCGACCCAGATTTTTTCTCGAGTATATGATCAAGAACATGGTCGATTCCAAACGACCCAGAGTGAAGGGGTCCAATATGGCTGAGGACCAAATAGCCACGATAAAAGAAGTCCTAGAAGGGGCCGTAGAGGTTGAAACATTGCAAGTCCGAGATGAGCCTGACTTCACTGTCGAAGACGATCTGGTCGAGGTCATCATAAATAAGCAAAATTACCCGATCAAAAGATAAAGATAGGGTCACAAACAACCGAGAAAGAAAAGGAAGGACTGATCGAGCTTCTAAAAGAAAACCTGGACGCCTTCGCCTGGGAGGTAACCGATATGAGAGGTGTGGAATCGGAGGTCGCACTACGCTATCTAAGCGCCGACCCCCACTTCAGGACGATCCAACAAAGAGCACGCCAATTCTCCACAAAAAAGGATGTCGCGATAAAAAGTGAAGTCGAAAAACTCTTATCAGCAGGCATAATCAAGGAGCTTCAGTATCCCACTTGGTTAGCAAACGTGGTAATGGTGAAAAAACACAACGGCAAGTGGCGGATGTGCGTCGACTTCACTGATTTAAACAAGGCTTGCCCCAAAGATCCTTATGCGCTGCCACGAATCGATAAAATGGTAGATGGGATCGCAGGTTTCAAATGCCGAAGTTTTACGGGCGCATATTCGAGGCTATCACCAGTCAAGATGGCGAGGCGAGATTAGAGCTGACGGCCTTCAGGGCCGCCGGCAGACTCTATTACTATGAGATGATGCCATTCGGTTTAAAGAACGCGGTTCAACATATCAAAGGATGGTGAACAGAGATTTTAACACGCAAATAGGCAAGAATATGGAGGCCTATATTGATGATATGGTCGTGAAATCAAGTCGCCAGGATCACTTGGGGGACCTTCGTGAAACCTTCACAAATGTAAGAAAGCACTCGATGAAGCTAAACCTAGCAAAATGCACTTTTGGGGTCCAGGCAGGAAAATTTTTGGGCTTCCTGGTATGCCAAAGAGGGATCGAAGAAAACCTCGAGAAAATTGAAGCTCTGATAAACATGAGCGAGCCAACAAGCATCAAGGAGGTACAATGGCTAAATGGAAGAGTAATAGCCTTGGGAAGGTTTATCTCAAAATCTGCCGAGAAAAGCCTACCGTTCTTCAAAATCCTGAGGGGAAATAAAACCTTCTCATGGACAGGGGAATGCTCACAGGCTTTCAAAGAGCTCAAGGCCTACCTCTCAAGCCCGCCATTGCTAACTAGTCCAGTGGTCGGAGATGTTTTGCTACTAGACTTAGCTGCCTCGGATCGGACTGTCGCCGCCGAACTTATCAAGGAGGAGGGCACCTCGCAGAAGCCTGTCTATTATGTTTTTAAGGCTCTAAGCCTAGTAGAGAGTCGCTATTTTAATATTGAAAAATTAGCTTACTGCGTTGTCATAGCCGCCCAAAAATTAAGGGCTTACTTTTCATCGCATACTATTATAGTACTATCGGACGCACCACTGCGCCAAGTCCTCTACAGGCCAGACTTGTCAGGTTGCTTGCTGCGGTGGGCCATCGAGCTCACTAAATTTGACATTCGATACGAGCCTCGAAAAGCTATCAAAGCTCAGGCATTGCCCGACTTTATCGCAGAAACAAGCTTCAACGAAGAAATCCGGGAGCAGGCCAACACAAAACATGGCCACGACAAAATGACAACCACATCGGACGAGCCTCAGCGGCCAAGTCAATATTGGCAATTCTATGTTGATGGTGCTGCTAGCCTTAAAGGTTGCGGTGCAGGGATTATCTTACTAGAGCCAGGCACCTCGGAAGAGATTGAGAAGGCCCTAAGATTTGATTTCACTGTGTCAAACAACCAAGCAGAATATGAGGCAGTCATCGCAGGACTTGAGCTCGCCAGGGCCATGAAAGTCAAAAATGTGCAGGTTTTCTGCGATTCACAGTTGGTGGACAATCAAGTGACCGGGTCGTTCAGCATCCATTGTGAAATCTTGCAAAAATATATTAATCTCGTCAAAAAACTCGAGAGCGGCTTCAAATACTGCAAATTCACCAACATCACTCGAGAGGACAATCTCAGAGCAGATTACTTGTCCAAACTAACTAGCGATGACGAAATAAGCAATCCGTCAATCATGGTGGAACATCTGTCAGGACCCGCTATCGACAGGATCGAAGTAATGGACTTCCGACGCACTAAACCTTGTTGGATTGACATAATGAGGGCCTATATTGACTCTGGAAAACTCCCCAATGATCCTATAGAGGCTAAGGCCCTAATCATAAGAGCCGCCAGGTACACAATTTTAGACAACATTTTGTATTAGCGATCGTTCTCTAAACCTTTACTAAGGTGCATGCGACCTGAAGAAGTCGATGGAATCCTCGCAGAGCTATATGAAGGGATGTGTGGTGGCCACCCAGCTAGCCGCACTCTTGCTCAGAAAGTTTTATTGGCTGGATACTACTGGCTGAAGCTCACAGAGGACGCCAAGGCATACACTAAGGCGTGTGACATATGTCAGAAATTTGCGGATATTCCCCGGCTACCATCAGTCGAGCAAAGCATTGTCGTCGCCGCCTGGCCATTCGACATGTGGGCCATCGACCTCATTGGACCATTAAAAAGGGGTCGCTCCGGGTGTGAATATGTGGTGGTCGCCGTTGACTATTTCACCAAGTGGATCGAAGCCAAAGCCTTGGTAAAGATCTGTTGGAAAGGTGTCATAAACCCAATCGGGTTGGACCGGATCCGACCGGGTCGGGTCATTTGCAGTCTATTTAGTTCATGTAATAACTTTATTATGATTAATAAAAGCACTTATGTTATTATATATTGTTTATCTTCATGTTATTTGTTGTACATATATAGTAACGTCCCTAGTATCAATTTGTGATAGAGAAACCATGATACTGATTATGGTTGATGAGATCTCTAATCACTATAACAAGGTTGGTACTTAAATGTCTCTAGTCTTACATATTATCAAATGGGACATTGATAGTATAATCAGACTAACACGTATTGGATGTCTTCTATCTTTTAGATGATAAGGATAGATCTCGTCTATCGAAGTGTAGAGACACTTGGACTGTACGTGGACGTGTATTAGAGAATGCGTACGTTAGACTGACCCACTTACATTATGTGTCACACTATGTGGCGGTCGTGTAATTATCTGGCATCACGGTGTGGATTATCAGGCTTTGACACTATTGAGATTTCCCCTAGCCACGGGGGCGATCATGCGGTAGTGATTGGGTATGATATTGAAGAATGCGGAGTATACATGATTGGTCGTCCGGGAATCGCGTATCCTATGATTGTGATCGAATATCCGAAATGGCCTTCTTATAAGGAATGTCTAGCTCTCGAGAATCTTTGCAAAGTGGGAGTAAATGTGTTATCCCGAGAGAGTATGATATCTAGATTATAAGATATGATCGTTAATGTATTGACACTCGAGATACGATCGTATGGATATTATTACAGCTATAGGATTGAAATTAAGTTACACGGTAACTGCTTCACATGAAAGGCAGTAGTCATTGCTTTTGACTCTTCCGATGATTGGGGGTCATGGTGTATTGCTAGACGCTATCCCGTGATCGTTAGGCATGAAGGGCATTTTAGTAATTTGCACTTTGTGTCTACGGCCAACATATTCGAAAGCCTATCGGGTCACATACATTTGAACATCGAGTCGGATTAAAATGCAGTTATAGTTGATAACCAAATAAGGAAAATTTATATCTAGATTATAAAGGTTATAGTGGTAAATTAATCTGGTGGTATTTATTTATTACGAATAAATAAAATACAAGATATTAATTATATACAAATTATATTAATTAAAGAATATTCCGGAAGACAATTAGTTGACTGTAGGGGCGCCACTTTTGATGTGTATAAGATACACTTGGATTGTGCAGTTTAATTAATAAGATTGCCATAATATTAATATAAGATTTTAATTGATTTTGGAAAATAGATTTATGGTAATAAGATAATTATATTCAATATAAGATATTGGCAAAATTAGTTATAATAAAAGAGATAAATCAATCTAGAAGATTTTCCTTATTTTATTGGGAAAAATGTTTTCTTCTCCTACACACATATGGGCCACCACATCTAGCTATAAATAAGAGGTGGGTGTCAAGCTCTTTTGTACATTACAATTGCAAGAGCTCATAGTTCTTGTGTAAAATAGAGAGCAACCTATAGTGAGTTTGTGATGGAGGAAAAAGGCCGGTCTAGCAACCGGAGTTTTCCAATAGCAATCCAAGGAGGATTCCGGCAAGGGGTTCGTGTGGATTAGCGATAGAGGTCGGACGCGTGGACGGCTTGCGCACTGAACTACTCTCCGTTGACGGTCAAAGCGACAATCTTATAGATCATCAAGGTATAACCGTCAAACTACTTAACGTGTTTATTGCATAAAACGAAGAATGATCTAGTAAAAGGAAACCAAATTTTAAATTCCGCTACGTTAAACTAGTGATTTCCTCACAAGATCAACACCAGAGACATAATCTATTTTCTACTCGATCAAGTGTGGACTAGATTTGGCGTCCCCAGAGTGATAGTATCGGATCACGGGCCGCAGTTCAGGGAAGAGTTCGACACATTATGCAGAGAAAATAACGTAAAACATTGGCAAACGTCAGTATGCTATCCACAAGGCAATGGACAGGCCGAGAACGCAAACAAACAGGTACTGAGCGCGCTAAAAAAGAGTTTGGGCGAAAAGGCGGGTAAATGGCCAGATCACCTCCCCGCGGCCTTATGGCCGCTCAAAACGTCGTGAAAAATAACTACAGGGGAAACTCCTTTTGCTTTGACCAATGGATCAGAAGCTATGGCCCCGGTAGAAATGGCCCTGCCAAGTCTAAGGGTCGCCCATTTCAGCGAGGCCGACAACCCACTGACTAGGGAGCTCGATCTTGATTTAGCAGAGGAGCGGCGGATCGAATCGTATGGCCGTTTGCTCAATTGCAAACAGGCTACCAAACGTCACCACGACAAACACATTCGCAATCATTACTTCGCCGTGGGAGATTATGTTTTGCGAAAAAGACAGGCCACTGGCCACGAGGCCAAGAAAGGAAAACTATCGGAAAGCTGGGAGGGCCCAGTAAGGATCGCTCGAGTAGTCAAGGAAAGGGACTTATGTGTTAAGTGATAGTCAAGATCGCGAATACAACCGGCCTTGGCACGCAGACAATTTGAAAAAATATTATATGTATGTTGTCCATCTACTACTTATGAGCAGAGCATGCGAAGAATGGAATCAAAATAAATAAACATCTTCATTAATGAAAAGGGGTACAATTGTTTCTAGCAAACCCGCGGCCTACAACACCCTTCGATTTAACCAAAAACAAGGGGGCCGCAGGGTGAAATTTTAAAACTACATACGGCTATATTCAGGCGAACCCACAACGGTCCAACGAGTGCGTCGGCACCCTAGCTAAACTACACAGCCTAGCTATCAGCGAGGTAAAGGGGATGCGATGGTCAGGATTCATTGAGATCACAAAGTTAACTGCCTCGCGGTGAATCAGGACCCCCCAATCAATGTCAACTTGGGGGTCATGAATAGCATGCAAAAGGAAAGCTTCAGCCTCGCTAACAACCTCAAGTCCATGGACGGGAGAGCACGTGAGTTGATTAACCTTTTCCACTCGCGGTTGCTGCGAGACAATTCAGACGCAGATCCTAGTATGCGAGGCATTTGAGAATCTGGGAAGAGCTCGCGGATTGCCCGACGTAAATGAACATGTCTACTGGCCTCATCACCAAGGTCCCATGCAACCTCATAATGAGCAAAATGATCGGTAGCAGGTATGCGAAGGGCCCCATTGATAGCCTCCGGGGTAAAAGTGACCGAGATGCCCCGAAGGGTAACACAGCTAGCAATTCCTTCGGAGGCAACTTCAGATAAGACGGAGTAAAATTCCCTTACCATTGCAAGATTGGAAGGTGTCGAAGGTGGCGAGACAAAATCTACCCACCCAGAAAGCCGCACCCGGAGCAAAGAGCCATCACCCTCGACCTTGCTCTCATTTAAGCCCCTCTCCCTCGCGAGCTTGACCACATCAAAGTAACGCCAGAAACGATCTTTGGCGGTAAGAGATGTAGTAAGAAAGAAAGGGGAAACATCACGTACCGGACGGGCTTCAAACACCCGGACTGTGCTACCCTCTCCGGGTTGAAAAGACATGAATAGCACAATAAAGATTTGTTCAAGAAAGGAGTGGGAAGGAGCCAGGTTTGCCCCCTCCTTTTATAGCAGAAACAAGCAAAGTAAATGGCCACGATCAACAAGATCCCACGGTCAGCATTCATTCGGTTTATCCAAAATTCGAAATTCAAAGGGCGCATTTAGCGCTTGTCAGTTATCCGCGTGAAATTCTAGGCTACATTGACTGCGCATGCAGCATTGGTCAAAGATATCGTCAGTAAGCTGTCCAATCAACTCAGAGCCCTTATTTTTCGGCAACATGACAGTCAAGAAAGGTTAGTCGCATCCAATCAATTCGGTTTTCTAGTTTCTGGCGAACCTTCACTCCGCCTAAAACTTAGGCGGCCCCATCCAGAAAATTTCAAACATCAACAAACTGAGCGCAATATGGCCCGTCTCCAGCAAGGGGGCCGTATAAATCCTTGTAAAACCTCGCCCAGAAACCTCCAAAGAGCCTAGGGTGGAATTCTAAAAGCACAATCACCATAAGATTATTTGCCACAAGTCCGCAGCGACAAATGATTGTACAAGTAGCAACGGAAACTTGTTTCGCTCAAATCCCTTCAGGCCTCGCCCAAAACAAGGGGGGATAGGGAAATTTTAACGCTCCATACGCGACACAATTAAGCGAGTACAAAGTAGGTTGCTGTTATCCTTGTTCCAAATAAAGGGGGCGCACACATACAAGATCCACAAGATATAGGAGATGAATCAAAAGAAAAATACGATGCATAAATCAAGGGGCCAAAAACGGCCACAAATCAAGTTTAACAAGCCAAACGCGGCCACAAGATCAGTGCAGAAAGTAAAAGCTAAAGTTATTACAATCATCAAAGGAAAACGTCGGAATAGTTCAAAAACAGAAGCAATGTTGAATTATTACAAGATCGCAGAAAAAGTTTTGAAACAAGAGCATAAAATCATTTAATTAGATCCGGGAGGAGTGTCAATATACTCGTCACTGGGTTGGTCGTTCGCTGCAGCAGGAGGATTCTTCAAAATGGCAAAATTAACAAGGTTAACTGCCGGAGGATCCCAGACCGGCTCGCCGTGCTCTATCTGACTAGTCTGAATGGTGACGATGTGATCCGCGACGTAAGGTATATCTGGGTGAAGGGCCAACAGGTCAGGACTCCGCTGAGACATGTTAAGCCACCGGAGCATCTCCTCAAAGGTAATGCTCTCTGCCATGATAAGCCCAGAGGCAGCGAGCGAGGTGGTTGAAACCTTGATCAAAGCTCACCTCCTGGTAATCAAAAAACTCATCAGAGTTCTTAAAAGCAGCGACAGCCACATGACCCGCCTCCTCAACAGCCTTATTTGCAACAACTAGCTGCTCTTTTAAGCTCACGATCTCCTCCTGTGTGGCCAACAACCCTTCAGCAGATTTATGAGCCTCATATTTCAGAACCGACACCTTCTGCTTCAGCTCCACATCCAGTTTGGCGCTCTCAAGAATAGCCTTTTTCATCCGATCTAGCTCGGTCAAGGCCTCAGCGCTCTTATTTTCAGAAGCAACCCTGGCCTTATTCGAGGCCCCAAGAGCCGCTGTCACTTTCTTAAGCTCAACCTTGCGTTTCTCAGCAGCCGCAATGGCCTTGTTTATGTGAGTTCCAAGCTGAAAAAGGGGAGGAATATAAGCCTGCCAGAAAAGCAAAGTTTGAAAGAAAGAATGAAAAAATACAAGACACATAAAAAATCACCATCGAGGCAGCGATCCCAAATTGACCCGAGAGATCTTTGAGTTCGGCGACTTCATCGCCGGCAGGGGCGTCATCCTGAACCACGACGCGAGCAGTAATCCCCCTTCCGATCTCCATCTGAACTCCGGGCGGCGAGTCCCATGTGAGGCGGCCTAATGGAATGACATCAGCAATAGCCTCCCTAATCTGGCTCGCCTTAGTCATGTCAAGGCCTTGGGTGAAATTAGCTCCAACCACATGGCCTCTTTTCCTTTATAGCCACGAGGCAATGTCCCTGGCGGCAGCGTCCCCATCCCCTCGGAGGCCTCTTCAACAATAACCTCTGGCCGCTCAGAGCCTTTTTCAGTAGGTCGCTTGTCCGAAAGATCAGAGCCTTTGCCAGCTCCGCCTGCAGCCTTGCCATCTCGGTTCTGGATCGCTTTTGGCCCTGAGGCTCTTTGGCGGGTTCCTCAGCCTGCAACCTTTTTTGGGCCCCACCGGCCTGGCTTGAGCTCACACCTATGGGCGCCGCCGCTGGCTGGGTAGGGTTGAAAGTCTCATCAATAACATAGGCGTCCACAGTGCATGGTATCTTCCCCAGAACCTGTTTTAGGGTCGCCTGTCGAGTTTTTGCATTCTCATCAACGAGCCTCTGTCTTTGAGCCCGGTGTTCGTTAGCGTCCATACCTGCAAAAGAGTTCGTTAGAAACAGGTACAAAGAAGGAACAAAATAATACAACTTACGAAGTGAAGAAATAAAAAGTGGAAAAATTACATAGCGGTCTTCTACTTGGGTCGCCCCCACATACAGGACACTCAGAAGGAAAACACTTGCCCAAGTGGCAATCTCCTATCCAGTCAGGGTCGCATTCTTCCGGGGCCACGGCAACTAACGGCTCTGCTTTACCCAGACCCGCGATACCAGCCATGCGCACCAGGGGAAGAGCCACATCAAGAAGATCGACCTAGGAAGGCCCGTCGCACAGAACAAGTGGAATTGACCCATCAGAGTAAGGGTGGGCTCTGTCTTCATCGTCCGACACATCACAATGAAGGCTAGAATCTGAATGATGGCCCCAATAGCAAAATCAGTAGGCAGAGCTCTCATCAGCTCGCAAATCTTAACAAAAATGGGTCGAATGGAGGTCTGAGCCCCGCATAGAAGTGATCGAAGTGAAAAATCAGGGTATCTATACACACTTGTATCAATCTTATATCGGCGGCGGAGAACTTTGTTAAGATCATCACTGTCGCAAAGCATCACCCACTCTTCCTCCAAAGCTTTCTCATACGCGGTCAAAAGAGTGAACTCCCTTAACGCCTCCGGATTATTGGGTTTCGGGTTTTTTGGTTTCGCCACCGCTTCACCAACAGTTATTGTTTCGGGATCCCTTTTCCTTTTTTTGTTTCTTTGGGAGCACCCAGACAGTCTTACGAGGCAAGGGCGCATTCTCATCCTCGCTCGATCCCATGAGCTCGTGAAGAGCGGCATCCTCGACATATGCCTCGTCACGCTCAGCGGCGCCACTGGAGCTAGGTCCGGCGGCCTGATCTTCAACGTCCGACACCTCTTTGTCTCCGGCCTCGCTGGTACCGACCCCTTGGGCTCGGGCCATCTCCTTGCGACTTTTCTTATGTTGCGGCATTGGATCGGGGAACAGAACATCTAAATCAAAGGGATCGCCACCTACTTGAGCAGCGGGCCCCTGTCCGGTTATCTCTGTTAGGAAATCTACGCGGGAACGCAGCGGAATTCAAAAATTTATTTTCTATCGACCCAAGATCGACTTCGTTTAAGCAATAAACAAACGAGCTAGTAGACGGTGGTTACCTTGGTTGATCTATAAGATCGATGCTTTGACCGTCTAAGGAGAGTAGTTCTGCATAGAGCCGCCCAAGTGTTCGGCCTCTACCGCTAGTCCACACGAAACGACCCGCCGAATCCCATCATGGATTGCTATTGGAAAACTCCGGTTGCTAGACCGGCCCTTTTCCCCTCTCTCCAACTCTCTATAGGATGCTCTCCAATTTTACACAAGAACTATTAGTTCTTGGAATTGTGATGAACAAAATGTTAGTAATATCATCCGCAGCGGAAGCGATTTAAGGATCTAGATCTATAAAATACACGTAATAAAATAACTAGATCTATATCTACAAGGGGGTTGTAGAACATACCTCTTGGATCTCAAAATCCAAGTTGAAGAACCGCAATAGGAAGATTGCAAGTAGATGTGAAGAGCACCACGATCTTCCGTACGTGTGATCCAAGCAACTCCCGGTGGAAGGAAATCCTCGTCTCGAATCCTTCCGATATGCTACCCGGAAAATCCACCAAGATTTTTCCCCAACCCTCTTGGCCGAAATTTCTTCCTCCTCTCTAAGAGGTGGAACTCGAAAATTGTGTTGTGTGTTAAGGCTTGGGAGAACTCTCTTTATATAGGAGAGTAAAACTTAGCCTCCAAGGATTTGATAATTAATACAAAATCAATTATAATAATCCTATTAAATAAAAGATAATCCCATAATATTCTAGAACAAATCTAGAATAATATTTACCTTTATTTCTTTCCATAAATATTTATCCAATAAATATTTTATGCACATGTCTTATTAATACACAAGAAAACTAATTTCTTGTTCATTAAAATATGCATTGGCCGAAATTCATCATTGTGACCTAGTCACTATGAATTTTCGACTATGATACACAAATTGGGCCAAGATTATGAAAAATGACTTTTCCACATATTTAATTATTTAGCCCAACTAATTTAATAGTCCACTAAACAATTAATTCACATATCGTTTTAATAAAGTCCAACAAGAACTAAATTAATATTATTAGGATTCGACGTCCGAGAATAGCTATGCTATATTAGGAGGCACGTCGGGGACCATGGACTAATAATCAGCGGCTCCGATAAATCAAATAAATAATTATCTTACGAACAAAATAATTATATTCGATAAATCAATCCCATGAATATGCCACCATAATCCCGTGACTGCACTCCTCCGATTATGAGATTATATTTATCTCCTCACGAGAATAATAATAAGCGTCCATTGATATAATCATTACATATGGATTAATCCTCCATGATCGCTCATTCTAAATCGGGAAGTTACCGTTAACCCTTTCTAGAACCTCTTATCCTTATTTACCATTAACCCCCTAGTGATCAATTAATTCATAAAACTCACTGGTAACTAATCAGTGTAATATGAACTCCATGGATCGATCGGTTTCTAGGATTAACAAATAAGGAATCGTCTCATCTACTTCCATAAATGGAAGGAATGGATTCCGTATCTGTGATAACACGTACTACTCACTCAATCCAAGATAATGCCAAGATGGGGTAATTCGGACCACGGACTCGGTGTAATCCTTAACCGTCAAGTCAAACCTCATACTGATTCAAGCAGTTGACTGTGATCACCTCAGGATTAAGATTTATCCATAAATATGATCATCGATTGATTCGATAAGACTTCTCGATTACGGAATTATATCGTGAACTCTAATCAAATCGGTCCAAATTTCTATATGATATATCTATCATATATAAATGCCCCACTAGGTACTCTTAACCGAAAGTCCGGATAAGACAATCACACCTATTGTGTTCTGGGCGCATTAATAGCACGTTAAAGGAGAGACCCGATACTCTCGATTAACTTCACTACGGGCTAATTGTATTTTAAGTACATCTTCACTAACTCAATCCTCCCGTGTATATACCATACACTGAGTTAAGTGATTATATAAACGATATACTTAGGGTTTTCTGTAGTGTAAATACTATTGTCACATCGGTGATTATGAGAATAATAATTATGAATAATAATATCATTTCATTTATTAAATAAAACAATTACAAAATTGTCTTTCGGGCATCACACCTAACAATCTCCCACTTGCACGAAAACATGTGATTAATTGTTTTAGAGCACACCCTATTATTTAAAATACAACAAACTACATCTCCCACTTGCTCTAAAGCAATGGAGACCCATCCCGTATTCTAGTACCCATTAAGCATATCATAACCATTTCAGATGACAAAATACACTCCGAGTGTGCCGTCGTAGGATAGGTCAGTGACTCGGGGAGTACCTACATCTAAATGTCATGGGTCTTAATGATTAGTCAGGTTGTCGGCTCGAGACGATCCGTAGAATCGAAACGTTACCGGTCCATCTAATCATGTGGTACTGAGTAAACACTGAGCCCGAGATCGACTTAACGATCATCCTCAATCTGACTAAAAGTCAAAATCAGTGTATCACACATATCCAAGTTCATACATGAAATATGTCCGCATATTATTCCTCGTTCTCTCAAGATACTAAAGGACATACTAAACTTGCTGTGTTAACTGCCGAATCTAAGATTCGATCAAAGTTGACGTTCAATAACCTGACCATCTCTTACTAGAAAGAGAATCTATCCCATTTCTCTTGATCCGAAGATTTAGAGAGTCATTCCTGAGGCATAGGGTAGAACTTCCTCGTTGAATGTTGCATACACAGATGCATCATCTTAACCAATAAGATGGATGGGAAACCAAAGGATCGATTCTAATGAATTCGACCGAGTCAAACTCTTGAGATGTTGTCCAAATCTCTTGTTGCAGAGAATTGTGGCATTGTCGGTCGACTTGAGATAACACACCCATGTTGATTCCAATCTAGTGCGGTGTTATCCTTCACAAACACTAATGTATGTATATATTCACCACTCACTAAAATTGATATCCAGTCTACAAAAGACTTATCAATATTCTCGTCAAATCCACATATTGTAGAAATATATGACTTCCAATGACCGAGAGGTTTGCTTTTTATCCACAAAAGGACATAAGCCTTGTGATCATCCTGTCATAAGTTCATAAGGCAATACCCTTTTGTTCGAATGAATCCAGACTCCGTTTGTTTGGCAAGAAAGTCTCGGGAATCACCCCTATTTTCTCGCTTTTGAACGAAATCATACAATACCGAACTCATTCTACTCTTTTCCGTGTAGATCCAATTACTCCCACTGGGCCCGAGGCGCTCAGTGGTTCTACAAGAGCATGAAACAATTGGAGTACCGAACTCCATTCACGAGGTTATGGCTATTAAACCAACCTCTATTATCGTAATCCTATCTGCTCACAAAAGAGCCATAGGTCATCAATCGATCCTCAGACTACAAAGTCCACAGAAACCGTAATGGGTAATGGATAAACCATACTCCCACTACATTCTGGGTGGATCGAAATTCTGATCTAGTTTAGTAGTATTTAGTGTCATCACCAACAACCGATGTTGGATGTGGTCTGATTTTAATCAGCTAGTAACTACCTTGAGTAAACGTGCTTCAAGGTTTAAGGTTTTACTTGTTCATAGACTCTATCGAAAAGGGCGCAATGAAGATATAAGCGTCCCTTCCCGATTTCAAGAATCTTATAACACACCTTTTTCTCAATTCTACAAGATATATAACGATTGGTCACTGACCGAACGTGTTCGCGAAATTCCCAGACCTACCTTCAAGCACCGTGTGCTAAATGCTTATATTTATGGAAGTGGGGTGAACCAAATCCACACCTTATCCGTAAATTCCAAAGCATATTGTAGGTAGACTTCTCGGTCTTACACTTCAATGTAAACCGTTATTTCGCTTCCAATATCTTTATTGAGTTAAGCAGTGTATTGTAGCACATCTAAAACTATGTAAGGCAATTTAACGGTTTCTCACTTAGTGAGAACATGTCACAAAGAGGCAGGCTGAGCATCAGTCTTGAGGACTATGAATGGCCTATTCCGAGTATAAAATACTCTATCTCTGTTGAAAACAGAGAAACCTCAAAATATTTTGGATAAACTTTTCGGAGTGTTTGAATAGTTATCAGACAAGAAGTCACTACTCGGAAGCTCCTACTAGCTCGTATCTTTCATCAGACCCCGAAGATCGTCATAAACAAGATATGTTACTTCTTTATAACCATTATACTTTCCCGATTGAAAGGAAACTTAGTCATTGAACCTTTGAGACAATATAACCAGACTGGGAGAAAGGAATCACCCTGAGCCGGTCTTGAGTCTGTCTTTTAGGGACTATGCACTAACTATGGAATATGAAGAAGCGTTTATCTAAATATAGAAACCAATTGCTTTTAACGATTCTTAAGATGTGTTTTATATACATATTTCAAATGATTCTAAGTGGTTTTGACTTTATCAAACAAAAGTCCGAGTCTTGGATTCGTACTACAAATGGTATATTCACTTTCTATACGACAAACAAATTATCGAATAGAAGGTAAATCCTTTCGTTCCAACGAATCTTAAACAGAAAATAATTTTTTCCGCGATATCCAAGGATTGAATCCGAGATTCATTTCCTTATATCACTCCCACTATTCTAGCTAAAATTAACTGCCCGTTGTTTACTCCTTTAATCGATAAATGCACTGCTACCTTGTTCTGCCAAAGAACTTAGCTCGAGAAAATCGCCAAGGATTCATAGGTTGGTGATCCAAAATCACTGTCCTTATCCTATGATTTTCAGTTAATTAATTTTCGGTTCAGCCTTAAAATTTTCTCAGTTTAGATGACTAACACTTTTAGAAATATTCTCCCATTCTTGACTTTCTGTGAATGGAAACAGTCTTGAACCAGCGGTTCATTTGAGTAGACACTACTCTTGAACCGTGGGATGTCTATTTCGAGTGTTACTCGTGTTAGGTGTGATGCCCGAAAGACAATTTTGTAATTGTTTTATTTAATAAATGAAATGATATTATTATTCATATTTATTATTCTCATATTCACCGATGTGACAATAGTATTTACACTACAGAAAACTCTAAAGTATATCGTTTATGTAATCACTTAACTCAGTGTATGGTATATACACGGGAGGATTGAGTTAGTGAAGATGTACTTAAAATACAATTAGCCCGTAGTGAAGTTAATCGAGAGTATCGGGTCTTTCCTTTAACGTGCTATTAAGGCGCCCAGAACACAATAGGTGTGATTGTCTTATCCGGACTTTCGGTTAAGAGAACCTAGTGGGGCATTTATATATGATAGATATATCATATAGAATTTGGACCGATTTGATTAGAGTTCACGATATAATTCCGTAATCGAGAAGTCTTATCGAATCAATGGATGATCATATTTATGGATATATCTTAATCTGAGGTGATCACAGTCAACCGCTTGAATCGAGATGAAGTTTGACTTGACGGTTAAGGATTACACCGAGTCTGTGGTCCGAATTACCCCATCTTGGCATTGTCTTGGATTGAGTGAGTAGTCCGTGTAATCACAGATACGAATCCATTCCTTCCATTTATGGAAGTAGATAGACGATTCCTTTATTTGTTAATCCTAGAAACCGATCGATCCATGGAGTTCATATTACACTTTGATTAGCTACCAAGTGAGTTGTATGAATTAATTGATCACTAGGGGTTAATGGTAAATAAGGATAAGAGGTTCTAGAAAGGGTTAACGGTAACTTCCCGATTTAGAATGAATAGATCTATGGAGGATTAATCCATATGTAATGATTATATCAATGGGCGCTTATTATTATTCTCGTGAGGAGATAAACATAATCTTATAATCGGAGGAGTGCGATCACGGGATTATGGTGGCATATTCTGTGATTGATTTATCGAATATAATTATTACGCTCGTAAGATAATTATTTATTTGATTTATCGGAGCCGATTATTAGTCCATGGTCCCCGACGTGCCTCCTAATATAGCATAGCTATTCTCGGACGTCGAATCCTAATAATATTAATTTAGTTCTTGTTGGACTTTATTAAAACGATATGTGAATTAATTGTTTAGTGGACTATTAAATTAGTTGGGCTAAATAATTAAATACACGGAAAAGACATTTTTCGTGGACTCGACCCAAATTAGTGTGTTGACAATTTTGACCCAATTGGTCAAATATGGAAATTGCGTGTGACCTTTTATTTGATCAAAGGTGGCGCAAGTTTGATTAAATATTTGTTAAGAAATTAGTTTTCTTGGATAATTATTTGACATGTGATTTATCTTTTATTTGTTAAATGATAATTCATGAAATATTAGATAATAATATGATTTATCCTAATTTGTTTGGGATAATTATTTTATTTATCTTTTATTTGGAAAAAGGATTAATGTAATAATTATCTCTTAATTATTTAATCCTTGGAGGCTAAGTTTTACTCTCCTATATAAAGAGAGTTCTCCCAAGCCTTAACACACATTACATATTTCGACTTCTCCCTATAGTAGAGAGAAGAAAATATTTCGGCCAAGGAGAGAGTGGGAGAAATCTTGGAGATTTTTCCGGTAGCATATCGGAAGGGTTCGAGTCGAGAATTCCTTCCACCGGGAATTGCTTGGATCACACGATCGGAAGACTGTGGTGCTCTTCACACCTTCACATTCATCCTTTTGCGGTTCTTCAACTTGAATTTTGAGATTCAAGAGGTATGATCTACATCCCCCTTGTAGAATAGATCTAGTTGTTTTATTACGTGTATTATATAGATCTAGATCCTTAAATCGCTTCCGCTGCGGATGGTATTACTAACAACTCGTCGGAACTTCTCGGATTTTCTAATATATCAGAAAAAACAACAAATCATATTAAAGCTCCCACTAGTTTATCGGTTCCAAATACCGTCTAACGAGCAATGCTTTATATATGATTTTCCGATTTTTTCGATTTAGAAAATCTTTCGTACATAGTTCCAATGTTTTCAGAAAAACAATAAATCATAGAACTCCCACTAGTTCATCGATTCCAAATATCGTCCAACTAGCGACATTTCATGACTTTCCGATTTTTCAATTAGAACGGTTACGTGTGTAGTCAGTTACACTTTTCTAATGTTCTAGAAAAACAACAAATCATAAAGCTCCCACTAGTTCATCGATTCCAAATATCGTCCAACTAGTAACACTTCATGATTTTCCAATTTTTCAATTAGAAAATTACTCGTGTAATTACTACACACTCAAAATTCACTAGAAGAATTTCAAAGTCCGAAACCACCTTTGATCAAACTAAGTTTGTCTTCCGTTTGACACGAATGACATAAGTGACATACCTATATGTCACTCTGGTTTTTAAAAGGCTTTAAGAGAAAATATCTCTTTCGAAAAATAATTGCATTATCGATTAAGTAGTTCAACGTCCTAGTTACTTTCCACTTTTTAACGAAGTCAATACTAGTCAATTATAAATTTTAAGCAATTTAGTAAGGGATATAATGCTGTAAATAAAATGACATATATTAATTCAAGTTAACACTACTATATTTATTTTAGGAATTGTAAACTAAAATTAAGTCTACTCTACCATTCCAAGGTTTTAACCTCGCATCTCAGTGCCGCCGTAGGGTAGGTCAAAGAGATGACGGTTAAATCGAGACAATCTCATCAATGAATAACTTGTGAGAATCAAACATCCCACGAGAATCGAACATCTCTTTATTCATTGACTACCTTCCTTTTTAGCCTAGATATTACCAAAAATATCCTTTATGAGTGTGACCTACTATATCGGATCTCTTAGGTACGCCCGAGTGTGCCGTCGTAGGATAGGTCGGTGACCCGACGAGTACCAAATCCTATCCTTTCGGAGACCAAGCCATGAATGTTGATAGGAGTGAACACCATCCGTAGGGGACGAAATCAAAGCGCCGCGGCGTCACCCTTCTCTCACTTACTTGTATCTATAGTAGAGGCCGTGGGGTTGGTCGTCGCCTCCCCACTCCCACTCAATAATTTGGAAGTGGTGGTGGGTTAACTAACCACGCCTTTTGATGTTAACATAAAAGCACATCAAATCAAGGATTCCGAATGGTGTCGGTAACGTAGGCAAGCCTACCCGTCCTATTCGTTGGAACATATGTGATGATCGGACGAAATCGGGTCAAGACAAATTTCGTTGAGATAAGAAGGAATCACCCCTCTGCTCTCCAGTGTAGCTTAGTCTTGCCGGACCCCCGTGCATACATCACACTAGGAGGGTTAAGTCGGTCGAGCGAAGCTCACTTGACCACCCAACATATAGCCGAACCGTTTTTATCCAAGATTTATTGTTCTTTTACCATCATTCAATCTCGTAGACACTACGAATCGAAAACGTGATCTCGTTTGGGCTTTAAGGCGGTTCACCGAGAACACACACCGAAAGGCTTAACGATTTCATAACCCGTCCTCGGATCTTTAATTAGTTACTAAATTAATTAATTACCACGTATTAATTAAATTTCAACTAATTACGCGAGTTTGTATACATGCCTATTTTAATTACCAAAATTAAAATTCTACATGTATGCATGGAGTGGATTTATGATATGATGCATGTCATGGCAATTCCGATTTTATATCTATTTTATGATCAAACACATAAAAAATAAATTACGGAAAATTTAAACACCGAGATGGATTGTTGGTACCCCCGACTAACCTATTTTCTAAGGAAAAGTAAAAATTTAATCTAAGTCTTCAAATCTCGATCTTCGATCTTGATCTTGAAACTTCCGGGTCTTGAACCTTCGATCTTGTACCTAACCACAAACGATTTATAGAGATGCGGCGTAATATACCAATATCTTAAATATATGTATATTATAAAATTGTTTGATAAATTTTTTATTTTTTTTTTGTACAGGCCTCGGCCAAATTGCTATTTTTCTCTTCTTTTTTTTTTTTTTTTTTTTATTTATTTTAATTTTTTTTTTTAATTGTAAAACCAAATTGCCGCAGAAACATATATGTACGTTTTCTCATTGGTCTTATGACCTAATGTGATTATAGGCTAAAGCTGCCGCAAACATTAGGTTATCAAAAAAAAAAAAAAAAAATTAGCCGCAAAAAAAAAAAAAAAAAAACGATCCTGTGAATTAAAAAAAAAACGGCCTCCTCCCGTTTTACCTTCTTGATGATCTTCATCACCATGATCTTTGTCGTCTCGAACCCGGAACAAAAAAAACAAAAGGTACTACCTTTTTACATAATTTTTCGAATGACATAAAATAAATTACACATCCTATGCTCAATTGATGCTAATCAAAAGAGCTACAAAATAGATCTACGGGTAAACAATACCAACCCCAATCCATCTCTTCTACCAAGACATTCATAACATAAAAAAAATATAAAACAAAAATTTCGGCCCCTATAAATTTTGGGACAAAAAAATCTACATGTTTTCCACTCCTAGATCTAATATTTTATACGTATAAATATAGATCACCTTGGCGACTGATACCACTGTTAGTAATATCATCCATGTGAGCGATTTAAGGATCTAGATCTATAAAATACACGTAATAAAATAACTAGATCTATATCTACAGGGGGTTGTAGAACATACCTCTTGGATCTCAAAATCCAAGTTGAAGAACCGCAATAGGAAGATTGCAAGTAGATGTGAAGAGCACCACGATCTTCCGTGACGTGTGTGATCCAAGCAACTCCCGTGGAAGGAAATCCTCGCCTCGAATCCTTCCGATATGCTACCCGAAAAATCCTCCAAGATTTTTCCCAACCCTCTTGGCGAAATTTCTTCCTCCTCTCTAAGAGGTGGAACTCAAAATTGTGTTGTGTGTTAAGGCTTGTGAGAACTCTCTTTATATAGGAGAGTAAAACTTAGCCTCCAAGGATTTGATAATTAATACAAAATCAATTATAATAATCATATTAAATAAAAGATAATCCCATAATATTCTAGAACAAATCTAGAATAATATTTACCTTTATTTCTTTCCATAAATATTTATCCAATAAATATTTTATGCACATGTCTTATTAATACACAAGAAAACTAATTTCTTGTTCATTAAAATATGCATTGGCCGAAATTCATCATTGTGACCTAGTCACTATGAATTTTCGACTATGATACACAAATTGGGCCAAGATTATGAAAAATGTCTTTTCCACATATTTAATTATTTAGCCCAACTAATTTAATAGTCCATAAACAATTAATTCACATATCGTTTTAATAAAGTCCAACAAGAACTAAATTAATATTATTAGGATTCGACGTCCGAGAATAGCTATGCTATATTAGGAGGCACGTCGGGGACCATGGACTAATAATCGTGGCTCGATAAATCAAATAAATAATTATCTTACGAATGTAATAATTATATTCGATAAATCAATCACAGAATATGCCACCATAATCCCGTGATCGCACTCCTCCGATTATGAGATTATATTTATATCCTCACGAGAATAATAATAAGCGTCCCATTGATATAATCATTACATATGGATTAATCCTCCATGTAGATTGCTCATTCTAAATCGGAAGTTACCGTTAACCCTTTCTAGAACCTCTTATCCTTATTTACCATTAACCCCTAGTGATCAATTAATTCATACAACTCACCGGGTAGCTAATCGAGTGTAATATGAACTCCATGGATCGATCGCTTTCTAGGATTAACAAATAAGGGAATCGTTTATCTACTTCCATAAATGGAAGGAATGGATTCCGTATCTGTGATAACACGTACTACTCACTCAATCCAAAGATAATGCCAAGATGGGGTAATTCGGACCACGAGACTCGGTGTAATCCTTAACCGTCAAGTCAAACCTCATACCGATTCAAGCGGTTGGATCGTGATCACCTCAGATTAAGATTTATCCATAAATATGATCATCGATTGATTCGATAAGACTTCTCGATTACGGAATTATATCGTGAGCTCTAATCAAATCGGTCCAGCCCTATATGATATATCTATCATATATAAATGCCCCACTAGGTACTCTTAACCGAAAGTCCGGATAAGACAATCACACCTATTGTGTTCTGGGCGCATTAATAGCACGTTAAATGAGAGACCCGATACTCTCGATTAACTTCACTACGGGCTAATTGTATTTTAAGTACATCTTCACTAACTCAATCCTCCCGTGTATATACCATACACTGAGTTAAGTGATTACATAAACGATATACTTAGGGTTTTCTGTAGAGTAAATACTATTGTCACATCGGTGATTATGAGAATAATAAATATGAATAATAATATCATTTCATTTATTAAATAAAACAATTACAAAATTGTCTTTCGGGCATCACACCTAACACAAAAGAGCTTGACACCCACACTATATTTATAGTGTAATATGCGCCCCAATGAAGAGTGGAGGAGAAGAAAACATTTTTCCAATAAAATAAGGAAAATATATTTGATTGATTTATCTCATTTATTATAATATCTTATATTAAATAAATCTAGGATATTGTCAATATCTCATATTGAATATTTCCAAGATATTGTCAATCTAATATTGACTAATATTGACTATATTTATCTTATTACCATAAATCAATTTACACATTTGTATATATCATATATATATATATATATATATATATATATATATATATATATATATATATATATATATATATATATATATATATATTACATATAAATCTATTAATAAATATATTTATTACACAAGTGCACATGCATATCACATATATGCATGGTACACGCATGTATACAAATACATGTATATATATTAATATCTAATATTAATATATGGTAATACCATTAATTAAATTGCACAATCCAAGTGTATCTTATACACTCCAAAATTGCGCCACCTTTAGGCAATATTTTGGCATCCGGAATATTCTTTAATTAATTTAATATTATTAATATCTTGTATTTAATTTATTCATAATAAATAAATACCACCATATTAATTTACCACTATAACCTTTATAGCCTCGAGATAAACCTTCCTTATTTGGTTATCAACTATAACCACATTTTAATCCGACTAGATGTTCTTATGTGTGTGACCCGATAGGCTTCCGAATATGTTGGCCATAGACACAAAGTGCAAATTACGAAAATGCCCTTCATGCCTAACGATCACGGGATGGCGTCTAGCAACACACCGTGACCCCCAATCATCGGAAGAGTCAAATGCAATGACTACTACCTTTCATGTGAAACAGGTACCGTGTAACTTACAATCCTATCGCTGTAATAATATCCATACGGTCGTTAGTCGAGTGTCAAAACATCAACGACCGTATCTTATAATCTGGATATCATGCTCTCTCGAAGTAACTCGTTTACTCCCACTTTGCAAAGATTCACGAGAGTAAGACATTCCTTATAAGAAGGCCATTTCGGATATTCAATCCCAATCATAAGATACGCGATTCCCGGACGACCAATCATGTATACTCCGCATGCTTCAGTATCATACCCAATCACTACCGCATGATCGCCCCGTGGCTTGGGGAAACCTCAATAGTGTCAAAGCATGACAATCCACACCGTGATGCCATGAAGACTCCGGTCCTAAGGATAATTACACAACCGCCACATAGTGTGACACTTAACCGTGTAAGTGGGTCAGTCTAACGTACGCATTCTCTAATACACGTCCACGTCACAGATCCCAAGTGTCTCTACACTTCGATAGATTTAGATCTATATGCCGCCTCTAAAGACAGAAGACATCTAATACGTGCTAGTCTGTTTATACTATCAATGCCCTGTTTAATAGTACATCAGCCTATAGACATTTAAGTATCAAACTTATTAAAGTGATTAGAGATCTCATCAACCATAATCACCTATCATGGTTTCTCTATCACAGTTTAATACTAAGGACGTTATCATATAACAATTCATAATTGGTTCATTAAAAGAACATATATACGACAACATAAAAGGCATTTAATATATGTATAAACATAAAGAAATAGAATAAACGATCCGACCCGGTCGGATCCGGTCCAACCCGATTGGGTTTAGGACACTATTCCAACAATCTCCCACTTGGCCTAAAACCAATCACTCGCACACACAAGACCAAGTTGAAACACAAGAATCTCATGCAATACTCGCAACCAGCTCTAGCCTTAAACAGATCGCTATCCATGGGGACTCAGACTATCTTCATACCATGCTCCAAATGACCAAGTCAAAGGAACCGCCCCAACACCCACATGAATCTCTGATGAGACCCTGGTCCTTGCTTCAAGAAATGACTCCACTTACTATATCAGCTATATAGAAAAGGTGGAAGAAGCGTACAAGGTTCAGGAATGAACCTTCTAGATCCATGTACTGCTCCCACTGCGCCTCTAAGGCACTACTGTGTTTTGGCCTAGTTGTAGAATTTACAATGACCCATAGGCTAGAACATTTCCAGCTCACTGTATCACTCAATCAAAGTGACTGCAAACCCAGACTGTAGCTCCCACTCGCCTTCATAAGACTCAGGATATACGTCTGTATTTCTATATTTGTTCACTTACAAGTTTCGTTAAACTAGGAAACCATCCTTAACTTGTTTAAGGATATTCTCGACATCTACCAGATTTACTTTCATACTTGCTCATGACTATTCATGGACTATGAACATCCGGCATTACCTTTATGATGGTTCCATTTGCCGTAGCAAAGGAAACCTTTCATAAGCATCATCTTTCACCTTATCTTTAGGACTAGCATCCTAACATAGATAGATCTTGAGAACACCTGCTAGCAGCATCCCCGTCGCGATCTATGCTAAACTCTTTTAGCATCACATCTATATAGGTAAACAATAATCTAATAGCAGTTAAATCTATCAATATAGATTCTCATTTCTAAAATAAGAACTGCTAATCCAAGTGCTTTCGTAAAGACCTTGAACTACCAAACATTAATTGACTGTGACATGGGGTGATGATTCCTGAGAGAGATATCTAATACCTTACTCAAAAATCGTAACACACTCCCACTATCCATCTTGCACATTGGGCATATCCCTTCATTTGAATAAATCAAAATCCTTTGATTATCAAACAAAGAAATCGTCTAGAGAAACTTGTTTGAGTCCTTAAATGGATCTCGTGGGCTCACATATCATGTTATCGTCTATGAACATCGAGCTATTTGCCCAATGTCTTCAACACTATCACATAGTCATGATACGAAGTTATAACAAGCATAGTCTGAATAGAACTGGGCACAGCTGGCAGCATAAGGATAATTACAAGGTTTACACCTCATACCCTTCAGCCGTCACTATAGCCTTATGGTAATCATATTACTATCCATGTCAGCCTTTCAGGGACATTCCCCTTAGGTAAGACAGACTAGGTTCACAACCTGGTTGCCACTGATGGAATCCAATTCAGATATTATGGCTCTTAGCCATATCTCTCAATCCTGCCTTTCAAACATTCTTTCACAAGTCGTGAGATATTCATTCTTCAAGATGAACATACCAGTAGCCCTTTCAGGCTTTAAGGTTATCCACAGACTTATAAAACTTTTGTGTGCACTGAGCAGTGTTCTACACCTCATCACTATGTGGTGTCTGCTCACGTTCCTATGGTTGAATATATCTTTGTGGTTCTCAAACTCTTTTGAGACCTGATTCACTCCCACTGTTTCTTTTGGAAGAAACACTTCCTTTAGAAGACAGCATGTTTGGAGACAAACATTTTGCTCCGCGGAAAAGTAAACAATATCAAGCGTACTTGCTAAGATATTCCACAAAGTTGCATATGTCGTACTAGGCTCCAAGCCTTTCTGACTTTACCTATGACAACTTCAAATCATCGGTTAAGATAGATTCAACATTATCCTCTTCCATATCTAATATGGAATTTATTCAACCTTTATTCTTTGGAACTCGACTTGGCCTTTTCAAAACCAATCCTCGCGCTGAAGACCAAGTTGAAACACAAGAATCTGTTGCAATACTACTTAACCCGACCACTAGCCGTAAGCGGATCGTGTCCGTGGGGACTCCGGAACTATATTCCTCTCGTATTCATAAATGATCAAGTCAAGGAACCGCCTCGGCTTACCTGCACGAATCTACAGCTGAGACCACTGGTCCTTTGCTTGAAGCAGTGAATCCCAAACTTCTTATGTCAAGCTATATAGAAAAAGTGGAAGAACAGTGATATAGATTACTGGAATGATCCTTACTAGATCCATGTCTTGCTCCCATTATGCCTCTAAAACCTTCTTGTGTTTTAGCTTCAGTTGTAGAGTTCACAGGTGACCCATAGGCTGGGGCATTTCCAGCTCCTTTATGTCACTTAATCAAAGTATGTTGCTGGCTTGACCCGTAGCTCCCGCTCGCGCCCAGCGAGGCTGCAAGGATTTACGTGCAGCCTTATATACATATTTGTTTAATTCCAGAAGTTTCAATAAGCTAGGAAACTTTCATAACTTGTTTGAGGATATTCGACATCTATCTACCCAGTTACTTTCATACTTGCTCGTGACTATTCATGAATTATGAACATCGGCATCACGCCAGATGGTTCTGTAGCCTTGTGAATGAAGAAGCGCTTCATGCACTTATCATCTCACACCTTATCCTTAGGGACCAACGGCTTTAACATAGATGAGATCTAAAGGAACACCCGACATTGTGACGTCCACAATCATCGACCTATGCTAAACTCTTTTGACATCCAATACATATGAGTAAACTACTTAATTTTACTTAATACATTAAATACATCGCTATAGATTCTTATTTCCAAAATAAGCGCGCGAATCGAAGTGCTTTCCGTAAAGACCTTGAGCTACCAAACATTAATTGAGCGCCCGGACATGAGTGGCTAATTTGAGAGAGATATCCAATACCTTACTCCAAAATAGTAATGTACTCCACGCTATCCCATCTTACACATTTGGGCGTATCCTTGCTTTTGACTAAATCAAAAACTGCTTTGATTATCAAACAAAAGAAATTGTCTAGAAGAAAACTTATTTGAGTCCGTAAATGGATCTAAGTGGGCTTATATATCATGTTAATGTCTATGAACATTGGGCTTTACGCCCAGCGTCTTCAACACTATCATATAGCCACTTGATGCGAAGTTATAGCAAAGCATCATCTGAATGAAGAACTTAAAACCGGTTTGGCGGCGTAAAGGTAGTTACAAGGTTTACACTGCATGTACGGCCCGGCCGTCCAGCTATGGCATATGGTAATCCTTTATAATACACTATCCGTAATATCATTGCTTTCGGGGACACTCCCGCTTGGGTAAAAGGCAGGACTAGGTTCATGGCTTGGTTGTCATTTGATGGAATACAATTCGGATATTATGGCTCATTGCCATATCTACTCAATCTTGCCTTTCAAGCGTGCTGTGCAAGTGGTAAGGATATTCATTAACTTAGAGATGAACATACGAACAACACTTTTCGGGCTGGGGACATCCACCAGGACTTACCAGAACTTTACACTGTGTGTGGCGGGTGATCTACGCCTCACCGGTATGTAGGCGATGCGCTCGGCGTTCTATGGTTGAATAACTCACTGTGGTTCTCGAGCTTCGCTTGAGATGCAAATACACTCCCATGTGTTTCTTTTGGAAGAAACACTTATCTAGAAAACTGACATGTTTGGAGACAAACGTTTATCTAATATGGAATTTATTCAACCTTTATTCTTTGGAACTTCGGTTAAGTATAAGAGCACTATCCCGAAAGCGGGTAAGGGATACTTCGTATGGCTTAACGTCACACTTTATCATATAAAGTTTTATTGCCATTTGGGAACACAATCTAGTGCGTATCACTATCCCGAAACGGGTAAGTGATACTTCGCATGGCTTGCGTCACACCTTTATCATATAAAGTTTTGTTGCCATTTTGGGAACACAATCTAATTGCGTATTCCAAAGATGGTATCCTTCAAGGGAAGAATCTTATTCCTTTCGCATTTACTTCAAACACCCTTCGTATTAATTACTTCAATCCAATTGAAGATTAATTCCTAAGTAGCTCGTCAATCTCATATTCGTACTAGCTCGAAATTTTCGGGCTTTCCGAATTGTCGTACTTCAATAAGTACATTCAACTATTTCTAAAACAGTCACGGAGATTAATAAGCAATTATTTGTGGCATTAATTGTCACAAGCCAGCAAACATCGGTATGTTTAGGCTTTGGACAACTTTCTAGATTTTATAACCTTTTTCATAAAAGGGTATTTTAGTCATCTTTAAATAAGATACGTATTACCCACATGATTCATAATCATATGGTTCAACATCATCAGAATGACGTTTAGTTACACGCTTTCCTTCCAGAGAGACTATGTCTAGAACAACCATAAATTTTAAGGATAACAGCCATACAAATATTTAGTTGAGATCTCATCACATATATCAACTATATAGTGACATCAATCTAGTATGTTAGATTCAGTGACCTTCCAACTTTATCGGAATAACATTTATTCTTTACAATTGAATATGTCTACTAAATCCTAACAAATAACTGAAAGTATGTTCTTCATAAGAACCGGAGAATAATAACATTTATTTAGTTCCCTTATCAGTTTGCTAGATCCAGAATATGGTAAGTGTTACAACGTTTGCTTCACCTTCCATATCTGTATTTAATCTTTCTAATTTAATCACACTCGTAAGATATCATATATCTAAGAGTTGACTTGAACTTAGATAGATTTATCTCAACAGACTTGCCTATAATAGAAACTTCAATAAGTTCTCTATTTAAGCACATGCCCTAACTTTCCTTTTCAACCCTTTTAAGCACTTGAAGAATGTTTCTTAGTGTAGTCTTCATAAGTCTTAAGAAATATCACAAGAGCTATGTCTTTGATTTCCTTTCATAAAGAAAATCTAAAGTTTATTAAATAGTTTATTTAACCTTTTTGAATCGTATTCAAAACATTGACTATTTAATTAACCTTTAAGCAATGATAGAATTAAGTCGATACTTAAATCTTATAATTTTGAAAACAACCTTTGCAAAATTAGATGTGGTCATTCTTATCCAACATTTGAATTAATTGTCATCGTATGACTGAATGATCATTTTGGATCGTATCCAATATATGACTAATTCGTTGAAACTTATTTCAAATGATTTAATCATATAATGAGCTTCCGCTTTCATTAATAATTAAAGTCTCGGAACACTGCATCAATTATGTAATCTCCTTGTCTCTAACTACTATAACGGGATCTCTCGTGTCATTGCTTATTTTAAAAGGATTAAAATTACTTAACCATATTTGAGAACGTTTCTCAAAAGGTAACAGTCATAATTTGGTTTTACTAATCGAGAATAAAACATAAATATAAAGTTTGCTAAAACTACAACATAAAAATGAAAATAAATGAGTGTTGTTGTTTATACACGCAAAATCAAAAATGGTCTTTTGGTTTATGATTTTGCTCCCACTAGTCAACTACTTCCAATTGACTTTCAAGAATTATTAATTTCTTTAGTGGACAAGATCCCACTAAACTACCGCGACCCCCGCTTTGGCTGGTGGGCCGAAAATAGCCTAATAGGTAGACAACCATTTGTCAATCGTATCTTATACGACTCTTGTTGTTTGACTAGTCAACTCTTTGACAATTTTCATCTTATGAAGTAGTCAAACCCTTGCCTCTAAAATCCAAACGACCCCGCTTTGGTGGTGGCGAGAGAATTCTTAGTCAAGTCATAACCCCAATATTCGTGAGATCTCATACGATCATATCTCGATAATAACGATATACCCGAGGTAGGTCAACCCCCTGCTTTGGCTGATGAGTTGGATCCGAACAAGGGCTCTTCACCGTCATTATAATAAGGGGAGGCAATTTCAACTTGATTCTTTTGAGGTGGAAGTATTTACGTAAATTAATTCACTTAATTAATTTTAATTATGGTCTCATCATAAATATGTCTATCTCTATAAACATACATCCTACACATTTATCTAGATCGTGCCTAGTCATGCATCTATCGTATCATATAAAATAAATACAAGCACAAAATAAATAAATGCGTAAAGTAACCGGTATGATCATGGACTTTTCCTAGGTGCGGTTTCGAATACAAACTGACGAAACCGCGGGTCACAATCTAAGGGTAGCTGCAACCGCCAATAGGATCTTTAATGCTCCATTCTCCAATGGGATCTTTATTTTCGTCTTTCTTTGGTCTCCATCTTCTCTCTTCCATTCTTGTTACATTTAATTCTATCGAATAAAATAAATACACCCGCCGCACACGGGAGGGAGCTAACGGGAATGGGATAAATGCGAAAATAAACTAGGTCACGTTCTTCATAACGGCCTAGACAATTTTTAAACCAACGAGAAAATTAAATCATTTACATCTATCCTATCGGTTGAGTCCATGATCAATCGGGTCCATATAATCATATTATATCTACTATATCTAATCCATACAATAAAATCTTATGAAAAAGATAAAATTAAAATTTAACTACTTGCGTCTTAATTAATCAATTAACATTTAATCTATTAAATAATTTTATCCAATCAATTAACTAATTAACATTTAATTAATTAAATGATTTTAATCGAAATAAAATTAACGATTAATTTTAAACCGATTTTAATTTTAATCTTAATTAATTAGAACTATTCCAAAATAAATCAAAATTAAAATTATTTCTCTTTTGTTTCTTTCCTTTTGATTCGTAATCAAAAGGATGCATTTGGTTTCTAAACCAAATTTGGCTTAGGCTCAGCACTTTCCAAAATCAAAATTTTGAAATGGCTTAAAAAAAGCGCCTTTGCAAATCAAATATTTGAAAAAGGGCCTAGGCCTATTCCAAATCAAATATTTGGAAAGGCCAAATAATTTTGTTTTAGGCCTGGCCACTTTCCAAAATCAAAATTTTGGAAGTGGCCTAGGTCTAGGCTTTTTCCCAAATCAAATATTTGGAAAGGGCCTAGGCCTCATTATTATTTTAATGTCATGTGGCATCCCAATGGTCCAAACTATTTGAACCATTGGTTAGCTACATGACACAACTAAACAAAGGAGGAATTACCAATCACAACTATGAACCATATTGAATCATAAAATACACAAAACAAAAATTTGGAGATCCGCCAAAGATTGACGGTCAACCGATCGCCGGCGGCGGAGTTGCCTCTTTGCCGCCACCGCACCGACCGCCGCCGGTGGTGGTGCCGCCAATCGGCGAGAGCACCATCCGATCTCGTTTTTTTTTTCTTTTCATGTATCACTTTTGCGAATCAAAAATCTTTCATCTTTTAATTACGTGATTTAAACGATAAAATTAACTACGCAAAATAACATGCTTATTGCTTAAGCTCAAAACTCGCTTTGATACCACTGTTAGAAAATCCACGCGGGAACGCAGCGGAATTCAAAAATTTATTTCCTATCGACCCAAGATCGACTTCGTTTAAGCAATAAACAAACGAGCTAGTAGACGGTGGTTACCTTGGTTGATCTATAAGATCGACGCTTTGACCGTCTAAGCAGAGTAGTTCTGCATAGAGCCGCCCAAGTGTTCGGCCTCTACCGCTAGTCCACACGAACAGCCCGCCGGAATCCCATCATGGATTGCTATTGGAAAACTCCGGTTGCTAGACCGGCCCTTTTCCCCTCTCTTCAACTCTCTATAGGATGCTCTCCAATTTTACACAAGAACTATTAGTTCTTGGAATTGTGATGTATAAAAGAGCTTGACTCCCACACTATATTTATAGTGTAATATGCGCCCCAATGAAGAGTGGTGGAGAAGAAAACATTTATCCAATAAAATAAGGAAAATATATTTGATTGATTTATCTCATTTATTATAATATCTTATATTAAATAAATCTAGGATATTGTCAATATCTCATATTGAATATTTCCAAGATATTGTCAAAATCTAATATTGACTATATTTATCTTATTACCATAAATCAATTTACACATGTGTATATATCACATATATATATATTACACATATAAATCTATTAATAAATATATTTATTACACAAGTGCACATGCATATCACATATATGCATGGTACACGCATGTATACAAATACATGTATATATATTAATATCTAATATTAATATATGGTAATACCATTAATTAAATTGCACAATCCAAGTGTATCTTATACACTACAAAATTGCGCCACATTTAGGCAATATTTTGGCATCCGGAATATTCTTTAATTAATTTAATATTATTAATATCTTGTATTTAATTTATTCATAATAAATAAATACCACCATATTAATTTACCACTATAACCTTTATAGCCTCGAGATAAACCTTCCTTATTTGGTTATCAACTATAACCACATTTTAATCCGACTAGATGTTCTTATGTGTGACCCGATAGGCTTCCGAATATGTTGGCCGTAGACACAAAGTGCAAATTACGAAAATGCCCTTCATGCCTAACGATCACGGGATGGCGTCTAGCAACACACCGTGACCCCCAATCATCGGAAGAGTCAAATGCAATGACTACTACCTTTCATGTGAAACAGTTACCGTGTAACTTACAATCCTATCGCTGTAATAATATTCATACGGTCGTTAGTCGAGTGTCAAAACATCAACGACCGTATCTTATAATCTGGATATCATGCTCTCTCGAAGTAACTCGTTTACTCCCACTTTGCAAAGATTCACGAGAGTAAGACATTCCTTATAAGTAGGCCATTTCGGATATTCAATCCCAATCATAGGATACGCGATTCCCGGACGACCAATCATGTATACTCCACATGCTTCAGTATCATACCCAATCACTACCATATGATCGCCCCGTGGCTAGGGGAAACCTCAATAGTGTCAAAGCATGACAATCCACACCGTGATGCCATGAAGACTCCGGTCCTAAGGATAATTACACAACCGCCACATAGTGTGACACTTAACCGTGTAAGTGGTTCGATCCTAACGTCGCGCATTCTCTAATACACGCCCACGTCATACCCAAGTGTCTCTACACTTCGATAGACGAGATCTATCCCCGCCTTAAAGACGAAGACATCTAATACGTGCTAGTCTGCTTATACTATCAATGCCCTGCTTAATAGTACATCGCCTGAGAGACATTTAAGTATCAAACTTATTAAAGTGATTAGAGATCTCATCAACCATAATCGCCTATCATGGTTTCTCTATCACAGTTTAATACTAAGGGCGTTATCATATAACAATTCATAATTGGTTCATTAAAAGAACATATATACGACAACATAAAAGCCATTTAATATATGTATAAACATAAAGAAATAGTATAAACGATCCGACCCGGTCGGATCCGGTCCAACCCGATTGGGTTTAGGACACTATTCCAACAATCTCACCAAGCTGGCCGTCTCCGGCGGACACATCGGGGCTATATGGGTCGTTATCCTCTACATCCAGCGCATAGTCATATGCCTCCTGATCCCCATCGGAGTCGCCCCCTAAAGAGTAATCCCCGTTGGACATCCTGCAAAAACAAGAGGAAAAGGTGAAGCTTTCAGACCTGGGATAATGGGAATTAAGCCAGGAAGGTGATCGCACCCATCTCGATGCCTTCCTCTCCGTTTTTACAGGAGAAATGGAAAGCAAATTGCAAATAAAAGGGAGGTGAAGATACGAATAAAAACACAGCCAAGAAAAGGTAAAATTTTCTGGGCTAAACCACTTCTCTCCCCTTCCCCAGGGAAAATCACACCCAAAACGAAAACACAAACTCAAAAGGCCCTCTTTTTACCTCCACAAACACCTTGAATTGGAGCACATTGCCACACCGTGGATCAAATTCACTAAAAAAGATTGAAATTCAAGAAGAAAAACAGAGGATGAGGTTAAGGGAAGAGGGATTTACCTGTTTTTAAGAAGAGGATAAAACATACAGCCGCAAGAACGCGAAATCTTCAAACTCAAGACTCCTAGCTTGAAACCGCAAACTTGCTTCAGCCACACCCAAATCCTCTCCAAAACCGTCACCGGAAAACCCCTGCGAATCCCAAAAGAAGAACGGAAGAATAGAGAGAAAAGTTGAGGGATAATGAAAGAACGAAAAGTGTGAAGGTTGGAAGAAGGGGAGCCTTATATAGGCAGAGGAAATCTGATCGAACGGTTAATGATCCAGCTATCCAACGGCCCAGGTTTACACGGCCTTTTTCGGTTTTCAAAATTTAAAACCGCCGTCATTAGGGCACAATCATTAAATGTCCACGTAATCAATTACTCAGCCGTTATCCACCCACAAACTGGGGCAGTTACCGAAGCAACCTCAGTCCCCTCGCTATTGCGGTTACCAAGGGAGCTGACGCCAGCCACGATCTGACTGTTAAACTGCCCTACTAACCCTTGGACGGATGGACTGCCTCGCCAAGAACGAGGTCGCAAAACAGACCCGAAGTTGCTTCGAGGCCGCTGGCTTCAAAAGCACGGTCCTTAGGAACAAGTCGCATCAGACGACGAGGTCGCAAAACAGACCCGAAGTTGCTTCGAGGCCGCTGGATTCAAAAGCACGGCCGTTAGTGAACAAGTCGCATCAGACGATGAGGTCGCAAAACAGACCCAAAGTTGCTTCGAGGCCGCTGGCTTCAAAAGCACGATCCTTAGTGAACAAGTCGCATCAGACGACAAACAGACCCGAAGTTGCTTCGAGGCCACTGGCTTCAAAAGCACGGTCCTTAGTGAACAAGTCGCATTAGACGACAAGGTCGCAAATACACGATATATATCCTCGAGCTCACTTTACTCCACGCTCGACATTTTCATGAAAAATGACCAAGTTAAGACATGGAGTAGGGGGCCATTGATACGTACAAATGGAATCGCCACCTTTGAGTCCCGAAAATAGCCTATCTGAACCACCGAGCCAGATAAAGGCCCGTGACCACGGCACCGGCGAGGCCAACCAACCAAGTCGGGGTCGCTGTTGCCGAACCCCGCCCCGAGCGCGGCTGGACCAGGGGGCCGGACTGCGACCTTGGACAAAAGATCCTTAAGAGGCCGCACAAGACTTGATGAGGTAGCTGGGAGCAAGAGCAAGGCAGGACAATAAAGTTGGCGATCCATGCGATCCTAAGAGGTCGCCGCCAAGATATCTTACCCACTTGCAGTCCAGATATTTAAGTTTGCTTAGCTGTTAAGTAAAATTAGTGACTAAGCTGCCATGTAAAAGGAAGGCTTGTGTAACCTAAAAGAGATATTCCTAATACAAAGCAGGCCAAAGCTCTGCAAAAACACCATATCTCTCACCCTCCTCCTATCGCCTCCGTGCACCACCGGCCAGCTCACATTTTAACATACACCAATAAGCCAGATATCCACTAAAGTCACACCGCTGAGCCACCGTGATGATTTCCACCTCATCACTAAGGACTTCTAGTTCTAGAAAACTAATTACACTGCCTAGCGCATTGTAAAAGGATCGTTGACTACTAAGTCAATATCCCCCAATGCCTAAACAAACGCATTCCGGTGCTCCCATCTTCTCCCCGCAGAGGGTCTCAGTTGTGGTGCTAAGCCAAGGCTACCAGAAGTCGTAGTTAGACATTCCAACATAACATATAATGTCCTCAAAGACATGCACATCAAGTCATAGAGAATAACACACCAAAACAGGGTAAAACTACACTTTCGGGAAGTGGCCTATGTTCATAAGCCCTCAACATATCAAATGGAACTCAAAATAAGGTAAAACAACACTTTTAGGTGACTGGCCCATGATGGCCGTTTTACAGTAAGCCAACTCTAACCGGTAGGGTACCGAGTCGGTTGTACTATAAATGGCGAGCAAGGTCGTATCGCACAGGGAATCTGGTCAAGTATCAAAGTCGGCATCGTTCCTAGTTTAGGTCAACACTATTATTGAACATGGTGATTTTTCGGATCACCGGTTCTACAGACTACTATACAAAACAACGATTTAAAACTATATAAAAGAGATAGCCGAGCTATGATCCAACCAACTACTTTCTAGCCCTAACTCATTTCCGGAAGTGTTTCGTTCTACTCTAATGGTCTTGGCATAGTTGAAGAGTGTCGTCTCCTAATTCCAAGAATAGATAATATTTCAATAATCTACCCTCCTATGTCAGGTTCAACAGTCCGCTGACCGGATTTAACTGACCTAACACGGTCTACGATCAATGAAACCGTCAACAAAGTTGATATAAACCTCACACATGAAACCAAATCTAAACAACTCAATCGATTTTACAGGGTGATCCTAGAACCCCGGTTCCCGTACCCTTTCTCAAAATACATATGTAAAGAAGATATGTGAAATATGATTATCGAGTCGTGAATTCAACAACCGTGATCAAACACAAGCTCTAGAACAACAATAACACCAAGAATCTAACAATCAAAACATCAAAAACACTTCAATCAACTATCTAGGGTTCGATTTCGAAGATTATCACATAACTCGACTATCGGGAAATTAGCTACTCATTCTATCAAAGAAAACAACAAGAAATTAACAATAAAGGTAGCAAGCATAAAGATCTAAAACAAGAAATCAAAATTACCAAAATCGGAGATGAAGAAAACGGAAGAAAATCCAAATCCAAATCGAAATTGCACTAGCTAGCAGCACCGTTCTTCGGATTACAACAACATAAAACTAATCTAACATAAAACTATGTACAAATCTAATCTAAGCTAAGAAAAGAGGGAAAAAAACGCAGAAAAATGGCTGAAAAATGAGATAGGATAGAAGATATGGATGTGGGGGGTAATTATAGTGTTAGTTGAAGCTGAATGCTAGACGTGCGCCTAGGAAATTGCATGCTATCTGTAGTTTGATCCACCTTATAGGCATTTCCTGGGCTGGACATCTTCATGAAAGTTGTAGACAATGTCATCAGCTTTCCGGTGCATTTTGAATCACATGACATTGTCTACAACTTTCATGAAGATGTCCAGCCCAGGAAATGCCTATAAGGTGGATCAAACTACAGATCAATGGAAGGTATGGTTGTAGTACCAACGAGTTTTTGATCCATTTGAATGTTTACGCTTCGGGCACACGTTCCAACCCTCGAATCTCGCCTTCCGGTCATCTCGAACAACTAATAACTATACAAATCACAACAAATACCATACGTAACCCCTACAGGACACTAGGGTGACCAAGAAAGCATCAAAAAAACCGAAAAATAACGAGATTTCCGGACTTTACGTCATAGGCCTCGAATGATAACCAGGGTGTAATAAGCACCAAAATACAACCAAATGCCTCCGGAAACATATAAAACGAGGTATAAACGGGGCATAATCATATAGTAAATGATAGCCAAGTTGACTCCCATCAGCCCACGCCTACGGAACCTTAGGTGCACGCCCAGAACTCCTGGAAATTTCTCGGAAATTCTTGACCATAGGCCGGCGCCCATGGAGTGGCCTATCACTCCTGAACCTTCTGAACTCTCTGATCTTTATAGGCCGGCGCCTACAATTCATAGGCCACCCCTACGGGGCCTGTGTGCAGTTTTTCTCCGTTTTTGTCCTTGTTCGATTTCCAACTCAATTCTCAGCCATTTTAACCCAAAATTAGTACCTTTTAGGCACCAATAAAATGCCATGCCTGCAACAATCATTCATATACAACCCAAAACGAATATACACAAAATACAACCCAAAACAAACCCGTTTAGAACATCCCTTTAATTTTTAGCAATTGAAAGCAAACTCCAAAGCGAAATTAAATCAAACCAACGTGAATCCTTCGATTCACGACTTTTACAAACAACCTGTGATCCATAAATGTTATTCTATGATTAAAAGAACCCTTTACATAATTAAAACTCAGATTTTTATCAATAGCGACCAGGATTCTAATTTTAGGGCTAAAACGAAAAATTACTGAATTGAAAACGATTGGTGTGGAAACGTTCGTCTCGATGAGATGAGACGATAATTTACGTCTTCTGTGGCCTGCCCAAAATCTTGACGGAATAGCCGCGCGATTGAAGATGGCCTTCTTCCTCATCCTGGACATTTGCGTCGCCTCTCGGCGTAATTCTTTTTACAATTGTCGTCGACTGTATTATGAGGAAGTTTATGAGATATTTTCCTTAAATAGCCATTAATTAAATGCATTAATTAAATAACTACTCTTTTATAATAATTAATTTTTTTTGTTAATTATTAACTCTTAGATTTACATAAAGTAGGCAAATAAATAAATTAAATTCTCATTTTACATTTTTACCCTTCTTAAAAATCCGGGGTGTTACAGCTAAGGTGGCTTTATGCATGATAAATTACTCAAAAAAACAAAACAAAAAACGTTAGAGCACTTGTATTAGAATACATTATTTTATAGTTTTAAATATATATTTTTCTAGTTTACAGAATTTCTATAGAAGATGAAATGCATTAGATTATTTATTTTACATAATACGGTAAATATAAAGAAAAATTTAAAGAATCTGGAAATGCGGTAGATGCATGTAAAGAAAAATTTACACAAATTGTAGTTTACAGTAAAATAGAATATATGTTACCATGTTTTTTTTGTTGTCTAAATCTGAATACTGAAATTTCAAAAATACAGTTATTAAAACTATTAGGATCAAGCGTTTACCGTTGTAATAAAACCAATTGGTGGTAGTAAATGTGCTACTTTATTTCTTATACATTAAGAGTGTGGACATTATGTCAAACAAAAAAAACAAAAAACCAGTCAAGTGTTGGGCCTCTCTCCCCTTCTTATAGACCCACACTTGAGAGGACGTGATATAAGGAAATATAGTAGCACCTTTATGAATACCATTTGGTTTTAGTAGAATGGTAAGCGCTTGATATTAACATGATATCGGAGCCAGAGATCACGTGATCGAACCTTGGTTGGAACGTTATTTAAAAAGAAATTGTGCAAGTAACACTTGAGGGGGTGTTGTGACAGATTGCCCACACTCTTAATGTATAAGAAATAAAGTAGCAAATATACTATCACCAATTTGTTTTAGTACAATGGTGGTAAGCGCTTGATCCTAATAAAAACATTTACGGTACTACTGCAAGTGCTCATATTACGTTATTAATTTTCATTTGAATAAAACTGTTTTTTCTGCGATAAAGTAAAGAAAATGTTTACTTTCCTACTCTCTTTTTTTCCTTGGCGCGTTTCTGCGCTCGGTTGGTTGTTTGCACGACGAGCGACCGGTAGTTGACGCAGTGCTCGGGGCATCGGTCCGTGGTTTCCCTCGTCTCGAACGCCCGTGCGTTATACATGTTCTCGGGTCGTCTTCTTAACAGGAATCGACAATGATCATTGTACAGGTTCACCTACGGAAACCTTGTTACGACTTATCCTGATAATACATTATGAGAAACAATTACATTTTCCAGTTTATTAACCAATTAAGAGGCGAAGAGGGACGACTTTGTGGCATGAATTCAATGCAAAATAAAAAGGTTGGTTAGTTTAGAAACAATTAATTTTTCCTGTTGATTAACCGATTTTGTAGGAAGGAGTGTATTGGTAGGAAATTCTTCAATAAAGAGATCCAGGGTAATTCTGATATAGAGAGTTTCTATTAGAGTAAATCGTCGGATATATGTCATTTGTACAAACAGACAAAACAATTTTTTATCTTATATACACAAGGCATAGATCCAGAAATTGAGTTTAATAGAGACTCCCTGTAATGTCGGATCGCTTTGCGAAACAAGGTTTGGAGGTTTAGATATGCGAGATTGAAGGCTCTAGCGGCTGATTTCGGACATGTGCATTCCGACCGATCATTTATTTTGGCAATGATGTGTGATGTAGCTTCATTTGATTCTAATGTTTTATGAGGTTGGCGTATAATCTCTAGTCTGACCACCGACCCTTATGAGCCAAAAACTGCCTCTCAACCACTTATATATTATTATAATACATCCGGTCCAAAATATAAGTCATCTTAATTTTTTTATTTTGGTCTCATAATATAAGTCATTCACAATACCAAAAGAGCATTAATGAATATTTTTCCTTAACTTACCCATAATTTATATTAATTCAACCACTTTTATTTACTCCATAATTATTGTATTTATGATAGTCAATGAATGTATTAAACATTTCATACATTAATTACATTTAATTACTTTCTTAATCAATATAAAAATTCTAGGATAACTTATATGTATCCGTGAATATCTTTAATCGGTATAATTACAACTATGGTCATCATGAAAAATTAGTTATTGAGAGTGGCTTCTAGGTGGTTTATTGGAAAATAAAAAGTATGACATGGATATTGCTACGCGCACCAAACAACTTAGACATAATGATTGTATTTTGAGCAAATTATTTAAAAGGACTAATTTTCAACTTATTAGGGGTAATAGGACACTATTAAAACTTATTATGTTATAAGGACAATCTAATTTTATACTCCTATCTTTAAACCACGTTGGAAACAAAACCCACAATTACCAAAATAAAAACGGCAAAAAACTGACGGCAAAAAACTAAAAAACCAAACTGAAGATCCACGATCTGAAGGTGCGATCAAATTGAATGCTATATAAGTGAAATTCTAGTTCGGAATCTGAAGAAATTGAAGGATAACAGCATCAAAAGAACAGTTAATCGAGCAAAATCAAGCGGAGCGAAGAAGAAAATCAGAAGAAATCAAAATGGACAGGAAAAAGAAAGTAGTAACCGCAGAGGAAAGAAGAGGAACAAAAAAGAGGTCGAAAGCGAAGAAGAAAGCCACAGATTCTCCGGGTGGAGCAAAGTAAGTACATTATAGATATAACATATGATATCGCACCATATTTCTGCAAAAAAATTGTTGAGATTACATAATTTGGGGCTATTTTGAGACAGAACCTAGTACAAAATCATGGCACTGTATGTTTGTGCACAATAATTGGTTGATTAACATAAATTGCTGCAATATTGAAATAATACATAGTTTATAATCATGTCACTGCATATTTGAGCAGAATCATAGTTCGGTTTACATAATTGGGGGGTATAGTGCACTAAAACATAGTTAAAAAATCATGTCACTACATGAACTAGTCAAGGTTATGGATGTTTGTTGAAGAACAAAACAGAATGTCACTACATACACATGATACGGCTACTGCAAAATCATGTCACTGCATATTTGAGCACAGTAATTGGTTGATTAACATGATCTGCTGCAATATTGAAGTAATACGTAGTTTAAAATCATGTCACTGCATATTTGAGCACAATAATTGGTTGATTAACATGATTTGCTGCAATATTGAAGTAATACGTAGTTTAAAATCATGTCACTGCATATTTGAGCACAATAATTGGTTGATTAACATGATTTGCTGCAATATTGAAGTAATACGTAGTTTAAAATCATGTCACTGCATATTTGGGCACAATAATTGGTTGATTAAGATGATTTGTTGCAATATTGAAGTAATACGTAGTTTAAAATCATGTCACTGCATATTTGGGCATAATAATTGTTTGATTAAAATAATTTGCTGCAATATTGAAGTAATAGATAGTTTGACATCATAGCACTGCATATTTGAGAAGTATAATAGTATGTGAAATGAAATTAGGGGTATATTGCACTAAGACAGATTTAAATGTGACTGCATAAACTAGACAAGGTTCTGCATTTTTGTTGAAGAAAAAAAGGGAATGTCACAGCAAACAGATAATGTCACTACATTTATGTTTAACTAAAATCTTCTAATCTTTACAGGACAAGAGAACAATACAGATCCACACTGAACAGCATCGTCCAAATGATGCAGGAGATAAATAAGCAAATAAGAGAGGAACATTGGACAATCATTAAAGAAACACCATTCAAGCATATGTTTGAAGCATGCCACAAGCAAAAGATTATAAATGACAGAAAAAGAAATAGAATGCTTGATGACCTAATAAGCACATACAACAAACAAAAAAGGTGCATTCAAGATTGAAAAGAGCTATCACTTTCCAACAAAGAAAAGATGTCAAAGCGTTATTTGGGATAGAAGATGGGAAAGAAGAGATACCAGTAATGAGATATGATGCAACAAAGGAGATACCAATAAAAACAAGACTGTTTGATAACATTGATAGAATCAGCATAAGCAGCCTAAAGGAGCTGATAAAGGTAAAAGTGAAAGAGACAGATGCAACATCAGTTGAAGACACAGTAAAACTACTGTGCCTTCTATTGATTGCAACAGTTTTTTGCGCGACATCAGGCCAGAAAGTACCATGGTCATTCCTAAACTATGTGGATGACATGAGTACATGCAAATCATTTAACTGGTCATCCCATATAGTGAAAGAACTGAAAAAAGGCCTTGACAAAAGCTCCGATCAACCAAGAACAGTAAATGGATGCACTGTGATGCTGCTGGTATGTTTCCTACAAACACATTTCATTCTATTTGTACCGTGCTACACATAATGTTTTAAACTAATATCAATGCATTCTAATACAAATTCTATACTTTTATGTTACAAAGATCGTGGTTCATGCGAGCACACAGATATGATAACGGATCTTGCACAAGAAGAAGAAGAAAAAAGATCATCAGATGAGAACAAAACAAAGCAAAAGCTATGGATCCCAAGGATAACAGCAATTTTCCAGCATATCACTACACAATCAAAGCTTAACAATGAACTTTTGAGGCATCATAAAAAAACATTACTCATAAAGTTTGGTTATACAACATGAAACAGTTCAAAGTTGGAGAATTGAAAGCAACATTGCCTGAAATCATGAGAATTAAAGGATGCACAGAGAATGAAGACGAAGATGATTAGAATGAATCGGAAGACAGTGAGGATGAAGAAGAAGAGAATGATAGTGAGAATGTTGAAGTTGATGATGATGAAGAAGAAATTGGAGGAGAAGATGTTGATGATAAAGATGATGAAAGCGGAAAGAGTGAAGGAGGAGATGAAGATCATAATCAAGAAGAAACTAAGGCTGCAGATGTGGATGATGATCATGATGAAGAGAAACTGAGAATGATGATGATCATCATCAGCAAGATATTGAGTATGAAGAAAGTATAGTGCAAAAGGAAGGGAAAGAGAAAGAATTAGAAGCGGAAGGGAAAGAAAAAAGATCAAAAGAAGATGAGCGAAAAATGGGAACAACTCCATCATTCACATTGCTGACACCTACACCACCACCACCAAAGGTAAAACTACTACTTCCATTTTTACAAAACACAAAAAATGCAAAATAAATAACTTAACAACACCCAAACTCACATTAAATAAAAATGATGCAGGATTTGGAAGAGAAACAGATCCAGGAAGAAAATGTCAGGTTGACAAAAGCATTACAAGATGCAAATAGCCACATTCAAGAACACAAGAAAGCCATGGTAACCACAAAGCACCAAAAACAATAGTGCACTCACATTATGCAATGTCACTGCAAACATGCAGTGACATTATGCAATGTCACTGCAAACACATATACACAGTAGTTCCCCCTTTACTAAATGATAATATGTTCAAATATACATGCAGAAAAATCAAAAAGTCAACAATCACTGCTGATTTGACCAAAAAAGGATTGTTGACCTACTTGATGAGACTCGAAAGAGGAAAAAGAGGAACAGTTGAAAAGGAAAAGCTTTGGAAATCGAAAGGAAAAGTTTGAAATACATAAGCAAAAGGAGGATTTGGAAATGCAGATTAAAACACTTGAAGACAGTCTGGCAATCACGAATGAGGTAATAGATGTCCTCACCAAAAAAACTGAATTGCAAATTGAAAAACAAAATCGGGAAAATAGTATTTACGATGCAAAGGCTCTCCTTCGGGAAAAAGCCATGAAATGCTAAGGAAAGATGAATACAACAAAGAAGATTTTAGAACTAATGGATGAAAAAGGAGAACCGTATAAACAGATATCTAATATGCTTGCAGGAGGCAGGAGAATATGAGAAAGCGGATGCAAACAATTGAAGAAAGAGGCAACAACAATTGAGAAGAGATTATTTGAGAGTGAAACAAGGAGGGTATTCTACAAGTTGAATCGCAAAGCATGACAAAGAGGAATGAAAGCTTCAAGCAAAGCAAAAGATACAAGAAGAAGAGATTGAACGATTGAAAGAGAGAATCAAGAATTAAAAGATGGAATAGAACATGAGATGTTTCAAGATGAATTGAAAAACATGAGAGAGGGTATGAAAAATTGCTTGAAATCAAAAGATCAATGAAGAAATGCAGATTGAACAATTGCAAAAGAGAAGCAAGAACTAAAAGATGAGATAGATAGCAATGCAAAGACATCAAGTCACACAAGATGTGGAACAAAGCAAGGATAAAAGGAAGCAACCTCTGTTGGGCGCCAAACGCGACCTCGTGGTTAGCAACGGACCCCGGACTACTCGATTGAAAGGCGTGTAAAGAAAAATGCAAGAAAACGAGGGAGAAAAGAAGATTCTGCTTACCATTATGACCATCCAAAAAAGAAAAAAAAGGTGGGAAAGGAAAAGGTAAAAAGTTGAAGGATGGGAAGCTGTTGATTGCAGAAGACAAAGAAGCATACACATGTGGAGCATACATTCTACCAAAAGTATTCAAAAGAATCAAGGAATTGAACGAACAAGGTGGACAAGGGTAAGCATAAATAACTAATACAATAACATAGAAAATCACTATTCATGCAAATCATTAATACTAACATGGAAAATTACATAATTTGCAGGGAATTAGTATGGTCAAAATCGCTGGGAGACTACACACATGTCACTGTCAACTCAATCATGGAAGTTTTAAATGAACTCTTCATAGACGAAACGGTAAAGACTTAATGTCACTGCAACTTACATCTGGTCTGGCTTCATGTAACTACATTATTTCCTGAAAAACACTACACAAAATTATAACACATTTATCGAATTTTGAAACAGATCATAGAAGGATTCATTGAGCTGATGAGACGTGCAGATTTGGTAAATGATACTAACCACATATACAGCACAAGCTCATGGGTACGCATACAAAAATAATTTGAAAGAACATAACATTAAGAAAAACATAACATCATTACCATACAATGTGTGCAGGGAGTATTTGAAGAGGTTGAGCGGGATGGAACATTCAAAAATAACATAACATGCGACATGTTGAAGACCATACATGAAGGGAAAAAGGTTTTACTCCCATTATGCTGCAAGGGTTTGAATGACAGGCCATACCATTGGGTACTCCTAACCTACACCAAAGGAGAACCCACCTGGAAAATGTATCACTCAGCAGAAAAGATACACGAAGAAGACATATTCATTCCCGAGTGTGAAACTATAGTAAGTTATCTAACAAATTAAATTTCATCTCACATAAATTTAACATAATATCACTGCATTCAAAACAAGAAAGATGTCATGTCACTGCATTTAACATAATGTCACTGCATTCAAAAGAAAAAGGATGTCATGTCACTGCAATTTAACATAATGTCACTGCATCTGCTACCTCTTATTTCGTAGGTATCAATAATTTCACAATCATTTACTGAAGATAACCAGCAGGAAGAAATAGCAAGAACAATCGAGAAGGTGCAAAACATACCACTCCAACATAATATGACGTAAGTGTCGACAAAAATACTTATATATATATATACCACTCCAAATATATATATATATATATATATATATATATATATATATATACACACACACACACACACACACACACAGAAGACTAAGGCAAATCATTATAATCTAATGCAGGGACAACAGTGTTTATGTGGCATACTACATATACAAGATGGCACAAGAGTTACCAATTCCAACAGAAGTTGAAGAGGAAGAAATTAAGAGGATGAAAGGAATGATTGTAAATTACCTTGTCTTGAATGAAATTCATCATTAGAATGAAAACGTAGCTACTGATAGGGAAAAGTAATAGTTGACAAGTGATGGTTGATTTTGAAAACTGATAGGTAATTTTGTGATGGTGATAGGGCGAACAAATGTTTTGATGACGATAGGTTGTGATGATGATGTTTTTGATGATGTTTTGATTTTGTGACGATGTTTTGACGTTATCCACAAGGCATTAATACTTTCATGGTTATGGTAGTTGCTACAATTCTACTAAAAATTATTATCTATTATATTTTGAGACATTTTATATGATTAATGCTTAAACTTATTCATATATTCATTTTATTTTCAACCTATATAGTTAATGAAATCAATAAATAAACAAACGCATACAAAAAGAACATACAAAAAGAATATGGTAAATATATTCAAAACAAAAAAAATTCAAGCATAGAATTCATTACTTATTAAATTCAATAGGAATACAATGATAAAATTGACAATGACATAAAAATATGCATAACACATTACAAAATATACAACTTGAAAATAGGTATTATATAATAAAATCAAAATACTCCAAGTAAAAGTAATATGTCTTCATGTTTAAAAGCAATACAAAAGATTACAAATATTCATAATGTCACTCCATCACAACAGAATCTCACTGCAAAGCAACACAATGTCACTGCAAAAAACCACAATGTCATCAAAAAAACAAGACAATGTCACCGCAATGCACTCCACAATGTCACACGCAATGTCACTGGTCACTTGGGAACAAAAGACCAACTATCCAGCAATACGAACACGACAAGTCTTCTTATTATGATGACCATAGGAATGGCAACGACCACATTGAAAAGGGCGCTTCGATGATTCACCGTGAGAACGAAGCCGCTTCGTACGGGGCCTACCAGGCTGCTTCTTCGGAATAGCAGGAAGCACAACAGAATCTTCACAAGATGCATTCAAAAAGGGACCAGGAATTGGATGAATTGGAAAAGAGTATGAATCAGCATAAGACTGTGACAAGAAACAAGGATCAACATCTTGATCCAAAGGAATGATGTACGCTAATCACCGCCATAGCATGAATGCACGGATATCCATTCCACTGCCACTCCTTGCATGAGCATACCCGAGATTCAAGATCAACACTTGCAGCTGGGAATGAAAAAACCTCATACCTTGAATAACTCGAACTGCCAACACCCAAGCAACTCGCCAAATCCATTAGATTAGACAAAATAGCATCCACTTTTGGACAAATCAAGGAATTAAATAATGCTGAGGCACGGCGATTTTCCGAGAGTCTTATCATAATCTTGATACGAATACCATCTACCATATTCAACACGGGCAGATGCCGCTCCTTATATATCCAACTATTAAAAGACTCAAAAAAAGTAAGCGATATGACCATAGCGACAACCTTCAAAGTGAGCAAATGCCCAATTCTTCGGATGCAAATTCGAAAGAAAGATTTTGCACGATCACCCCTTCATGTAACATATATCGCCATGTTCCTCTCATACTCCTCAACAAATCGGTGCAAACAAAGACATTGGTAAAACAGATCGACATTCTCTTACGCAAAGACTTACCAACATTTCTACCATCGAAATGAGTCTTGAGTTATTCATCAAATGGAAAATACAATAAGAATGAAATGCATCGGGGAAAACTTCACGAACAAAGATCCAATAGACCAGATTCCTATCCGTCATGAATGTAATATGACGAACGGTATAAGCAAACGCTTCAAATGCAATAAGAACCACTTCCAATTATCAAAATCCTCAGAATCAACAACACCATAACATAAAGGATATAAACCTGAAAACACAACAATGAAAAGAAACAACTAACAATGTCACTGCATAAACAAAGAAATTGAAACAAAACATTCATAAAAATCATATAAATCAAAAAATGAAAGAACAATTCACATAACACAAGAACATTACACCATTTCAAAAAAATTAATAAACTTTCAGATAATTAAAATCAAAAAGTCACTGCAAAAACTCAAATGTCACTGCATGAAACATCAAATGTCACTGAATAAAAAACACATACCATCATTACCATCTTTCCCAGTGGCAGCCAACAAATGCCCATTCTAATCAAACTTCAAATGAGAACCATCAAGAAAAAGCATCGGTCGACAATGTTTAAAACCACGAATACAACCATCAAAATCAATAAACAACCGTTTAAAACACCGTGTCTCAGCATTCACGTCTAATGATATAACAGAACCAGGGTTTGTTTCAAGCGCACTACTAACAAACCCAGGTAGACAGTTGAATGACGTTTTAACATCCCCGTATAATGAATCCCTCGCTTTGATCACCACAGACCAAGCAACTAAATAAGGAACCTCATAACCATGATCTGTTAATGACAAAAGACGAAAGTCTGATGCTGAAAAGCTTGGATCTCCACGGACCTTGCGAACAACTACCTTTGAAAGAAGATCCAAATTCATACGGCGATCTCGCTCAGAAGACCCCGCAACATATCTCGAGCATGTACCGCAAGTATGAACATTGCACAACTCAGATATATAGAAATATCCACTAAAGATCTCTTTTTTAGCACGGACAAACCAACCACAATTTGCAACATCCTTCATAGCACAAACGGCATGAATCCTACAACGGTCATTCTTCTTGTACACATACTTGAACCCAGTTTGTATACAAAGCTTCTGAAGGGACTCCCTCAAATGGACCACACCACCAGAAAAACATTGACCATCATGGAGTACAACTCTATCCCAACCAAAAGTGGAAACACATTTATCATTAGATGAAGAAACACAGATAATCTGAAAGAAGCATCATGAAGAACAAGACCCATTGAACCTCCACTACCACCAACATTGTAAGATGAAGATGAAGAACCAACAACAACATCAACTACAACATCAACTTTAACACGCTGAACAGGATAAGACTCAGCAAGACATATCATGGCGTACACGTCTTCATCAGAACATAACAAACACTTTGGATTATCCTTCAACACGTAATAAAGACTAAAAACCGTATCCTTCAAATCTGACAACCGATTGGAAACTTTATCAAGAATAGACTTCAACGTACAATTAGCTTCCGCCATCACAACACACATATCTGACTTATAACTACACACAAGAAGCAATATTGTAACCCTGCACAAAAACAAAACAAATAGTATGTCACTGCAAATACTAAACAAACTTCACTAAATCAAACAAAAATCAATATCATCATAATATCTGAATACATTATCTGAATATCAAATACAACATCTAAAAGCAAGAGAATTGAAGAAGAAAACATTAGAGCACATTCACATACCACACATTGACACTCCATACAAAATCTATGTCACTGCAAACTCTAAATCACAAAAAAGAGTGATTCCAAAACGGAATCAAGTACATTTCTTAAACAAAGCAGTAACAAAACCACATACAATAAATGAATATGAAATAATTCAAATAAAAAATGCAAAGAGAGAGTAGAAACCATTTCATAACAAACAATGTCAATGCAAAATGTAAAAACGATCGATCAAAAGCAGACATGAAAAAGGAAATCATTATCATACACTTATACTCTACATGAATATTAAATAAATCAACTTAAAACATCAAGAAAAAGCAAAATATTCCATCATAAAGCAAACAATGTCACTTTGCATAAAACAAGAATATGAAAGCTAAATAAACTTATGTCATTGCAATCGAATTACTTAACAATCAAATCGAATCGAATCTGAACAAATAACAAAAAAATTAGTAACAAAATGATAAAACAAGTAGAAAATTGCACATAAATCATCTGAAATTGGAAGAACCGACAACAAGAGCAAAATAAAGGATGTAATACAATACCTCAACTACAAAATAGAAAGAATCGAATCAGCTGCAATGAATCTCTAAAGTGAAGAGCAGAAACGAAGAAGAATAGCACCGAATTGAATCAAAAAACGCAGATGACCAATTCCGAAAAAGCAGAACAAGCATTCAATGAAAATGCCAGAAAACGCAAAAACGAAGATGTAATAAGCTTGTCAAAATCGCAGAAAGGCAGAAGAATTGAATGATTGTAGAGAAAAAAAAAAGATGAAGAAAGATTCACAGATGAGCGAAGAAGAAGATCCGTTCTTGAGTAAATCAAAATTATGCAGAAATCAAGGTAGAAGAATCAGATCTATGTCGTGTTAATGAGAATTAAAGGGTGAATGAGAATCTGAATCTTCATTAATGTAAATATTTGAAGGAAGTAAAATTCTTCCGCTGGATCTTCAGCTTATGATTCTTACCTTTCCGTTGTATGATCCAATCTTTCCAATTGTTCTTAAATTAGAACGTCCTTATAACCGAATAAGTTTTTTGAGTGTCCTAAATGATCATTAAGTCTCTAACGACGGCCTTATAACTAATAACCGCTTGTATTTTACATTTTTTTAAAGGTAATTCTTCTATAGTTACTCTATTTTTTATAATGGTAATCCTCTGAATGAATTAATTAGTTAACAATCGTAAATCATTAATGGATTTATATAATTTCTTTAGGATTTCAATTTTGGTTCTGAATACTCGACCTCGGCGAGAGCTTTACAGTGTGCTCCTATAATCACCACACTCGATCCTATGAGTCGTAAGCTATGTTGTATAGACACGGACACGGACACTTTACACGACACGACACGCATTACATGCGTCTGATTGATTTCAAAATTTAGGACACGACGCATGTGCGTCGACATCGTTTATATATATATATATATATATATATATATATATATATATATATATATATATATATATATATAGTGTGTGTGTGTGTGTGATGTAAATAATATTCAATTTATCAAAAAAATGTTCGTAAACATCTAAAAAAACTAGATAAAATAAGATAGGTAATATGTAAACTCTATGAATATCTAAAATAGATATTCTAACTTCATACCGTGTCGAAAAAAATTGTGATAGACCTTAAAATATTATAAATTGTAAAAATGACTGTATATCAATAAAAAAATCATAAAAACTTATACGGCGTATTATCTATTAAATTATTATAGAAATGAAAATCGTGTATTTTAACATTTCCATTAAAGAAAACTTAAATAAAAACAAAACAAAATTTAAAAATTGGATTCAGGAATGTCGGTGCCGTGTCGGAGAGTGTTTACAGTATGTCGGAAACGTGTCGAATATTAAAATTTTAAATAATATTAATTAAATTGGCCGACACGTATCGGACACGGCGTCAGGACGTATCGGAGCGTGTCGTGTCGTGTCTTATGTCAGACACGACAGTCGACTTTCAAATTGAAATGTCGGTGCATCATAGATCGTAAGTGCGGGTTGTGACACACGTAAGATTGAACTATATTTAACAGTTCAAGTAACAACTTAACAAAATGAATTCAAAAATTACTCGGGTTTTTCGACGATAAAAATGAAAAATAAAAAAAAATCATAAAATAACTCATTTCCAACACTCATACAACTTAACATCAACTAAAAGTCTAAAATACACATCTCCCTCATAAGCATCGGTGGACAAAGTGGCAATACCTCTAGCCATGAAAAAATCCCCTGTTCCACCAATTACCGAAATGTCCCTCTTCTTGTTCATCATTTGGTCGGCGCCGGCGAAATTCAGGGACCCTTTATGTTCCGTTGAGTTAAACACAAACGAAAACCCGACCCAAGCACCGTATATGCTTTTCTGACTGTAAAAATACATTCCCTGAGCACGTCCGACAGGGCTAGAGTGGAGATTGTTGTCTAAAGTAATGGGATCGTCGAAGACGACCAGATCGCCGTAATCGAAAGGGACCGCCACCGTCGTCTTGTTCGCCCAGTCGGGGCTTCCGACTATGACGGAGGTTGCGTTTTGCCTGTTGTTGCCGTTGTAAAGAATGTCATGGAAGTAGAAGATGAGGTGGTTGCATGGCTTTTGAGAGCGGCTTTTTCCGCCGCCGACGGCTGCGGCAGTGGCGGCGGCGAATATGAAGAAGATAATGAGAGCTGCCGGAATTATTGCCGTGGCGGCCATTGATACCGGAGTGAATGTGGTTATAGAGGAGATGTTTGAAGTACACTGGTATGCTTACTCCGGCGTCTTTTATAGAAGTGATGTAATAAGACACTCCAAATATAATAATAGTATATATATAATAATAATATAAGTGACATAAAGTGACACTTATATAAAGTGGTTTCTCAAAAAAAAAAAAAAAGTGATATAAAGTGACACTTTATTTAATAGTATAAAATAATATCAATTTAAAGTTTATAAAATGATATAAAGAGACACTCCAAGTAATAATAATATACACTCTCATCTCAATTTGTTTAGGACATTTTAAAATTTATAATATTTAAAAACATCAATTGGCACTCCCCTATCGCCTCAAAACAAGGATGATAAGCTCATTTGGCACTACACAAAGAATAGTATATACACGGTTCGGTCCGGATACCATTTATACCGTCATCTTTAGACTAGTGAAGAGAATAGAGACATGCCAAAGCGCAAAATAAATTTTGGATCAGGATTTTGGCGCTTGAAATTAAAACCTCGGATCACCCACTTTGTATGGAAGGTTATACATAATGCTCTCCCAACAGAAATGGGACTTACGAGTCGCGGATTATGAAACGGGTTCTGTAAAATCTGCAATGAGCTCCCAGAAACGGCCTGGCACTGTCTTTTTGAATGCGAGATACCAAAGGCAGTGTGGAGGAAGGTCCCAAATGGTAAGTTTTGGCCGCAGCTAACAGTATCCTCTTTCGCTGATTTCATTGATGTCTTACTCGCAAAAGAAGATGAAAACGAGATAACATTCATCATTACTCTTTTATGGATCATGTGGAAAGCAAGATGTTCATGGGTCTTTGACAAAAATGATGTTTCTGTTTCGTCCCTTATCCTTTGTGCTCATAGTGAAGCAAGTGACTACCTATTGGCTATGATGACACCTTCTACTCAACAGGAACCTCAACCTGCACGTATGACATGGCAACCCCCCTCTTCACAACTTGTTAAATTTAATGTTGATGCTTTTTTCAATGGTACAACGGCTGCAGTTGGAGGGGTCCTTAGAGATTCACGTGGTGATATTCTCAATGCTTTTCCAAGGAAGTTGGAAGGTGGTTATGACGTGAACACGGGAGAAGCACTTACGATTTATCATGCGATTTTCCTAGCTATTTCTTGGGGCTTTTTTGATGTTATTTTCGAGGGAGATTCTCTTACTATCATTCAAAACCTCAACTTGGAGGCTCTAGATTTATCACAGGTGGGAAGCATCATCGAGAACTGTCGCAATATGCTTTTGTGTTTTTCATATTTTGAATTCTCTTTTGTAAAAAGGTCGGGTAATATCCCCGCTCATCTTTTAGCTAAGGAAGGTCTAAGTTTGGTAGGAAACAAAACTTGGGATTATCCCCTCATATGCATGTAATCTCAGCTTGTATGATGGATAAATTCTAATAAAGAAGTTTTTCCTTTCAAAAAAAAAAAAAAAATCAATTAATAGTTGTTCGGTCATTTATAACATAACTAATTTACATTTTTGTCATAATTTGTGTATAGCACTATTTTCATTTTATAAAATAAATTGGAGCAATTTAGATAACTAAAGCAAAAATTTTAAGTTAATTAAAATTATAAGACTTGCTTTAAAATAAATTTCAAACAAATTGGGACATAAGAAGTATATAATACTACCAATTTGAAGTACATTTGCTATATATATACCTACTCAGGCATCTTTTATAGAAGTGATATAAAGTGACACTTCAAATAATAATAATATAATACCACCAATAATGATGATGATAGGTGAAGATAATGATAATTTATCTCAAAATTTGAATGGTTTTTATATAAAAATATGATAGGGTAATTTAGTTTACATTTTCAATGATATTTAGGTAAAATTTCTTCGTCTTGTTTAAGCGTTGTTTGATATTTTCAACATAAGTATTTTCTGAATCTAAAAAAAAAACGAACAAAAGTATTTTCATTTTTATTTATTTTTCTTCTAAGTTTTATTTGAATTTAAGTACAGGAAAAGATCTTACGGCAACGATTCCTTGTCATCTGGTGCATTGCAATTGAAGAAAATAAACAGCAACGATCAAGGAGGAAGTGAGCAGCGTTTGAATAATATTGTTTTTATGAGAATAAGGATGGGTTCACCGTTCATTGATTCGTGGAGTTTCATAGATTTGTTTACGCCTAGGTTGCATGGACACGGATACGGGGACACGGATTCGAGGACACGGGACACGGGGATACGGGAGTTTTAAAAAACACAGGACACGGGTGCGGGGTCAAAATGTAAATATTAAAAATATAGGGACTAAAATGTAGGGACAACAATGTAATTACAAAAAATATAGGGACTAAATGATAATTTTGACACCAAGCAAGTAACTATTAATATTATCATACATTCAACACTTTTAGTGATTTCATGAGCTCACACTCCAAATTACAAAATATCATACTTATAATTTTCAAAGTGATTATGCAAAATACACACTCATCATCAACCTGCAAAATACATAGCTTTCTTCAAATTTCAAAGTCATTTTATATATAAAATAGTACTGCAAAAGATGGAATTAAGTGTAGCATCATATATAATGTTATATTTCAACATCATCTGAAACTGTGTCGTTTTAAGTAGAAAAGTGTCTAAAATCTAGTAAAATTGTTTATTTTTTCGGACACTCGTGTCCAAATTTTTTTAAAATTCCGATTCGGCCTGATGGCGTGTCCGACATGCGTGTCCAAATTTTTCGAAAATTCTAATTCAGCCCGATGGTGTGTCCGACATGGTGTCCGGCGTGTCCGAGACGTGTCCGTGTCCGGTGCGTGTCCGACACGCGACACGCCGGCTAAACGGAGTGTCCGTGCAACATAGGCGTAAAGTTTACGCTCAATCCGGGTTCATAAAAGGATAATTTAGTGGAGTAGGAGGGGGTAATGCCGTAATGGAAGAGGAGCTTATAGAATTCTTTTATTTCCACGTTTACCCTTTAAAATTAACAATAGAGGACAAATTTTGATATTAATAAAATGTTAATGGACTATTTCGATAACAATAAAAATTCACCGACTAAAATGGGGTTGGTGAAATAGTTGAATGACTATTTTGGCTATTTGCCACTTATCCTTTTTTTTTTTTTCCCTAAGATTCTTAGTATAAGTTATAGTTTATCCGTAGAGGTTGTGATAGACTTCGGCATAGATGCTCATAGGCATGGACGGATTCAGGAATTTGTTAGATGTGGCGTAATCAAAACTATATATTTTTAGACTCCATTCCATGAAAGTGGGGGCGCACGGTTGTCATAACCATGCGGCTATCAAACTTGACATGGCCAAAGCATTTGATCGAGTAGAATGGAATTATCTTTCGGGAGTTATGCACCAGATGCGTTTTCCAGAAGCTTTTGTTGATTTGTTGCGGAGGTGTGTTTCATCTGCTACCTATCGGGCTCTTGTGAATGGTAGGCCCGGCCCTCGGATTGTCCCAACTCGGGGGATCCGACATGGGGATCCTCTCTCCCCGATCCTTTTTATCATTTGCGCTGAGGGGTTGACAGCATTGTTGGATCGAGCTGTGCGCGGCGGGTTGCTTCAGGGTATTTCGTTTGGCTGGCAGGCACAAGTCCAAGTATCACACTTGCTTTTTGCTGATGACAGCATGCTATTTTCCGAGTACATGGACGGGGCATTGGAGACATTGATGGATCTTTTTAATCAGTATGGAATGCTCTCAGGACAGGCCATAAACTTTCACAAGTCCAGCTTATATTTCAGCAAGGCAATTCGGCAGGAGGACATGGAGTATATAACGGACATACTTCAAATTCCCGTGGGGACTGGTACGGGTAAATACTTGGGCATGCCCTTTGTCACTGGAAGGAATAAACGGCTGGTTTTTTATTTTCTCCATGAGAATGTGTGGAAAAAATTGTCTGGTTGGAAGGACAAACTCCTCTTTCCGGCAGGGAAGGAAGTTATGATTAAATCCAGTCTGCGAGTTATACCTACGTTCATTATGTAGTGCTTCAAGGTACCTACCACGTTAGTTCAAGAGATTGAGAAATGTATTCGTGGCTTCTTCTAGGGGGACACCGAGGGCAAACGGAAGATGCATTGGAGAAACTGGGACACTGTTGCCTGCCCAAAAATCTTGGGGGCCTAGGATTTCGTAATCTATAGTGTTTTAATCTAGCCTTGTTGCGTAAGCAGTCATGAAAATTCCTCATTTGTCCAGCCTCTCTTGCAAGTCGTGTTCTGAATGCGAAGTACCACCCGGGTACTACTATTATGGCAACAGGGTTGGGGAGCAGACCGTCCTTAATGCAGTGGCTATGGTGGAGAATAGGAGATGGGAGTTCGTGTTGGAAAGGTGTCCTAAACCCAATCGGGTTGGACCGGATCCGACCGGGTCGGGTCATTTACAGTCTATTTAGTTCATGTAATAACTTTATTATGATTAATAAAAGCACTTATGTTATTATATATTGTTTGTCTTCATATTATTTGTTGTATATATATATAGTAACATCCCTAGTATCGATCTGTGATAGAGAAACCATGATAGTGATTATGGTTGATGAGATCTCTAATCACTATAACAAGGTTGGTACTTAAATGTCTCTAGTCTTATATATTATCAAATGGGACATTGATAGTATAATCAGACTAGCACGTATTGGATGTCTTCTATCTTTTAGAAGATTGGGATAGATCTCGTCTATCGAAGTGTAGGGACACTTGGACTGTATGTGGACGTGTATTAGAGAATGCGTACGTTAGACTGACCCACTTACATTAAGTGTCACACTATGTGGCGGTTGTGTAATTATCCTTTTGACCGGAGTCTTCATGGCATCACGGTGTGGATTGTCATGCTTTGACACTATTGAGATTTCTCCTAACCACGGGACGATCATGCGGTAGTGATTGGGTATGATATTGAAGCATGCGGAGTATACATGATTGGTCGTCCGGGAATCGCGTATCCTATGATTGTGATCGAATATCCGAAATGGCCTTCTTATAAGGAATGTCTAGCTCTCGAAAATCTTTGCAAAGTGTGAGTAAATGTGTTATTCCGAGAGAGCATGATATCCAGATTATAAGATACGATCGTTAATGTATTGACACTCGAGATACGATCGTATGGATATTGTTACAAATGATAGGATTGTAAGTTACACGATAATCGCTTCACATGAAAGGTAGTAGTCATTGCTTTTGACTCTTCCGATGATTGGGGGTCACGGTGTGTTGCTAGACGCTATCCCGTGATCGTTAAGCGTGAAGGGCATTTTAGTAAATTGCACTTTGTGTCTACGGCCAACATATTCGGAAGCCTATCGGGTCACACACATATGAATATCGAGTTGGATTAAAATGCGGTTATAGTTGATAACCAAATAATGAAAGTTTATCTCTAGACTATAAAGGTTATAGTGGTAAATTAATATGATGATATTTATTTATTATGAATAAATTAAATACAAGATATTAATTATATATAAATTAGATTAATTAAAGAATATTCCGGAAACCAATTTATTGGCATATGGGGCGCCACTTTTAAGTGTATAAGATACACTTGAATTGTGCATTTTAATTAATAAGATTGCCATAATATTAATATAAGATATTAATTGATAGATTTATGGTAATAAGATAATTATAATCAATATATGATATTGGCAAAATAAATTATAATTAAAGAGATAAATCAATCTAGTTGATTTTTCTTATTTTATTGGAAAAGGGTTTTCTTCTCCTACACACCATTAGGGGCGCCACCTTCTACTATATATAGGAGGTGGGTGTCAAGCTCTTTTGTACAACACAATTGCAAGAGTTCATAATTCTTGTGTAAAATAGAGAGCCTTCCATAGTGAGTTTGTGAGGGTAGAAAAGGTCCGGTCTAGCAGCCGGCGATTTTCCGATAGCAATCCAAGGAGGATTCCGGCGAGGGGTTCGTGTGGATTAGCGATAGAGGCTGGACGCGTGGACGGCTTGCGCATTGAACTACTCTCCGTTGGCGGTCAAAGCGACGATCTTATAGATCATCTGAGGTATAACCGTCAAACTACTTAACGTGTTTATTGCATTAAACGAAGAACGATCTAGAAAAGGAAATCAAATTTTAAATTCCGCTGCGTTAAACTAGTGATTTCCTAACACTTCGGTCTATGTCTTCCATGATGTCTGGGTCTCTAGGCCACCATCCTATCGGTTAGCTCATTCACCACATTCTTTACCGACGGATAGCAAGGTCCAGAACTTACTTTTGCCAAGTACTAGGCAATGTAATTTGCCTCTTAGCAGACAGGAATTTCAGACTTGGGAGGTGGTCGCCATCATACAGACTTCGATTGCTGGCGGCTCGCATCCGGACAAACTGATTTGGCACTATGACCGCCGGGGCAGGTACTGTTGGAAGTAGCGTCCGAAAGACAATTTATGTAATTGTTTTTATAATTAGTAAATGACAGATTTATTCTCATCTTATTATTTGCTTCGTTCTTATAAGTAATACACTACTGAAAACCCCAAGTCGTATCATATGTAGCCATATAACTTAGTGTGTGTCACACATGAGGATTAAGTTTATGGTGATACACTTGAACTGTAAGTCCGTGGTGAAGTTAATCAAAGTATGTGGTCTATTGATTAAACCACCATTAATGCGCCTAGAACACTTTAAGGTGTGACCGTCTTATCCGGACCGTCGACATTGGTTGTCTAAGTGGGGCATTTATATATGATTAGAGTTATATAGGACTAGACCGATTTAATATGAGTTTCTCATATAATTCCGTGATTGAGAAATCTTATTAAATCACAAGATGATCATATATGGATTAACCTTAATCCTAAAGTGATTACAGACTCCTACTGGTTTCAGGATAGGGTTTGATGTGTTCGTTAAGGATCGCTAAGAGGCGCGGTCCGATTCACTTTCACGTTGGCACTATTCTGGAATCAGTGAGAAGCGTGTGTCTCACAGATATGAAATCAATTCCTTCCTGCGGAAAGTAGAAAGACAATCCCCTTATTTGTAATTTTAGAAACTGATCGATTCGCGGAGTTCGTATTGGTTATGAACTAATTGATCACTAGTGAGTTAATGGTAAATAATGATAAGTTGTATTGAAGAAGGTTTACGGAAATAATCCCGTTTCATTACGGATAGTCTATGGAGGGTTAGTTTATATATAATGATTATATCAATGGACACTTATCGACTCGACTCGACGTTTTGAGAATAAGTTATATCTATAATCGATAGAGTTCAGTTTCGGATTTATGGTGGCGTAATTCCGGAATTAATAAGTTAAGTAGAAATATTCTGTTCGATGAATATTTTATTCAATTTATTGTAGCTATTGGTTATAGGTCCATGGTCCCCGGGTTGGCTAACACGCGAGTGTTTTCTCGTTTTATGGAACCTCGAGAATAAATTAAATAGTTGGTCTATTTAATGAATATGCAATATTATTTATTTGGTAAATAATATGTAAAATAGAAAAGACATTTTCTATTAAAATGGCTAAAAAGTGGCGCCTATTTTGTGGATAATTAGGGAAAGAAATTTCCTAGATTATGTCACATGTGTAATTAATTAATTATCTAGTTGTTGGATAATTAATGGAAAAGAGATAAAGATGTTGATTTTTGGGAATTATCTCTTATCTTTTGACAAATATCTTTTCCTTATGGGAATGGGTAATTGTGGTGTGAAAATGATAACTCTCTGCTGACTAGTTATTTTCCTATATAATTAAAGAGAGTTCCTCCTAACACAATTTAGACTTAATAATTGCACCACATTCACAAAATAAGGAAGAAAAATTAGTTTCTTGCCTTGTTCATTAAGAGGAGAAAAACTAGGGTTTTTCTTGTGCATATTCGAAGAGGTTCTATGGCGATGATCGACGTCCACCAGTCGTCGTTTGTAGATATAATCCGTAAGATTGTGGCTTCTCTTTCTGCTGATTTATTATTCCTCTTGAATAAGGTAAATCTTTAACCTTCTCATAGTTAGATTAATTATTTGTGTAGATCATATCGTGGTATAATCGCATGTGAATTTATTCGTAGCTTCCGTTGTGCATGATCGAGCGTCTCGATCGGTGCTGTGAATCAGATCTGACAATCCAATTATGGATCGGATCCGGATTCGGGTTTCTGTATATCCAGCATGTGGTATCAGAGCAAGGTTAAAGAGATTTTGCGATCTTGATTGCATAATTAATTAATAATGAGTGAAATTGAATAAAAACTGAATCTTTTATATGTTTATTATACATATACGTGGTTGAATGTTATTGGTTGACGAGTTGGATTGTGGTTGGTATTGTTTATCTGTTAAATTTGTTATAGCAGGGCACCACATTGTAATTTATTGTATTAAATTTTTTTAGCATCTAAAATTGGTTGGATTTGGGAGAAAAGTTGTATTCTTTGTACCAAAAGGTGGAACCGCCCACCCCAGGCGCCCCCCACCCCCAGACCCGACCAGGTTGTGGGAGGATGTAAATCATGGTGGCTGAAAGAATATAAAGCCGTCTTGGCCTGCAGCATGCGTCTGTGAGGAGCCTCCCAAAGGATTTTTCTCCTTTATGTTGCCGCTGCCAGTGCCTCGAACCAAACGCTGTCTGCACTTCAACCTCAACATTCTGGGTTTAGGTTAAATACTACCCATGGGTAGAAAAGTTGTATTCTTTTTTCCTTCTTCAATGGTGTTGCTGTTCCGTACCTGCTGAAAGGGTGCAAGAATTCATCTGCTGATGTCAGCATGACATCAGCGTTGTACCAAAAAAAAATTAAGAATAAAAAATTAATGTTTGCGCAGCAGGCAGGGAGAGAAACTGCAACCTTCAACTCAATGTGAAGACACTGAACCAACTTGGCTACAAGGCAAGGTTTTCAATATTTTGCTTGGCAACAAATAGTTGATGATTCTGTTTTTTTTCCCTTCAAATAGAAATTAATAAATCCATTAAATTGGGTTTATGACCTTTTTTTTCTTCTATATTATAGATTAGATACGGGGTACCAACGGTTCATCTCAGTGGTTTAATTTTCGCATTTATTTTTTTATATGATTATTTATGTGATATAACCATGTCATGCATCATATTCATGAATTTCACTCCTAGCATATGCATACATGTAAAAAATTAATAATGAAATTAATTAGACATGTATAGACACGATAATTAATTTAGATTAAAAATAAATTAAATTAATTATAGAAAAAGGAATTTTATCGGGATATGAAATTCACATGATAAAAATAAATTTATTTTTAGGATCTAAAAATCATTCATGGATTTTAATTATGTAGTGATTACATAAAAGAATTTTAATAATTGAAAAAATTGGAAAATCCGGAAAAGTTGGACACCAACTGAGCAAAAGGTTCGAAAATTGGTTCGGGCGGTCAACAGGGCTTCGGCTCGACTCGACTTGTCCGTCCAAGTGCGGGGTTAGCCACGGGGGTCCGGCCAGGTCAAGCTATCCGGCGAGCTGAGGTTCAATGGGCAACCTTAGCCCTATTTTCAACCTAGCACCCGCACACGTGCGACGTTAGCGTCAGGGGTCCGGCAAGGTCAAGTTATCCGGCGAGTTTCGGCTCAATGGGACAGCCTTAGCCCGATTCATCCAGCAGTCGTATATGAAACAACGAAAAGGACGGGTCGGCTTAGCCAATCCCGACACCGCTCGGTGAACTCGGTTAAAGCTCAGCCAGGGTTTAATACCAATAAGTTGGTGATTGCTTTTCAAGATTTATTGTTTTCAAATTATTGAGATAAAATTCTACGATCCTAAAATTTTATCATTACGATATTTGGACTATAAAATTCTTTTAGTGAATTTTAATTGTGTAGTGACTACACAAGAAATTTTCTAAATAATTGATAAATTGGAAAATCATGAATATAGTGTCACTAGTTAGACGGTATTTGAAACCGATAAACTAGTGGGAGCTTTAAATTTCATGATTTATTGTTTTCAAATTAATGAGAAATTCATAAGTCCTAATATATTAGGATTATAAAATTCTTGATGAATTTTAATTGTGTAATGTCTATACAAAGATTTTATAAATCCGAGAAATTGGAAAGTCGTGAATAAGTGACACTAGTTAGATGGTATTTGGAACCGATGAACTAGTGGGAGGATTAATTTAAATGTTCATGATTTATAGTTTTTCGGATTGTAAATAAATTCTGAAAATCCTAAAAGACTACCTAATTTTCAAAATAACGAGTGGGAGCGGGGAAGGTGACAACCGACCCCACGGCCTCTACTATTGACGCAAGCAAGTGAGAGAATGGTGATGCCTCGTGCCGCTTTGATTTCTGCCCCCTAAGGATGGTCTTCACCGCTATCAAAATGCATGGCTTGGTCTCCGAAAGGATATGATTTTGGGTACTCGTCGGGTCACTGACCGACCCTAAGGCGGTATACTCGGGGCGTACTTTGAGATCTGAAACAGTAGGTCACACTCATAAGGATATTTTTGGAAATATCTTGGCTGAAAAAGGAAGGTAATCAACAATTAAATGGAGATGTCCGATTCTCAGTTAATTATTGAGAGAGATTGTCTCAATTTAATCGTCACCTCTTTGACTTACCTTAAGGCGGCACTGTAGGTGAGATTAAATCCTTGGAATGGTAGGATAAACTGCATGCATGACATCACGTTTATAATTTTTAAAATTTATTATTTGTTGTGGTGTATGATTTGATTTATATTTCTGTCATAATTTATTTTTGCAACTACATATCTGTTAGGAAATCACTAGTTTAACGCAGCGAAATTTAAAATTTGATTTCCTTTTCTAGATCGTTCTTCGTTTAATGCAATAAACACGTTAAGTAGTTTGACGGTTATACCTTAGATGATCTACAAGATCGTCGCTTTGACCGCCAACGGAGAGTAGTTCAATGCGCAAGCCGTCCACGCGTCCGGCCTCTATCGCTAATCCACACGAACCCCTCGCCGGAATCCTCCTTGGATTGCTATCAGAAAAACTCCGGCTGCTAGACCGGACCTTTCTTCCCTCACAAACTCACTATGGAGAGCTCTCTATTTTACACAAGAATTATGAACTCTTGCAATTGTGATGTACAAAAGAGCTTGACACCCACTACCTTTTTATAGAGGAGGTGGCGCCCCATATCAAGTGTGGAGGAGAAGAAAACCTTTTTCTAATAAAATAAAGAAAATCAATTAGATTGATTTATCTCTTTAATTATAATTTATTTTGTCAATATCATATATTGATTATAATTATCCTATTACCATAAATCTATTTTTCCAAAATAAATTAATATCCTATATTAATATTATGGCAATATTTATTAATTAAAGTGCACAATCCAAGTGTATCTTATACACACAAAAGTGGCGCCCCATTAGTCAACTAATTGACTTCCGGAATATTCTTTAATTAATATAATTTATGTATAATTAATATCTTGTATTTTATTTATTCATAATAAATAAACACCACCATATCAATTTACCACTATAACCTTTATAGTCTAGAGATAAACTTTCCTTATTTGGTTATCAACTATAACCGCATTTTAATCCGACTCGATGTTCATATGTGTGTGACCCGATAGGCTTCCGAATATGTTGGCCGTAGACACAAAGTGCATTTTACTAAAATGCCCTTCATACCTAACGATCACGGGATAGCGTCAGCAACACACCGTGACCCCGATCATCGGAAGAGTCAAAAGCAATGACTACTACCTTTCATGTGAAGCGATTACCGTGTAACGCATACAATCTATCATTGTAACAATATCCATACGATCGTATCTCGAGTGTCAATACATTGACGATCGTATCTTATAATCTGGATATCATGCTCTCTCGGAATAACACATTTACTCCCACTTTGCAAAGATTCTCGAGAGCTAGACATTCCTTATAAGAAGGCCATTTCGGATATTCGATCCCAATCATAGGATACGCGATTCCCGGACGACCAATCATGTATACTCCGCGATGCTTCAATATCATACCCAATCACTACCGCATGATCGCCCGTGGTTAGGAGAAATCTCAATAGTGTCAAAGCATGACAATCCACACCGTGATGCCATGAAGACTCGGTCAAAAGGATAATTACACAACCGCCACATAGTGTGACACTTAATGTAAGTGGGTCGATCTAACGTCGCATTCTCTAATACACGTCCACGTCATGCGGTCCAAGTGTCTCTACACTTCGATAGACGAGATCTATCCCTATCTTCTAAAAGATAGAAGACATCCAATACGTGCTAGTCTGATTATGCTATCAATGTCCCATTTGATAATACATAAGACTAGAGACATTTAAGTACCAACCTTGTTATAGTGATTAGAGATCTCATCAACCATAATCACTATCATGGTTTCTCTATCACAGATTGATACTAGGGACGTTACTATATATGTACAACAAATAATATGAAGATAAACAATATATAATAACATAAGTGCTTTTATTAATCATAATAAAGTTATTACATGAACTAAATAGATCAGTAAATGACCCGACCGGTCGGATCCGGTCCAACCCGATTGGGTTTAGGACACCTTTCCAACAATCTCCCACTTGGCCTAAAGCCAATCACCCATATGCCTAAGCCCGTGCAAGTGAACATGTTTCTCATGCTTAGCTTGAGACAATGCCTTGGTTAACGGATCAGCTATGTTATCATCCGTGTGGACTTTCTCTATCTTTACATCTCCTCTATCTACTATCTCTCTAATCAAGTGATAGCGCCAGAGCACATGTTTGGACTTACGATGAGACCTTGGTTCCTTTGATCGAGATATCGCTCCATTATTATCACAATCTGAGAGGCATTGGACCTTCAATGGAGGAACCACACCAAGTTCGATGAATGAACTTCTTCATCCAAATCGCTTCCTTTGCCGCCTCCGAGGTCGCTATGTATTCGGCTTCCGTTGTAGAGTCTGCGGTAGTCTCCTGCTGGAACTCTTCCTGCTCACCGCTCCGCCGTTAAGCGTGAAAACAAATCCAGTTGTGACTTGAAGTCGCCCTTGTCGGTTTGGAACCGGCATCCGTGTAACCTCGTAATACTAAATCATCGTTCCGAAAAACCAGGAACATATCCTAGTCCGTCTCAAGTACTTAAGGATATTCTTGACAAAGAATCCAAAGGGTGACCATCACCTGGATTGGACGGGTACCTACTAGTCATACTAAGAGAGTGCAGGCGACGTCTGGTCTTGTGCATAACATGACATACATGATGAGACCCGATTGCCGAAGCATTAGGGACTTTACTCATTTGTGCCTTTTTCCTCCTCTGTCTTAGGACTCATTCCTTTGACAGTAGACCCCATGTGACATGGGCGGCAATCCTTTCTTGATCGCTCCATGCCGAATCTCTTCAACATCTTGTCTATGTAGGTGGATTGCGACATGACCAAGCAACCTTTTAGATCTATCTCTATAGATCTTTATTCCTAGAATATAGGCTGCCTCCCCAAGTCCTTCATTGAGAAGTTCTTGGATAACCAAGCTTTGAATGATTGTAACATAGGCACATCATTCCCATGAGCGATATGTCATCCACATAAAGCACTAAGAACACAATGGCACTCCCACTAACCTTCTTGTAAACACAGGGCTCATCTTCATTCTTGATGAAATCAAACTGCTTGATTATCTCATCAAAGCGAAGATTCCAACTCCGAAGCTTGCTTTAATCCATAAATGGATCTTTGCGCTTTACACCATCCTGGCGTCATTGGTCGTGAAACCTCAGTCATGTCATATACACTTCCTCAGACGGTGTTCCGTTAAGGAAAATTTGTTTTCACATCTATCCGCCGATTTACGTAATCATGGTATCTTTGCAATAGCGAGCAAAATTCTAATGGATTTTAACATGGCAACAAAGCGAGAAGGTTTCATCATAGTCAACTCCTTGTCTTTGCTTATAACCTTTTGCCACCAACCTAGCCTTGTAGGTGGTCACGTTACCGTCCATGTCGGTCTTTCTCTTAAAGACCCATTTACACCCTATGGGAACTATTCCTCAGCGGATCAACTAAGTTCCAAACTTGGTTGTCTTTCATGGATTCCATTTCAGAATTCATGGCTTCTAGCCATTTCTCTTTGTCAAGCCTTAATAGCACTTCCTCATAAGTTCTAGGGTCCTCATCTTCCATGATATGCACGCCAATGTACCTTTCGGAGTTCACGGCGCTTCTGGTGGATCTTCGAGGTGCAGTGTGTCCACGGTAGAGGCGGGTGTCACATCTGTGTGTGGCAAGTCCTCTACTTCCGTCAACCGACTATTATCCGTAAGTGGTTCTCGAATTTCTTCAAGATCAATTTTACTCCCACTAACCCTATCCAGAATAAACTCTTTCTCCGTAGTGGCGATCCCGGCAACAAACACCTTTGTTCCTCAGGATGGTAAAATTGGTACCCTTTGGTTTCCTAGGATATCCCACAAATAGACATTTGTCGGACACAGGCTCTAATTTGTCGGGCATCATCCGCTTCACGTAAGTCGGACAACCCCAAGGTTTTAGATGACCTAGGCTCGGTTTTCTCTTAGTCCATACCTCGTATGGCTTAGAGTCAACCGTCTTTGATGGAACTCGGTTCAGTGTATAGGATGCGGTTTCTAGAGCATACCCCAAAACGATTTTGGAAGAATCACAGTAGCTCATCATGGATCGCACTATGTCTAACAAGGTGCGGTTCCTCCTCTCAGACACGCCATTCATCTGTGGCGTTCCGGGAGGAGTGCATTCAGGTAGAATCCCATTCTCCTTCAAATAATCTTGAAACTCTCCATCTAGGTATTCTCCGCCTCGATCGGATCGAAGTGTTTTGATTTCTTTACCTAGTTGTTTCTCCACCTCACTTCGAATTCCTTGAACTTTTGAAGGCTTGATTTAAACTTCATTAAGTATATATAACCATAGCGAGAATGGTCATCAGTGAAGGTGATAAAATAAGAGTATCCTCCTTTGGCTTGAATTGACATTGGCCCACACACATCAGTATGTATGAGCTCAAGCAATTCATTGGATCTTATCCTTTGCCACTTTGAAAGGTGACTTTGTCATCTTGCCAAGTAAACAAGCTTCAGATCGTCAAACGATTCGTGATCGAATTGATCCAACATTCCATCTTTATGGAGCTTGGAAATGCGATTCTTATTTATATGGCCAAGTCTACAATGCCATAAGTAGGATTCATTCAAGTCATTTGTTTTGGCTTTCTTGTTATTTATATTAAGTACGTCAACATTCATATCTAATATGTAGAGACCATTGCTAAGTATGCCAGTACCATAAAAGATTCCATCACGTGAAAAAGAACAACATTTATTCTCAAACGTAAATGAAAAACCATCAACATCTAATGCGGAAATAGAAATAATGCTCTTCGTAGGCGGGAACAAAATAACATTTATTAAGTTCTAGTACTAGCCCACTTGGGCAATGAAAGAAAATAAACTCCTACGGCCGGTAGCAGAAGAACACTTGCTCCATTTCCAATGCGTAGGTCCACCTCTCCTTTCCTCGATCTCTAGTTCTTCTTAGTGCCGCATATATTCAGACAAATATGAGAACCACAACCAATGATCTAATACCCAAAGTGGTTAGACTTAGAAGAAGCAATATTGATCTCAATCATAAATATACACGAAGTCGAAGCATCGAATGCTTCTTCTTGGTACTCAAGAAGCCTTTGCGCTTCTCCTCCAATGTCCGGTCTCACCGCAAATGGAAGCAAGCATCCTTGGATTTGTCTTTCGCTATCTTAGGCGTTGGCTTAGGTGTAGCCTTCGCCTTCTTGGACTTCTTTTGGGCTTTTGCCTTGCCCTTGCTCAAAGTGACCAAAGAACACTTGCTTTCCTTCCCACACGGTGCCTCGGCGCCTTTAACATGTTCAATAACTCCGCATGAGAGCAATCTATCTTGTTCATGTGATAGTTCATCACGAACTCGCGAATGAATCGGTAGAGATTGCGAATCAAGTCAATACTCAATTCTCTTTCCAATTTGTGGCCCAAACTTCCCAAGCCTCTCTATGTACCCGATCATTTTAAGCACGTGTGACCCCACAAAGCGATCCCGGATGCCATCTTACAACTAAACAGGGCCTTCGAGACCTCGTACCTCTCATCACGAGACGAGAAGCATAAAGTTCCTTCAGGTGGACCATGATAGAGTAGGCGTCCATAGACTCATGTCTTTGCTTTACTGCGAGCTCGTGTCATAGAAGCAAGCATGATACATGTAGCATCGATCTTGTCGAATAAAGGCTTGTTGTACTTCTCGACAACATCTGCACCGAACCCTCGGGCTTTTCCGGTAGGGCCTCGTCCAAGACATAGCCAATCTTCTCGTACCTCAAAACGATTTTGAGGTTTCTTTCCCAATCGAGAAAATTTGTCTCGTCAAGCTTGTTTTCGATGATAAAACGAAGGTTCAATTTGTTTGACATTTTCTACAACAATAAATAAAGATAGAATAAGTAAAGCTCATGTATAAAAACCCTAAATTTGCACTTAATAAATCTATAAGGTTTTTACTCCCACTAGCCAACTATTCCCTATTGGCTTTCAAGAAAATAATTCCTTTAGTGGGCAAGATCCCATCGAACTACTCCGACCCCCCAACTTTGGCTGATGGGCCGAAAATAATTAAACAGGTGGACAACGATTTGTCGATCGTATCTTATACGATTCTTGTTGTTTGACCACTCAACTCTTTGACAATATTTCATCTTATGAAAAATAGCCAAACCCTTGCCTCTAAAATCCAAACGACCCGCTTTGGTGGTGGCGAGAGAATTCTTAGTCGAGTCTTAACCCCAATATTCATGAGATCTCTTTCGATCATATCTCAATAACGACGATATACCCGAGGTAGGTCAACCCCGCTTTGGTGGTGAGTTGGGTCCGAACAAGGGCTCTTCACCGTCGTTATAATATGGGAGGCAATTCCGACTTGATTTTTGATGTGGGAATAATTTTAAATTAATTCACTTAATTAATTTGGTTTAATTATGGTCTCATCTACTATATGCATATTACTACGATATCATATAAAGTAATACATACACAACATTCCGCGCACAAAATAACCGGTATGATCATGGACTTTCCTAGGTGCGGTTTCGAATACAAACCGATTTAAACCGCTGGGTCACAAACTACGGGTATCTGCAACCGCCAATAGGATCTCTATAATCAGATGCCAATGGGTTCTTTATTTCTCCTTGGTCTTCAACTTCTTGCTCCATTCTTGTTACATAATAAATAATTACACCCGCCGCACACGGGGGGAGCTCGAGGAATGGGATAAATGCAAAAGTAAACTAGGTCACGCTTTCTTTATAACGGCCTAGGACAATTTTTCAAAACCAACATAAAGAAAACATTCCCATCTATCCTATTGGTCGAGTCCATGATCAATCGGGTCCATATAATCACATTATATCTACACATCTAATCCATCCAATTTTATCTTATGAAAAGATTAAATTCTAATTTTAACTACAACTACTCAAGCGTCTTTTATTTATCACGTCAAATAATTAAATAACTTTTAATTAATTATATGACTTAACCGAAAATTAAAATTAACATTTAATTTTAAATCGATTTCAATTTTAATTAAATTTGAACTATTCAAAATAAAATTAAAATTACAAAGTCTCCTATTTGTTTCATTTCCAAAACTAAATTTAGCTTAGGCTCACCCACTTTTCCAAAATCAAAATTTTGGAAGTGGCCTAGGCCTAGGCCTATTTCAAATCAAATATTTGGAAAGGGCCTAGGCCTATTCCAAATCAAATATTTGGAAAGACCAAATTATTTTAGTCTAGGCCTGGCCACTTTCCAAAATCAAAATTTTGGAAGTGGCCTAGGCCTAGGCCTATTCCAAATCAAATATTTAGAAAGGTCCTAGGCCTATTCCAAATCAAATATTTGAAAAGGCCAAATAGTTTTGGTTTAGGCCTGACCACTTTCCAAAATCAAAATTTTGAAAGTGGCTGAAGCTGGCCTATTCCAAATCAAATATTTGAAAGGGCTGGCCTATCCCAAATCAAAATTTGGAAAGGCCAACATGCCATATGGTTTCCCAATGGTCCAAACTATTTGAACCATTGGTTGGCCATATGACACAACTAAACAAACGAGATATCTATGCACAATAAAATATCACAAAACGAAAAGGGTTGATCTCCCCCATTGGAAGAGGAGAGCCGACGGACGGCAACCCTAGGGTTACCGCCGCCGCCGCCGCCGCAGAGGGAGGGGGGCGCCGCCAGTCGGCCGACCCCCCAAGAACCCTATTTTTTTTTTTGTTTTAACGTTTCGTGATTTAAATCTTGCATCTATCGATTAAATACTACGCATTTAAATTATGCTTATTGCTTAAGCTCAAGTCCGGCTCGATACCACCGTTAGAAATCACTAGTTTAACGCAGCAATGAATTTAAAATTTGATTTCCTTTTCTAGATCGTTCTTCGTTTAATGCAATAAACACGTTAAGTAGTTTGACGGTTATACCTTAGATGATCTACAAGATCGTCGCTTTGACCGCCAACGGAGAGTAGTTCAATGCGCAAGCCGTCCACGCGTCCGGCCTCTATCGCTAATCCACACGAACCCCTCGCCGAATCCTCCTTGGATTGCTATCGAAAAAACTCCGGCCGCTAGATCGGACCTTTCTTCCTCACAAACTCACTATGGAGAGCTCTCTATTTTACACAAGAATTATGAACTCTTGCAATTGTGATGTACAAAAGAGCTTGACACCCACTTCCTTTTTATAGAGGAGGTGGCGCCCCATATCAAGTGTGGAGGAGAAGAAAACCTTTTTCTAATAAAATAAGGAAAATCAATTAGATTGATTTATCTCTTTAATTATAATTTATTTTGTCAATATCATATATTGATTATAATTATCCTATTACCATAAATCTATTTTTCCAAAATAAATTAATATCCTATATTAATATTATGGCAATATTTATTAATTAAAGTGCACAATCCAAGTGTATCTTATACACACAAAAGTGGCGCCCCATTAGTCAACTAATTGACTTCCGGAATATTCTTTAATTAATATAATTTATGTATAATTAATATCTTATATTTTATTTATTCATAATAAATAAACACCACTATATCAATTTACCACTATAACCTTTATAGTCTAGAGATAAACTTTCCTTATTTGGTTATCAACTATAACCGCATTTTAATCCGACTCGATGTTCATATGTGTGTGACCCGATAGGCTTCCGAATATGTTGGCCGTAGACACAAAGTGCATTTTACTAAAATGCCCTTCATACCTAACGATCACGGGATAGCGTCTAGCAACACACCGTGACCCCCAATCATCGGAAGAGTCAAAAGCAATGACTACTACCTTTCATGTGAAGCAGTTACCGTGTAACTTACAATCCTATCGCCAGAACAATATCCATACGATCAGATCTCGAGTGTCAATACATTGACGATCGTATCTTATAATCTGGATATCATGCTCTCTCGGAGATAACACATTTACTCCCACTTTGCAAAGATTCTCGAGAGCTAGACATTCCTTATAAGAAGGCTATTTCGGATATTCGATCCCAATCATAGGATACGCGATTCCCGGACGACCAATCATGTATACTCCGCATGCTTCAATATCATACCCAATCACTACCGCATGATCGCCCCGTGGTTAGGAGAAATCTCAATAGTGTCAAAGCATGACAATCCACACCGTGATGCCATGAAGACTCCGGTCAAAAGGATAATTACACAACCGCCACATAGTGTGACACTTAATGTAAGTGGGTCAGTCTAACATACGCATTCTCTAATACACGTCCACGTACAGTCCAAGTGTCTCTACACTTCGATAGACGAGATCTATCCCTATCTTCTAAAAGATAGAAGACATCCAATACGTGCTAGTCTGATTATACTATCAATGTCCCATTTGATAATACATAAGACTAGAGACATTTAAGTACCAACCTTGTTATAGTGATTAGAGATCTCATCAACCATAATCACTATCATGGTTTCTCTATCACAGATTGATACTAGGGACGTTACTATATATGTACAACAAATAATATGAAGATAAACAATATATAATAACATAAGTGCTTTTATTAATCATAATAAAGTTATTACATGAACTAAATAGACTGTAAATGACCCGACCCGGTCGGATCCGGTCCAACCCGATTGGGTTTAGGACACCTTTCCAACAATATCATCTCAAGGTATCTAAACTGCTAAACTTATTATATTGACTGATAATGACTTCTTAAAAGTGGAAAAGTAACAAGAACATTGAACTCATAAATCAAGAATTCAAATTAATTTTTCGGAAGAGGATGTTCCTCTTGAGTCTACAAACTTATGTGACATTGATAAGTATGTCACTACTGTCACTCGTGATAAGCAAGAGACAAAACAAAATTAGTTCAAAGATGACGAGAATGATTTGGTATCAATCTCACTAGGCATCCCACAGTTCATGAGTAGTGTTTACTCAAATGAACTGATAGTTCACGGCCATTTCCTTTAAAGAAAGCCAAGAATGGGAAGGTAAATGTCTACAATTATAAGTCGTCTAAACTAAATAAGTTAAAGGCTAAACCGAAATATTAATCAAAGAAAGTAAATGATAAGGAAAGTGATTTCGGATCACTAACCTATGAATCCTTATAGACTTTCTTAACCGAGTAAGTTGACTCAGAAGCTAAAGTTCTTTTTGTTGAAATAGTTTCCTAAACCCAATCGGGTTGGACCGGATCCGACCGGGTCGGATCATTTATACTATTTTTTACGTTTATACATATATAAAATGGTTTTTCTGTTGTCATATATATGTTCTTTTAGAGAACCAATTATGAATTGTTATATGATAACGTCCCTAGTATTAAACTGTGGTAGAGAAACCATGATAGGCGATGATGGTTGATGAGATCTCTAATCACTTTAATAAGTTTGATACTTAAATGTCTCTAGGCTGATGTACTATTAAACAGGGCATTGATAGTATGAACAAGCTAGCACGTATTAGATGTCTTCTGTCTTTAAGGGCAGGGATAGATCTCGTCTATCGAAGTGTAGAGACACTTGGACTGTACGTGGACGTGTATTAGAGAATGCGTACGTTAGACTGACCCACTTACATTAAGTGTCACACTATGTGGTGGTGTAATTATCCTTTAGACCGGAGTCTTCAAGGCATCACGGTGTGGATTGTCATGCTTTGACACTATTGAGATTTCCCCTAGCCACGGGGCGATCATGAGGTAGTGATTGGGTGTGATACTGAAGCATGCGGAGTATACATGTTTGGTCGTTTGGGAATCGCGTACCCTATCAGTAGGGGTGAATATCCGAAAGGGCCTTCTTATAAGGAATGGATTACTCTCGTGAATCTTTGCAAAGTGGAAGTAAATGAGTTACTTCGAGAGAGCTTGATATCCAGATTATAAGATACGATCGTTAATATATCGACACTCGAGATACGATCGTATGGATATTATTACAGCAATAAGATTGTAAATTACACGGTAACTGTTTCACATAGAAGGTAGTAGTCATTGCATTTTTTCTCTTTCGATGATTGGGGGTCACAGTGTGTTGCTAGACGCTATCCCGTGATCGTTAGGCATGAAGGGCATTTTCGTAATTCGCACTTTGTGTCTACGGCCAACATATTCGGAAGCCTATCAGGTCACACACATATGAACATCTAGCCGGATTAAAATGTGGTTATAGATGATAACCAAATAAGGAAAATTTATCTCAAGACTATAAAGGTTATAGTGGTAAATTAATATAGTGGTATTTATTTATTATGAATAAATATAATACAAGATATTAATTGTGTTGATTAATTAAATATATTTATATATGGGGCGAAATATATGTGTATATGATACAGATTGATTTTGCAAATTAATTAATCATAGTATTATATTAATATTAGATATTAATATATATGTATAAATATATATGTGTTGGCATGAATTGTATATGAATGTGATGTGTGTATATTCACGTGTCCAAGGGATGCATATTTAAGTAGTACATATTCATATATAAATGGATTTATATGTGATATATACACATGTGTAAATTAATTTATGGTAACAAGATAAATATAGTCAATATAAGATATTGACAATATATTGAAAATATTTAATATAGGATATTAAATTAAATGAGATAAATCAATCAAGGAGATTTTCCTTATTTTATTAGGAAAATGTTTTATTTCTCCCCAACACCTATATAAGAAAGAAGTTGGCTAGCTCTTTTGTACACCACAATTCCAAGAGCTAATAGTTCTTGTGAAAAATAGAGAGCTTCTTAGGAGAGATTTTGAGAGAGAGAAAAAGTCGGTCTAGCAACCGAATTTTTCTGGTAGCAATCCATGATGGGATTCCGGCGGGCTGTTCGTGTGGATCACCGGCAGAGGCCGAACACTTGGGCGGCTCTATGCAGAACTACTCTCCTTAGACGGTCAAAGCGTCGATCTTTTAGATCAAGCAAGGTAACCACCGTCTTTAGCTTATTTGTTTATTGCTTAAACGAAGTCGATCTTGGGTCGATAAGAAATAAATTTTGAATTCCGCTGCGTTCTGCGTAGATTTCCTAACACTTTTGTTAGAACAAGGTAGCTGAGCATTCATGATAAAGAGTAGACAACGGGCAGTTATTTCAGCTAAAATAGTGGGAGTGATATAAGGAAATAAATTTCGGATTTTAATCCTTGAATATCAAAGAAATATAATTTATGTTTTCAGATTCGTTTGAACAAATGGATTCACTTTCACATCGATAATATAGTTGCCTTAAAGAAAGTGAATATGACATTTGTATACGACTCTGAGACTCAGACTTTTTCCGATATAGTCAGAACCACTAAGTAATGTTGAAAATGTATATATAACACATCATAATTTATTAAGACAAATGGTTTCCGTATTTAGATAAACGATTCTTCAGCATCTATTAGTGCATATATCCTAAAGATAAGATTTGAAGACTGGCTAAGGGTGATTCCTATCTCCCAGTCTAAGAACACTATCTCAAAGGAAAAATGACTAAGTAACCTTACAATTAGGAAATGGTAATAGAGCTAAAGAAGAAACACAACTTGTTCATATTGACCTTCGGGGTCTTATGAAGGATACAAGCTAGTGGGAGTTTTTTGAATAATAGACATTTTGTCTAAAGACTACTCGAAACGCCGAATAGTTTATCTAAATATTTGGAGGAATCTCTGATATTAATAGAGAAAAGAGTATTCCATGCTCAGATATAGGCCATAGCATAGTATTTGGAACTGATGCTCGGCCTACCTCCGAGTGAAACGATTTCACTGAAAGGATAAACCATGTATTGTCTTGTATAGTTATTGATATGCTACATTACACTGATTAACTCAATTAAGCTATTGATTGAAAAATAACGGTTTACATTGTTGTGCAATACCGAGAAGTCTACCTAGAAGATGCTTATGAATTTGTGGATAAGGAGTAAAGTAAAATTATACCACTTCGGCAAATAGAGGCATTTAGCATTTATGCTTGAAGTTAGGACTGGAGATTTTGCATACACGTTCAGATGGTGACTAAACGTGAAATATCTTAATGCAATGAGTGAAAGTTGGTTATAAGATTCTTAAGATCAGAAAGTGACGGTTGTACTGTCACAGCCTTTCTGAAAGGATGTTTAAATAACAACCTTGGACCTTGAAGTAAAGTTACTCAAGGAGTTACTATCTAATTTAATCAGACCACATCCAACATTGGTTGTTGGGAAATACGCTGATAAATACTACTAAACCAGATCAGAATGTCAATCCACCCAAATGCAGTGGGAGTATGGTTTATCCATTGACTCACTGTGATCATGCAGACTTTACTGTCTACTGGGGGTGATTGATCACCTATGGTCTTTTAGGGAAGACTGTATAGGATTCTGACAATAGGAGGTTGGTTTAAAGCCATAAACCTGTATATGGAGTTTTGATACTCTAGTTCTGTTCATACTCTAGTAGAACCACCTGAGTGTCTCAGGCCCAGTGGAAGTAATTGGATCTACATGGAAAAGAGTCAAATGAATGGGAAAGTTTAACTTTCTAAGCAAAGCCAAGTGGTCTAGGGGTAATTCCCTGAGAAGTAGAGATTTAACCAGGGGTGATGCCCTAAAACCCTCTCACCATTCCGCCTTGCTTGACTCCCTGAAAAGCAGAAAGACTAACATGGGTGATGCTCTGAAACTTTCTTGACGTACAAAGGAGCTTGAATTCATTCGGAACAGAAGGGTTTTAGCTTAAAGCCAATGGTAGATTGACTGCCTATGCTTAAATCCATTGATGGATTAAAGTAAACCTTCAGGTCATTGAAATTCACATGTTTTGAAATGTGTGGTTTTGACCAGAATATTGATGAGTCTTTTGTAGACCAGAGAATCAATATTGGTAAAGTAGTAGACGTTAGTGTTTATACAGGTAACACTGCAAAAGTTGTGAACAACATGGGTGTGTTATCTGAAGTCAAGAACTGACGAGCCAAAACTTCTCTGAATCAGAGAAGTGGAGTATATTCTTAGAATTTGATTCGGTCAAATTCATGAGAGCAAGCAGTGTCAGTGTCCTATTCACCTTATTGTTAAGATGATGATGCATTTTCGAATGCTAGATTCAACGAGAGGTTTCCTACCCAACCTCTCACGGAATAATTCTCTCAATCTTCGGATATAGAGAAAATGGGATAGATTCTCTTTTGGATAGAGAAAGTCATATTATTAAAATTCAGTTAAAGTCGAGTCTTGGATTCGAGCAATGGATAGCAGTATAGTACATCCTCAAGTACCTTTAGAGAACGATGAGTTGTATGCTTGAGTATTCGGGTGCAAACCTGAGTATTGTTAACTACACTGTTTCTGATTTTTGTCGGATTAAGGATGATCGTGAATCGATCTCAAGCTCTGTGTTTACTCATTGTGATGGAGCTACAGTCTGGAGCAATCCAGCAGTGCCAATTTGACTCTGTTAGTCGAATACATAGCAGCTTTCGGAGCAGCTAAAGAGGCAGTGTGGCTCGAGAAGTTCTTTGTTGGATCATGAAGTGATTCCAGGTCTCGAAGAGCTGACACCATTTTACTGTGAAAACAGTTGAGAGGTAGCTCATGCAAAGGATCTTCGCAATCATAAGAGGTCAGAAGCATATTGAAAGTAAGTACCACCTGGTCAGACAGATCGTGCAGAGAGGCGACGTTTGGTTTTAAAGATCGCCTCGAGCCGACAACCTAGCTGATCAGTTTACCAAGTTGCGTGACATCTAGTGTCACTGATAAGTGCTTGGCGGGTATGAAACTGGGAGATATGTCTCATCTGCTTTACAGCAAGTGGGAGAATGTTTTGGATAGAAGGAATAAGGATGTGGTGCTCTAAAAAAAATCATTGCTTGTCATTAAGGGCAAGTGGGAGATTGTTAGATATAGTGTGCCCGAAAGACAGTTGTTGCTTGTCCTTACGGGCAAGTGGGATATTGTTGGAAGTAGCGCCCGAAAGACAATTTATGTAATTGCTTTTATAATTAGTAAATGACAGATTTATTCTCATCTTATTATTGGCTTCGTGCTTATAAGTAATACACTACTGACAACCCTAAGTCGTATCATATGTAGCCATATAACTTAGTGTGTGTTACACATGAGGATTAAGTTTATGGTGATACACTTGAACTGTAAGTCCGTGGTGAAGTTAATCAAAGTATGGGGTCTATTGATTAAACCACCATTAATGCGTCAAGAACACTTTAAAGTGTGACCGTCTTATCCGGACCGTCGACATTGGTTGTCTAAGTGGGGTATTTATATATGATGAGAGTCGTATAGGACTGGACCGATTTAATATGAGTTTCTCATATAATTCCGTGATTGAGAAATCTTATTAAATCATAAGATGATCATATATGGATTAACCTTAATCCTGAAGTGATTACAGACTCCTACTGGTTTCAGGATATGGTTTGATGTGTTCGTTAAGGATCGCTAAGAGGCGCGGTCCGAATCACTTTCACGTTGGCACTATTCTGGAATCAGTTAGAAGTGTGTGTCTCACATATATGGAATCCATTCCTTCCTTCGGGAAGTAGAAAGACAATCCCCTTCTTTTTTAATCCTAGAAACTGATCGATCCACTGAATTCGTATTGGTTTAGAACTAATTGATCACTAGTGGGTTAATGGTAAATAAGGATAAGTTGTATTGAAGAAGGTTTACGGAAATAATCCCGCTTCATTACGGATAGTCTATGGAGGATTAGTTTATATGTAATGATTATATCAATGGACACTTATCGACTCGACTCGACGTTTTGAGAATAAGTTATATCTATAATCGATAGAGTTCAGTTTCGGATTTATGGTGGCGTAATTCCGGAATTAATAAGTTGAGTAGAAATATTATGTTCGATGAATATTTTATTCAATTTATTGTAGCTACTGGTTATAGGTCCATGGTCCCCGGGTTGGCTCCTAACACACGAGAGTTTTCTTGTTTTATGGAACCTCGAGAATAAATTAAATAGTTGGTCTATTTAATGAATATGCAATATTATTTATTTGATAAATAATATGTAAAATAGAAAAAACATTTTCTATTAAAATGGCTAAAAAGTGGCGCATATTTTGTGGATAATTAGGGAACGAAATTTTTCTAGATTATGTCACATGTGTAATTAATTAATTATCTATTTATTGGATAATTAATAGAAAAAAAATAGAGATAGATTTTTTGGGAATTATCTCTTATCTTTTGGAAAATATCTTTCCTTATGGGAATATGTAATTATGGTGTGAAAATGATAACTCTCTCTTTCCTCCTAACACAATTTAGACTTAATAATTGCGCCACATTCACAAAATAAGGAAGAAAAATTAGTTGCTTGCCTTAGTCATTAAGAGGAGAAAAACTAGTTTTTTCTTGTGCATATTCGAGGAGGTTCTATGGCGAGGATCGACGTCCATCAGTCGTCGCTTGGAGATACAATCCGGAAAATTGTGGCTTCTCTTTCTGTTGATTTATTATTCCTCTTGAATAAGGTGAATCTTTAACCTTATCATAGTTAGATTAATTATTTATGTAGATCATAACGTGGTATAATCGCATGCGAATTTATTCGTAGCTTCCGCTGTGCATGATCGAGCGTCTCGATCGGTGCTGTGAATCAGATCTGACGATCCAATTATAGATCGGATCCGGATTCGGGTTTCTCTATATCCAGCAGGTACACGGTAAGGTCAGGGTATTTTCTCGCATTGAGCTTGTATGGTGGTTTGCCAGATTCGACACATGCGTCATCGTCTTCAGGGCCGGACATAATATGGCGGGATGTTTGGAAAGTCAGTGTGCCACCGCATGTTCATCATTTCTTATGGCGGTGACTGCAGGACTGTTTGCTGATTGGGGAGCAGTTTGCCAAGCGTAATATGGGCTCGGGTATTTGTTTGGCATGTGGCAGGGAGATGGAGTCCTACGACATGTTCTCTTTGATTGCGATTATGCTAGGGAGATCTGGACAAACTCTCCTTTTGGTAGTCAGCGGATGCAGTATGGGTCAAATTTTAAGGAGTTTTTTGGTGCGCTGGCACCGCGTTACGCTCCAGAGGAGGTCTCAACCTTTTGCCTGCTTCTCTGTAACCTTTGGAAAGCCCGATGTAGCATGGTTTTTGATGATGTGCCTATTTATGTATCCCGCGTGGTTTCTGCATCCTTAGTAGGGGCAATGTAGTATCGTATGACCGTGTGCGCTTCTCATACGGCCTCTGAGGGGGCTGCCCATCCGATTATATGGAGTGCTCCTTCAGTGGGTAGCTGGAAATGTAATTTTGATACTTCTGTTGCGGACTCGGGCTCTGGTGTGGTTTGATATTCAGAGTTGGGCTCGGCTCGATCACTGCAGCCTTGGAGATGCAGGTGATCCTTTTGGCGATGGGGGAGGATATTCGTTTGGTACTTTTTTCCGTTACCTTCGAGTCCGATTGTCTGCCTTGCGTTCAAGCCTTATTACATCCGTCGGATGGTTTGTCTGTTTTCAGCTGCTTAGCACGTGACTGCCTCGCGCTTATGTCATTTGTTTTTTTTTCTTCTTTTACATTTGTCAAGCGTACCCGGCACATATTTTGGCTAAACATGGGTTAAGTCACATAGATCGTATTGCTTGGGGAACATCTCACCCTCATGATGTAATCTATGCCGCTATTGCGGACTTGGCTTAGAAAAAATTCTACTTTTCTTCACAAAAAAAACTATATATTTTTATCTAAAAGGTTTTCCAGTGGAGTCACCGAAACCTAAAACTGTATTTTTTATCAACAACATTTTTAACAACAAAAATACATTGTTATAATATTTAAAAAAATCAGATCTCATTAGGGTCACATGACCCCACCCTGAAACATATAGATTCGCCCCTGCTCATAGGATCGAAGAAAAATTCATTTATTTTCTCATTCTTAAAGTTTTTTTTATATTTTTTTCCGGAATCATAGAGTTTAAATTTACGTAATAGATTAGTTGCTGTACCCTTAGGCCTGTAAAAGAGCCGAACCCTACCGAACCTTGGAGTAGTTCGGTTCGGCTTGAACATGTTCGAATACATGGCTCGATACGGATCGAAATTTTCGAGCCTAAAATATCATGATTCGGTTCGGCTCGAACTTAAAAAAAAGGGTAAAAATTCGATACTATTCGGCTTGAACAGTTCGAACATGTTCGGTCCGATAATTCAAAAATACCCAATAAATAATTCTAGTTTAAAAATACATGTCCAAAACCAAAACAATACATTACATGTCCTAAAATATAACATAACATGTCCAAAATGTTCAAGGCCCTATTCCAAAATATAACATAACATGTCCAAAAATACCCTACAACTCTACGAGCCGAACATGTTCGGCTCCTTTGTCCGAATACCAATTTCCAAGGCCCTATTCTACGTTTGATGATACGAGCCGAGCCCCGAACCGAATTTTTTCGAGCCGAACACGTCGAATCGAATCGAACTTTAAGGCTTATTTACAGGCCTATGTACCTTATTTCCCCCCCTTTTTTTGCTTTATTGAATAACATACTTAATTTCTTAAAAACAAACAATTAGATAATAATTCTATCATTTAATAATCTTATATACTTGTTTCAAAAAAAATAATCTTATATCCTTCCGAGGTTTCATAAAAAATCCATTTTTTTTTTTTTTTTTTTAAAGCCCCCGGTGTCCGGAACCCACTGGTCCGACTAATCCGGAGTCAGTCCTTGTTGTGCCTGCAGAGTCTGACTCTTACTCAGGGATTGAGACTTGGCCAAGAGCTCTTTAAAAAATCCATTTCATTCGTGCATACATTAAGAAAAGCATTTAAATAATGGAGTATAAAATAATAAAAAAGATATGCGCACTACACACTATTAATAATCATAGTTTTTAGAAAGATGCCATCATCCTTGTCCATTTGCATTAAGATAATAGACAAACTGTGAACTCATAGTTGTTCTTTTGTCGTCTTATGAACATGCACAACTAATCCATAAATCCTTCTCTTGAAGGGTTAAATTCTAACCATGAGGATCCTCATTTTCCATGTTTTACGAGATAAATGTAGATGTTAATCACATAACTTTGTGACTCAGAGTCATGAGTTTACTATTATACCAAAGAACTGAAAGAAGTCCTCCTCTACGGGACCATGTCCTACGAGATGAGTGAAGAAGTTAATCAGATAAACTAGTGGTCCAGAGTCATGAGTTTGCTATTATACCAAATAACTGAAAGAAGTACCCCTTTACGGTGTTTAAACATCTACACTCCAGTTTAATTAAGGTTCACTTGTCATTTAAAACACCCAAACTGTTTACCATGTAGATCTGATGCATTGTATTCAGGAGTAGCAAACCTGATTGTGATTTTATTACGTAGTTGCATCTAGAAATCATGACATTAGAAACTTGTATGTGCTTGTGTATCGGTCGGTCCTTGCTTAGATTATGGTAAACCTGTTGAAATAGTGTCCTAAACCCAATCGGGTTGGATCGGATCCGACCGGGTCGGATCATTTCTACTATTTTTTTGTGTTTATACATATATTAAATGGCTTTTCTGTTATCATATATATGTTCTTTTAAAGAACCAATTATGAATTGTTATATAATAACGTCCTTAGTATTAAACTGTGATAGAAAAACCATGATAGACGATTATGGTTGATGAGATCTCTAATCACTTTAATAAGTTTGATACTTAAATGTCTCTAGGCTGATGTATTATTAAATAGGACATTGATAGTACGAACAGGCTAGCACGTATTAGATGTCTCTGTCTTTAAGGGCAGGGATAGATCCCGTCTATCGAAGTGTATAGACACTTGGACTATACGTGAACGTGTATTAGAGAATGCGTACGTTAGACTGACGCACTTACACGGTTAAGTGTCACACTATGTGACGGTTGTGTAATTATCCTTAGGACCGGAGTCTACATGGCATCACGGTGTGGATTGTCATGCTTTGACACTATTGAGGTTTCCCCTAGCCATGGGGCGATCATGCGGTAGTGATTGGGTGTGATACTAAAGCATGCGGAGTATACATGTTCGGTCGTCTGGAAATCGCGTACCCTATCAGTAGGGTGAATATCTAAAAGGGCATTATTATAAGGAATGTCTTACTCTCGTGAATCTTTGCAAAGTGGAAGTAAATGAGCTACTTCAAGAGAGCATGATATCCAGATTATAAGATACGGTCCTTGATGTTTTGACACTCGACTAACGACTGTATGGATATTATTACAGCGGTAGGATTGTAAGTTACACGGTAACTGTTTCACATGAAAGGTAGTAGTCATTGCATTGGACTCTTCCGATGATTGGGGGTCACGGTGTGTTGCTAGTCGCTATCCCGTGAGCTAAAAGTTCTTGTGAAAAATAGAGAGCTTCCTAGAGAGAGATTTATGAGAGAGAAAATGTCGGCCTAGCAGCCGAGTTTTTCTGGTAGCAATCCATGATGGGATTCCGGCGAGGTGTTCGTATGGATCACCGGTAGAGGCCGAACACTTGGGCGGCTCCGTGCACAACAACTCTCCTTAGACGGTCAAAGCGTCAATCTTTTAGATCAAGCAAGGTAACCACCGTCTACTAGCTTATTTGTTTATTGCTTAAACAAAGTCGATCCTGGTCAAAGGAAATAAAAATTTGAATTCCGCTGCGTTCCCAGGTAGATTTCCTAACAGTGGTATCAGAGCGAGGTTTCGAGCTTAAGCAATAAGCATATTAATTTGCGTAGTTAATTTTTTCGTTTAAATCACGTAATTAAAAGATGAAAGATTTTAGATTTATAAAACGATACACGAAAAGAAAAAAAGAGATCTGGAGGTGCTTGGCCGACTGGCGGCGGCGGTAGGGCAACCTGCTGCCGGCGTCGTTTGACTGGTCAAAGGGTTGTGGATCTCTAAATTTTTGTTTTGTGTATTTTATGTTTATATATGGTTCATAATTGTGATTAATATCTCCTTTGTTTAGTTAGTGTCATGTGGCCACTTAATGGTTCAAATAGTTTGGCCATTGGGATACCACATGGCATTAAAATAATACTGGCATTTCCAAACTTTGTTTGGAATAGGCCTAGGCCCTTTATAAATATTTGATTTGGGAAAAGGCCTAGGTCTAGGCCACTTTCAAAATATTGATTTTGGAAAGTGGTCAGATACATCAACCAAAATATTGGCCTTTCCAAATTTTGTTTGGAATAGGACTAGGTCATTTTTAAAATATTTGATTTTGAAAAATGCCTAGGCCCCTTTTAAAATTTTGATTTTGGAAAGGACCAAGGGAGATGCCTTTTGGTTTAAGAAACCAAAGGCATCCCTTTTTTATTAGGAATCAAAAGGAAAAAACAAAAGAGACCTAATTTTAATTTTGATTTATTTTTGGAATAGTTCTAATTAATTATAATTAAAATTGAAATCAGTTTAAAATTAATCGTTAATTTTATTTCGATTAAAATCATTTAATTAATTAAATGTTAATTAGTTAATTGATTGGATAAAATTATTTAATAGATTAAACGTTAATTGATTAATTAACACGCAAGTAGTTAAAATTTTAATTTTATCTTTTTCATATGATGTTATTGTATGGACTAGATATAGTAGATATAATGATTATATGGACCTCGATTGATCATGGACTCGACCGATAGGATAGATGTGAATAGTTTTATTTTTCTGTTGATTTAAAAATTATCCTAGACCGTTATGAAGAACGTGACCTAGTTTATTTTCTGCATTTATCCCATTCCCGTTAGCTCCCCCCGTGTGCGGCGGGTGTATTATTAGATAGAATTAAATGTAACAAGAATGGAGCAGAAGATGGAGACCAAAGAAAGAAAAATAAAGATCCCATTGGAGATGGCGCATTAAAGATCCTATTGGCGGTTGCAGCTACCCTTAGATTGTGACCGGCGGTTTCGTCAGTTTGTATTCGAAACCGTGCCTAGGAAAAATCCATGATCATACCGGTTACTTTATGCATTAATTTATTTTGTGCTTGTATTTATTTTATATGATACGATAGATGCATGACTAGGCACGATCTAAATAAATCTGTAGGATGTATGTCTATAGAGATAGATATATTTGATTAGACCGTAATTAAATTAATTAAGTGAATTAATTTACGTAAATACTTCCACAACAAAAATCAAGTCGAAACATTGTCTCCCAATATTATAGCGACGGTGAAGAGCCCTTGTTCGGATCCAATTGATCGGCCCTCATCGGGAGTTGACCTACCTCGGGTATATCGTCATTATTGAGATATGATCGTATGAGATCTCACGAATATTGGGTTATGACTTGACTAGAGTATTGCAGGGATTGGCCCTCGTCAGGACCGTCTTATTCTAGAGGCAAGGGGTTGACTACCACATAAAGATGTGTATTGTCAAAGAGTTGACTGGTCAACCACCAAGAGTCACATAGAGATATGATTGGTAAGTGTTACATACCTTTCGAATTATTCCGGTTGATCGGCCCTCGTCGGGAATCGGGGTAACCAGATGGGATCTTGGCCACTAAAGAATTTTGAAAAGATTCTTGAAAGTCAAATTGAGAGTAGTTGACTAGTGGGAGCAAAATCATAAATCAAAAGAACATTTTTGATTTTGCGTGTATAAACAACGCTCTTTTATCTTTATTTTTATGTTGTAGTTTTAGCAAACTTTATATTTATGTTTTTATTCTCGATTAGTAAAACCAAATTATGATTGTTACCTTTTGAGAAACGTTCTCAAAATATGGTTAAGTAATCTTAATCCTTTTAAAATACGCAATGACACGAGCAATCCCGTTATAGTAGTTGGAGATAAGGAGACTACATATTTGATGGAGTACTCAAAGCCTTTAATTTTTAATGAAAGTGGAAACTCATGATAATATTAAATCATTTGAATTAAGTTTCAACGAATTAATCATATATTGGATACGATCCAAGATGATCATTCTGTCATACGATTAATTCAAACATTGGATAAGAATGACCACATCGAATTTTGGAAAGGTTGTTTTCAGAATTGTATGATTTAAGTATCGACTTAATTCAATCATTGCTTAAAGGTTAATTGAATAGTTAATGTTTTGAATACGATTCAAAAGGTTAAATAAACTATTTAATAAACTTTAGATTTTCTTTATGAAATGAAATTACAGACATAGCTCTTGTGATCTTTCTTAAGTCTTATGAAGACTACATTAAGAATTATTTACAAGTGCTTAAAGGATTAAAAAGGAAGGTTAGGGCATGTGCTTAAAATGAGAGATCTTATCGAAGTCTCTATTCTAGGCAAGTGAGTTGAGATAAATCTATCTAAGTACAAGTCAACTCTTAGATATATGATATCTTACGAGTATGATTAAATTAGAAAGATTAAATACAGAATACACTTAGAAACAAAAGTGAAGCAAACGTTGCGACATTTTCGGTATTGTATTCTGAATCTGGTAAGCTGATAAAGGAACTAAATAAACGTTATTGTGTTCCGGTTCTTATAAAGAACACGAGTTCAGTTCTTTGTTAGGATTTAGTAGATGATGAGAGATAAATTTATGATCATTATTATGACATTTCGCCCCAATATTGATACCATTTTGAGCATTATTGTATCAAATCAAGTCAAAATTACTAAGTTTTATTCAAATGTATAATTAGTAGTTATTATATAAATTATCGTATTTTTATAAGTTTTTATAAGTTTTTGCACCGGTTTTAGTGACCGGAGTGTCGTGTCTGTTTTACGCGGGTATTTTCTGTTTGTTTCTTTGCAGAATCCTAAGATGAACTGAAATCCCGAGTATCGACACTTTTTGAAGTCAATTCAAGTCATTGGAAGGAAGTTATAAAGCGTCACTGATATAAGTCAAATGATCAAAAGGATAATCGTTTCTTAAATAAAAATCCCGAGTATCGATGGGAATAACCCTTCAAAACGACATTTTCAGAAAAAGTGTTCTTCACGAAAGTTATAGATCTTCAAGTAAACGTTCCGATGCACTTTGAATCACGTTAATCGGACTTCTACAACTCAAGTTATGAAGCGTCACTAGTTCAAGTGATCAACTAGTGGAAATCCCGTAAAAGACTCGACATACGAATGGCTCATCAAAAAGACGTTATCTGAAAAAGTGTTCTTAATGAAAGTTGAAGATCTTCATATAAGCTTTCCAATGCAATTTAAATTATGAAGATTGGAGTTCTACAACTTAAACAAATGATCAAGTGGCTGGCTAATCGATTTGGGTTAATAAAAATCCCGAAATAGCTTGAGGAACACGAGGTAATCAAGAAGGCGTTTTCTGGAGAAGAGTCCTTCATGAAAGTTGTAGAATTTCTCGAGACCTTAATTTTGACATTTCGTTTGTAATTTTTGGAGGTCTACAACTCAAGATATGAATTTTAGAAGTTTAATATATAATTATATATAATTATATATACATACGCTGCACATGGCACATGCAGAGAAATGATTGCAAATCATGATTCCGGACCGGCCCGGCCCTTACCCGGCCCAGTCCGGCTACCCCTTTTGTAGCCTATATATATGTACCAAATGAGACTAATAAACGGCCCCTTCTTTTCTCTCTTTCTCGTTCCTTTCTTCTTTGTTTTTTTTCTTGCATACACTTTGTATATATATATATATATATATATATATATATATATATATATATATATATATACACACACACACACACACGTCCCAATATATATATATATATATCCATATATATATATATATTTCATCTATCTTCTTTTATTTTTAGTTTGGGCCTAATGTATGTATACATATATACATGTATGTATATATATGTTTTATAAATAAAGTAGTACTGTTTGTAATGCTTTCGAGAGGATTATCCGAAAGTTATAGTGAAGAAGTTGTTATTTTCAGAGGATACGGCTTTGATCTGCAATAATCGGGTAATTTTATCAAGTTATTACTTTTGTTGTTTATTTATATATATATATTATATCTATCACTATGTTAAGCTAAAAATATATCTAGCCAAGATATGAATCTGAATTAGTTAATCTTTTGGTAAAATGAATGATCGACTCTGGTAATCATGATTAAAACTAATTATAATGAATCTTTTTCTATTTTGCAACGTATTGATAATATATTCGAATGACGTAATCAACCATGATGAATACCACATATAACTTGGCGGCGATGTCTCGACCGGAGAAGTCGGGATATGAGTAAAAATAGAAAACCGGAGGGTAAAAATGGCCGTCCTGATTAACGGAATCCTATTTCCTACCCGGGCGATTTGTCCTGGAAAGATGAATCTTATTGAAATTTGTACTCGAGATCTTAATAATGTTAAAATCACGGTTTAATTGAAACTACACCGTTTGTGTTAAATCGATCCGCTTGACAACCGGAGCCTCTTGAATAACATCGGCCGTCTGACGAACGGAATAACCTCTTTTATCCGGGTAGATTTGTACTCAATACTGCTCGGACTAACTAAGATTAGCATGGGCGATTTGTGGACCTTGGGTGATGACATTTGACATATGACAATTTCATACGCTCGTGTGAGGAGGAGTTGTCTAGCTTAGAGTACACCGATTCATATATAATTTACACCTTGAATAAAGGAAGATCTGTCTCATTTATTTCTACTAAAAGATATTGATTCAGTAAAGTATTCTTGGCTAGATCTAAAAATATATATATTATTTATTTTTTTACAGTTTTACTAACATCTAACTAATCTAACGATCTAACCCGATAAAACTGATAAAACTGCGACTTAGATCGAGTTAATAATAGCTTCTTGGTGTTTAACCCCACTTAAAAGAATTACCATGTTTTCCTCGAGGAATACGACTGACTCACCGGACTAGAGCTACAATTTGACCCGGTACACTGCCGGTTAGGATCTGTATAGCCTAGGTAATGTCCGTCAGCTTTCTGGCGCCGTTTCCAAGGTTAGGTTTAGGTCTGTCAGTAGACATATTCAATTGTAAGGCATAAATGTTATTCCGATAAAATTGAACAGTCACTGAATCTAACATGCTAGATTATTGTCAGCATATAGTTGATATGAGTGATGAAATCTCAACTAAATAATTGTATGGTTGTTATCCTTGATGTTTATGGTTATTCTAGATGACGACTCTCTGGAAGAGAAACGTGTAATCAAATGTCATTCAGATGATGTCTGAACCATGTGATTATGAATCAATCGTGTGGAAATATTACAACATTATATATTACGAACCATGTGATTATGAATCATGTGGGTAATAAGTATCTTATTTAAAGAGGAATAGTGCTAGTCTCTCTCAAATTGTATCTATTTATACACCTCTCATATCAATGAATAATACACTTTTATGAAAAGGTTATGAAATCTAGGAAATTGACTAGAGCCTAAACATATTGATGTTTGTTGGCTTATGACAATTTATACCATAAATAATTGTTTATCTCTCTCTTAGACTATTTTTAGAAATAGTTGAATGTGCTTATTGAAGTACAACAATTCGGAAAGCTCGAAAAGTTTGAGCTAGTACGAATATGAGATTGATGAGCTACTTAGGAATTAATCTTCAATTGGATTGAAGTAATTAATACCTGAAGGGTGTTTCAGAAGTTGTCTGAAAAGGAATAAGATTCCCCCCTTGAAGGATACCATTTTTGGATACGCAATTAGATTGTGCTTCTAAAATGGAAACAACACTTTATATGAGAAAGGTGTGTCGCAAGCCACGCGAAGTATCCCTTACCCGTTTCGGGATAGTGCTCTTATACTTAACCGAGTTCCAAAGAATAAAAGTTGAATAAATTCCATATTAGATATGGAAAGGGATAATGTCGAATCTATCTTAACCGATGATTTGAAGTTGTCATAGGCAAAGTCAGAAAGTCTTGGAGCCTAGTACGACATATGCGACTTTGTGAAATATCTTAGCAAGTACGCTAGATAATGTTTACTTACCCGCGGAGCAAAACTATTTTTCTTTAAACATGCTGTCTTCTAGAGGAAGTGTTTCTTCCAAAAGAAATAGTGGGAGTAAATATGATCTCAAAGGAGTTTGAGAACCACAAAGATATATTCAACCATTGGAACGTGAGCATACGCCACATGGTGATGAGATGTAGAACACTGCTCAGTGCACACAAAAGTTCTGTAAGTCTGTAGATAACCTCAGGCATGAAACGGCTGCTGGTATGTTCATCTTGAAGAATGAATATCTCACGACTTATGAAGGAATGTTTGAAAGGCAAGATTGAGAGATATGGCCAGGAGCCATAATATCTGAATTAGATTTCATCAGTGACAACCAGGTTATGAACCTAGTTTGTCTTACCTAGAGGGAATGTCCCTGAAAGGCTGAGCCCAGTTCTATTCAGACTATGCTTGTTTTAACTTCATATCATGGATATATGATAATGTTGAAGATGTTGGGCAGAAAGCTCGATGTTCATAGACGATAGCATGATATGTGAGCCCATGAGATCCATTTATGGACTCAAACAAGTTTCTTTAGACGGTTTCTTTGTTTGATAATCAAAGGAGTTTGATTTTGTCAAAAGAAGGGATATGCCCAATGTGCAAGATGGATAGTGGGAGTGTGTAACGTTTTTGAGTAAGGTATTGGATACCTCTCTTGGGAATTATCACCCCATGTCACAGTCAATTAATGTTTGGTAGTTCAAGGTCTTTACGAAAGCACTTGGATTAGCAGTTCTTATTTTTGGAAATAAGAATCTATAGTGATAGATTTAACTGATGTTAGATTATAGTTTACCCTTATAGATGTGATGCTAAAAGAGTTTAGCATAGATCGCGACAGGAGATACTGCTAGCCGGTGTTCTCAACATCTATCTATGTTAGGACGTTAGTCCTAAAGATGAGGTGAAAGATGATGCTTATGTAGGTTTCCTTTGCTACAGCGATAGGAACCATCATAAAAGAAATGCCAGATGTTCATAGTCCATGAAGAGTCATGAGCAAGAATCTGGTGAATGTCGAGAATGTCCTTAAACAAGTTAAGGATGGTTTCATAGTTTATCAAAACTTGGAATCATATAAATATAGTTATACAGACGTATATCTTGAGTCTTATAAAGGCGAGTGGGAGCTACAGACTGGGTTTGCAGTCACTTTGATTAAGTGATACAGTGAGCTGGAAATGTTCTTAGCTATGGGTCACTGTAATTTCTACAACTTAGCCAAAACACAATAGTGCCTTGGAGGCGCAACGGGAGCAGTACATGGATCTAGAAGGTTCATTCCTGAACCTTGTACGGTTCTTCCACCTTTTCTATATAGCTGATATAGTAAGTGGATTCATTGCTTGAAGCAAGGACCAGGGTCTCGTCAAAGATCCGTGTGTGTGTTGCGGCGGTTCCTTTGACTTGGTCATTTGGAACATGATATGAAGATAGTCTGAGTACCCACGGATAGCGATCCGTTCACGGCTAGGGCTGGTTGCGAGTATTGTATGAGATTCTTGTGTTTCAACTTGGTCTTGTGTGTGCGAGTGATTGGTTTTAGTCCAAGTGGGAGATTGTTGAAATAGTGTCCTAAACCCAATCGGGTTGGACCGGATCCGACCGGGTCGGATCATTTCTACTATTTCTTTGTGTTTATACATATATTAAATGGCTTTTCTGTTGTCATATATATGTTCTTTTAAAGAACCAATTATGAATTGTTATATGATAACGTCCTTAGTATTAAATTGTGATAGAGAAACCATGATATATGATTATGGTTGATGAGATCTCTAATCACTTTAATAAGTTTGATACTTAAATGTCTCTAGGCTGATTTACTATTAAACATGACATTGATCGTACGAACAGGCTAGCACGTATTAGATGTCTTCTGTCTTTAAGGGCAGAGATAGATCTCGTCTATCGAAATATAGAAACACTTGGATTGTACGTGGACGTGTATTAGAGAATGCGTACGTTAGATTGGCCCACTTACACGGTTAAGTGTCACACTATGTGACGGTTGTGTAATTATCCTTAGGCCCGGAGTCTTCATGGCATAACGGTGTGGATTGTCATGCTTTGACACTATTGAGGTTTCCCCTAGCCATGGGGCGATCATGCGGTAGTGATTGGGTGTGATACTGAAGCATGCGGAGTATACATGTTCGGTCGTCTGGAAATCGCGTACCCTATCAGTAGAGTGAATATCTGAAAGGGCATTCTTATAAGGAATGTTTTACTCTCGTGAATATTTGTAAGGTGGAAGTAAATGAGTTACTTCGAGAAAGCATGATATCCAGATTATAAGATACGGTCGTTGATGTTTTGACACTCGACTAACGACTGTATGGATATTATTACAGCGGTAGGATTGTAAATTACACGGTAACTGTTTCATATGAAAGGTAGTAGTCATTGCATTGGACTCTTCCGATGATTGGGGGTCACGGTGTGTTGCTAGACGTTATCCCGTGATTGTTAGGCATGATTTTTGTAATCTGCACTTTGTGTCGACGGCCAACATATTCGGAAGCTTATCGGGTCACACACATATGAACATTTAGCCGGATTAAAATGTGGTTATAGTTGATAACCAAATATGGAAAGAATTTATCTCATGCTATAAAGGTTATAGTGGTAAATTAATATGGTGGTATTTATTTATTGTGAATAAATATAATACAAGATATTAATTATGTTGATTAATTAAATATACACATAATGTATGTGTGTCGAAATTTATTGTGTATATTGATACACATGGATTTTTCAAATTAATTAATTATAGCATTATATTAATTAAAGAATATTCCGGATACTAAAATATGAGCAAAAGGGGCACAGTTTTCTTTTGTATTGGATACATTTGAGTTGTGCAATTTAATTAATAAGATTACCATAATATTAATATTGGATATTAATTGATATTTGGAAAATAGATTTATGGTAATAAGATAAAGATATATTCAATATAAGATATCTTCAATATATATATTGGAATATATTTAATATAAGATATTGAATATTAATGAGATAAATCAATCAATTATATTTTCCTTATTTTATTAGGAAAAAGTTTTCTTTCTCCTCAATCTACTAGGAAGCTTCTCCCAATCAGATTGAGATACAGTTGGGGCACAGGTACTCCTATAAATAGGAGGGGTTGGCTAGCTCTTTTGTACATCACAATTCCAAGAAATTTAATAGTTAGCATGAAAAAAGAGAGCCTTCCTGTAGATTTATGAGAGAGAAAAAGTCGGTCTAGCAGCCGATTTTTTCTGGTAGCAATCCATGATGGGATTCCGGCGAGGTGTTCGTGTGGATCACCGGTAGAGGCCGAACACTTGGTCGGCTCCGTGCACAACTACTCTCCTTAGACGGTCAAAGCGTCGATCTTTTAGATCAAGCAAGGAAACCACTGTCTACTAGCTTATTTGTTTATTGCTTAAACGAAATCGATCATGATCAAAGGAAATAAATTTTTGAATACCGCTGCGTTCCCGCGTAGATTTCCTAACAAAACTCACTAAAGATACTATGAATTCTCAATAATCATCAACACCCTGAAACTGCACTTACGCGTGAATGGCCATTCATTAATTTCAAGTGGCTGTTAAGCCGGTCAGAAATTCCCACATGCATGTCTAGAATAACATGCCGGCTAGAATACATTACATTATACTTCATTACAATCTAATGCCTTGCCCTCCAAGGCTTAAATGTAAGAGCCCCTCCCTTCGTGGGTCAGACGAAGGTGCAGTAGTCAGAGATAAAATCATCTACTACATCATTGGCATAAAATAAATATTCTTGTTTTTGTTTTTTCTTGTGTGTGATACGTATCATAATAATAGAGATTCTGATGCGGTTCACTTCAAATAGAGAATTTATAAAATAAAATAAAAACTTGATATTTAAATCAATAAAATAAAGAATGTATTTTTGGTACACTATTTTTAGTACATAGAATTATAGGTGCAACAAGTGGCAATAATGGATGCTATACAGATTATTAATGAGGGTAGAAGAGTAATATTAAGGAGTTTGCTTTCTCCCAAGTAACCAGCAAGTGTAATTGTCCCATCTGCAATTACACGAGCAAGTGTACCAGCTTCTGTTGATAATAGGCCACCATTGTAGGTTCCACGTGATAGCCTTGATGACATTACTCTTGATAGAAGTGACAAATTTACCCCTGAAATAAATAACAAATAGGTTTATGTTCATATGTGTGTTCATCGAAAACCGACCGGATATCCAGAAGGGAGCCTTTATTTGCATCACGACGATTTTATCGGTGCCTCAAGGCTTATCATACATCACACTATATCAATGTTTTGAAAATTGGTCGTCGGTTTTTGGATCCAGAATCAACTTTCAGAAAATGATACTAGTGTAATGCAAGTAGATGTGAGGTATGGTAAATTCGGTGTGGTGCAAATAATAGCTCCATATCTAGAAACCGGGGTACAAACCAAAATTCAAAGCATCTATTTGCATCACGGCGATTTTATCGGTGCCTCAAGGCTTATCATACATCACACTATATCAATGTTTTGAAAATTGGTCTTCGGTTTTTGGATCCAGAACCGACTTTCAGAAAATGATTCTAGTGTAATGCAGGTAGATGTGGGGTATGGTAAATTCGGTGTGGTGCAAATAATAGCTCCATATCTAGAAACCGAGGTACAAACCAAAATTCAAAGCATCAGAGGCACAAAGTGTATTTCTTTCAACACCTAAACGACATTGTTTTTAAAAATAAAATAAAAATTCTTTTCCGAAAATCTACCGGGGTGAGGAGGGGAGGGATCCGGTGGGGGTGCATGTGCTCTCGATGATCCACGTGTACGGATAGATCTGTGTTGGGAATATGCGTCGAGTCCCCCCGTTGGATGGGTACCCTACTAGTATTTAAACATGTAACTATGTGAACAAACAACACATGTTTGTGGGAGACAGGGTGTAATCGAGTTGAGTTGAGTCGATATTTACAAGGGCTCAAGATTGACTCCACTAAGAAGACTTGAGCTTGAAGTTCAACTTGAACTCGACCAAGTTATCAAAAGGCAAGATCAAACTGGGCTTGTTTACTACATTGAAATAATTAGACTCGACTCATAACTCATAAGCTCGAGTATTGTTAGTATATTTTATCAAATGTAGCAAGCTCGAATTTTGACTCATTTCACAATTCGACTTGACTTGTAATTAACGATGTAAAGCTCCATTAGCTCGCTAGCTACTCGAATACGAGATATTGAAGATTGAGATCGTCTCGATTAACTATTCGAGTAGCTCAAACTCAGAAAAAACAGAATCGAGTCAAACCCGTTTACGTGTAGTCGAATACGAGAAGATCATACCTTCTAATACTTCAGCAGAAACAAAGACAATTAATCCAGACCCAACATACTGTGGCACAGAATATGGGATTATCGTTTGAAAACTGAGGATTATTCCCAGCAATACCACAATCTCTGAACCCAACAATATTTGCCTGCAGATAAATAAATTAATAAATTATTAGAGCACTTGCATCAGATGCTATAAAAGAATACTCTATTTTACAGTTTTAAATACGCATTTTTCTAGTTTATAGGATCTCTATCTAAGATGAAATGCATCATATTATCTATTTTACATAATGAGGTAGATATAAAGGAAAATTTACAAAATCTGGATAAATGCAGTAGATATATGCTACAGTGTTGCCTTTCCTAAATCTAAATGTTGAAATCTCTAAAATACAGTTTTTAAAGGATTTACGGTATCTACTGCAAGTGCTCTTATACAATGATAAACCGTAAAGCGAGCCTCTAGAAGTATTTGCATTAGTCTTTTAGATGTCTCTTTTTAACAGATTTTCCATTTCACAGACTCAAAAACCAAACCACGTTTCTCTACTTTACAGATTCTCTTTAGTCTGTGTGAAATGAATGAATCAGAATCTCTACCGCAAAACAATTTAAAGATAGAAAATATGTGTTTTGTGCAACAATATTACAAGTCATGCGGAATTTTAAGATTTTCGTATTTTACAGATTCACTGATTTACGGTATCTACTGCAAGTGATCTAACAAAAAGAGAATTCAATGCAAGCAAGAAAAATTTACCTGTCTTCAAACATGTTGCTTATGTAAGAACCAACAACAATATTAACAGGTAGAACAGTTAAACCGAGGCAAGCAAGAAACACAGCAACCGCACTCGTGGACCAATGAAAGTAATACGTGGTGACCACGCTCGATTCCGAAAGCAAAATCTCCATTACATATTTCAGCATGAAGTATATTAGAAGCTGAACCTGCAAATACATCACAATATTGTAGCCATTCATGTATTGAATTCACTTTTCAAAGAAATTCATCTTATATGGACCCAATATTTTTGATGATTTTGAAATACGTTTATTAAAATTGGTTTTAAATACTGAACGGGCCAAATTGGTATACGGAAAAAAAATAGTTTTAGGATCAAAATGTTACGATGGCGATAGTTAAACACCCCCTTGTTCTTAGCCTATTTCATAATCAGCTTGGTTGCATGGGTATGGATACGCTGGTTGCAGAATACACGGGTGCAGGATTTTCGAGAAATATAAATATGGGTATGGAAGGATATGTGTAAACTATAAAGAGTATTTGGATCAACTATACATAATAAAACTAAAAAGACCACATTATAAAAAACATTAAAAATCATAAAATGGAACATTTTTATCGGTTTTCTCCATTTTGGGTAGATTTTCAATAATTATTGTAGCGGGTTTGCTATATTTTTCAATGAGGTTTTTCATTTTACGTATTTTAGTTATGAATATGTACATCCAGATCCAAAATCCAACTTTTGAAAATTTGCAAATTCGCTCAAACTTGTATCCTAAGTGTGGTTAGATACGTGTCGAATACGAGACAAGCTATTAAAAACGGGGATTATTATTTGCACCACCCAAACTACTTATGCACCACAGTAGAACCGACTTTGTGAAAGTTGGTTCTGGAGTGACTTTTCGTAGGTGCATTCTGAGAACCGACTTTCTTTGACCTACGAAAAGTCAAGTCGGTTCTAGGCTCAACAAACCGGATTTCACAAAGTCGGTTATGCTATGGTGCATGAGAAGATTGAGTGTGGTGCAAATAAAGAGCCCCTTAAAAACTGAAGTATCCATACATCATATAGGTAATAAGGAAATCATGAAAAGTGTACCTTTACAGAAGGTGTGAGTAATCGGTATGCAGATCCAATGGAGGTGGCCGGTGTGCGAGATTCCTCAGAAGCTTCATCACTTCCATCGTATTCGTCATCGCTTCCATCATTTTGTTGGTTGTTATTATCCTCCGCAGTCAAGAGCAGAGGTTGTGCAATGCCATCTTCAAGATTGTCATTTTGTTCTTCAACTACAAAAAGTAACATCGAAAGAACCGACGAAATTAATCACAAGGACATCCTCAAATTTTGATGGGTTCTTGACGAAAAGCATCAAAACCACCGGAAAACATAGGGGTAAAAGTGTCAAAATGAAACAACAGGAATATAAGTGCAAAAACCTTGAAACAAAAAGACCAAAAGTGTCTTTATCCCTAAATACAGGGATAAAAGCATTTTTAGCCCACTTCGTTTCACAATTTTTGCACTGCTATCCCTAATGAAATAGCCCTTATATATGCCTTTTCTTTTTACATTTTCGGTCTGAAGTGTCAAGTGTCCAACGAGCAATAAAAACTTAAAACGTGGCAAAACACACACCGAAAATATATATGAAAATGAATGCATAGATGAGAGTTTAAAGTCTAAAAATAAAATACTGAAGATATAAGTGCAAAAAAACGTGAAGCAAAAGGGACTAAAAGAGTCGCTCTTTATCCCTTTAAAATACATAAAATTTCGAGCTTCCATAAGGAAATCCAGGTAAAAGCTTAAGCAAAAAAAGTAAAATTAATTACCAGCTTTAGAGTCTGATGCAACTTCTGGGCTTTCATCAATGTCATGAGCAGGCTCTTTAAAAGAGATCCATAACCATATCAAATAAAACAGCCAACCAAAAGCCATAACCCAACCAGGCAAAGTATCTTGATTAAATGTAAGCTTTTTTATTTTGAAATTTGTCTGAAGCAAACCAGCAAGTGCAGGGCCACATGCCATTCCAAGTGCACTTGCACTCACAAAGCCTGCAGATGCTTGCATTCGGATCCGTAGCGGCACACAGTCGCTTATGTACCGTCGATTAACCGCTCGGGCGGATCCTAACCTGCAAAACCACAGGGACAGATAAAGTTTGTAATTTTTTTATCTGGCACAATGTAAAACTCACCATGACATCACTCATATTCGCCCGCTAGGATGCATGGGTACGGGTACGGATACGTGGGTACGGGATACGCAGGTACGTGATTTGAAGAAAATATAGGATTGATTATGTATATACACACACATGTATGTGTAAATATATATGTGTATGCATGTACACATATGAAGGTTCAAACACAGTATCATGTTCTTCGGATACCCGTATTTATAGTCAAGATACGTGTATCCGGTAAAGTGTCCATCTTTTGAAAATTACGATTCGCCCCATATACGTATCCGACGGAGTATCCGGAGTATCCGTCGAGTATCGGATACGGGATACGCTTGCAAGATGAAGCATCCGTGCATCACACATATTCGACCTTTCAGAAGTCGATAATGTGGTCTATAATCGATCTTTTCAAAGTATCACAATCGACCTATTGAAAGTCGATTATAAGGTGTGAAATCGCCTTTGAAAAGGTCGAGTATGTGTGGTGCCTCGGCAATGTAAGGCCAAAATTGCAAAATTAGTCCTATAACTTGACCTGCTTAGCGTTTTAGTCCTGTTTTTCCCCAAATTACAAAACTAGTTTTGCAAGTTAAATTTTTTTTGCACTTAAAATGATTGCATAGATGAAATAACTACGAAAACCGTCAAACAAAAGTCTTTATCCCCAAAAATCTATATAAAAAAAAAGATTTGCTAGTTTAAACTTACCCGCAGAATATTCGACCGAGAAGAAGAACAGTAATTGAATTGAAGTCATAAGCCAAAGCATACATCACATTTCCCAGAAACAAAACCACACTGCTAAAAACCAATGGTCTGAAATACGACTTGTTAGACCAAGCACTGAAATAAACCGAAGAGAAAATCTGTGCAACCGCCATTGCGCCGATAACGACGCCACAAACCGTGGCGGCGGCGCCTAGGCTCATCGAGTAGTCATCAGCTGTTGGGACAATGATGTAAGTATTGACCATATAAAGAAATGTGTTTGCCAGATTCAAGAGTAAGGACATAAAATGGTATTTTTCATCCTCAGGGCGGTCTTCGGCTTGTGATGATGGTAGTTCTTCTTGTAATATAAGTGCATGTTGTGCCAAGAAACTAAGGAAATTTGTTGAATAGCTCAGTCTATCAACTGCAAATTTTATTGAATCCACTACCTCATCCTACAAAACGATCATTATACGAGATAAGCCGGTATTAGACGTGATCAAGATACAATTCTTAACGATACTATCACAACCCGATTGACATTACAAGTGTCATAACATGATGTGGTAGTGGAACCGTGTCTTGTTATGAAATGACGTGGAAATTTTTCATATTTTCAAAACACGAAGTTTCGATGTCATGTTATGTTGGGGTATTTGTAGTGTCAATCTGGTTATGACAGTATCGTTTTCTGGTGTCGTAAATACCTGAAGAGGTAGAGTTGGCTCGTCATATATAGATAAGTAGCTTCCCTGTCGGTCCTGAAGCTCGGCAAGATTTCGAGATATTGCTCCAACAACTGCCCCGAGACCCTGTCACTCTACGAGTTAAGTGTTTGACTTTTTTCTTCCTTATCAGTAATTTTTTAGGAGCTTATGGTGGCACCACGCAAATATTACCATGGCACCACACACGTTCGACTTTCAAAAAGTCAATTATGATAACCGAGCTTTTGAAAGTCGATTATATGGTTTATAATCAACGGTCAAATGTAAATATGAGAAGCTAAAAGATAAAGACTGTAAAATAGAGAAAATGCGGCGTAAATCCATCAAGTTGGAAAAATTACCACATGTTTGAACACTTGTTGAAGCTGAGAATAAGGATGATTAGCACGAGTTTTAACGTAATATCCTGTGAACTTATATCCGAACCGTTTGTCAAACTTCTTTAAAATCTTTCTTAGGCCAACAGCATTTATTTCAACAAATTGCAAAAGCTTCAAAAGATCCCTGCCAACTGCTCTGTACGCTTCTCGAAGGTCGCATATTTTCGAGATATCCGGATGTTCTTGAAGGTATTCTTGTTCCTTGTTAAGTTCCGAAATTCGACCGGAAAGAGAACCTTGTTGTTCTAATATAAAAAGCACAACCTTCTCAATCTGCACATAAGATAAACAGTTTAGAAAACATGTAAATATTCAAACAAAACAGGGACTAAATTGTACATAACATAACTACGAGGACCAAATCAATTACAGAACATTAAATCACAAGACCGAGTTTTGTACCTGATCATCGAGCATACGGGAGAAATCCTTACAGGTATGACGGCGATCTAACGCTCCAGATTGAATTTGACGACTGTATTGTTTTACTCTTTTCTTCATCAGCTTGTAATTGATATAGTATCTGAAGAATGTTAAAGCATTGTGTATATAACTAAGTAGCAGAACATCAAACAATTACTAACTTAATAACTAATAAAAGAAAAGAGAAAAAAAAAAAAAAAAAATCGCACCACAGACACACTTACCAATTACCATGTACCGCACTTAACATGCACCACACAAAATCGACCTTCGGAAAGTCGAAACTTAAGTCAAAAACCGACTTTCCGAAAGTTGATCCTCACAATCGACATTCGGAAAGTCGATTCTTGACTAAAATTTGACTTCCCGAATGTCGATTCGGTGTGGTGCATGGTAAGTGTGGTACACGCCTACACGGTAAGTTTGTTGTGGTCTAGAAGAAAGGAGCCTTTATTTGCACCTACTTGAGTTCACCGACCATACACCACACAACCTGTGCACCACACCTGCATCGACCTTCGGAAAGTCGATTCTTGAGTCAAAAACAAACTTTCAAAAGATCGATGGTGAGGTAACTCAAAATTTGACTTTTAAAAGATCGATTCGGTGTGGTGCACCAATAAAGGCTCCCCCAGATATAAAACTCCTAAGAATAAACATAAATATGTAAAGTCATACTCTTGCCATTCTTGAATTTGTCTTTCTTTCAGCTTCTTCCCAAATGCAACCATCTTTTATACACCTCTGGGAAAAGTCCATATCTGATACATTAGCACAACCAAATAATGCACTGTGGAACAAAGTTGTAAGGGGCATGCCTAACCCCCTGCTGCATAACCCCCGCACCCCCCACCCTACCCCCTCCGTCATAGAAATAAAAAATAAAATATATGTAAACATACAAATCATAAGCTTTTGAGCTTTGCTACCACATAAGCTCTGTCTTTATATAAGTTCACCAGAAATACCTATCACTTTCTTACCTACTTTTTCATTGTTTTTGCTATAAATGAGGATAATAATAACTGAACCTTGACTTCTATTCCAGTTGTTCAAACTTAAGATAAGGCTACAGCCTACAGTACATGCCTAACTAAACCTTGTGGTGTTTTCGGTATCCCGAAACACAACCGGCCCGACTGCTTTCGGAGTCGATCTATAGAGCATTAGCAGAGTTCGATTCATACTCGATGTTTGATTCGACCCAGACTTAACTCTTAGACAGAAGTTTAATCTGGTTCAGACCTCTTTAACATAGCGCCTATGAGGAAAATCGAAGCTCTTTCACATGGCGCCTATGAGAAAAATCGAAGCTCTTTAACATAGCACCTATGAGGAAAATCGAAGCTCTTTAACATGGCACCTATGAGAAAAATCGAAGCTCTTTAACATAGCACCTATGAGGAAAATCAAAGCTCTTTAACATAGCACCTATGAGGAATATTCGAAGCTCTTAAACGTAACGCCTATGAGGATGATCGAAGCTCTTTAACGTAGCGCCTATGAGAAAAATCGAAGCTCTTTAACATAGCACCTATGAAGAAAATCGAAGTTCTTTAACATGACGCTTATGACGAAAATCGAAACTCTTTAACATAGCACCTATGAGGAAAATCGAATCTACGATCTATTGAACATTCCCAAACTAATCAATAAGACTCTGTTTTTTAGGAAGAAGGTTAATTAAGCACACAGGCACATTATACCCATTGTTCTACACCTAAAACACTGCACAAAGCTAAGATAAATCGACAAGAAAAAGCACAATAAGCGCAAAAATGTCAAGAATTCGAAGAACAACAAAGCTAAATATAAGTACAAAAACAAAAAAGTGAATGTAATAAATGGAAATACAAATCACACAGACAATAAACAATCAATATACTCATCTATTAAAGTAAAATTCAAAAGAAATTCATTTACTTACCTGTTAGAATTTAGAAATACAGCCAACAAAAAAAAAGCTGGGAAAAGGGAGGGCAAAAAAATCTGGTGTGTGCCTAAACCACAGCCATAGGCGCGAAGAGCAACAATAATTGAATGAATTAATGATATACGACGAAGACCAAAGGATGAGGTTTTGAAGAGGCTCACAGGGTGGTGATTTGTAGTTTCAAGGAAAATGAGGCCCTCTTTATGTGATTTTTTGGACACCTCTCTGCTCAGCTAATCATACTCAGGTTTACTGTATTTCGTGTCAGTGTATCTAATAACGGCCAATGATTTACACGTGTTTTTTCATTTTATTTTTAATTATTTTATTTTTACCTTTTATGTGGAGATAATCTTCAAAAGTACATTGATCTTTATTGTGCGTTTGGATATATTAGATTTTTCTTTTTCTTTTTCTTTTTTGGGTTACATTTTAATATTAGTATGAAATGGATTTCCTTCCATTTTTCATTCCATTAAAAATAGATTGAATGAATGAAATAATTTGATGAAATTAATTTTGAAACGTTTAATAAGTGATAATAAAGTATCAACCTATCATCTATTATATCATCACTTGCACTCTCTCTCTGTTGTTGCTGCTAGTGTCACCATCACTCATCCATCTCAACGTAATCCATCACTGTCCGCACTATTGTCATCCTTCATTGTCAATGTCAATATCATTGTCATCGTTCACTGCGCACACCACTACTTGATGTCGGCACTTACCTGATCATCACCACTGTCGTAACTCACCATCATCCGCCATCCCAATCAACTCTATCACCGCCTTAAATCACCACCACATCACCATCACATGTTTCATCATTAACCATAACCCACCCATTAATACCACCACCATCATTCACATTCATATCCCAAAACTCACCTTAACACCACTCATCACCATCCATTAATCGGCCGCCACCCACTCTACCACTCAGGGACGAAATCAGGATTTTTTATCCGGGTGAGTTAGAATCAAAATTTTCGTAAATATTACTAGCGTAAATTTTTTCGAATTCTACAATTCACCAAAAAAATCATTTTGAGTCCGTAAGACGGGATCGGTATTTCTATTCTCAAATCATTAAATTAAATCACATATTCACATGAATTTTGCAAAACATTAAGCATTTGACATTCTAACCTAGAGGAGACCTAATTGATTTAGGAACAGATGGACGGGCAAAAACAAAAAATCTACTTTACATATAAGTTTATAACAACCACAACTTTGTCAATCAACATTCAACACTTTTTTTTTTCAAGAAAACATAGAAGAAAGTCGAGCAAAAATGATGTTGATTTAAAAGAAATTGAAAAAGAAAAACCAACCAATGATGTAAATTACTGACAAGAACGTAGATACACTCACATGTATAAGATTTGTTGGACAATTGAAAAGATGAGGCGACTTCTGAAAGATGTACGTAATTGAAAGGGCTGGACTCTAAAGTTACTGGTGAGCTAAGTTTAATTTAATGCTATATTGTATAAAAAATTGTTGGGCGGGCTTAACACCCCGGTCCTTGCTACCACCACTCGCTACCTTCTTACATCCGTAACAACTACTCGCCACCTTACCACGATCCACCACTGCCCACACCATTGCAACCCTACACCACACACAACATCACATCTGCCGCCACTTACCCTCTTACCACCACCACGACAACTCACCATCATGACCCATCCCACCAACACCTCCCGTTACTACTCACCTCACCACTATCTTAGTCACGACCCATATCACAACCACCTATTTCATCCTCAACCATTATCCACCCCACTAGTACCGTCAATCCCTACCACCATCTTTCACGATCATCCGCCACAACCTACTACACCACCATCCACTCCTCTGTCACCACATGTTCCATCACAACCGACCGCCGTGCACAACGTCACCCTCGTTATCACCCACCACCACACAACCCCAAATCGCCGTCAACAGTACCATAATCACACGCCCCAAACCATCTGTCGCCACCCATCATCTCACACCTCACTACCACCGCCACCCTCACACCTCACACCATATTCATCCCACACCATCTTTTGCCACCAAGCACCTCACACCATGCCCACCACCAACACCTCCACATACCCTACACCACCTGCCACACTCTTCATCAAGCATCATCATCACCCAACATGTTGATGGTCACTTTTATACCACAATTTACTAGCAAGTACATTAGTTAAACTGTAGTACTTCGGGTGAGTACAAGGTCGATCCTACGAGGATTCGTTATACGTAATTCAACCCACTGGCTCTGGAGATGGCCTACCGACTCAATGTTGAGACTCCGTCTGTTCCAGCTGTTCAGTTTTATTTCTTTTATTTTCTTCCGTTCATGTATGAATGATACAAATGCGAGGCTTACATCGACTGGTCACGAGTTGAGCTCGTGCCGAACGTCAAGTTACAATTTTCCTCTCGTTTATGATACAAGTCGTTACATAAATTATAACCGATGATGAATTATAATCAGCGGTTCGTGAACCGTGGTTAGGTATACTCACCTCATTTGTTTTTATTGTTTTTTTTTGAAGAGCATTTGTTTTTATTGTTGAACTCCTAGATGTCAATCATTATTATTAGTAGTTGTAGTTATTTCTTCAACCTGCCTCATCGCCCTCAATCACAAGTGAGAATGGCTAAAAATTGCCAACAATTTCAGGCCACTTCTTCTGGGCGTCGACTTGACCATTTCTTTTCTTTTTTCTCTTTTTTTTTTTTTTTTTTTTGAAATATTTCCCCTCTTTTTTATGTATATATATATTACTAATTGTTTCAATGTTTCTTTTTTGCAACAATTCTGTTAAATACACATTTATATTTCTCTTTAATTAATTGTACGGTTACAACTTCTCAAAAAAAAAACATTTATTGCGCTTCAAAAAAAAAAAAAAAAAACACATTTATTCGGTTACAAAGCAAGAAAAATTCCCAAGAAATAAGCATCCATCCAAAACCAAGGAGAGGATCGATCTTAAGATGTTTCATAGATGAGATATATTATGTCAATTACATTACTTAATAAGGGAAAACTTGTTATGCAAAAACATAACAAACTAACTTTCTCCTGCACATGATCATGCCAACAAACTTGTAGTTTACAGAATTGAAGCAACACAACATGAAATCAGCCATATGTCTTAGGCCAACGAACTCTTAACGGTTATTTTGAGCTTCACGCTACCTCAATGGAGAATCAGAAACTGAATCCAGCGATGCCAGAAGAAAATTGGCCCTCCTTCCCTTTTATTGGTGATGTAGGCGCTAGGATAGAGCCAGAATTATAACTTGGGGTGGGTAGTGAGTTTAAGGATTATATCAAGTTCGTTGGGTGGGCTGGGGGATTAAGAATATTTTATTAATCGAACTGGATTATAGAGATTTTTTAGTGTAATAATTTTTTGTCTGTGTTGCTTAGCCCCCTAGAAGTATACATACCTTCGTCCGTGTGGAGGTACCTGCTCTCCTCTCCACATCCGATGTGCGATTTTTTGTTTTCTTTGATTTAGAATTTAAAAAAAAACCTTCATTTACAATTTTAATTAAATAATCCTTTAACTAAATTATGCATTTAATTAAATTCACATTTTTCCAAGACCACCCTTTTATGTTTGCTAGTTCTAGTTTGATTAGTTTTTCCTCGTTGGCATCAATCCCTACTATAGTGCGATTGACATAGTCTTCTAATATCAGTGTTTTAAGCAGCAGGGGCGGACGCATGATCTCGGGTAAGGGAGGGCAATAAAATATTTAAGACGAAAATTCGAAATATATATCTTTGGGTAAAAATAGTTTTTTTTTATACCCCTATTTTTAAGTCTTACAAACATGACCCTCAGTAGGACGGACAATTTGACATTCAGGACGAGATATAATGTCATAAGGACGGGTTATTTTTCATTGATGGCGTACTAAAATAACACGTCTTCAGTAAATTTTCTCACTCGGTCGTGCTAAAAAAAACCGTCCTGAAATTTTATTTTATTTTATTTTTTTTGTCGGGCACCACCAAAATACAAATGAACAACACCATTTCCTGAGTGGCTCTGATCTTGACCTGAGTATTTTTCTTTCTTTTTCACCACCATTTTCTCATCGTTACACAAATGAACAACACCAGTTCGAAGCCGTCAAAGAAGATTCCGTTCACCGGCAAGCAACCATCCACTCACAAGTCACCAAAGATCGGAATCTACTTGGGTGTCCTCATGATCTATGTTGCACGGACACCGACACGGACACGGCGCACGACACGGCACGGACACGGCGACACGGCAACTTTCAAAAATATAGGACACGACACGCCGGGGACACGTAGTATATATATATATATATATATATATATATATATATATATATATATATATATATATATATATATATATATATATATATATATATATATATATATATATATATATATATATAAATACAAAAAAATACAAAAAATACAAAAAAATATAAAAAAAATATAAATAGCCGTGTCGAAACGTGTCCCCCCGTGTCCGGGACGTGTCGCTCCGTGTCCTTGCCGTGTCCCTGGCGTGTCGCGGACGTGTCCCTGGCGTGTCGGTTTTAAAATTTAATTTAACATTATTTTAAATCAACCGACACGTGTCCGACACCGTGTCGGCGCGTGTCGGACGCGTGTCGTGTCGGGCGCGTGTCGGATACGGCGCACGTTACCCATATTGGAGTGTCGGTGCAACATAGCTCGTGATCCTCATAGCCATCACATATACATTGTATTGCATATACAAATGTCTTAAAGCCAACGACGGTAACCCCCACTCCGGCCCTCCTTCCCGGCGGAGGCGCAGCTCAGATTATTCTACTGATTCCGGTGAAATTTATAATGGGCTTGATGAATCAACTATCCAATCATTTCCGACGTTCTTGTATTCCAAGATTAAAAGTCATAAAGGTGGTTCCTCCGGCTGTTCAATTTGTTTGCAGAGTATACGGAAACGGATTGTATTAGATTGTTGCCGGAATGTCGTCACTTTTTTTACCTGAAATGTGTTGATCCTTGGTTGAGGATTCATCCCAGTTGCCCGATTTGCCGGAATCCTCCGGAGCAAAAGCCGGTTGATAAACCTCTAGCTGCAAAGACAGTGGCGGTCGCATATAATTCATGAGAAATATGATGCCAGTAAAAAAGCTCTCAGAAAAAAAATGTCGGACAATTGCAACAAAAAAAAAATAAATATAAATTCAGGACGGGTTTTTTTAGAGCGACCGAGTGAGAAAATTTACTGAGGACGTGTTATTTTAGTCCGACCTCAATGAAAAATAACACGTCCTCATGACATTATATCCCGTCTTGAATGTCAAATTGCCCGTCCTACTGAGGGTTATGCTTATAAAACTTAAAAATAGGGGTATATAAAAAAAACTATTTTTACTCAAAGGTATATATTTTCAATTCCCCCAATATTTAAAGGTAAATAAAAAATTTAAGGGGGGGCAAACTATATGTATCGTATAAATTTTAGTGTATTTTTTCGGATTAAGGGGGGCAACTGCCCTCCCCCCATTGGCTGTATGTAGGTGCCACTGTTAAACATGATCAAGTTTTTGACGCCGTTTTCAGGGACTATTTGTTCAACGGATTAACGTAACCGTTAGCCTAGTGTTACCTTATTTTTTACTCTGTTTTTTTAGGATAGAATTCATTATGGCTAGGATGCAAGCTTTTCAGTTTTTTATTTTCCTCTTTTAGCTCTATTTTTGTTTGCCACTGCCGGCTTTACGGTAGTGAATTACTGCCGCAGAGCCAGGGGCCGTGGAACTTGGTGTTATGTGTGTGTGTTTTTGTGTGTGTGTGTGCAGTATATGACCAGGAGTTTTAACAAGCTAAGAACTCGAGCCATTCATTCCTGAGATTAAAGTTGTAGCCCAAAATAGTAATGCGTTAACTAAGAACGCTAAGGCTTCTGGAAAGAACTTGGAGGTTTATTTGAACATGGTTGAGGAAGAAGAGCCACCTGAATTGATTGAAGAAAAGGATAAGATGGCTAAAGACAATTAAGTGGTTGTTAGTAAGGGTATATTTGTCCCATCTTGTAAATTGTGTTCCAAGGGTTTACCTTACTTGTAACTACAAATACTTGTGATTATTATAATACAACAACACACTTTTCTCCCAAATTGTTTAGAGTTTAACATGGTATCAGAGACCTCTCAATGAGAGTTTGATTATTTTTGTCCTCCAAGGGGGAGGCCGTTGAAGTCCTTCTACACGCAATTTTGCCTCCCATGTCGGTAATAACAGGGAGGTTGTGGGCTCTGATGTCGATGACCTTGACCGTACCAATTTTCCTCCTCTTACGGATGATCAGTGGCAGCAGCTCCTCTGTGTAGTTAAGAACATTAAACCATCCGCCGCTTCTTTTGAAAAATTAACGGGTACGTATACTTCTGATGATTAGATAATTGACACCGGTGCTTCCAACCACATGTCTGGTAATCTTGCTTTATTTACCGATTTATGTGATTTGTCTTCTTCTGTTAGCCTGTCTAATGCGAAAAATCTTCCTTCTATGGAGTGCAATCTGCTCACGGCGTCTCATTTAATTGAAGCACGTCGTTGTATTTTTATTTTTGCTGACAAGCTTTGTCTTATTCAGGCTTCTCAGGTAAATCTGTTGACATTGCTTGTTTTGTACATTATAATAATTTTTCTCCCCGCCACCAGTGTTTTCTGGCAACTCAATCGAAGTGAAACAAACCCTCTACTTTTCACGAAGCCATCCGATCTCTGGATTGGTGTCGTGCTATGCAGGAGGAAATCGATGCACTTGAACGTAATGGTACTTGCTTTATGGCTGATTTGCCTCCTGGTAAGCGTGTTATCAGCAATGGTTGGGTTTATACGATTAAATACACCTCCAATAGGGCGGTTGAGCGTCTTAAAGCTCGCTTGGTTGTTCATGGCAATCTAAAAGTGGCTGGTGTGGACTATACCGAGACCTTTGCTCCGGTTGCTAAGATTGGTACGGTTTGGGTTTTTCTCTCTGTTGTTGCTGCTCTTAATTGGGACTTACATTAAATGGATGTTCATAATACCTTCCTGCATAGTGACTTGTCCGAGGAGGTTTATATGCAGCTTCCACCGGGTTATCATTGTTCCTCTCCCGGGAAAGTTTGTAGACTCTGTAAGTCTTTATATGGTTTGAAGCAGGCTTCTCGCCAATGGTTCGCAAAGTTATCTGCTGCTTTAAAGTCTTATGGCTTTACTCAGTCCTATCCTGATTATTCTTTATTTAGCTATGTTCGGGATGGCTGCTCTCTACACGTACCTGTTTATATCGATGATTTAATCATTGCTGGCTCTTCATCTGTTTTGGTGGTTCGATTTAAGAAATATTTACACTCTTTCTTCATCTGAAGGACTTGGGACAGTTAAAGTATTTCTGGGTTTGGAGGTTGCTTACAGCCCGGATGGGATTTTTCTCTCTCAGCGCAAGTATGTCTTTGATCTTTTGACGGAGGCCGGTATGCTCGGTTGTCGGCCCATTGATATGCCAATGGGACAAAATCATCGTTTTGCTACTTTACATAGGGACATCTTTCCTCGTCCTGATTAGTACCGTCGCCTTATGGACCGGTTGGCGCTAGAAAACTTGATGACCAAAACAGTAACGACCAACCTTAACCGGCAGATTACCGGGTCGGAAGTACTACAGTGGAGAGCAAGGTCGTATCCAACGAGGAATCAATCGAGTATCAAAGCCATTCTCATACTTAGTATAGGTTAGTCAAGTGCATTCAAGTTCTGATTATGCTAAAACGATATTTAAACGAGATATAAAGAGAGACATAGCCAAATCACGATCCAGTTGAATACTTTCGCCCCTCTAATCAACTATTTGGGAATGGAAACTACTAACCAACCATCCTAATGCTTATATCGACTTGTTCATGGGTGCAAACTCCTAAGATAGTACTAGACGCCATGCAACAACCTAGTACCCTTTGCCCAGTTCAACGATGCGCTTTTAGGATTTAATCGACCGAAACAAGATAAACGCTTAGAGCCACTCGATTTACACCGACAAACCTCGTTACCCAATCGATCTAAACAACTCAGTCAATTGTAAATAACGATCTTAAAACCCCTTTTCCCACACCCCTTCGCAACATACATTTATAAAAGTTGTGTGTGTTCATGAACTAGGTGTACAGTCTAATTTGCGCATTATGAACAAGTTTTAAGACACGAATTCATCGATATAACAACAATTAAACACTACCCAATCCCGATTAATCAACTAGATGGTGATTTCTTCAACTATCCCATGGTTCGACTATGTAGTGATTTAGCTACACATTATAAAGCAAGAAATAAGAAGCAAAGCATGAAATCAAAGCCATAAAAGAGAACTAGAATTAATTACCGAAATCGTAGTACAAGTCGGATCACTTCAAGCTCCAACACCACCCATTGTCACTTTGGGGAAGAAGAAGAACCAAAATGATACAATCCAAACGTAGAAAAGAGATTTAAGCTAAGAACTAAGCTAATTAAAGTCTAATATAAGGGAAATGAGGGTTAGGAAGGATTTAGAGGAGTAAATGGGAAGAAAAGGGAAGAAAATGGGAAGGGGAGAAGAAGGGAATGAGTCTCTATATGTACATACAATAATTAGATCTAAAAATCTCATTTTAAGCTGAAAAATATGCTATTATCGATTGAAGAGAGTTTGAGAATGTGATAAACACAAGAGTAAACTTCAACTTAGTTTATTCATTGAGTAAAAAAATGTATAAATAGATACAATTGAGATAGAGAGACTAGCTAGATAGCTTGGGCGGCCACTTGAGTATGTAGATGTGGGCGGCAAGCATGCAAAAGTAAAAAGTAAAAGTTATGTCTATGACATAAAGTAAACTAGAGTTTGACATATTAATTGTTTATATGAATCACAATTAATATGTCTTTACAATTAAATAAGGTGTACAAAATATTATGCACGAAATCTGAGGCTCAGTGAGTCTCGCCGATCACCTCTGCTTGAAACCTCAAGAGACTCGATTATCTTGAGTAATATTTCCACACCCCCTCAAATCTGGGTCAGTATATGTTGATGCAAACCAAGTTTGCTACTTAGTCTACTCGAACATAAGAGGTGGAATAGCCTTGGTAAGAATATCGACGATTCGATCTGCCGAGGGAACATACTGGAGTTGAATAATCTTGGCATCAATCTTCTCCTTCGTAGTAATCATCACAATGTCCACATGCTTGGTTTTATCATGATGGACTGGATCTTCTGCCATGCATAAGGCTGAATTATTATCACAACAGAGTGTGATATGTTGCTGATTCGGTTGCTGAAGTTCATTCAGTACCCTTTTTAGCCATAGAGCTTCATAAATGCCAAGTACAAGTGCCCTTAGTTCACCTTTCAAGATCGCTTCTTGACACAATGAGGTTGTTTCTTGCTCCTCCAAGTAACCGGTTTCCCCATATATATGAGCAATAGCCTGTGGTAGACCTCCTGTCAATGTGACATCCACCTGCCAATCAAGATCGGTGTAGACGCTTGATTGATCTATCAAGAGACTTGGTGAAGTGCAGGCCTTGGCCATGAGTGGATTTTAAATACCTCAAGATCCTATTCACTTTGCATCCCAATGTTGCTCAAGTAGGGCAATGCATGAATTGATGACTGTGATCGACCCCATATGCAATATCAGGTCTTGTGTGAGAAAGGTATATGAGTTTGCCTACAAGCCTTTGATATTGTTCTTTCCTCGACAAAGAATGTCACCATGCGATGAGGTATGACTGGGTCTACTTGGAGATACAACAGTTTGCATCCCATCATGCCGCTTTCCTTCAAGAGGTCCAGGACATACTTCCTTTGGGAGACCGAAATGCCATTGGTGTTTCTAGCTACTTCCATACCAAGAAAGTACTTGAGGTAGCCCGGATCTTTAACTTGGAACACCTTTGCCAAGAGAGTCTTCAAGTTCGGATCTCGATGAGAGTCATCTCCAGATGGGATGATATCATCCACATATACAATTAGAATGGACCTCCTCCTGGGTTGGTTGTCTTGACAAACATGGTGTGATCGAGTTGCATTCATGATATCCAGCAGCCTTTAACCACGGTGGTGAGTTTTCCAAACCATGCCCTTGGTGATTGCTTCAGCCATATAGAGATTTCCTCGGTTTGCACACCTTGCCTTTAGTATGAGGATTGATAAAACCAGGGGAGTGCAATCATATAAACCTCCTCAAAGAGGTCCCCATTTAGAAAGGCATTTTTATGTCCAATTGGTGAAGAGGCCACTCAAGTTGGACAACTAGGGAAATCATTACTCGACAAAGTTGAGCTTTGCTCTCGGTGCAAAAGTTTCCTTATAGTCAATGCCATAAGTTTGAGTGAATCCTTTGCTACCAATCGGCTTTATACTTGTCAATTTTACCATCGACATTGTATTTGATAGTGAATAACCATCTGCAGCTAAATCGTTTTCTTGCCTTTGGGAAGAGTTGTGAGGTCCCAAGTATGATTATCCAGAGAGCGATCATCTCTGCTTTAACAAAGACCTTCCACTTATCATTTTGAAGGGCCTCCTGAATATTTCTAGGGATAGAGTGAGAGTCCAGTCCTGTGTAAACATGGCAAAGACAGAGACAACCGATCATAAGATAAATAAGTATGAATAGAATGATCGCTGCATGATCTTTTCCTTTCCTTAGAGCAATAGTCCGCCATCCACTTCATGAGGCTCTTTGAGGTCGATGGTCGAGGTCCAGCAGACTGCGGTTCGATGGGTTTCGAGGTTCGGTTCAACAGCTCTGGGTCGTGAGATCGCCGAGGTCGATAATGTGAGTATCCGCAGGATCTTTGAAGGTTATGAGTCTGCGAGGTTAGGACTCTGCTTTGAGGGTAAATGGTTTCTTTGAGGAACGGACTTAGTTCAATCTCAATCAGGTTTCCATCCGTGATTGGCTCAAAGAGGTTTATCTTGTAATATGGAGTCCTTTCAAAGAATTTCACATCCATAGAATTGTAAAATTTCTTTTCAAGTAGAGAGTAACACTTGTAACCTTTCTCATCTGTGCATATCCAAGGAAAATGCACTTATGAGATTTAGGATCAAGTTTACTTCATGTTGAGCATGGATATAAACAAACACAAGACAAACCAAAGATCTTTGGAGGCAATTGGGTAATAAGATGATAGCAGAGTGTGTGGTCACAGGGTTTGGAGAGGAGTTTTGAAACCTAACACTCTGCTGGGAAGTCTGTTGATTAAATATGTTGCAGTCAATATAGCTTCACCCCACATGTATTTAGGAACATGTGTAGTGAACATAATTGATCTGGCCATTTCCAGCAGATGCTGTTCTTTCTTTCAGCAACCCCATTCTGTTGAGGTGTTTCCACACAACTACTGATATGAACAATTCCTCTGTTTGTCAAGAAGTTACTGAGGTTAGACTCATAGTATTCCAGAGCATTATCAGTCTTTAAGATCTTGATCTTAGTATCAAATTGGGTGGAGACCATGTGATAAAATTCTTGGAAGATAGGTCCAACTTCGATTTGTCTTTCATTAAGAACAAACAAGTATTTACGGTATGATCATCAATGAAGGTTACAAACCACCTTTTCCTGTTATACTTTTCACTCTTGAGGTCCCCATACATCACTGTGAATTAGGGTGAAAGGGAAGAGGGCAAGTGAGGTAACTTAGCATACACATTTGGTGAGTTTAGCAAATTGACAAATATCACATTGAAGATCATTAAGATTACATCCTTTAAACAATTCAGGATTAAAGACTTTAAATAACCAAAACTTGGATGTCCTAGTCTATAATGCCATAACATGATATTGTCTAGGTTTTGAGTGCAGTGCTTTGGCGGTTCTGCCTTCGCCTTACCTCTTCAAGCAGGGTTGATCACAAACAATCCTGGCGTGGTTTAGCTTGCCCAATCACTTCTCGAGAAGAAAGATCCTGGAATATGCACCGATTCTTATTAAAAACAACGATCAATTCGGATCTTTTGTGAGTTTACTTGTGAGATATAAGGTTACAATCTAACTTTGGAACAAACAGACATTCTCAGATATATATCGATTAGTAAGTTTAACCTTCCCAACACCTTTTGCATAAGAAATGTAACCATCGCTGAGCCTTAATTTCAGTGAATTTGGTTGCATGGCATATATTGGGTAATAAGGTTTTTATTACAAGTCATATGGGAAGAGGCCCTAGAATCAACAATCCAAGTCTCATTACTAAGAGGTGAGTAAAATATACCTGTTTTAGCATGAGTGGCCATTTCAAGTAGGGGAGCTACCTTCCTGTCTGCTTGAGCAATAAAGGCTTTAAAGGCGCACAAGCGAGCATTCACTTCTCATCATTCTCCTCTTCACCGACAAGTTTGCCTTGACTTTCCTGGTTGGTTTTAAGGTTTTAGAGGGGTAGGTTTGCCATGTAGCTTCCAACAATTGTCCTTGGTGTGATTTGTGCGTTTGCGGTGATCACGAAACGACTTTCCAAATTTTCTCTCAAGGGGCTTCTGTAGGTCTCATTAACCTTCAAAGAGGCGGTACCTTGATGGGGTTGTCGGCAGGGGAGTTCAAAGAAATCACTATCCTCCTCAAGCTTCCTCATGTTTTGACCTCAAAGAAACATGGATTTGAGATTTGGAAGAGGTTTAGTAGCAAGAATTCTACCTCGACATCATCAAGAGTAGGATTCACCCATGAAGGAATTTGAATACTCTCTTTTCTCGATAATGTCTTTAAAGAGTGCAACATCTTTAACATCATTCCAGGGTGAGTTTCCAACATATCTAGGTGTTGCCATGCCTTAGATAGTTGATTAAAGTATTGAGTTCTGAGACATATCCCCTGTGCTGCAATTTTGAATCTGAGCTTGAGTTCATAGACTTGGATGTATTGTCCTTTTTGAGTAAAGGTCTCTGGCATTGTCCCAGCATTTCCTTAGCGATGTCATACATCATGAAGTTCTCACTGATCTCTTTTGTCATAGACCTCGTGAGGATGGTCATGACTTGGTTATTTTCTCGTGTCCCATGCTTCAAACTTGGGGTCGGTTTAGGCGGGCGGAGTTTGGAACCAGATGGATATCCCATCTTGCCCGGCCGGAGATATACATTTTCATAGACCTTGATCATAGCAAGTAATTGTTACCATCAAGTTTATGATTTGTAAAGAAGAGTGTTCGATTATCCCGTCTGCTTTGGCAATGTGAGTCTCATCAAGAAGATGAAACTTCGATAATGTTGACATTTTTCGAAAAAAGAACTGAGTTTTGCAAATGATTTTAGAACTCAGTATCGCTCTCTGCTACCATGAAGAGAGTTTGAGAATGTGATAAACACAAGAGTAAACTTCAACTTAGTTTATTCATTGAGTAAAAAAATGTATAAATAGATACAATTGAGATAGAGAGACTAGCTAGCTAGCTTGGGCGGCCACTTGAGTATGTAGATGTGGGCGGCAAGCATGCAAAAGTAAAAAGTAAAAGTTATGTCTATGACATAAAGTAAACTAGAGTTTGACATATTAATTGTTTATATGAATCACAATTAATATGTCTTTTACAATTAAATAAGGTGTACAAAATATTATGCACGAAATCCTGAGGCTCAGCAGAGTCTGCTGATCACCCTGCTGAAACCTCAGCAGACTCAGTATGCTGAGTAATATTTCCACATCGATGTTTACGGCGTGCACCGGAGTTGTCTCGGTGCACGCCGAGACATCACTGGGATTCAGCAACTTCAGCAGCTTCGATGGCCTTCAGTAAAATGGCAATATCTTCGCGTGTAGAGCTCCAATTTGAGTGATTCAAGTTGCGTTGGAAAGCTCATTCAATTGTATACAACTTTCGTGAAGACCACAAGTCCAGAAAATGCACGTATCAGGGAGAAAACTGTAGATAAAGTGAACAAATGGTAAAAGCAACAACTATCTTTGATCAATTTCCATTTCCGGGCTTCGGTTTCGTCTTTCTAAGTCTCATGCCTCAACTTCCGGGTTCACGAGTCACCTATTTACTACATTTCCATAGCACAATATACCAAGCCCCGCAAGATAAATAGGGCTCGAATAAGGCCAAAACACCGTAAAATGATAAGGTTTTCCATCAATTTGATGGATTACCTCTAAGTAAGTGTGCAATGCATTTTTACCCTATAATCGGTCTAAAACCACCCAAAACAAGCTAAGAGTGTCGTAAATGGGGGTTAAAACATGCACAAAAACATAGTAAAGTTGACTCTCATCAACCACCCCACACTTCGCGTTTGCTCGCTCTCGAGAAAAATGAGCGTTTTAAAAGAAAACAAAGAGTCAATGTTACATGCGTAGGTCAAGTTAATCACATATCAAAGATAACCAACAAGTAAATGAGTAAATGAATGCAACTTAATCTTACCTTATCAAGCAAGCAGGATGTGTGTGTGTGAATAGCTTCTCCTACATTTACCACGGTTTACCGGTTTGGATTATGGATGCTAGGTTATTGCGACTACACCATAGGCTCATACTTCATAAGCATCTCCACTAATCGAGGCCAAACTGAGGCTAAGCATGGTCGAGTAGGACTTGAAAGGTTGTACCGTTAGGCTCGGGACGAGGCTAACCGAAGGGAATTTCTGGGGAATAAACAACAAAGAGATAAACACGAGTGAGCTCAATCATGGGGTGTAACAATACAAAACGTAGCTAGCTCCACCCTTCTCTAGCTCAAAAAGAAACTAGAAACATGATCCAAGAAATAAAATTCCATATCGCACTATGTCTCAAGTGTAACGAGGCAAAAATGTATAAGAAATCATGTTTCTTCACTAAAAACTCATCCCAACCACCAACATCACATACTATATCAATACACGAGTCCCATACATTTGGCTTTCTTTGACTCAACCTTTTATTTACTTTTCAAAACTTTACTTTGTACAACTTTCTTTCTTTTTTTGTTTTGTTTGAAAACTAGAAAGACACTTGAATTTTTATTAGGTTTGAGTCAAAGGCCATCACATACATACAATATGAACAACGAGCTCCTACCCTCCAAGTCGTGACATAGCTCGTAAAACACACCAACTCCTCTCAACATACACACCACTCTACCACCCCACACTTTCCTAAGCAAGTGTGATATAAAGAAAAGATTAAGCTCAACTCATAGGTTGTTCAAGGGAATGTAGACCACAAATAAGGCTCAAGGGTTGGATAATCATGGGCTAAATAATGAAGGCAAAGTGTCGGATGGGGGTCTAACCATCCTACCAAGGCTTAGAGAGGTTACTGTGGAATATGTCACGGGATGGCTATTTGGCTTTGGTTAGGTAAAAGAAACGCCATAACTGTCATCCCAAACTCTACCAAGGTCGGCCTTTCTATTTCATCTCGAAGTTAATGGTATGAGTTCTAGGTAGCCGAATTGTGCCTAAGTCTACCATAATCGGTCACTAGTTACCACGGTTCATGAAATTGAAGCTATATGTGCGTGAAAATCCCATTTCCAAGATAAGGTAGTAAGCCAAGTAACATGCATTCAAACATTCCTACACCGTTTTTCCTATCAATGTGAAGGCTCAACATACGAATGCAACATGAATACCATGGAATAATTTAAAAAGTGCTCAAATTTTGCTAAAGAAGTGACCAAACACTAAGCATACAACATAATGGCCAGAAAAACAATGAAGCACATATCAAAGCTAAGCCTACCACCCCCCACTTTAAATGCAACACTGCCCTCAGTGTGTGGATGATAAAGGAAAGAAGGCTTAGCTTAACCCGGGAGAAAGGCGTAAAGTAGTGCAAATGACGTATCCATGAAGCTCCATATCAAGTATCTACACCAATAAAAGAGAAAAAGCAAGACACACATGCACGGGGAACAGCCACCGTGCCAAAAGCAAGCAGTAGATATCGAGAATTAATCAAAAGAATCAGTGTCACATACACTATCATAACGAAACCAAAAGTACCAAACTTGGATCACATGAGATGAAAAGTTAATAAAAAGAGAAGCGTCATCCATGCATAAAATATGTGCCAAAATGATAACAATCCAAGTACGGTACGGGAATGGAAAGGATGTTTTCACCCGAGAGCTCTTTTCCTAGGCCAAAATTCACCATCCTTTTACCTAAGACTCACTTCTAATCTAATCAAACAAAGAAAAAGTGGGTTGCCTCCCACAAGCGCCTTTGTTTTACGTCATTGGCTTGACTTATTAAGAAACTACAAGAAAAGGAATGAAGCACGAGTGGAATGACAGAAAAAAATTGCACATCTTTTGCTCAATAGCATCAAGAACATGGCAATTAAAAAAAATATTTCATCCACTTTTATTTTTTAACAAAAATAAAAACATCTATCTAAAACATTCTAAGTTTAAAGTCCTTAGTTCGACTCCCTACTCCCAACAATGCTAAGGATAGTTATACCAAAGTAGAGCAAATCATTGCGTCTCCCTACAAAAATCAAAAGAATTGAGCACACCCTTAAAATGGGACAAGACAAAGAAGTGGCTCAATACCCACCACCAAGATTGGTTCAAGAAATTCACCGTGCAACACAATGAATTCAATTTCCCCGAATGAGAGCATATGCCAAGTAACAAAGATTCAAACACCAAGCAATAACATTTTGGCTCAACCACAACATCAACATATTCTATGTGATCCAGCACCACAATTTTTTCAATAAGGTTCAAAGGAGAAGGAATAAATGATTCAATAGTAGCATGTTTCATACCTTCTTCATAACACTCATGATGGGTGATTACCTCAAGAGTCGATGGTGGAGCAAATGAAATGTCATCATTTTTAGCACTCAACTCACCTTCCACCTCTCAATCAATTTCTCTACCCGGTTCTCCAAGTTCTTTAATTTCGATTGAAGAATGATAGCATTCGTTTTAATATCCCTCAACTCCCGACCATGCTCTTGTAGAGTCTCATTTATTTGCTCTAAGAGTATGTCGGTTGAGCTCTTTTGTGGAGGAAGGAGTATTTGTGAAGGTTGAGCATATTGCAAATCGGCATTGGTGTGTTGAAACTGAGAACTTGGAGGACTCCCCCACTCATTGTTGTATGGTGATGTGTATGGGTTAAACTGATAATATGGTAGGAATCCAAAACCCATACCACCAAAATTAAAGCCTCCAAATGAGTAGGGAGGAGAGCCATCATGGCCATATGGATCTATACACTGCAATTCCAGGGAAAAACAAGAACACAATCACAGTATACAGTCACCACCACCACCGCAGTAGGTGGTGTGACTCTTTAACAAAAAACCAACATTAAGAAAGAAGAAAACAAAAACGACCTAAGCCTAAGTCTTCAAATGACTTAAGAGATATCGATTAATTCCCCGGCAAAGGCGCCAGAAAACTTGATGACCAAAACAGTAACGACCAACCTTAACCGGCATAGTACCGGGTCGGAAGTACTACAGTGGAGAGCAAGGTCGTATCCCACGAGGAATCAATCGAGTACCAAAGCCATTCTCATACTTAGTTTAGGTTAGTCAAGTGCATTCAAGTTCTGATTATGCTAAAACGATATTTAAACGAGATATAAAGAGATATAGAGAGAGACATAGCCAAATCACGATCCATTTGAATACTTTCGCCCCTCTAATAGACTATTTGGGAATGGAAACTACCAACCAACCATCCTAATGCTTATATTGACTAGTTCATGGGTGCGAACTCCTAAGATAGTACTAGACGTCATGCAACAACCTAGTACCCTTTGCCCTGTTCAACAGTCCGCCTTTAAGGATTTAACTGACCGAAACAAGATAAACGCTCTAGAGCCACTCGATTTACACCGACAAACCTCGTTACCCAATCGATCTAAACAACTTAGTCAATTGTAAATAACGATCTTAAAACCCCTTTTCCCACACCCCTTCGCAACATACATTTATAAAAGTTGTGTGTGTTCATGAACTAGGTGTACAGTCTAATTTGCGCATTATGAACAAGTTTTAAGACATGAATTCATTGATATAACAACAATTAAACACTACCCAATCCCGATTAATCAACTAGAGGGTGATTTTTTCAACTATCATAAGGTTCGACTATGTAGTGATTTAGCTACACATTATAAAGCAAGAAATAAGAAGCAAAGCATGAAATCAAAGCAATAAAAGAGAAAGAGAACTAGAATTAATTACCGAAATCGTAGTACAAGTCGGATCACTTCAAGCTCCTACACCACCCAATGTCACTTTGGGGATGAAGAAGAACCAAAATGATACAATCCAAACGTAGAGAAGAGATTTAAGCTACGAACTAAGCTAATTAAAGTCTAATCTAAGGGAAATGAGGGTTAGGAAGGATTTAGAGGAGTAAAAAGGAAGAAAAGGGAAGAAAAGGGGAGAAGAAGGGAAAGAGTCTCTATATGTACATATAATAATTAGATCTAAAAATCTCGTTTTTAAGCTGAAAAATCTGCTATTTTTGATGTGTACGGCGTGCACCGGAGGTGTCTCGGCGCACGCCAAGACATCACTGGAATTCAGCAGCTTCGACGGCCTTCAGTAAAATGGCAATATCGTCGCGTGTAGAGCTCCGATTTGAGTGATTCATGTTGCGTTGGAAAACTCATTAAATTGTCTACAACTTTCATGAAGACTACAAGTCCAGAAAATGCATGTATCATGGAGAAAATTTCAGATAAAGTGAACAAATGGTAAAAGCAACAACTATCTTTGATCAATTTCCATTTCCAGGCTTCGGTTTCGTCTTTCTAAGTCTCATGCCTCAACTTCCGGGTTCACGAGTCAACTTTCCTGCATTTACATAGCACAATATACCAAGCATAATCCCGCAAGATAAATAGGGCTCGAATAGGGCCAAAACACCGTAAAATGATAAGGTTTTCCATCAATTTGATGGATTACCTCTAAGTTGTAGGATGTAATATCACCGGATGGATCAAAGATCCACCCGATTATGCAGCGGAAAGTACAAGATCTAGATCTAGTCAACCCAAATACATAAAATAATAGATCTAAACCTACGAGGGGGTTTAAATTACCAACCTTTTTATGGTGCAATTACTCCAAGAACAAAGGTCAATCCAAAATCCAAGCTAGATGAGAAGCCACAGTCTTCCAACGTGTGTCTCCAAGCAACACCAGGTGGATGGTGTTTCAAGCCACCGGACCTCCTCGATATGCTACCTTAGAAAACCCGAAGTTTTCTAAAACTTGAACCCTAGTACTTTTGGCCGAAAAATCTAAGCCAAAATACTCCCCAATATTTCGAAATTATGTGATCTGATTTGGCTTGGGAGAACTCTCTTTATATAGAAGAGTAATCCTTGTCCTCCAAGGATTAATTAATTAATTAATACAAAATCAATCATATTAATCCTTTTCCTTAAAAAGATAAATCCCGAATATTCCTAAATTAATTAGGATATACAAAAGATTTTCTTTTCCTTAAATCATTAAACAAATAAATAATTTAATCACATATATTATAATTATCAAGAAAACAAATTTCATAATAATAATAATAATACAAAATGCGGCTCTAACCCCAAATAAATTACGGCCACACGCATTTTTGCCTTTTGGGTCGAGTCCACGAAAAAAATTCTTTTCCGTGTATTTAATTATCTAGTCCAACTAAACAATTAATCCACATATCAATTAAACAGTCCAATCCAACTATTTAATATTAATTTGAGGTGAAGCGACGAGAAAACATATGCATGTTAGGAGCCACGTCGGGGACCATGGACCCATATTCAGTAGCTACAATAAATTAAATAATATTATCCGTCAGACCGAACAATAATATTCAATCTATTAATTCCGGGATTACACCACCATAAACCCGAAACTGAACTCTGCCGAATATAGATAACTTATACTCAACTATGAGTTGATAAGCGTCCACTGATATAATCATTACATACGGATAAATCCTCCATATATTGTTCGTTTCAATTCGGGATATCTCCGTAAACCCTTCTCGAAACATCTTATCCTTATTTACCATCAACCCCCTAGTGATCAATTAGTTCATGACTAATATAATTTGAATTGGCGCCATCGATCAGTTTCTAGGATTAACAAATAAGGGAACTGTCTGTCTACTTCCCGAGGGAAGGAATGGATTCCATATCTGTGACTGCACAGACTACTCACTCATTCCAGAATAGAGCCAACGAGAAGTGTTGGACCACATACTTCGAAGTGATCCTTACTAACACATCAAACTCTACCATAGTCTAAGCAGTTGTGATGTGATCCGTAGCCGAATCAGATCCGAAAATGCCCGAGGACTTGACTGAAGGCACCAATAAGATGAGCACCGCGACCCTTGACTAACCCGTAGCCAAAAACCTTGGTATAATGGACACCCACAAGGTTCGCTCACAACCTCGATAAGTCCCGTTTGGAATCCACCAAACAACGGTTTGGAATCCACCAAAACCAACGTGAGAAAACTCACCAAAGCTTAAAAGCTTCAAATATAATATATCAAAATTTTGTCTATCTTAAAAAGATTACAACCAAAGCCTTTTTTATAGGCTAGAATAAAAGACCTAAACTACTCCCAAAGCAATGTGGGACAAAGTTATTTAACAAAAATAAAAATTAAAATAAAAGAAATAAATACTAGTAAAATTCTAGAAAATATGTCAAACTTGCAATGTGGGATAAATGATCAAATAAATAGTCTCCAAGCCAAAACGTATCGCATCATTCCCTCCCGGTTGGAAAGGATTCGTCCTCGAATCAATAAGACATCATAAAAGGCATCTGCACATGCCAATCTCAAAGAAACACAAAGAGGCACCAAGCGAACCCCTGGATCAAACACGAGCCAGATAGACAAAATGAATCCAATGGCATGTTTTGTTGATGAGTCATACGCCATACATGCAATATCACAATGCTCTTTCGGTGGAATAGACTCGTGGATGACCCCCTGTGAAACAACAATATAGGAATAGAAAGTATCAGTCGGATATGATCAATAATCGTAGCAAAGGGGTCCAAAAATAGGTGTTCTGGCTTGCTAACAACTGCCTCACGAACAGGAATAACCCGCGGCAAGATAGGAACCGGATCATCTTCAAGTGAAGTATTGAGTACAGCCGAATGTTTCTCCTTCTCAGCAAGTTCTGACTTAGTTTCCTCCACTTTCTCCATAAAATTCGGCTTATTATCCTCTACCTTGCTTTCATAATCATCACCTTTCAACTCGTCCTCTCGAGTATTAGTAATCACTTCGTTTGTCGCTTCAACCAAGTCTTTTTCTCGTGCTGACTCACGATTCAAACGAGCTTCCTCGTCGATTCTACGTAGTTCTTGCAATAAATCAGGGCAATCATAATAGTGATGACCATTTCTTTTACAATGACCGCAAAAAACAGAAAACGGCTCTTTAGAAGTTTTTTTTAACCATTTCTGTACCACCACGGTTACCTCTACCACCATGATTACTTCTTCTGCCACGGTTATCTCTACCACTACAGTTAGATTGCTCAGTTACTCCCTTCAACATATTCTTCATCTCATCCATCATATCATCAAAACGTCGTTCTATCATCTCCAAATTTCGATTCATCATATCATCAAAATTCCGAAAATAGGCATCCATATTACTCTCCCTTGACATTACTTAAGATCAAAATTCACCAATAATTCCAACAACAATAATAATTTTCAACACAAATTTGCAATTACCACCATCACCTGAAAGCTGATCCACTCTTGTTGTTCCACATAAAATAAAATTTGGATTTTTTTGTATTTTTGTTAACCAATGGAGATAAAAAAAAAAATCAAATAGGCCGAGAATTGGTCAAGGTCGACGCAGTTGAGAACAAGAAGTCTGGAGCGGATTGGTTTCTCGTATTATTGTTTTTTTTTTTTTTTTTTTTTGGAGATCAGGAACGAAAATAGCTTTGGAAAGAAAAAGCTAGAATTTTGTTTGTAAAAGTACAATAGAACAGGAACGAAAATATAATGATACACAGGATTTGATGATTTTTTTTAATAGGAAAAGAAATAAAACGCAAGAACAAATTAAGAACAAGGATATTTGAACGCAGGAACTAGGAAGGAAAGAAAATAAATAAAATAAAAGAGATATTTGGATACCGTCAGTGTCTCGCTCTGATACCAACTGATGTGATCCGTAGCCGAATCAGATCCGAAAATGCCCGAGGACTTGACTGAAGGCACCAATAAGATGAGCACCGCGACCCTTGACTAACCCGTAGCCAAAAACCTTGGTATAATGGACACCCACAAGGTTCGCTCACAACCTCGATAAGTCCCGTTTGGAATCCACCAAACAACGGTTTGGAATCCACCAAACAACGGTTTGGAATCCACCAAAACCAACGTGAGAAAACTCACCAAAGCTTAAAAGCTTCAAATATAATATATCAAAATTTTGTCTATCTTAAAAAGATTACAACCAAAGCCTTTTTTATAGGCTAGAATAAAAGACCTAAACTACTCTCAAAGCAATGTGGGACAAAGTTATTTAACAAAAATAAAAATTAAAATAAAAGAAATAAATACTAGTAAAATTCTAGAAAATATGTCAAACTTGCAATGTGGGATAAATGATCAAATAAATAGTCTCCAAGCCAAAACGTATCGCATCAAGTTGTCTGTGGTCACCTCAGGATTGAGATTAATCCATATATGATCATCTTGTGATTCGATAAGACTTCTCGATCACCGAATTATATCGAGAACTCATATCAAATCGGTCCAGCCCCATATGATTATCATCATATATAAATGCCCCACTATGTACCCTATTATCGACAGTCCGGATAAGACTGTCACACTGTAAAGTGTTCTGGGCGCATTAATAGCAAATTAATCATCAGACACGTACTCAGATTAATAAACGCTACGGACTAAGATAATTTTAAGTACATCTCACTAACTCAATCCTCTTGTGTATAGCCATACACTGAGTTATGTGATTACATAAACGAGGTACTTATGGTTTTCAGTAGTGTCTTAATTATATGCTTACATGCATATAATAAGATGAATTATTAATTCTGTCATAAAAACAATTAGACAATTGTCTTTCGGGCACTACACCTAACATAAGTAAGTGTGCAATGCATTTTTACCCTATAATCGGTCTAAAATCACCCAAAACAAGCCAAGAGTGTCGTAAATGGGGGTTAAAACATGCACCAAAATATAGTAAAGTTGTTTATCTTTCGGTTACCCATCCTGAGTTGAGCTATGCCGTTCATACTTTGTCTCAGTTCTTGAGCCGCCCCTTGGTCCATCATTGGGTTGCTGCTTTGCATCTTCTTTGCTACCTTAAGGGTTACCCGGGCCAGGGTATTATGCTTCGTGCTGACTCTGATTTGTCGCTCATGCCTTTTTGTGATGGTGACTTGGCGGCTTGCCCTCTCACTCGTCATTGGTTGACCGGTTATTTGGTTTTTCTTGGTCATTCCCCTGTTTCTTGGAAGAAGAAGAAGCAAGGTATGGCCTCTCGCTCTTCTGCCGAAGCTGAGTATCGCGCTATGGCTGTCACTACTTGTGAGTTGAAGTGGCTCAAGTCCTTGCTGAAATCTCTTGGTGTTGTGCATTCTACCCCGATGCGTTTATTTTGTGATAGTCAGTCCGCGCTCCATATTGCTCGTAATCCTATCTTCCATGACCGCACTAAGCATATCGAAGTTGATTGTCACTTCATTCGAGACGAGTTTCTTTCGGGGAATCTAGTTGCGGTTCATGTTCCTACGAGTCATCAGTTGGAGGATATATTGACTAAGGCCCTTGGGAGGCCGGCGTTTTTGTCCCTCTTACGCAAGTTGGACATATGTGATCTTCATGCTCCCACTTGAGGGGGAGCGTTAGTAAGGGTATTAAGGGTATATTTTTCCGATCTTGTAAATTGTGTTATGAGGGTTTACCCTAATTGTAACTATAAATATTGTGATTATTATAATACAACAACACACTTTTCTCCCAATTGTTTAGAGTTTAACAGTGGTTGATGTGGCTAAGAAATCACTCTATGATTATATATTCCACCCTGAACATGGAGCAGTTTATTCCGTCCGCCTACGAATGCAGCTGAAGCATACCATCCTAAACTGAACGTGATACATCATACATATAGTTTAGAATTATACTCAGTTTCTCGGTTTGGCGAATGAGGGACCTAATGCCCATGTCACTAACTTCTTGGAGATATGCGGTACCATCAAACCTACAGGAGTTCCCACAAGGAATGTTCGATTGACGCTTTTTTCCTTTCACATTGAGAGATAAGGTGAAGCATTGGCTATTGTCATTACCGGCTAGATCCATCCCTTCCTGGGACGAGTTACGGCATGCATTTATGAGTAAGTTATTTCCTCACGGAAACACTTTCAAGCTAAAGGCCGCGATCATGAATTTTAAGCAGGTTTCTGGTGAATCATTTTATAAGACTTGGGAACGCTTAAAGGATGCGTTACAGAAGTGCCCACGCCGTGAGATAGCACAATTGGTTACATATGCATACATTCTATAATGCATTGAGCGTTAATGACAAGATTGGACTTGATGCATCGAGTGGTGGTGCGTTTATGAGCTAGGCACCCGAAGTGGCCTATGAGAAAGTGGAGAAGATTGCTTTAAGTAGTCAGTGAGGAGATGAGAAAGTGAGTGTTAAGTCGGTGGCTGCAGTGGCGGATGATTCTCAAGTTATTTCAAAACGGTTGGGTTTATTGATGAAGAAAGTTGATAACATTGGTGACCATTTAAGTAATATTGAGGCTAAAAAGTTTGTAGTTTCCAGTAACTCAAGTTGAAGCGGCAAATTTGGTTGGTTCTGGGGAGGAGGCAAGTTATTTGGGTCAAATCGAGGCCCGGGATATCAGTATCAAAGCTAGTATTATCCCAGCTCACACGATTACCTCGATTTCAAATACACTGATCAAAGTGGGGTTGCGGGACCTTGAGCATTTAGTCGACTCCGTATGTTCCACCACATGCTCGTACATCAAGCAACACTTTGTGATGCAACATTGAGCTATAGCAACAACACATTTTAACAGCACGAGTTTTCAACAAAATGAAACTGTTAGTCAGGGGTGAATTGATTGATCTCTACATCGAATATGCATTCGTCTGTCTGAGCTAAATCTGTTGCATTCTCATATGGTAGCTACGTCTGGAGTTCGCATCTGAAGCTGGGCATCAAGTCAGAATGGCCTCAGCTTAAGTCCGGTATATTCAGCTCTAAGATGTTCTCGGTTGAAATCTGGTGATCATGTCTGAAGTCTGATGTTAACGTCTGAATCAGCTTTGAGTCTGAATCTGGTTACATCTGGTGGTTCTCGTCTGCATTCTGTGAGGATCGCAATTGGACACTTTGTCGGCTAGGGTTAGGTTCCCAATGTATAAATACAGCAAGCAGTTATTGTAACAATGTGAGTATCTTTGTAAATTTCAGTGCATAATAAAACTCTTCTTTCCGTCCGTGAATTGGTCGGCACATTACAAGATACCACGTTAAATCAGGGCTAAATTACAATTTTGGTCCTCTAACTAGACACGTTTTTCGATTTTGGTCCTGATTTTTCTCCGGCGACAATTTTAGTCCTGTAAATGGTCTTGTTTTTTTGCAAAAATAGTCATGAACGCTGGAAAGACCACTTAAAGGACTAAAATTGGTCTTTTCCGACGACAATTTTAGTCCTGTAAGTGGTCTTACCTGCGACAATTTTAGTCCTGTAAGTGGTCTTTCTGGCGTTCAGGACTATTTTTGCAAAAAAAAGACCACGTACAGGACTAAAATTATTGCCGGAGAAAAACCAGGACCAAAATCAAAAAAACGTGTCTAATTAGAGGACCAAAATTATAATTTAGCCGTTAAATCAGTGCTGCTTCTAGTTTTTGTTTTTGTCTGATTGATTTCTTGTTTAATTTCTTCTGTTATTCTAGGTACTTTCTTGCCATATGTTGCTACATAAACTTTAAAATTGAAAAGAGAAAAAAGATCATTAATTTTCACCGGCGTAAATTCCAATGTAACAAATAGAAAAATCTAATATTCAAACGAACCTGGGCGGCAACGGAATCTTTTGGATCCAAACTAAATAAATCAAAGAAACACAGTGTTTTCAATCAAATTCTTTGCAAGTCAATGGCTCAATTTTCTTCTTTTAGCAGAGACTTTTTCCTTGTTTTTATCTTTCTTCTGCCATTGCTGTATTTCATCTTCAAGAAATTCAAATCTTCATCAAGAAATATACCACCATTTCCACCAGGGCCAACACCATGGCCCCTAATAGGCAATATTCCTCATTTGGCCAACAAAATGCCTCATATCGCTCTATCAGATTTATCGAGAATTCACGGCCCTTTAATGATGCTTCGACTAGGTACTCAAAAATTGGTTGTAGCTTCATCACCAGCAGCTGCGAAAGAAATCCTCAAAACCCATGATCGGGTTTTATCCGCGCGATATATTCCCAAGTCTTTTAGTGATCCAAAGAAAATGAATATCTCCTCCATTAGCTGGACTGAAACATGTAATGAAGGATGGAAATTACTGCATACCCTTTGTCGGGCCGAGCTTTTCTCGGCGAAAGCATTAGATGCTCAATCATGCATGAGGGAGAAGAAGATGTTAGAAATGATTGAGCATATCAAAAAAGGTAAAAATGAAGCTGTGAATATTGGAGAATTGGTGTATGTAACTGTGTTCAATATGTTAAGCAATGTGTTGTTATCTTGTGATCTTATTATTGGATTTGATGGTGAGATGAGAGATTTATTTAGAAAGATGGCTAATAAAGCTAGTGCTCCAAATATAGCTGAATTATACCCGATTTTGACCCGATTAGATCTACAAGGTATAAGGAGATATTTATTGAAGATGACGATGAAGGTTCAAGCGTTTTACGAGCCAATCCTAACAGAAAGAAGAAAGGCAACAAGCACTCCTTTGAGCCAAAACGACTTTCTGGATGTTCTTCTCCTAAACAAATTCACCGATCCTCAGATTCACATAATAATTCAGGTAAACACTTCGAGCATATTTTATTTGACACTAAACATACGAAAGTTGTCGTCATATTCATATTGTTTCATCAATCAACAGGAACTGTTTTCAAATGGCACAGACACCACTACTTCAACTATTGAATGGGCAATGGCTGAGTTAATAAAGAACCCAGAATCCATGAAGAAAGTGATTCAAGAATTTGACAAAGAAGTTGGTGTTATTAACCTAGTAAAAGAGTCGCATGTAATAAAACTCTCATATCTTCAAGCGTGTGTTAAAGAAACACTTAGGCTACACCCACCAGGGCCATTGTTGCTACCTCACCGAGTGCCCGAAACATGTCAAGTGATGAATTACGATATACCCAAAGATGCTCAAGTTTACATCAATGTTTGGGCAATGGGACGTGACCCCTCGATATGGGACGAGCCGTCAATGTTCAAACCAGAGAGATTCTTAAATGTTGCGGTTGACTTTAAAGGGAACGATTTTGAATTTATACCCTTTGGAAGTGGACGGAGAATTTGCCCCGGTTTACCGATGGCCGGACAACTAGTTACTTTAATCCTTGCAGTGTTGCTCCATTCATTCGATTGGTCTTTGCAGAATGGAAAGAGATCCCATGAATTAGATATGACCGAAAAATTCGGTATCAGCTTACATAAAGAACAACCATTGTTGCTCATCCCTAAACCACGAACAGACCAATGATACCATGCATGATGATTCTGATCATCATGAAAGCGTCATGGGTGCAGTCCTACCATAGCGATATAGCTAGGCATCTAACCGATAATCTAGATGTATCCTATTTTCATCTACTTACTCTTATTTGTGCCAGAAGTACATGTGGTATTGTATCAACCTAAATCCAATATACATTCACTTCTATCCTATCTCCATTCTAATATGCATAACATGAATACAACATTATTTATTTCCGGTACAATATATTTATGGCTTTGTTAAAGATCAAGCGCTTACCATTCTACTAAAATCAATTGGTGTTAGTAAAGGCGCAACTATATTTCTTATCATTTAAGAGTGTGGGCAATCTGGCCCAACGCCCCCCCTCAAGTGTTAGCAATCTGTCTAACACTTGCACAATTTTTTTTTAATAATGTTCCAACCAGGGTTCGATCTCGTGACCTCTGGCTCTGCTACCATGTTAAAGATCAAGCGCTTACCATTCTACTAAAACCAATTGGTGTTAGTAAAGGCGCAACTATATTTCTTATCATTTAAGAGTGTGGGCAATGTGGCCCAACAGGCTTTATTGTTAAAATGGACAAATTAAAATTAGAAATATGTAAACAAGACAGTGTAATTTTTTATTGGTTATATAAAAAGAAGTGTTGATTTTACTAGAATTTAAAATCTCTCATATTTAATTACAAAAATAAATATATCTTTTGATCTTAACGTTAAAAGATCGTAATACTGTCAATATATTTATCCTTTTTTCGTTTTCTTTTTTCAGACATCCCGTTTGATATTTTTTCGATGTCATTTTCATCAAAAACAACGAAACAGTGGAATAGTGAAATAGTGGATTTGAACTCCATCCCACTCTACCGAACAGTGGATTTGGAGTAACGACCAGTGAAATCGTCCTTATTACCCAATTTGTATTTACACTGTCATGATTCCTATTTTTTCACTCTTATTATACGTCCTTTATTCCCACTCCCTCTATATTTATTGTGCATCAAATCAAACAAAATACATGATTCAAAGTAAAATAACTGCAGAACATAGAGCCCCGAGCGTGGATCAGAGCGTTGGGGTGCCAGAGGCTAGCATTGGGGAGACTTGCTCAGGTTCCATGCTGACTGTCTGTTGTTTCAGGTAGCCAGTTATGCATACATCTACCTAATCGTGCTTTGTTTTGAATTTACGAACTGTTTCCAGAAAAGCTGTACATTTCATAATTAAAATTAAGGGTTTATTGTTAAAAAAAAACAATTTGAACCTAGAAATATGCAATGAAGACAGTGGAATTTTTTTCGGGTAAAAATGGCGTGTCCTTATTCGATTGTGATAGTGAAACATTGGATTTGAGGCCAGTTCCACTGTAAAAAACAGTGGATTTGGGGTTATGAACTGTCTATTTTTCCACTTTTTTTTGTCCTTTTAAACTAAAGCCTCTAAAATTAAAACCAGTTAAAATCACTCAACTGACCAAAAAACCTCCTTAGATCTCAATAACGTGTATCTAACTGCAGATTATCAAATAATTATGTCATATACGAACAATTCCTACAAAAGGTCGATTCTTGCATCAGTTAATTGCAAGAAAACGTGATGAACCTATAAATTGTGATGAACCCTAATTTTCTAGGGTTATTTATGCACATGAATTGGGAAAAAGCCAGAGAAAATACCTCTAAGAATTCTCATAACGAACCCTAACTGATTGTTTTGATTGCTTGTATTTACGAAACGGATCATCGGAATAACTAAAGATGAATCGTTGCAAATTTTATGGTGGTCGATGACCACCAAACTATACGTGACAAGTGTCCGTTGGCCACTTTCACCCCAAAATTAATTCTCGTGCCATTTTCGCATCCGAACTCCGTTTTGACCGATTTTCATTGCGTGGCGATCCTTATCACGCCCTCTATCATTCCGTACCTATAAAAAAACAACAAAAATCAAGCATAACACATGCCAATAAAACCCACACAATTCACCCAAAAATAAGGATTTCCCGATGTAAATGTCTTTCATCTCGTGATTCAATCTGCGGTTAAACGTGCATATAAAAACCATTAAACTATCCCAAAACCACATCGAATAAGTCATAAATAGGAGGTTAATTACGTATAAAATGATATCAAAGTTGACTCTCATCAGCAGACTGACATACCACATGCACAACCAAGTGCAAGACTTCCTCGTTTCCACAAATTTGAATGCCGCACAGAATCCCCACTTCAGCTGAGTATTCTAGATACATATTAATAACTTTGGATGTTCAACAAGTCCAGATACAAGTGAAACTTACAGTTTGGAACAAACTTAATGAACATATCAGCAGCATAGACATCAGTGCTGATCTTCTTCACATTTATCCTCCTCTCATTCATCACAAAATGGTACCTTACATCAATGTGCTCTGTTCTTTCATGATGAACATGATCATTTTCCAAGCATATTTCACACAGACTATCACAATACACCTCAACTTGATCTTGATGCACACTCAAATCATTGACTGTCCCCTTTAACCAGGTTGCCACCTTTGCTGCTTCTGTCAGTGCCATATACTCTGCCTCAGTAGTAGATAATGTCACTGTTTCCTGTAAAATTGTCTTTCAATTTACCATATAACCACCTAAAGTAAACACATACCAGCCATAGATCTCCTGCTGTCCACATCATCAGCATAATAAGAATCACAATAACCAGTGACAAAAAATTGAGTACCACCTCCAGAAATGACTCCAATATCAGAAGTACCCCTGAGTTACCCTCTTTACAACTTTTCAGTGTTCCTTTCTAGGTTGAGTCAAACCTCTCGACAACAACACTGCTGCTGAGCCAAATCAGGCCCAGTCACGAACTATGACATACTTGGGTCAAGCTCTACACTAGTATGTGAGACTCTTGACATGTATTCTTCCTCTTTAGCTAACTGTGGAGCAAACACAACATACATATGTAGATTTGGTTCCATTGGAGTGTCTATAGGTTTGGCAGCTGACATGCTGATGCGAATCAACTTTATGACATTTTCTATATCAATTTACCCCCGAAATTGGACATTTTTTTAATGAACGAAGCCTTTTATTAGAAAGAAAAGAAAAGGTTCGTACAAAGCCGTATCCTGGCCCTCCCCTTATACCAAATTACGTAGACGAAGCATAGCCCTGCCTCCTTAAAACCTATGCGTGGCAAACCCGGTGTGGGAAAATCCTGCGCATAGGAAAAAGTGCAGCACCCTATGCTTCCAAAAAATAAAAGACCTCCAAAAATACAGTCGAAATGAAAAATATAGTAATAGAAACTTTGTTTGTGATCAGCATCATCTGTCTTGAAAGAAATGTTGATTGTCGTCTCATCTTGATTATGGATAGTTGAAGTGATGAGTGTCCAAAGTGCTTTCAAAATGGTTTGCACCCTCCAAAAAATTGAAGGGTGCTTCCCAAGAGATGCTCCAAGTCTCCTCTAAATGTCGGCACTCCAAGATTTGATCCATTCTACGAACGTAATTTTTTTCTCCTGTATCAAATCGTGGTGATATGGCATATAATTCTGAAACAAAATAAAAAAGAGATAGTAAGGATAGAGACAACATGGTTTGCACTCTTCAATACATTGAAGAGTGCTTCCCAGAAAATCATCTTTGTTTGACCAAGCGAATAGCAGGCAATCCAAGTCTATCGCGAAGAATAAGAAGACGTAACTCTAAAGGAATAGGTGTGTGGTTATCATATTGACGGGATAAGCCAGTGGAACTCGAGGACTTAGCTAAGAAATCCGCAACTGCATTCGCTTCTCTATAAATATGCCGAATGGTGAAACCACGAGCTCGAATAATTTGGCGAGCTTGATGAAGAAAATCATGTTGCTTCCAAGGAAGTGGCTTGTCATCTTGTAAAATGTAAAAGAGGACCAACGAGTCCGTTTCCACAATAAGTGGAAAAATATCATTCCTAGCAGAAAAGTCCACACCATAGTAGAGTGCTTTGACTTGACTTCAAAACTATTGGCGCTTCAAGAAAAGCGGAAGAAAGCATGAACCAACTACCTTGATCATTATGGAGAATGAAACCGCTACCTGAGTTTCCAGGGTTGTTAATCGAGGAGCCATCCGAGTTAAGCTTAAAGGAATTAGTAGGAGGGGGTATCCACTTAACTGTGAGTGGGATTCTTTTGGGTTTCACGGAAAAATGCTTCAAGACGCCGAGATGCAAAAAAATATCATCTTTATTGTCTAGACGACAGAAGGGTTTTTGATAGAAAGCCATGTATAGATCCTTGAGAATTGAGTGAGTCACTGTTTGCGGAGTGTCTAACATGCCTTCAAAAATAAATTTGTTTCACGCCTTCTGTCACGGATTTTATTAATACAAAATAAACAAGTAATAAAACCGGTTAACCTCAAGTGCAAGGATCGTAGTACAGAGGCTATGCCGGGTCGATCTTACGGGGAACTAGACGAATGTTAACCCTAGCTTTTGTTTTAACTAACTATTGTCACGATTACTAACCTAACGAATAACTAACTAGACAAATATGCAGAAAATAACTAGACAGAGGAGATTAATCCAATGCTAGGAGAGATTGGAAGCGGTAAAAATAAACTAAAAGTGCAGGAAAATAAATTAACTAATCTAAACTAAGCTATGAGGATTGTAAATCAAGTTTATAAAAGACAAACGAGGGTTGATCCACCTATCAACATGCATTGATCTCCTATCTCGATTTTACGTGGTATTTACTTAGGTCGTGATTCACCTTCTCTAAACATGAAATCCTAATTCCTTAGGTATTTCATCTATTAACCTAGTATCTTCCAATGCTAGATTAACGCGTTTAAAAGACCAAAGATGTCAACTTTTATGTTTAACCTAGCGATCGAATCTATTAACTTCCGTTACTATAGATTCAAAGGCTATTCCTATTTATGGTGATCTAAAGATTTAACATGACTCCCATCAAGCATAAACACAATCGAAAACATGCAATCTTCCGATATAATGCACTAAAAACATGAGTAAAGCATGAATAAGAAACAACCATAAATAAATACTCACAATAATAACCGAGATAAACAGATCAATTCACGTTGATGGCTTCACAACTCTCGTTTGATGGAGGTTTTAGCCTCTGAACATCCTCAGCAACTCAGCAATGTATAAAAGTAGCATAAAAAGTAACCTAAACTAACCTAGATCTAATTTGCATAAAAGTGAAGGAAAAGATGTAAAAACTGCAGCCTTAGCCGCCCCTAGGTATTAGGGTTTATGTGTGTCGAATTGTGTCTTAAAAGATGTGAAACACGCTGCTATTTATAGAAATCAGAGGCGGTGGCGATGAAGTCGGCACCTTGTGACGAAGTTCAAGATGGCGGGCCTTTCGTTTGATATTTCGAGACTCTCCTCGAGGCGCCCGTTCGATCTCGGTTCAAACTCTACGAATCACTTTTAGCACCTTGGGCGCTTTCGTTCACTCTTTACGGGCGTTCGGTCATAGTGGGCGCTTCATGGACGAGCGTTCACCTTCGATTTGATGTGATTTTTCCATCTTTATCTCTTTTCTTCAATTCACTTCATCATTATCTATTCTCAAATCTTTATAGCTCGAGTTTTAACCTTTTTTTGATCACCATTTGAGCACAATGAACATACCTATAACACATGGAAAACATCGCAAAAGCGTAATAAAGTCCAATTAATTATAATTCACGATGAAAACACATAATTTATTCAATATTGAGATTAAGTCCTTAAAAACCTAGTATGCTCAATATTTCCATATAAGGGCCGTTTATTATGCAATTAATCCAATTAAGAGGGAAAATACCGTAAAATATATCATAATAAAACATAGATTTTCACCCTTAACAACTCCCCCACACTTACCTTTTGCTCGTCCCGAGCAAAACAAAACGAAAATTAGGCTCGAGAAAGGAAAACATGCATCTAGACAAATATAACATACATCCAATAACTTAGATGTCCACCGGTGTGTGAGTGCATAGCCATAGGGAACTTCCACTAGATCCAAACTTGAACAACTCAAAGTAAAACTAGCTAATACCCCTCTCATGAATAGTAATAAATGACACTCATAAGGTGCACCCTACAAACGTGACATATCCCGAAAGGATGATCGAATATATCTAGGGCCTTTACGAAATACTCGAGAGGATAATCCTACATCATATCCATCGGTTTATCTTGGGGATAAGATTAACGATAACTAAGTCTTATATTCAATTTATAACAATTCTTTAGTTAATTTAGCTTATTCACTTTAAACGCACATTATTAGAAGAAGCTATTGCCCTCATAGTAGAATAGGACATTTCGAGATAATCCCCTACCTTACTCCAATCATAAGGCAGCTTTTCCTAACTGTCGTGAGCTTTTAGTCATCATAGTGGAATAGGACATACGTGGTATACCCTACCTCACCCAAATCATCGACTAGCTTCCGACACACCCATATTAATCAACTATTAACTCAACTTTTCAAATGACAATAGTTACGTGTTACTTATCACATTCAAACTATCAGATATTCACAGTATCTCATACTTCGGATCTAGATACAAACTATCATAATTCGCGAGATATATACGTAGCACTAAGTACATGACTTATAAGATAATCAAAAACTACTAATCCAAAACGGGGTATAACTTTATAAAAATAGCTCATCATTCACTATGGCTCGTGAAATGTAAATCTTGGTGAAACAACTAACTTATCAAACATATGAAATATCGCATAGATGACTGCAAAAACAACGAACTTCACGTTGAATCGCCTACTCGGGACAAAACAAGAACACAAGTGTAGAAATTTTTTTTGAAAATTGAGCATATTTTTGCATAATAAACAAACTAACGTAGTAATTAAACGTATCGCATCGAACTATCCCCTCCCCACACTTAAAAACTCAACATGTCCTCGTGTTGTGCGAGAAAAAATGAGAAGAAACTTAGCTGTATTTGCGTAGAAAAAGCGAGATGTTGGTCGCCGGAGCATGAAAGGCCAGCGCTCGCGGCGCGTGAAAAAAGCGTCCAAGCGTAACTCAACGATTACTCGACAAAACCACCTCTGCAACACGCGAAAACAGAAAAAACTCGGGAAAGGGGTATAATATGGCGATGAGAGAATAACTCAAAACGGATGAAAAGAAATAGGACCATCAAATAAATATGTCAGCGAAGTCAAAGAAAAGAGTGCAGATCGCCTTGGGCTTACATGACCATCAAAGTATCGCCTATGATAAACAACGATCGCGTAAAAGTAGAAAAAACCAAAAATCAAGAAAAGTAACCAAAAGGAAAGTAGCAAAAGGCATAGGTACAGCCAAATCGAATGAAAAGTATCAAAAAGTGCAACATCAACCAGAAAAGGGGTAAAGCGAATGAAAACTCAAGGGAGCCCCGGAGTCGTCTCAGCAACAGGAACAACGTCAACAGTAGGATCAGCAACCGGAGAAGGATGCATGGAAGGACACCACCGTAGATGCAAATGCAGTAGGCTCGGTGTGCGGCGAAAAGCGGGCGTGGCTCTTTGGGATGTCCTCATCAACCGGATCATCAGGCCTCTTTACCGCCTCAAGCATCTCACCGATCACGGCCTCAATAGGATCAGAGAATACGAACTCCACGTCACTCTCCTAAAAAATACTCATGTTCCTCGGCTTCTTCCCCTCCACAACACACTTGAGCACTGACATGATGTTCTTCTGCCCCTCGTGAAGCTCCACCATCCAATCCCGGAGGCTATTCGCCATACTATATCGTGTCTGCTCCGCGTCTGACAAAGTAGACCAAGAAGGGCCCGCGGAAGGTGCTGTGGTGGGAACCGGCTCAGGTGTCGTAGTCCCAACCTTCTCTCTACGAATGGGGGGATAACTCTTTGTTTTGTGATCCGATGTATACTCAGCAACCCCAGCATCCAAACATAACTGATGTATCAAATGGGGCACTATCAAACTCCGGGTAGAGACCTTCTGGTTTGCCAAAATGTCATCAAACAAAGCTTGCCCAACATCAACATTCAGCCCGAAAACCAACGCATACAACATCCCAAGATCACTGATATAGAAATGTGTGAGATTATTCTTAGGAATCAACCGACTCTGGATAAACCGACAGTAGACCCGCCAATCCTCAGTCCAAGTCGTGGTGATTAACTCCTTCCTATCACCATTCGGTCTCAACACCCATGCCACATCTGGACAAACTTTCAATCGCAGCTCCTCAATCGGATCCTTACCCTCCTCATTTTGCCGTCTAGCGATCTCCTCCTTGTAATCCAAGCCGCGAAACGCCGGCAACTTATATTTCTGGTTGATCACCTTGGCGGAAAAAGGCACTTTGACACCTCGAACCATCACAAAACCGTCATCCAAATCCGTCTCGAAACAATTCGCATAGAACTCTCTCACTATAGAATCATTGGTAGGGTTAGGAGGAATTTTCATAAACTCATCCCATTTCCGAGCCTTTAGCATCTTCACGAAGGCGGGATCAACTTGTTGTGTCTTGACTTCTCTGTCAAAAATCATACTCCGAGTCACATAATCCTTAGTGTAGGCACTATGAGCTCGTGGATTGATGAATCGACGGGGCATAGCAAGAGGGGCAACATTCTTAGCTTTCTTCTTAGGGGGTGCATGTGTAGCTTCGGTTTCAGCCTCCTCCCCAACGACATCCTCAGTACCAACCTCAGCTCTAGAAGATTCACCACCCCGAGTGCCTCGAGACATCCTAACGAGAGGGACCTCATCATCTTCCTCGCTTGAGGTGGAAGGGAATCATCTCTTAAATTGGTTCTTGTTTGTTGAGATGTTCTAGGCGGTTGATCTCGAAAGACTACTCCTCTGTTAGGGTCTAATTCGGACGGATCAAACTCAGGACGTTGCCGTTTACCTCTCTCCCTGGCCAAACCTTTACCATAACGCTTCACAATTTCCTTCTTACGCACCATTGTCAGACTTATAACTAAACTAAACCATTCACACAAATGGTTACCCGTTTATCGTCCAAATCGGGATTTCAAACAAAGCAGACCACCAACAACCACCACAAACGCACCACATCATCATCACAACCAGAATTCGGGGAAGAAAAAGGGCAACAAACAGAAAATATAACAGTATGAGCGCATATTCAAGAAAATGAGCCGAGCCGAAGATCGAACTCACAAAAACTTGAATGGAAACGAGAAAAGTTGCTATAGACTTACCCAACGCTATGTAAGGATGATGATCGAATGGATTTGAAGCCCAGAAACACCAAGATTGGCACCCAAAATTGGAAATTTTGTCCAAAGGGCCATGACTGAAAATCTCGATTCTTCAAATTCCGTTGATTGTTGGAGGAATGGACTAGATAAATGAAAAGAAGGTGCAAGGACCGTTCTTTTGCAACAAGAATCGTTGAATTTGGTCCGAAACGAAGATCTCGAGGTTTGGAGGAGGGGAAAAGTCGGGTTCTCTTTTGAAAATCGCAGAAGAATGAGGAGTCACGCCAAGAGCAGGTATATATAGGCCCAGAGTGGACGCTCGTCCATCTGGACGGACGGGCGTTCACTAGCAACCGTATGAACTGGACGGGCGTCCAAAAATTCAGACGCTCGTCCATGAGGCATTTTTACATACAGGATAGAAGGGATTTTTGCAGACGGGCGTCCACCATTTTGGACGAACGTCCATAAAAACAAGCAAACTGGACGGGCGTCCATCATTTTGGACGAACGTCCATAAAAACAAGCAACTGGACGGGCGTCCATTTTTATGAACGGGCGTCCATCAGAGAGAGTGATAAAAATCAAACTTGTTCACACATAAGCTAATTAAAATTGAAGTGCAATTCTTATTAATGTCAAATAAAATTCAAAAGTACAATGATGAAAGATTAAAGACCTGAAATAGCTTAGAAGTAACTAAAAACATAACTAAAACAAAGGGTTGCCTCCCACTGCAAGCGCTTGCTTTTACGTCGGGGCTCGGCGAAAACCAAACTAACTAAGAACTCACTAGTTCATGTGAGATTTCGTCCCCAATCCACTACGCGAATGAGGCGTCGAAGCATGTCGACAATTTGGAGGAAAGTCGTACTCATCTTGCAAACACCAATCCTCACCGCTACCTCAACACCTCTCGAAATGCTCACCTGCGACACTAGTGCCAAATCCGTCGAGATAGGATCATTAAGGATCGTGTAGGGGCGTCCTATGGCCTCCTGCAACTCCTCGATCGTGAAATCGCCCTCCCGAACAAGGTGGAACTATGATAACGTGTCGTGATGGTCTTAACTTTGAGTGCTAATGTCAAAATCTACATGAAGGACTATAGTGCCTCCCGGTCCATCATCTACTGTGATCAGCGGGATCCGACTAATGAGGGGGAACTCCTCAGGAAGAACTCCGTAATCCATACCTAAAAGCACACTAGCTGACAGATAACAATAGAACAACTTAGTTAGCTAAAACTTAATCAAACTAAAACTTAAATAAATAAAACACTAATAGCGTGAACAGAGCCTAGCTAATATAATAAGGGATATCTAGGATGCCTCCTAGTAGCGCTTTTGGTTAATGTCGTTAGCTCGACACAGCCTAAACTCAGCCTGGATCGGGCCATTTGACTTTTCTGCCAGCCACTACCTCGTGTAAGCCTTGATCAGCAGTGTGGCTGCAGAAACAGCATCTCACACATGGGGGAAAATTTTTGATAGCCCTCCACATACGCTTGAACCTCCCCACGGGTGACTTCTTCATTCTCTGAGTCCTCTGATGACGCTTCAGCTGTCGCTCCCTTTCAAACTCTTCCATATCAGCACTACCAGCTAGAACTTCTTCAGAAGGATCACTACCGTCATCCTCGGAGAGCAAGTCGGGTGATAATTCGCTAAATTCTTCGACTCGCGGAACACCACATCCGAGAATATCGAGAAATTTAACAATCAAAGATGTCTCTTTAGGTTCACCGATATAGTGTTTGCACCTTTGACCGTTGACTCGAAACGGGTCACCACTATAACCACGAAGTTCTAGAACGCCTCCCGGAATGATTTGGAGAATCTCGAAGGGGCCGGACCAACGAGTCCTCAACTTTCCAGGAAACAAATGTAACCTAGAATTGTAGAGGAGAACTTGTTCGCCGACTCTGAATTCTCGCTTCTTAATTTTTGCATCATGGAGTAGTTTCATCTTATCTTTCTTGATCCTGGCACTTTCATAGGCCTGGAGTCCGATTAAATCCGGCTCATGTATTGCTCTTTGTAGTCGATGTTTCCCAAAAGATTGGGAATCAAAGTTCGAAACTTTGTAGCCCAATACGCTTTATGCTCTAACTCGACAGTGCGATGACATGGTTTCCGTGAGACCATTTGATATGGAGATGTACCCATAGGAGTTTTATAGGCGGTCCTATAAGCCCATAATACATCATCCAACTTCAGACTCGATCCTTGCGATGACTGCTCACGCTTTTCTCGAGATCTTTTAATGCTTTGGTTGCTTCGCTCAACGACCGCTAGTCATCGGATGGTATAGGGTGCCGGTCTTATGGCGTACACCATACTTTTCGAGAACTTTTTCTAGAGGTCGGTTGCAAAAATGCGTTCCTTCATCACTGATCAAGGCTCGAGGACACCCAAATCTCACAAAGATATTCTTCTTTAAGAACTTCATGACCGTTTTATGATCGTTGTGAGGAGTGGCTATCGCCTCCACCCATTTCGAAACATAGTCGACGCAGACTAAGATGTATTTGTTACCGCAAGATGATGGGAAAGGTCCCATAAAATCGATACCCCATACATCAAAGACTTCGCACTCTAAGATGGGTTTCAAAGGCATGTCAAAACGCCTTGTCAGAGTTCCGGTTCGTTGACACCTATCGCAAGCTTTACAGAAAGCTTCTGTATCTTTAAAGATCGTAGGCCAATAGAAACCGGACTGGAAGATCTTCGCAACCGTTTTCCAAGGACCAAAGTGACCACCTGTGGGTCCACTATGGCATTGCTCGATAATCTCTCGTTGCTCAGATTCAGGAACGCATCTCCTAAGCAAACCATCTTTGCGGATCTTGAACAAATAAGGTTCATCCCAAGCGAAATATTTCATATCGAGAAGAACTTCTTCTTCTCCCCGATACGACATCTCGGGTCAAGGTAGCGGGCATGAAGGTAATTCACAATGGACGAATACCATGGAACATCGGAGAGCGGCCATCGATCAACATGATGTTTTCCGGAGAAAGTAAAGATCTATATCTTCGGATCACCCTTTTCTCACTTATCATCCTAGAGACATGATCCGCCACTACGTTCTCACCGCTTCTTCTTATCTTTGATTTGAACGTCAAATTCTTGGAGGGTCGATATCCAACGCAGATAGCGCGGTTTAGCTTCCTTTTTGGTCATAAGATAACGCAAGGCGCAGCGTGATCACCCACACGATCACTTGAGCACCTAACAAGTAACTCTGGAACTTGTCCATAGCAAACACTACGGCCAATAATTCCTTTTCGTAGTCGTATAGTTAACTTGCGAAGGATTCGATGTGTGGACCGGCATAATAGATAGGTGGAACTTTCCATTAAGCTTTTGCCCTAAGACCGCACTGCGGCAGATAGTTGGATGCATCGCACATAAGCTCAAAGGGTAAGTTCGGTCGAGTGAAATAAGAATTGGAGCGGATATTAACCGATTCTTGAGCTCCTCAAACGCTTGCTTGCGCTTTTCATCGAAATTGAACTCAACGTCTTCTTTGAGCGAGTAGATAGGGGCTTAGCTACTTTGGAAAAATCTTGGATGAATCTCCTATAGAAACCGACATGTCCGAGGAAACCTCTGACTTCGCGTACATTCTTAGGATAACTCATCTTCTCAATGGCTTCTACCTTGGCCCTATCTACTTCTATACCTTTGGCGGACACTTTGTGGCCAAGAACTATGCCTTCATCTACCATGAAATTGCATTTTTCCCAATTGAGCACTAGGTCCTTTTCCACACATCTAGACAACACCTGATCAAGATTATCGAGGCAATCATCGAAGGATTGACCAAAGACCGAGAAATCATCCATAAAAATCTCCATGCACTTTTCAACTAGCCCGTCAAAGATTGCCATCATACACCTTTGAAAGGTGGTTGGGGCATTACTGAGAGACCAAATGGCATCCGCTGTGGCGAATGTACCATAAGGCGCGGTGAAGGTGGTCTTCTCTTGGTCAACAGGATCGATGGGTATCTGAAGTATCCTCGAATATCCATCCAGAAGCGATAGAATCGTGCCCCGCCAGGGCGCTCAAGCATTTGATCAATGAATGGAAGGGGAAATGATCTTTCAGTGTGACCTCATTGAGCTTTCGATAATCGATACATACTCTGTATCCAGTAACGAGCCTCAATGCTATCTCTTCTCCCTTCTCATTCTTCTCAATCGTAATTCCACCTTTTTGGGAACTACTTGAGTTGGGGATACCCACTCACCGCCTGCAATGGCGTATATGATACCCATATCTAGAAGCTTGATAATTTCCTTCTTGACTACCTCTTGCATGTGAGGTTGAGTCTTCTCTGAGGTTTGTCTAACTCGTTTTGCACCCTCCTCGCCTTGATCTTGTGCATACAGATGTCGGGAGATATCCTCGGATATCTCCCACCGCCATCAAAGGCTTTCTCATTTTTGCGCAAGACGTTTAACAGCTTTAAGCTCTTCTATACGAGATAGCTTGGCGAGAGATGATCAAAGGAAGCTTGTCACCTTCTCTTAAAAATACATACTTAAGATGTTTAGGCAACGGCTTGAACCAAGTCTACTGGGGGTTCCTCTAGACTTGATTTAAGATCACCACTCTTCAACTCAACATCATTGAGCTTACTTAGTGGTCCCTCTTGCCAAGGCTTCTTCTCTTAGCTCATCCTCAAATTCAGCTGCTAACCGATCTAGATTGACCATACCATGATTATTCGATTATCAATCAATCGCTCATATTCTCGCTTCTACACCAAAACTTGCGTATCCATGGAGTCATTGAAGTCATAAGACGTCTCTCAATGGAACAACCGGTTGGAGATCCGAAGGTACATTGATAGATTTAGAAACACTATAACTCACCTCCTGGTCACCAACTCGAATGGTCACGTGCCCACCATCACAATCGATAAGGGCTCTAGCCAGAGATAGGAAGGGTCTTCCAAGAATCAAGGGGACATTTTCACTTTTCTCAATATCTAAGACGTGCAGTCAAACCGGAAAGGTAAACCTATCTATTTGAACTAATACGTCCTTTAAGATCCTCGAGGCTTTCTTAGAAGATCGATCAGTGAATCGCAAAATTCATGGTCGTGGGTTCTAGAAGACTTTGTAAACCAAACCGCTTGCACCTGAGACAATGGCATCAAGGCGATAGATGCGCCCAGTCACATAAGGAATTTGGGAAGACTAGGCCTCCCATCCGCAATGTGAGCACAAATTTCCCTGGTCGCTTCTCTTGATTGGTAAGCTTTCATTATTGACCGAGAACACTCCTTACCAACCGCTTGGTCCATTTCTCGATAATTTCTTTTGGAAGATACAACATCCTTGATGAACTTTGTATACTTAGGCATCTCGACCAAGACCTCGGATAATGGCGATTAACTTTGAGTATTTTTCAACAAATTAAGCACTTTTTCATACTTCTTATCTTCGCTCAATGGGATGTTGCTCTTTCTCGGTGGAAATGGAAGCTTTTTCAAATCATCCTCGAAAAGACTTTCTTCAAGATGCACCGATAGCTTTGTCTTCCAAATCTTTCCACCGAACCGTCTTCTCATTCTTTTGATTAGTCGAGGATCACCCACCGACTTTCACTTGATTTCTCATTCCTCGGGGATCACCCACCGAGGATCCTTAATTTTTCACTTCTCGTGGGATTAGCCACCGATTACTTGCTTCATGCCCAAGGGATGATGGGTGCTCAACTTCCCTCCCGCCTTATCAATGGCGGGAGGGGCTGGTGGTTTCCTGGAAGCCGGGGACCACTCACCAGTACCACTTCTTAAACTCATTGTCTTGGCCTCCTCTTGTCCATAATCGTTGTTGGTACGAGGAGGTCGATTACATTGGCTCTTCACTCAAATCGGCTGAGAGCAACATGACCACCCTTAGGATTTTTCGGTAAAATCAAGCGGATGCCTGGGGGTCTTGATGCTAATTGCTCACCAATTTACTATATCTGTCTCTCAAGATTCTTATTGGTACTCATTAGGAGCTGAATATTCTTGTTTTGCTCTTCTTTGAATGAGTTCCATTCAGCCTTAAGATCATTTGAATTCGAGGGACCTTGAGAGTGATGGAAGTTTGAAGAGTATGGTGGTGGGCGATTTTGAAAATTAGAATTGGAATTAGAAGGCCAATTCGATTGAACCTTTGTGTTTGACTGGAAAAATTAGAGTTTTGGTTTTGAGCGGAACCAGGGTTCTTATTGAAACTTGAATTCGAATTAAAACTCGAATTCGGATTGAAATTGGAAGCTTGATTGAACCCTTGGTTCTGGAATTGATTCTGGCGGATGGTTGATTAAATCTTTGGGTGTTACGCCATAGAACGCATTTACTTCAAAGATTCGCCCATTCATAGGACGAAATCGGAAGTATGCCCCATATTATCGCAGCTTTGGCATTGGACTGAGTGTACTTGTCCCATCGGCATGGGCGATATTGACTTGGTATGAAGAATTGGGGTTTAATTGACATTGGCCATTTACGTGACCGGTCGGCGAAAAAGATTTGCAATCTGAACATGAGGGTTCTGCGAAACGAAGAGTCTCGATTCATAGGATTCGAGCTTGAGGATTGGCCATCTCGCCTCTGCGGCATGGCGATCGGACTTTGAACATTTACTTCCTCCACCTTAGGAGGAGGAGGAGCTTGAATTGCCTGATAAGATGGAGCATAGTTATATTTGGCAATGTCTTCGAACAATGCCCATCCTTCGTCTGGAGTCTTCTTCAAAAACGCCCCGCCCGATGAACTATTGACCATGCCCTTGGTGAGCTCGGTCAATCCGCTAAAGAAAGTAATGACTAACCTCTCCAAAGGCAAGCCATGATGGGGGGGCACCTTCTAAGAAGAGATTTATACCTTTTCCAGGCCTCGAAAAAGCGATTCATTTTCCTTCGAGAAAATGTGAAAATTTCATTTAAGCAATGGGCCGTCTTAGAGGTGGAAAATATTGACTCAAAACTCCTCTCGAGTCCAAATTTTATGTAGTGATGGATTCGGGGGAAGAGAGTGATACCATTCCTTCGCCTCCTTTTTAAGGAAAAAGGAAAAGTTTGAGCTTGATAGCATCCTCACTTACACCTTGGATGCGGGTAGTACCGCATATCTCTAAGAACGTGTGTAAGTGGGTATGCGGATTTTCTGATTGGTAGCCGTAAAAAATTGATGCATGCTGCATCATCTGGATAAGCCCTGGCTTGAGCTCGAAAGTTTGAGCAGTAATGGCGGGCAAGACTACAGCCGGGTTGACAGTGACTACACCAGGCATGGCGTAGTCTGCCAACGTACGTCGATCCTCTGCTGCCATTATTACTATTTCTTCGATTTCTTCTATCAACTTTTGTTCAATTTCTTGGTTGGCTGAACTTCCTTCGTCCGAAGGATCGGTGAAACGAAGTTTCCGCCTATTGGGTCGGACTATGGTCCGCTCGAGGTCAGGTGTAAAGAGTAATGGCCCTTTCTGACTTCGAGTTTGCATAAACCGAAACCCAACTCTATTGAACAAAACCTAAAAACTATGAAATTAAAAACTTAAACTACGAAAAGGAAACCTAAGAATCTATCTAAAAGGTTTGAAATCTAGAACTATTATCAAGACCTAGGGAGAAAGAAAGAAAGAGAAAGAGAGCAGACGGACGGGCGTCCAACAATATGGACGAGCGTCTGCCTGGTTTTCAGAACGGACGGGCGTTCAACGTATGAACGCTCGTCTGATTTTTTTCAATTTTTGGGCGGGCGCGTCCAAATGTATGAAACGCTAAATCAGTAGGGCAAGAATTGATCTGAGATTGAAATTTTACGATGGGCGGGCGTTCATAGGTATGGGCGCTTCGTTCATATGCAAAATTTCCCGAGAAATGAAACGATTTCGAATGAGACGAAGTAAAGAAAGCAGAGCGGGAAAACAGGGAAAAAGAACTAATCACAAAACAGAAACTTTAACCCTAATCCAAAACACTAAATTCCTAACTACTTAAAGGTTAATCCTCCTAGAAATTGACCTAAAAACAAGGATTAAAACGCAGAAAATAGAAAGAAAAACTGAACAAAAACAGAAAAACAAAAACACACAAAAACAAAAACTAGGCAAACCGTCCGGTTCCCCGGCAACGGCGCCAAAAACTTGTCACGGATTTTATTAATACAAAATAAACAAGTAATAAAACCGGTTAACCTCAAGTGCAAGGATCGTAGTACAGAGGCTATGCCGGGTCGATCTTACGGGGAACTAGACGAATGTTAACCCTAGCTTTTGTTTTAACTAACTATTGTCACGATTACTAACCTAACGAATAACTAACTAGACAAATATGCAGAAAATAACTAGACAGAGGAGATTAATCCAATGCTAGGAGAGATTGGAAGCGGTAAAAATAAACTAAAAGTGCAGGAAAATAAATTAACTAATCTAAACTAAGCTATGAGGATTGTAAATCAAGTTTATAAAAGACAAACGAGGGTTGATCCACCTATCAACATGCATTGATCTCCTATCTCGATTTTACGTGGTATTTACTTAGGTCGTGATTCACCTTCTCTAAACATGAAATCCTAATTCCTTAGGTATTTCATCTATTAACCTAGTATCTTCCAATGCTAGATTAACGCGTTTAAAAGACCAAAGATGTCAACTTTTATGTTTAACCTAGCGATCGAATCTATTAACTTCCGTTACTATAGATTCAAAGGCTATTCCTATTTATGGTGATCTAAAGGTTTAATGTCACGGATTTTATCAACACAAAATAAACAAGTAATAATCCGGTTAACCTCAAGTATAAGGATCGTAGTAATAGCGGTTAATGCCGGGTCGATCTTACGGGGAACTAAACGATTGTGGTTTCTAGTTTTTATCTAACTAACCTATGTCACGATTACTAAGCTAAATAACGGATAAAACTAAACGAATACTGTAAATTAAACTTAACTAAAACGTAAAAGCGGGAAGAAGAGATGATCTAAAGCCAGAAAGATACGGGTCTGCGAACCAATTTAAACTAACTAATCTAAGATGCGGATAAAAGTAAACTAACTAGACAAATTCAAGCTTTTAAGGATTTAAATCAAATTTATAACGAGCAAGCGAGGATTGATCCACCTATCCAACAAGCATTGATTTCCTATCTCGATTATATTGCCGTTTTTATTCAGTTGTGATTCACCTCACCTAAACATGAACCCTAATTCCTTAGAAAGTTCATCTATCAATCTACTATCTTCCGATGTAAGATTAACGCGTTTAATAACCGAAGGTGCAAACTTTGTGTTTAAAATCTAGTAATCGGACCTATTAACTTCCGTTATGATAGATTCGAGTTACTATTCTTATTCATGGTGATCTAGGGTTTATTAAGACTTCCATCAACAATAAACGATCAACACATGCATATCTTCCGATATAAAAGCAAATTAAACATGAATAAGCATGAATAAGAAACAACCTTTATTAAAACTCACAAAGTATAATCGAAGAAAACGAAATCAACAATTGTTGGGCGGCTTCACAATACTCGTTTGATGAAGCTTTTAGCCTCTGAATTATCCTCGGCAACTCAAATTTGCAGAAACAGTGCATAAAAAGTAACTAGTGTTTAATCTAAATTAAGAGCATAAAAATAGGAATAAAAAGATGAAAAACGCAGCCTAAAGCCGCCCCTAGGTTTAGGGTTTTGAATAATGTGTGTATGATCCTCTTTTGTGGAAAACGACCCGACTATATATAGATTTTAAAGTCGGTTCTCGCTAAGTCGCCACCGGACGCCCGTCTGAAAACCTTGAACGCCCGTCCACTCTTCAATAAAACTTGAATCGGGCGAGTCATGACCAGGCGCTTTCGTCCAGGCGGCGTCCACTCCAACGTCCAAACTTCACGAATCAAAGATGACATCCTGGGCGCTGCGTTCAATTACACCAGGCGCCCGTCCACCGGGCGGAGAGATTCTCGACGCGCTTGATTTGATATGATCGATTTTGATTTATTGATCTTTATCTCTTCTATCTCTATCCCACTTCTCCATTATCTCTTTTATCATCAATTAGCTCGAACTTAATCATCCTTTGATCATCTTTTGAGCCTCAAACATGTATCTATAACACATAAAAACATCGCAAAATGTAATAATGCTCAAATAATCATAAAATCACAATTAAAACGCCAAAATTAACCAAGTTTGCGATTAACTCATTTAAAATCTCATTTGCTCAATATATCCATTAAACCCTCGTTTCTTATGCAATTTAGTACAAATACGGGGAAAAATATCATAGAATATAGCGTTATAAATCGTATAAATTCACCCTTAACAACTCCCCACACTTAAGCTTTTGCTCGTCCCGAGCAAAACAAAACAAAAGTTAGGCTCGAGAGAAAACAGGCATCTAAACGTGCATAACACATATCCACTAAATCGAAGTTCACCCAGTGCGTGTGCATAGCCATAATAAACTTCCACTATATCCAAACTCGAGAAACTCAAAGCAAAACTAGCTAATACCCCTTGTAGACTAGTAATAAAGGACACTCATAAGATGCACCCTACAAACGTGATATATCCCGAAAGAATGATCGAATATATCTAGGGCCTTTCTGAAATACTCGAGAGGATAATCCCTACAACATATCTCATCGGGTTCTCTTTGGGGATAAGGTGAGACGATAACTTAGTCTTATATACATTTCATAACACTTTATCAGTTGATTTAACTTTTCACTTAAAACACACATCGAATGAGCTCTTGCCTGTCATAGCGAGAATAGGACATTTCGAGATAATACCCTACCTTACTCCAATCATAAGGCGACTTCTTCTTCGATTTATCGTGAGCTTTTAGTCATCATAGTGGTATAGGACATACGTGGTATACCCTATCTCACTCCAATCATCGACTAGCTTTACACACACAAAATAATTTAGTATTAATTCAACTTTTTCACTTTGACAATAGCTACGTGTTACTTATCACATTCAAACGTCTAGATATTCACGATTATATCATACTCAAAACTAAATACAAACTATCATAAACCTCACGATATATACGTAGCACTAAGCACATGACTTACGAGAAAATCAAAACCACTAATCCAAAAGGGTATAACTTTATAAATTAGCTCATCATTCACTATGGCTCGTGAAAAATAGTGTCGTGAAACATCTAACTTACCAAATATATGATACACGGCTTAAATGACTATAAAAGTAGCGAACATTGAATCGAATTGCCTACTCGGGACAAAACAAAAGCGATGATGTCGGAAAATTTCAAAAATTTTAGCTCATTTGCATAGAAACATTACGAATTAAGCCAATGTGTAGATACATATCGAAACATTCCCTCCCACACTTAAAAATCAACATGTCCTCATGTTGTGCAAAACGAAAGAAAAGGAAAAGACTTAGCCGATTTAAATCGAAACTCGAATCGTTGGTCGGGCCGGAGCCTTCATAATGATACCAAGAATGCGTAACTGCACAATGTAGACACACACATCTTAGACAACATGGAACCATCTCGGGAAAACGGGAGTCATACCAACATGAAAAGAGATATCAAAAATAAAGATAAAGCAAAGTGAGAGCACTCAATACATCCGTAAAGTTGAAACACGTGGAAATGAAAGTACGCTCGCCTTATGGCTTACAAGATCCATCGAAAATAAATAGTAGCAATATCAAAAATACAACGAACCAAGTAAAAATGTCAATACAAAACAACCAATGTGAAAATAGATAAAATAAGATCAAGGTTGGCTCGGCGCCGCAGAATCATCAGCTAGAGGATCAGAGGAGGGTCCAGAAGGTGGTTCCGTAGCCCTAGCCGCCGAAGTCAGCCGCTCCTCATCTCAAGATGACTCGTCGTCGTAGAAACATCCGCAATGACTGCTCAATCTCATCGACAAAGAGATAATCAACGGAGCTCGGATTGAAGATCCTGTCATCCCTCGGTTGCCGGCCTTCACAGATGCACCGAAGAGTTGTCAAAATGTTGTTCTGTGTATCCCGAATATCACCGAGCCATTCCCGGAAACTATTTGCCATGCTTAACCGCATCCTGGACAGCGGAGATAAAGGAGGAAGGGAGGATGCACGAGGTGTTGCCGATGAACCAGGCTCCGTAGGTGCCTCCGGCTCAGAATGTCCCGAGGGCTTACTCTTTTCCCTTTGTAAAGGCCTAGGGTTCTTCGGTTTATGATCCGCCCCAAACTCAGGCACACCGGCATCGAGACACAAACTGTGGATCAAGTGAGGGACGATCAAGCTCCGTGTATAAACCTTCTGATTGATCGAGATCTCGTCATACAATGCCTGTCCCACATCCACATTCAAACCAAATGTCAACGCGTACAACATTCCCAGGTCACCAATATGAAAATGTGTCAAGTTGTTTTTAGGCAACAACCGACTCTGAATAAATCGACACTGGACCTTCCAGTCCTCCGTCCAGGTCGTGGTGACCAACTCTTTCCGGTCTCCTCCCGGTCTCAACGTCCGAGCCACATCCGGCAAACTCTCAATCTCAACTCCTCCAAAGGATCTGTCCCAAACTCTGTCTATGCACAATCTCCTCCTTATAATCCCGACCCTCGAAAGCCGCTAAGTTGTATTTCCGATTAATTACCTCCGGTGTAAAGGGAACTTCCACCCCTCGAACCACGACTACCTTTGTCCCCAAGTCGGTTTCCGAGCAATTAGCATAAAATTCCCGAACTAGGAGCCATTTACCGGGTAGTCGGGATAGTCATCAAGGCTTCCCATTTCCGATCCTTCAACAGCTTGATGAACCCGGATCGACCTTCGCCTCCAAAATAGCCCTCTCAACCAACATGTTTCTTGAAAAGTAGTGTTTAGTATAAACTTCATGGGCTCTGTGGGTTCACGAATCGACGAGGCAATGGCATCGGGCAACGGTTTTAGACTTCTTTCTAGGAGGGCTGCCCTAGGTACAACCGGCTCCTCCTCCCGGGTAGCATCGGCAGCTTTCCTCAACCACTAGACAGAACCTCCACCTTTCGAACTCTGGGCATCCGTACCAAAGGCACATCATCATCGGTCTCGGACTCCGGTTGGCTCATCTCTTAAGGGTGCCCTAGTTTGGGTGGCTCTGAGGGGTTGCTCACGAATACTCACACCCGGTTAGGATCAACTAAGGTAGGGTCAATTTCTTTCACGCTTTTTCCCGCCTCCCGGCCACTTCCTTACCATGCCTCTTCACAACCGCCTTCTTATGAACCATTTCCACGCCTAGTCTAAACCAAACAATCCAAATGTGCACAAAAGATACCCGTTTAACATCCAAAGCGGGATTTCAAATCAACCAAACCACAAACCACAACCATAATCATCCATTCACCACCCATCACAACACCACATCACCAAAACAGAGCGCGAAAAAACACCAAAACCGAGAAAAAAAAAACAAATTAAGGTGACATTCAAGAAAACGAGCCGACCCAAAGATCGAACTCACAAAAACGTGAATGAAATCTAGAAAAGTTGTTACTAACTTACCGAGTAGGGTGAGTAGATGTTGATTGAGGTGAAAACGAGTCCAAACAACACAAAATTGGCTCCCAAAATCGGATTTTTCTCTCAAAAAGTCGGATTGAAGTGGGTCCCGATTCTCCAAAAATATCGTGTGTTGGGGATTTGGTTATGAAAATCAAAGAGAGGTATCAAGGCGGCTGTAGCACTTTGAATCGCTCAAATCGGTTTAGAATCGGCGATTTTAGGGCAAAAGGAGGAGAGAAACCGTTTTGATTTTTGAAATTACGAAAAGTGAGGGTTCACTCGATGAAGGGGTATATATAGACCGAGGTTGGACGCTCGTCCAACTCAGTGGACGGGCGTCCACTGGAAAATCAGATGAACTGGACGGGCGTCCAGGTTATTAGACGCTCGTCCAAGATTTTGAATCACATACAGAGATTGGAGGAATAAAGCGGGCGGGCGTCCAGGCTTAGTGGGCCTTCGTCCTGAAATTGGTCAAGCGGGACGGGCGTCGAGTTACGGGCGGGCGTCCACGCAGTTTAAGTGCAAAAATCATAAAATTTCCATACACATCAAATTCAAAATTGCCCTTCTTATTAAACTTATATAAAACTTCAAAAATACAAATAAAAATCAAATGAAGTACATAGAATTACTAGAAAATAAATAAAAACAGATGGAAAACAGTGGGTTGCCTCCCTCTCAGCGCTTTTGTTTTACGTCGTTTGCTCGACGAAACATCCTAAGAACGCTAGTCATCATAAATGTCCGACCAATCGATCACTCGAATGAGGCGGCGGAGCATGTCAATCGCCGGAGGGAAATCATACTCATCTTGTAAACCCCAGTCCTCACCAGCTACATCAACACCTCGAAAGTGCTCAGCTTGCAGCACTAGCGCTAAATCTGTCAGCATCGGATCATTGAGGATGGTGTAAGGACGTCCTAGAGCTGCCCGTAACTCCTCAGTAGTAAAGTCTCCACCTCCCGAACAACGGGGAACAATGAGAACATAGGTGACCGTCTTGACGCGGGTACTAATGTCAAAATCTACGTGCAAAACGATGGTTCCTCCCGGTCCGTCATCTACAGTAATGAGTGGGATCCTCCTAAGGAAAGGTAACTCCTCTGGCTGAACACCGAAATCCATATCTAGAAAGCACAACTAACTGACAGATAGAAACAACAACTTAATAAGGCTAAAACTGAATAAACTAAACTTAAATACTAATACTATCAAAGCATAAAACAAAACAACTAAAAGAACGATATCTAGGTTGCCCCTGGTGGCGCTTTTGGTTAATGTCGTTAGCTCGACACATTGTAAGCTCACTGGATCAGGCCATTTAACCTTCTCGCCACCACTACCTCGTTTAAGCTCGATCGAGAGTGTGGCTGCGAAGCTTGACATCTCACACATGGGGTGAAATCTTTGAAAGCTCTCCAAACCTTCTTAAGTCTCCCCATGGTTGTGTTCTTTCTCCTCCGACTCCTCGATGACGTTTAAGTTGTCGCTCCTCTCAAACTCTTCCATATCGGACTACTGCTAGAACTTCTTCAGACGGATCACTACCGTCATCCTCGGAGAACAAGTCGGGTGATAACTCGTCAAATTCTTCGACCTGAGTAACACCACATCCGAGAATATCGAGAAATTTAACAATCAAAGATGTCTCTTTGGGTTCACCAATATAGTGTTTGCACCTCTGACCGTTGACTCGAAACGGTTCACCACTATAACCACGAAGTTCTAGAACGCCTCCGGAATGATTTGGAGAATCTCGAAAGGGCGGACCAACGTGTCCTTAACTTTCCAGAAACAGATGTAACCTAGAATTATATAGAAGAACTTGTTCGCCGACATGAAATTCTCTTTTCTTAATCTTAGCATCGTGGAGTAGCTTCATCTTATCTTTACTAACCCTGGCACTTTCATAGGCACGGAGTGCAGAATCGTCCACTCATGTATAATCTTTGTAGTCGATGCTTCCCACAAGATTGGGAATCAAAGTTCGAAACTTTGTAGCCCAATAAGCTCTATGCTCTAACTCGACAGCGGATGACATGGTTTCCGTGAGACCATTTGATATGGTGATGTACCCATAGAGTCTTATAGGCGATTCGATATGCCCACAATACATCATCCAACTTTAGACTCGATCTTTCCTATGATCATTAATGATCTTCTCCAGGATCTTCTTAATGCTCGGTTGCTCCTTTCAACCTCGACCACTAGTCATAGGATGGTACGGTGTGCCAATTTTATGCCGGACACCATACTTCTCAAGTACTTTCTCTGAGGGTCGGTTGCGAAATGCGTCCCTTCATCACTCGATCAAGGCACGTGGACATCCAAACCTCACGAAAATATTCTTCTTTAGAAATTTCATCACCGTCTTATGATCATTGTGAGGAGTGGCTTGGGCCTCCACCCATTTAGACACGTAATCCACGCAGAGACTAAGATGTATTTATTACCGCAAGATGATGGGAATGGTCCCATAAAATCGATACCCCATACATCAAAGACTTCGCATTCGAGGATGGGTTTTAAAGGCATGCCAAAACGCCTTGTCGAGTACCGGTTCTTTGGCACCTATCACAAGCTTTACTGAGCTTCCGTATCTTTAAAGATCGTAGGCCAATAGAAACCGGATTGAAAGATCTTAGCAACGGTTTTCCAAGGACCAAAGTGACCTCTTGTGGGTCCACTGTGGCAATTGCTCAATGATGTCCCGTTGCTCGATTACGAATACATCTCCTAAGCAAACCATCTTTCTGAGATCTTGAAAAGATAAGGTTCATCCCAAACGAAATATTTTAAATCCGAGAAGAACTTTTTCTTCTCCTGATAAGACATCTCTGATCGAGATAACGGCCATGAAGGTAGTTTACAATGGAAGAATACCATGGAACATCGGGGAGCGCCATCGATCAACATGATGTTTTCTAGAGGAAAGTAAAGATCTATATCATCTGGTTCATTCTTTTCCTCATTTAACATCCTAGACACATGATCCGCTACTACATTCTCACTGCCCTTTTTGTCCTTAATTTGAACGTCAAACTCTTGTAGGGTCAATATCCAACGTAGTAAGCGCGGTTTAGCCTCTTTCTTAGTCATCGTGTAACGCATGGCGCGTGATCACCACCACGATCACTTGAGCTCCTAACAAGTAACTCTGAAACTTGTCCATAGCAAAGACTACGGCTAGTAGTTCCTTTTCAGTAGTAGTATAGTTAACTTGAGAGGGGTTCAATGTGTGGCTTGCGTAATAGATAGGCTGGAACTTTCCTTTGATCTTTTGCCCTAGAACAGCACCAACAGCATAATTTGATGCGTCGCACATAAGCTCAAATGGTAGGTTCCAATCGAGCGCGATATAAGAATCGGAGCGATATTAAACGCGATCCTTAAGCTCTTCAAACGCTTGCTTGCGGCTCTCATCAAAAATAAACTCAACGTCTTCCTTTAGTAAAGTGGACGAGGGGCTTGGCTATCTTGGAGAAATCTTGAATGAACCTTCAGCAGAAGCCGGCGTGTCAAGAAAGCCTCTCACTTCACGCACATTTTTAGGATAGCTCATCTTCTCGATAGCTTCTACTTTTGCCTGTCAACTTCTATACCCTTGGTTTGAGATCTTGTGGCCAAGAACTATTCCTTCATCTACCATGAAATGGCATTTTTCCCAATTAAGTACTAGGTTCTTTTCCACACATCTAGATAACACTGATCAAGATTGTCAAGGCAATCATCAAAAGATCGACCAAAAACCGAAAAATCGTCCATAAAAATCTCCATACACTTTTCTACAAGCCCGTCAAAGATGGCTAGCATACATCATTGGAATGTAGCTGGGGCATTGCAGAGACCGAAACGGCATTAAATGCTCAGGGCGAATGTACCATAAGGGCAGGTGAAGGTGGTCTTCTCTTGGTCAACAGGATCGATGGGTATCTGGAAGTATCCTGAATATCCATCCAGAAGCGATAGAATCGTGCCCCGCGAGACGCTCAAGCATCCGGTCAATGAATGGAAGGGAAAATGATCTTTCATTGTGACCTCATTGAGCTTTCGATATCGATACATACTCTGTATCCGATGAACGAGCCTCAATGCTATCTCTTCTCCTTCTCATTCTTCTCAATAGTAATTCCCCTTTTTGGGGACTACACGAGTCGGGAAACCCATTCACTTTAAAGAATGGCGTAAATGATACCCATATCTAGAAGTTTAATGATCTCCTTCTTGACTACCTCTTGCATGTGAGGGTTGAGCCTTCTCTGAGGTTTGTCTAACTCGTTTTGCACCCTCCTCGATCCCGATCTTGTGCATACAGATGTCGGGAGATATCCTCGGATATCTCCCACCCGCCATCCAAAGGCTTTTTCATTTTTGCAAAGACGTTTAATGATTTAAGCTCTTCTATCTGAGATAGCTTGGCGAGAGATGATCAAAGGAAGCTTGTCACCTTCTCTTAAAAACACATACTTAAGATGTTTAGGTAACGGCTTGATGCCAAATCTACGGGAGGATCCTCTAGACTTGATTTAAGATCGCCACTCTTCAACTCAACATCGCCGAGCTTACTTAGTGGTCCTACTCTTGCCAAGGCTTCTTCTCTTAGCTCATCCTCAAAATCACCGCTAAGCGGTCTAGATTAACCATACCATGACTATTGAGATTATCGATCAATCGCTCATATTCCGCTTCCACACCTTGACTTGCTCGTCCATACATCATTGAAGTCATTAAATGACTCCTCAATAGAAAAGCCGGTTGGAGAACCGGAGGGTACTTGAATGGATTTAGAGACACTATAGCTCACCTCTTGGTCACCAACTCGAATAGTTACTTGCCCACCATCACAATCGATGAGGGCCCTAGGCGTGGATAGGAAAGGTCTCCCAAGAATCGGGGACTTTCTCATCTTTTCCCATATCTAAGACGTACCAATCAACAGGAAAGGTAATCTATCGATCTGGACTAAAATGTCTTTCCAGAATCCCTGAAGCTTTCTTAGAAGATCTATCGGCGAACTGAAGGTTCATGGAAGTGGGTTCTAGAAGACTTTGTAAACCCAGCTGCTCACACACAGACAATGGCATCAGGCTGATGGATGCACCCAAGTCACATAAAGAATTTGGAAACACTAAGCCTCCCATTTGCAATGTGAGCACGAATTTTCCGGGGTCACCTCTTTTGATTGGTAAGTCTGGATAATTGATCATTGAACAATCCTCACCAATTGCCTGATCCATTTCTGCTAACTTCTTCTTCGAAGAAACAACATCCTTGATGAATTTAGTATACTTAGGCATTTCAACCAAAACTTCTGATAGTGGAAGATTAACCTGAGTATTTTTCATTGATTAAGCACCTTTCCGTGCTTCTTATCTTCATGCAATGGGATGTTGCTCTTTCTCGGTGGAAATGGAAGCTTTTTCAAATCATCCTCGGAAAATACTTTCTTCGAGGACGAACTAACTGCTTTGTCTTCCACATCTTTCCACCTCACCGTCTTATCATTCTTTTTATTAGTCAGGGGATCAGCCACCTGACGATCATTTGATTCATCACTCCTCAGGGGATCAGCCACCTGAGGATTTTTAATTGATTCTTCATTCCTCAAAGGATCACCACTCGAGGAATCTCAATTCTTTCACCTATCGTGGATCACCACCGATGTCTTTCAACTTCTACACCTCTCGGGGATCACCCACCGAGTACCGCTTTAGCCCAAGGGGATGATGGGTGCTCGACTTCCTCCTGCCTTATCACTTTGGCGGAGGGGCTAGTGGTTTCCCTGGTTGGGGACCACTCGATTGAGTACCACTTCTTAAGTTCATTGCACCGGCCTCTCTCCACCGTATGGAAGTGAAGGAACTAAGTCGGTGCATTGGCCAAGATTCAATTCGATGATGAGCTACATGACCACCTTTGGGATTTCTCTCCGTGGAGTTTGGCATCCGCCTCGATGGTCTGAAGCTTGGCTTGGTCGACCATTTGCTTCTCAAGGTGCTTGATCGAATTCATCAACAACTGGATATTATTATTTTGCTCCCTCTGGAAGTTATTGTTCTGCTCCCCGGCAACGGCGCCAAAAACTTGTCACGGATTTTATCAACACAAAATAAACAAGTAATAATCCGGTTAACCTCAAGTATAAGGATCGTAGTAATAGCGGTTAATGCCGGGTCGATCTTACGGGGAACTAAACGATTGTGGTTTCTAGTTTTTATCTAACTAACCTATGTCACGATTACTAAGCTAAATAACGGATAAAACTAAACGAATACTGTAAATTAAACTTAACTAAAACGTAAAAGCGACGAAAGAGATGATCTAAAGCCAGGAAAGATACGGGCTGCGAACCAATTTAAACTAACTAATCTAAGATGCGGATAAAAGTAAACTAACTAGACAAATTCAAGCTTTTAAGGATTTAAATCAAATTTATAACGAGCAAACGAGGATTGATCCACCTATCCAACAAGCATTGATTTCCTATCTCGATTATATTGCCGTTTTTATTCAGGTTGTGATTCACCTCACCTAAACATGAACCCTAATTCCTTAGAAAGTTCATCTATCAATCTACTATCTTCCGATGTAAGATTAACGCGTTTAATAACCGAAGGTGCAAACTTTGTGTTTAAAATCTAGTAATCAGACCTATTAACTTCCGTTATGATAGATTCGAGTTACTATTCTTATTCATGGTGATCTAGGGTTTATTAAGACTTCCATCAACAATAAGCGATCAACACATGCATATCTTCCGATATAAAAGCAAATTAAACATGAATAAGCATGAATAAGAAACAACCTTTATTAAAACTCACAAAGATAATCGAAGAAAACGAAATCAACAATTGTTGGACGGCTTCACAATACTCGTTTGATGAAGCTTTTAGCCTCTGAACATCCTCGGCAACTCAAATTTGCGAAAGCGATTGCATAAAAAGTAACTAGTGTTTAATCTAAATTAAGAGCATAAAAATAGGAATAAAAGATGAAAACGCAGCCTAAAGCCGCCCCTAGGTTTAGGGTTTTGAATAATGTGTGTATGATCCTCTTTTGTGGAAAAACGACCGACTATATATAGATTTTAAAGTCGGTTCGCTAAGTCGGCCACGGACGCCCGTCTGAAACCTTGAACGCCCGTCCACTCTTCAATAAAACTTGAATCGGGCGAGTCGCGACCAGGCGCTTTCGTCCAGGCGGCGTCCACTCCAACGTCCAAACTTCACGAATCAAAGATGACATCCTGGGGCGCTTTCGTTCAATTACACCAGGCGCCCGTCCACCTGGGCGGAGATTCAGACGCCGATTTGATATGATCGATTTTGATTTATTGATCTTTATCTCTTCTATCTCTATCCCACTTCTCCATTATCTCTTTTATCATCAATTAGCTCGAACTTAATCATCCTTTGATCATCTTTTGAGCCTCAAACATGTATCTATAACACATAAAAACATCGCAAAATGTAATAATGCTCAAATAATCATAAAATCACAATTAAAACGCCAAAATTAACCAAGTTTGCGATTAACTCATTTAAAATCTCATTTGCTCAATATATCCATTAAACCCTCGTTTCTTATGCAATTTAGTACAAATACGGGGAAAAATATCATAGAATATAGCGTTATAAATCGTATAAATTCACCGTTAACATTTAACATGACTCCCATCAAGCATAAACACAATCGAAAACATGCAATCTTCCGATATAATGCACTAAAAACATGAGTAAAGCATGAATAAGAAACAACCATAAATAAATACTCACAATAATAACCGAGATAAACAGATCAATTCACGTTGATGGCTTCACAACTCTCGTTTGATGGAGGTTTTAGCCTCTGAACATCCTCAGCAACTCAGCAATGTATAAAAGTAGCATAAAAAGTAACCTAAACTAACCTAGATCTAATTTGCATAAAAGTGAAGGAAAAGATGTAAAAACTGCAGCCTTAGCCCCCTAGGTATTAGGGTTTATGTGTGTCGAATTGTGTCTTAAAAGATGTGAAACACGCTGCTATTTATAGAAATCGAGGCGGTGGCGATAAAGTCGGCACTTTGTGGACGAGCGTTCAAGATGGCGGGCGCTTTCGTTTGATATTTCGAGACTCTCCTCAGGCGCCCGTTCGATCTCGGTTCAAACTCTCAAATCACTTTTAGCACCTTGGGCGCTCGTTCACTCTTTACGGGCGTTCGGTCATAGTGGGCGCCTTCATGGACGAGCGTTCACCTTCGATTTGATGTGATTTTTCCATCTTTATCTCTTTTCTTCAATTCACTTCATCATTATCTATTCTCAAATCTTTATAGCTCGAGTTTTAACCTTTTTGATCACCATTTGAGCACAATGAACATACCTATAACACATGGAAAACATCGCAAAACTGTAATAAAGTCCAATTAATTATAATTCACGATGAAAACACATAATTTATTCAATATTGAGATTAAGTCCTTAAAAACCTAGTATGCTCAATATTTCCATATAAGGGCCGTTTATTATGCAATTAATCCAATTAAGAGGGAAAATACCGTAAAATATATCATAATAAAACATAGATTTTCACCCTTAACACCTTCCATAGCTCCCAACAAACAAAAGTAGGGATATAAGTGCTGACAAGCTGAAGTGCACCTGTAGACTGGTAATCCCACCAACCCCAAAAGATGTGTTTTAAGTCGACCATGTTGACATAGCAACCCAACGAAGTTTGGAAGAAATGCCAAACCTCAGAAGAAAAGTCACAATGAAGGAAGAAGTGTTGTGTGGAGTCTTCATTTTGGCAGAATGGACATTTATAAGGACCAGCAAAACCCATACGTCGAATGACATCCGGCATGGGAAAGAGACGGTTAACAAAGCGCCACATAAAAATAGATATTTTCAAAGGTATATTAGGCTTCCATATCATGCCCATTACGTGCAAAAGGGGTTTCTTATCTCGGAGAACACTATAAGCAGAAGAGATAGAAAAAGTACCAGATTTGGTAGGCTTCCAAACCCAAGTTCCCGTACCACCCAAGAAAAGCCATGTCAAATTATCGTGAACGATGTCATGAACCATATTCATAGCACGCCAGGTATGCATCTTCTCGGAATAAGGATAATCGCCAAACTTCATACCCCATATCCCAAGTTTATTACGAAATTTCCACCAGAGTTTGCAAGCAACGGCCTTTTGAACATCAAAGATGTTACGAATTCCCAATCCATTTTCTTCAGTAGGTCCACAAATTCTTTCCTAAGCACGCCATTGTTTTTTAGAATGGTCTTCCGTATTTCCCTAAAAAAAATGGTAAAAAGGGAGTGGGTTGTGTAAAACCGTAGTAGGGACTTGAAGAGCAGCAAGTGTGTGTATAGGTATTGAGCTCAACACATGCTTAATTAAGATAAGTCTGCCACCAGGAGAAAGGAGACGAGATTGCCACCCCTCTAAGTGTTTATTTATTTTATCAATCAAAAATTGAAATTAGTGCCTCTTAGCTCTACCTTGAAATATGGGGCAACCTAGATACATGAAAGGTAAATTAGCAAGGTGAAAATTCATAAGAGAGGTGATCCTTCTGATCGAAGTAGTTGGACAGCGTTTAGAGATGACATAAAAGCTTTTCTCCCGATTAACCCCCGAAATTGGACTTAAACAAGATTAATTCATGATAAAATATATGTAAAAGTGCTTCATTTGATTGGAAGTTACATATGAGCTTTATCCATGATTATTTCATATTTGTATCTTATTTCTATATCGAATTATATTACTACACGTTTTATGGTTCTTTGTAGGAATAATCTGAGCCGAAGAGGATTTGAGCCGAAACATGTAGAAAGATCGAGATCGAACCGGAGGAGAACCAAGTCGACCTGTTGGACAAGTCCAATATCAGTCCTGGACAAGCCCCATGCATATCTTAGATCAGCCCAGGACAAGCCTAGACATGCCTAGGACAAGCCCGAGATCTAGTCCAGGATACCCCAGACATGTCCACGGATTAGTCCAGGATGCCCCAGACATGTCCAGGATCAGTCCTGGACAAGCACGTGTAGAGCCCATCACGCTGAACAGAGAATGCTGCTCGGTAAAGTGACCCAGGTGCCCAAGACATGCCCAGGACAAGCCCAAGACGCGTCTGGACATGTCCATGGACATCCCGGACGCAGAATCGAGAGCCCAGGTCGGTTCAGCGCACCCACTTTACCCAAAAACTTCCAGATTTACCCTTCTAAACCCTAGGTCGGTTAATTTATTATAAATATGATGTATTTCTGCACTTTATGTACGATTTTCAGAGCAAGAAACTATGTAGCAAGTTTATCAATAAAAGTTCTTGTTTTCTCCAATGTTAAAGAGTTCTTTAGCCTATTCTTGGTTGTATGATTGGTGATTCATTGCGGAGGAATAGCTAGAAGATTGGTCTCGTGTTTCTAGGTAATCATGTCGATTCTTTCTTTTATGTTTTATGAATTTGTGATGATTATCGTTGGTACAAGCATGTTAGGTGAAATTACTTGTAGATCGAATTGAATGATGTTAATTTGCATCTGATCGTGAGTTATGTTGATTCATACATGACAAACGCCTGGTCTCGGGGAAAAGACTTTGTTTTGGAAGAGTATCCAACGGTCTATATTGGAGAAAATCCATAACGATTTAGTTTCTCCGAACGAATTGTTTCGATTACTTTAATTGTTTCGTTTTAATTTACGTGTTTAGAAATTGGCCACTTATTTGCATGTTTTCGTAGATTATTCTTGAAGGAACTAAGGTTGAAAGGATTAATTGGACAAGAAATAATTAGATCGTTATTAGTTAACTAGCCCGTGCACGGTAGTTACGTAGCGATGTTTACGGTGTTTATTATCGGTATTTCCTAGTTCTTAATTCGTGTTTAGTTAATATTGTTCTAGCCCATGTACGGTCGACGTTTAGCTATTCATAGGGTTCTAGAGTACGTGAAAGATCTATGAACCACTTTTGGGAAGTACACCAGTAATTGACTCGATTCTTGGAACTTTAATGATAAAAATGTTTGAATCAATAGAAAACGATTAGGGAATAATTAACTAATTCGGTTCGGTCTACTTTCTTAAAAATGGTTAAAACTCATCTTGATTTGATAATCAGTGATTTTCTTCTTCATTTTACGCGTTTATTTTGGTCAAAGACCACCAATCCCCGTAATCTTGAATTTTATAACTAAGCTTGTATAATTATTGAACAAGTCCCTGTGGGATCGACCTTGCTCACGAATTGAGCTCTATTACAGTTGACCTATTCCGCTTGCTAGTGTAGTTGTGATTTTTACGAACACATGCCAAACATGGACAATATCTTCTCAATGTAATCATTCTGAGACAAGTGTAGCTTGTCCTGCTTCCTATCTATATAGATCTCCATTCCCAGAATTTTCTTTGCTTCCCCCAAATACTTCATCTCAAATTCAACTTTGAGCATATTCTTCAAATCTTGAATGTCAGACTTGTTCACACCGACTATCAACAAATCATCCACACACAGAACCAGATAGATGACTGAACCATCTTTCAGCTTGTTGTGAAAAACACAACAATCATATATATGGACTTATGTTATAGCCCAACTGGATCATATAGTCAAACTTCTTATACCACCGCCTTGGAGCCTTCTTAAGTCCATATGAGAACTTCCTCAGTTTGTAAACATACCCTTCTTTTCCAGGAACGTGGAACCCTTCTGGTTTAGTCATGTATATATCTCATTATCTCCTTATCTATATCGCAATAATAAGTGAAGAAAAACAGAATACAAAAGCGAAAAGAAATGACTGACGGTTTTTTATATTGAATTGATTAAAAGGATACAATGGATCTCCTTTATATATGAGATAAATGAGATAAAAACTGAATTCAAAAAAAAATATAGATAAAATTAAAGATAAATATCATTTAAAGCCATTTATTTCAACTAAACTCTATCCTATCTTCCATATGATATCATCTCTATCTTGAGATTCATAAGCTCTAATACCAAGCTTTGGAGATATGGTGTGAAACCTACCGTGGTGCGAATTGCACCCATGACGCTTTCATCATCCGTGATATCCTTGGTCTATTCGTGGTTTAGGAATGAGCAACAATGGTTGTTCTTTATGTAAGCTGATACCAAATTTCTCCGTCATATCTAATTCATGAAAGCTCTTTCCTTTCGGCAGAGACCAATCAAATGAATGAAGCAACACTGCAAGGATTAAAGTTACTTGTCGTCCGGCCATTGGTAACCCAGGGCAAATTCTCCGTCCACTTCCAAATGGTATAAATTCAAAATCGTTCCCTTTAAAGTCAACCGCAACATTTAAGAATCTCTCTGGTTTGAACACTGATGGTTCATCCCATATCGAGGGGTCACGTCCCATTGCCCAAATATTGACGTAAACTTGAGCATCTTTGGGTATTGTGTAGTTCATCACTTGACATGTTTCAGATGCTCGGTGAGGTAGCAGCAATGGCCCAGGTGGGTGTTTCCGAAGTGTTTCTTTAACACATGCTTGAAGATAAGAGAGTTTTATTACATGCGACTCTTTTACTAGGTTTATAACACCAACTTCTTTGTCCAGTTCTTGAATAACATTCTTCATGAATTCTGGATTCTTTATTAGCTCAGACATTGCCCATTCAACAGTTGAAGTAGTGGCGTCTGTGCCATTTGAAATCAATTCCTGTTGCACATGCTTTACAATTAGAAAAATAAAACTATGATTTGTGTAATACTCCCTCCGTTTTTTTATATGTAGCAGAGAGAAGAATCACACAGATTAAGAAAGTAATTAATATGTCTAAAATATAGTATTCGAAATGTATTTTTTTATTCGAGATGTAAATAATTTGTTGGTAAGGAGTTTTTAGTATTGAAAATGTAATTTTTTATTGGAGATGTAAATATTTTATTGATAAAGAAGGAAAAAAATAATAAATGATAAATTGGAAATTTAAAATGACAGATAATTAAAAAAACAAAACAAATTATGAAATATGACAGATAAAAAAACGGATGGAGTAGCAAGGTGCAATTAATATATATAATTTGTGAAGCAACTATGATTTCTTTTTCCAAATCGAAGTGTTTAATATGAAGGGTTGACTTCCTTCAAACACTTATTTCTGAAGTAAAGTAAACTCTTAAATTTATGTAATTAAATATATTCATCAATTCTAAATGTTTAAGCTGATAATTAAACTTTTATATATTTCAACGATATATACTATCTTGTTTTTAAAAAAAAAAAATATATATATTGTCTAACTATTATCCAAATATACTTACCTGAATTATCATGTGTATCTGAGGATCGGAGAATTTGTTTAGGAGGAGAACATCAAGAAAGTCTTTCGGGCTCGAAGGAGTGTTTGCCTTTCTTCTTTCTTTTAGGATTGGCTCGTAAAACGCTTGAACCTTCATCGACATCTTAAATAAACATCTCCTTATACCTTGGAGATCGAATCGGGTCAAAATCGGGTACAAATCAGCTATATTTGGAGCACTAGCTTTTTCAGCCATCTTCTTAAACAAATCTGTCATCCCACCATCAAATCCAATAATAAGATCACTAGACAACAACAAATTGCTCAACATATTGAACACAGTTACATACACCAACTCTCCAATATTCACAGCTTCTCCATCATTTTTACCATTTTTGATATGCTCAATCATTTTTGATATCATTTTCTCCCTCATGCATGATTGAGCATCTAATGCTTTCGTTGAGAAAAGCTCGGCTCGACAAAGGGTTCGCAGTAGTTTCCATCCTTCATTGCATGTCTCTGTCCAGCTCATTGTGGAGATATTCAGTTTCTCTGGATCACTAAAAGACTTGGGAATATATCAGCGGATAAAACCGATCATGGGTTTTGAGGATTTCTTTTGCAGCTGCAGGTGATGATGCTACAACCAATTTTTGAGTTCCTAGCTTAAGCATCAATAAAGGGCCATGAATTTTCGATAAATCGGATAGAGCAATATGGGGCATTTTGTTGGCCAAATGAGGAATATTGCCTAATAGAGGCCATGGAGTTGGCCCTGGTGGAAATGGTGGGATGTTTCTTGATGAAGATTTGAATTTCTTGAAGATGAAATACAGCAATGGCAGAAGAAAGATAAAAACCAGAAAAAAGTCTCCGCTAATGGAAGAAAATTGAGCCATTGACTTGCAAAGAGTTGGATTGAAAACACTGACATGGCTGAATGTGTTTTTGATTTTTTTTATAAAGGGAATGGCGTTGACAAAATGCAGAGCAGCTGTAGCTTTGGTAGTCGGAATCCGGTGTTGGTATTAGATTTTTCAGAAAATAGAAGAAAATTACGATAAAGACAACAATATTTAATAATATTAGGCAAAAGAAAAGAGAAATTTCTTTTGAAAAGTTAGCCAAACTGTCCAGAACCCCAAAATCCGTTATTGGGTACAGTGAAACAGTGTTATCGACACACAAATCCACTATTGCCATGCTTTTCTATTGCAGAAGTGTCAGATCTGTTCTCCTGCTTCTTTTCTTCTTTGGACATTTATTCTTCCAGTGTCCATGCTTTTTACAGTAGTTACAGACATTTTTAGGTAGGGGAAATTTGGAACCACCCTTCTTAGACTTTTTTTCCAGGGTTTACATGCCCTTTGTTGCTGCTGCTACTGGCAACCAAACCAATAGCTTTACTTTCCGTATCAGATCTAGACGCCTAATATGGTCTAGCTCTCAAGTGTAGAGAGATGATCTCACATCCTCCAATGACACTTTATCTTTCCCAACAGTAAATGACTGCGCAAAATTCTCATATGATGCAAGCAATGAAACCAACAAAATCAAAGCAGCATCTTCATCTTCACTCTTTAAATCAATATTCCTGAAATAAAGTAATATTCTGTTCAACTGAACAAGATGATTCCTTAGCTGAGCCCTTTCATGCATTCAAAGACTAAACATACGTTTCAACAAAGACAACTAAATCGTTTCATTGTTTGACAAGTTATAAATACATTTATTTTATATTTTTACTATTTATTGAGCTAGACTTAACTCCGCCAATTCTTTTTTCCCTTTGAGAAAATTTACATGAAGATTATTTCGATGTGTTCGAGAAGAAGCTATAGGATGGAAGCATTTTGAGTTATTTTATATTTTCATTTGATGACAATCATAAAGAAGACACATGTGCCAAAGTAGTTTATGTTATTGACGATGTCCAAAATCGTCAAGTTTTGATTAGACCGTTGAATTTGCAATTCAAGCTTCGTATGAGTGATCCATTCTTTGAATTCGATGATAAAATGCTTGTAAAACGAAGAAATCATTAATGACCCCGGAGTTCTATTTCGAAATACCTCCGACGTTCAAGTCATTATTTGATTAGGTGGAATTTTCAAGAGAGAAGTTGACTAGAGTGATGTAAGTAAAATCGTAGAGTGATCCTTTTTATAGTATACCTCGGTGGGCGAGAGTCCAATTGGTAGTGATGGCGTGAGTGAGTAGTTACTCACGAGTTGATGGTGGGTTGATGCCTAATGCACGCCGAGTGTGAGATTTTGCATGTGGTAGATGTCGACATGCGTCATGCTTCTTTGTGAGAAGTGTTAAAGACGACCTTTGTGGGACCTCTCGTTGGTAGTGGCCTTTATGTCGTCTTTGAAGCCATGTAAGCTTGGACTTCGATGTTGAGCTCGGGATCATCGATGCCGAGCTCGGATATATAGTCAATGATAAAGGCGGATGACGTTGAGAGATCGGCTCTAACCGCACTTTTCGAGGTGGTCATATGCTCGTAATCCAATTGAGTGAGTGCCACAGTGCAGTGGATGATATAGCCTATGTCAGTTACTTTAACATTTATAGATAAGTACATTTTTTTGGTGTACCGGTGTCACCGCCATAGCTATACGACCATGCCACTGAAGTGTTCCTTAAAAATAGGACGTCAATGCAATGTCTTAAGGTAAGTAGGCAACAACTTAAAACATTACATATTATTGTTCATTTTCGTGGTTTAGGGATGAGCAACAATGGTTGTTCTTTATGTAAGCTGATACCGGATTCCTCTTTCATATCTAATTCTTGAGAGCTCATTCCTTCCGGCAGAGACCAATCGAATGAATGGAGTAACACTGCAAGCATTAAAGTAACTTGTAGTCCAGCCATTGGTAATCCAGGGCACATTCTCCGTCCACTTCCAAAAGGTATAAATTCAAAATCATTCCCTTTAAAGCCAACTGCAACGTTTAAGAATCTCTCAAGTTTGAACATTGATGGGGTCACGTCCCATTGCTCAAACATTGACGTAAACTTGAGCATCTTTGGGTATAGTGTAATTCATCAATTGACACGTTTCAGATGCTCGGTGAGGTAGCAGCAATGACCCGGGTGGGTGTAGCCTAAGTGTTTCTTTAACACATGCTTGAAGATAAGATAGTTTTACTACATGCGACTATTTTACTAAGTTAATAACACTAACTTCTTTGTCTAATTCTTGAATAGCATTCTTCATGGATTCTGGGTTCTTTATTAACTCAGCCATTGCTCATTCAATAGTTGAAGTAGTGGTGTCTGTGCCATTTGAAATCAATTATACCCGATTTTGACCCGATTAGATCTACAAGGTATAAGGAGATATTTATTGAAGACGACGACGAAGGTTCAAGCGTTTTACGAGCCAATCCTAACAGAAAGAAGAAAGGCAACAAGCACTCCTTTGAGCCAAAACGACTTTCTGGATGTTCTTCTCCTAAACAAATTCACCGATCCTCAGATTCACATAATAATTCAGGTAAGTATATTAAACACTTCGAGCTTATTTTATTTGACACTAAACATACGAAAGTTGTCATCATATTCATATTGTTTCATCAATCAACAGGAACTGTTTTCAAATGGCACAGACACCACTACTTCAACTATTGAATGGGCAATGGCTGAGCTAATAAAGAACCCAGAATCCATGAAGAAAGTGATTCAAGAATTAGACAAAGAAGTTGGTGTTATTAACCTAGTAAAAGAGTCGCATGTAATAAAACTCTCATATCTTCAAGCGTGTGTTAATGAAACACTTAGGCTACACCCACCAGGGCCATTGTTGCTACCTCACCGAGCGCCCGAAACATGTCAAGTGATGAATTACGATATACCCAAAGATGCTCAAGTTTACATCAATGTTTGGGCAATGGGACGTGACCCCTCGATATGGGACGAGCCGTCAATGTTCAAACCAGAGAGATTCTTAAATGTTGCGGTTGACTTTAAAGGGAACGATTTTGAATTTATACCCTTTGGAAGTGGACGGAGAATTTGCCCCGGGTTACCGATGGCTGGACAACTAGTTACTTTAATCCTTGCAGTATTGCTCCACTCATTCGATTGGTCTTTGCAGAATGGAAAGAGATCTCATGAATTAGATATGACCGAAAAATTCGGTATCAGCTTACATAAAGAACAACCATTGTTGCTCATCCCTAAACCACGAACACACCAATGATACCATGCATGATGATTCTGATCATCATGAAAGCGTCATGGGTGCAGTCCGTGCCACGATAAGTTACGAACCGATATATTGTATCCTATTTTCATCTACTTACTCTTATTATTTGTGCCAGAAGTACATGTGGTATTGTATCAACCTAAATCCAATATACATTCACTTCAATCCTATCTCCATTCTAATATGCATAACATGAATACAACATTATTTATTTCCGGTACAATATATTTATGGTTTTATTGTTAAAAAAGACAAACTAAATTAGAAATATATAAACAAGACTGTAATTTTTTATTGGTTAAAAGGTACAAGTGTTGATTTCACTAAAATTTAAATTCTCTCATATTTAATTACAAAAATGGATATATCTTTTGTTCTGAACATCAAAATATCGTAATTCTGTCACCATATTTTTCATTTTTTTGTTCTCTTTTTTCAGACATCTCGTTTGATGTTTTTTCGATGTCATTTCGAGGTCATTTTCGTTAAAAATAACAAAACAGTGGAACTTTGAAATAGTGGATTTGAACTCCATTCCACTGTACCGAACAATGGATTTGGAGTAACGACCAGTGAAATTGTCCTTATCACCCAATTTGTATTTTCACTGTCATGATTTCTATATTTTCACTCTTATATGTCCTTTATTCCCACTCCCTCTATATTTGTTATGCATCAAATAAAACAAAATACATGATTCAAAGTAAAATAACTGCAGAACAGAGAGCCCCGGACGCTGATCAGCGTGTTGGGGTGCCAGAGGCTAGCATTGAGGAGACTTGCTCAGGTTCCATGCTGATTGTTTGTTAGCGAAAAAGTGATTCGATTGATGAATATGAGATCGACGATATCGATGAGATTGATATTCAAATATTTCTTCTTAGGACGTATTGATTTGACCCCATAATCGGGACCAAGCATGTTGACGACAGCAGCAGAACCCCGTATTTCTTTTAGAGAATCTCCTAATTGTTCCAGAGCAACTAGAAAGATATTCTTTAACCATAAAGAATTCGGTTCAGACTTTCAGGTAGCCAGTTATGCATACATCTACCTAATCGTGCATTGTTTTGAATTTACGAATTGTTTCTAGAAAAGTTGTAAATTTCATAATTAAAATTTAAACCAGTTAAAATCACTCAACTGACGAAAACACCTCTTTAGATCTTAATAACGTGTATCTAACTGCAGATTATCAAATAATTATGTCATATACGAACAATTCCTACAAAAGGTCGATTCTTGCATCAGTTAATTGCAAGAAAACGTGATGAACCTATATATTGTGATGAACCCTAATTTTCTAGGGTTATTTATGCACATGAATTGGGAATAAGCCAGAGAAAATACCTCTAAGAATTCTCATAATGAACCCTAACTCATTTTGATTGCTTGTATTTACAAAACGGATCATTGGAATAACTAATGATGAATCGTGGAAAATTTTATGGTGGTCAATGACCACCAAACTATATGTGACAAGTGTCCGTTGGCCACTTTCACCCCAAACTTAATTCTCGCGCCATTTTCGCATCCGAACTCTGTTTTGACCGATTTTCGTTGCGTGGCGATCCTTATCACGCCCTCTATCATGCCGTACCTATAAGAAAACAAAAAAACTTAAGCATGACACATGCCAATAAAACCCACACAATTCACTCAAAAATAAGGATTTGCGGATGTAAACGTCTTTCGTCTCGTGATTCAATCTGTGGTTAAACGTGCCTATAAAAACCATTAAACTATCCCAAAACCACATCGAATAAGTCATAAATAGGAGGTTAATTACATATAAAATGATATCAAAGTTGACTCTCATCAGCAGACTGACATACCACATGCACAACCAAGTGCAAGACTTCCTCGTTTCCACAGATTTGAATGCCGCAACAGAACCCCCACTTCAGCTGAGTATTCCAGATACATATTAATAACTTTTGATGTTTAACAAGTCCAGATACAAGTGAAACTTACTGTTTGGAACAAACTTAGTGAACATATCAGCAGCATTGACATCAGTGCTGATATTCTTCACCTTTATCCTCCTCTCATTCATCACAAAATGGTACCTTACATCAATGTGCTCTGTTCTTTCATGATGAACATGATCATTTGCCAAGCATATTGCACTCATACTATCACAATACACCTCAACTTGATCTTGATGCACACTCAAATCATTGACTAGCCCCTTTAACCAGGTTGCCACCTTTGCTGCTTCTGTCAGTGCCATATACTCTCCCTCAATAGTAGATAATGTCACTGTTTCCTGTAAAATTGTCTTTCAACTTACCACATAACCACCTAAAGTAAACACATATCAGCCATAGATCTCCGGCTGTCCACATCATCAGCATAATCAGAATCACAATAACCAGTGACCAAAAATTGAGTACCACCTCCATAAATGACACCAATATCAGAAGTACCCCTGAATTACCCTCTTTACAACTTTTCAGTGTTCATTTCCAGGTTGAGCCGTAAACCTACTGACAACACTGACTACCTGAGCCAAATAATGCCTAGTGCAGACTATGACATACTTCAGACTAGCTACTACACTAGCATGTGAGACTCTTGACATGTATTCTTCCTCTTTAGCTAACTGTGGAGCAAACACAACATACATATGTAGATTTGGTTCCATTGGAGTGTCTATAGGTTTGGCAGCTGACATGCTGATGAGAAACAACTTTATGACATTTTCTATATCAATTTTCCCCCGAAATTGGACTTAAACAAGATTAATTCATGATAAACTATACGTAAAAGTGCTTCATTTGATTGGAAGTTACGTATGAGCTTTGTCCATGATTATTTCGTATTTGTATCTTATTTCTATATCGAATTATATTACTACACGTTTTATGGTTCTCTGCTTGAATAATCTGAGCCGAAGAGGATTTGAGCTGAAATATGTAGAAAGATCGAGATCGAACTGGAGGAGAACCAAGTCGAGCTGTTGGACAAGTCCAATATCAGTCCTGGACAAGCCCCATACATTTCTTAGATCAGCCCAGGACAAGCCCAAGACAAGCCCAGACATGCCTAGGACAAGCCCAAGAACCAATCCAGGATGCCCCAGACATGTCCACGGATTAGTCCAGGATGCCCCAGACATGTCCACAGATTAGTCCAGGATGCCCCAGACAAGTCCAGGATCAGTCCTGGACAAGCCCGGGTAGAGCCCATCACGCTGAACAGAGAATGATGCTCGGTAAAGTGACCCAGGTGCCCAAGACATGCCTAGGACAAGCCCAAGACGCGTCTGGACATGTCCAGGGACAGCCCGGACACTGAACCGAGAGCCCATGTCGGTTCAGCGCACCGACTTTAACCAAAAACTTCCAGATTTACCCTTCTAAACCCTAGGTCGGTTAATTTATTATAAATATGATGTATTTCTGCACTTTATGTACGATTTTCAGAGCAAGAAACTATGTAGCAATTTTATCAATAAAAGTTCTTGTTTTCTCCAATGTTTAAGAGTTCTTTAGCCTATTCTTGGTTGTATGCTTGGTGATTCATTGCGAAGGAATAGCTAGAAGATTGATCTCGTGTTTCTAGATAATCATGTCGATTCATTCTTCTATGTTTTACGAATTTGTGATGATTATCGTTGGTACAAGCATGTTAGGTTAAATTACTTGTAGATCGAATTGAATGATGTTAATTTGCACCTAATCGTGAGTTATATTGATTCATACATGAGAAACGCCTGGTCTCGGGGAAAAGACTTTGTTTTGGAAGAGTATCCAACGGTCTATATTGGAGAAAAGCCTTAACGATTTAGTTTCTCCGAACGAATTGTTTCGATTACTTCAGTTGTTTCGTTTTAATTTACGTGTTTAGAAATTGGCCACTTCTTTGCATGTTTTCGTAAATTATTCTTGAAGGAACTAAGGTTGAAAAGATTAATTGGACAAGAAACAATTAGATCGTTATTAGTTAACTAGGCCGTGCACGGTGGTTACGTAGTGAGGTTTACGGTGTTTATTATCGGTATTTCCTAGTTCTTAATTCGTGTTTAGTTAATATTGTTCTAGCCCACACACGGTCGACGTTTAGCTATTCATAGGGTTCTAGAGTACGCGAACGATCTATGAACCACTTTAGGGAAGTACACTAGTAATTGACTCGATTCTTGGAACTTTAATGATAAAAATGTTTGAATCAATATAGAAAACGATTAGAGAATAATTAACTAATTCGGTTCTGTCTACTTTCATAAAAATGGTTAAAACTCGTTTTGATTTGATAATCCGTGATTTTCTTCTTCATTTTTTGCGTTTATTTTGGTCAAAGACCACCAACCCCCGTAATCTTGAATTTTATAACTAAGCTTGTATAATTTCGAACAAGTCCCTGTGGGATCGACCTTGCTCACGAATTGAGCTATATTACAGTTGACCTAGTCCGCTTGCTAGTGTAGTTGTGATTTTCGCGAACACATGCCAAACTTGGACAATATCTTCTCAATGTAATCCTACTGAGACAAGAGTAGCTTGTCCTGCTTCCTATCTATATAGATCTCCATTCCCAGAATTTTCTTTCCCCCAAATACTTCATCTCAAATTCAACTTTGAGCATATTCTTCAAATCTTGAATGTCAGACTTGTTCACACCGACTATCAACAAATCATCCACACACGTAACGGATAGATGATCAACCATCTTTCAGCTTGTTGTGATAAACACAACAATCATATGGACTTATGTTATAGCCCAACTGGATCATATTGTCAAACTTCTAATACCACCGCCTTGGAGCCTTCTTAAGTCCATATGAGAACTTCATCAGTTTGTAAACATACCCTTCTTTTCCAGGAACGTGGAACCCTTCTGGTTGAGTCATGTATATATCTCCTTATCTATATCGCAATGCTAAGTGAAGAAAAACAGAATACAAAAGCGAAAAGAAATGACTAACGGTTTTTTTATATTGAATTGATAAAAAGGATACAATGGATCTCCTTTATATATGAGATAAATGAGATAAAAACTGAATTCAAAATAAAAATAATTATAAATAAAATTAAAGATAAATATCATTTAAAGCGATTTATTTCAACTAAACTCTATCCTATCTTCCAGATGATATCATATTTATATTGAGATTCATATGCTTTAATGCCAAGCTTTGGAGCTATGGTGTGAAACCTACCGTGGTGCGAATTGCACCCATGACGCTTTCATCATCCGTGATATCCTTGGTCTATTCGTGGTTTAGGAATGAGCAACAATGGTTGTTCTTTATGTAAGCTGATACCAAATTTCTCCGTCATATCTAATTCATGAAAGCTCTTTCCTTTCGGTAGAGACCAATCAAATGAATGAAGCAACACTGCAAGGATTAAAGTTACTTGTCGTCCGGCCATCGGTAACCCAGGGCAAATTCTCCGTCCACTTCCAAATGGTATAAATTCAAAATCATTCCCTTTAAAGTCAACCGCAACATTTAAGAATCTCTCTGGTTTGAACACTGATGGTTCATCCCATATCGAGGGGTCACGTCCCATTGCCCAAATATTGACGTAAACTTGAGCATCTTTGGGTATAGTGTAGTTCATCACTTGACATGTTTCAGATGCTCGGTGAGGTAGCAGCAATGGCCCTGGTGGGTGTTTCCGAAGTGTTTCTTTAACACATGCTTGAAGATAAGAGAGTTTTATTACATGCGACTCTTTTACTAGGTTTATAACACCAACTTCTTTGTCCAGTTCTTGAATAACATTCTTCATGGATTCTGGGTTCTTTATTAGCTCAGACATTGCCCATTCAACAGTTGAAGTAGTGGTGTCTGTGCCATTTGAAATCAATTCCTGTTGCAAATGCTTTACAATTAGAAAAAAAAAAACTATGATTTGTGTAGTACTCCCTCCGTTTTTTTATATGTAGCAGAGAGAAGAATTACACAGATTAAGAAAATAATTAATATGTCTAAAATATAATATTGAAAATGTATTTTTTTTTTATTCGAGATGTAAATAATTTGTTGGTAAAGGAGTTTTTAGTATTGAAAATGTAATTTTTTTATTGGAGATGTAAATATTTTATTGATAAAGGAGAAAAAAAAATTGATAAATTGGAAATTTAAAATGACGGATAAATAAAAAAGCGAACAAATTATGAAATACGATGTATAAAAAAACGGATCGAGCAGCAACAGTTCGTGCAATTAATATATATAATTTGTGAAGCAACTATGATTTCTTTTTCCAAATCGAAGTGTTTAATATGAAGGGTTGACTTCCTTCAAATATTTATTTCTGAAGTAAAGTAAACTCTTAAATTTATGTAATTAAATTAAATAATTTCATCAATTCTAAATGTTTAAACCGATAGAGAAATAGATAATTAAAATTTTATATATTTCAACAATATATATTATCTTGCTTAAAAAAAAACAATATTTATTGGCTAACTATTATCCAAATATACTTACCTGAATTATCATGTGAATCTGAGGATCGGTGAATTTGTTTAGGAGGAGAACATCAAGAAAGTCTTTTGGGCTCGAAGGAGTGTTTGCCTTTCTTCTTTCTTTTAGGATTGGCTCGTAAAACGCTTGAACCTTCATCGACATCTTCAATAAACATCTCCTTACACCTTGGAGATCGAATCGGGTCAAAATCGGGTACAAATCAGCTATATTTGGAGCACTAGCTTTTTCAGCCCTCTTCTTAAACAAATCTCTCATCCCACCATCAAATCCAATAATAAGATCACTAGACAACAACACATTGCTCAACGTATTGAACACAGTTACATACACCAACTCTCCAATATTCACAGCTTCTCCATCATTTTTACCTTTTTTGATATGCTCAATCATTTTTGATATCTTTTTCTCCCTCATGCATGATTGAGCATCTATTGCTTTCGTCGAGAAAAGCTCGGCTCGACAAAGGGTTCGCAGTAGTTTCCATCCTTCATTGCATGTCTCTGTCCAGCTCATTGTGGAGATATTCAGTTTCTCTGGATCACTAAAAGACTTGGGAATATATCGCGCGATATAAAACCGATCATGGGTTTTGAGGATTTCTTTTGCAGCTGCAGGTGATGATGCTACAACCAATTTTTGAGTTCCTAGCTTAAGCATCAATAAAGGGCCATGAATTTTCGATAAATCGGATAGAGCAATATGGGGCATTTTGTTGGCCAAATGAGGAATATTGCCTAATAGAGGCCATGGAGTTGGCCCTGGTGGAAATGGTGGGATGTTTCTTGATGAAGATATGAATTTCTTGAAGATGAAATACAGCAATGGCAGAAGAAAGATAAAAACCAGAAAAAAGTCTCCGCTAATGGAAGAAAATTGAGCCATTGACTTGCAAAGAGTTGGATTGAAAACACTGACATGGCTGAATGTGTTTTTGATTTCTTTTATAAAGGGAATGGCGTTGACAAAATGCAGAGCAGGTGTAGCTTAGGTAGTCCGGATCCAAAGATTCCGGTGTCGGTTTCGTTGGAATATTCGATTTTTTCTGAAAATAGAAAAGAAATTAGGATGGAAATAAAAATTGGGCGATAAAGACATAACAATATTTAATAATACATATTAGGCAAAAGAAATTAGGAATTGTTTTTGAAAAGTTAGCCAAACTGTTCGGGACCCCAAAATCCACTATTTTCTATCCCGAAATCCATTATTGGGTACAGTGAAACAGTGTAATCGACACACAAATCCACTATTGCCATGCTCTTCTATTGCAGAAGTGCCAGATCTGTTCTCCTGCTTCTTTTCTTCTTTGGACATTTATTCTTCCAGTGTCCATGCTTTTTACAGTAGTTACAGACATTTTTAGGTAGGGGAAATTTGGAACCACCCTTCTTAGACTTTTTTTCCAGGGTTTACATGCCCTTTGTTGCTGCTGCTACTGGCAACCAAACCAACAGCTTGACTTTCCGTATCAGATCTAGACGCCTAATATGGTCTAGCTCTCGAGTGTAGAGAGATGACCTCACATCCTCCAATGACACTTTATCTTTCCCAACAGTAAATGACTGCGCAAAATTCTCATATGATGCAAGCAATGAAAGCAACAAAATCAAAGCAGCATCTTCATCTTCATTCTTTAAATCAATATTCCTGAGATAAAGTAATATTCTGTTCAACTGAACAAGATGATTCCTTAGCTGAGCCCTTTCATGCATTCGAAGACTCATACGTTGCAACAACGACAACTAAATCATTTCATTGTTTGACAAGTTATAAATACATTTATTTTATATTTTTACTATTTATTGAGCTAGACTTAACTCCGCCAATTCTTTTTTCCCTTTGAGAAAATTTACATGAAGATTATTTCGATGAGTACGAGAAGAAGCTATAGGATGGAAGCATTTTGAGTTATTTTTATATTTTCATTTGATGACTTTCATAAAGAAGACCTGTGTGCCAAAGTAGTTTATGTTATTGACGATGTCTAAAATCGTCAAGTTTTGATTAGACCGTTGAATCTGCAATTCAAGCTTCATATGAGTGATCCGCTGCTGCATTCGATGATAAAATGCTTGTAAAACGAAGAAATCATTAATGACCCCGGAGTTCTATTTCTGGAAATACCCTCCGACGTTCAAGTCATTATTTGACAGTTAGGTGGAATTTTCAAGAGAGAAGTTGACTAGAGTGACTGTAAATAAAATCAGAGAGCTGATCCCTTTATGTAGTATACCTTGGTGGAGCTGAGAGTTCAATTGGTAGTGATGGCGTGAGTGAGTAGTTCTGTCAGGTTGATGGTGGGTTGATGCCTAATGCACGCTGAGTGTGAGATATTGCATGTGGTAGATGACGACATGCGTCATGCTTGCTGTGAGAAGTGTTAAAGACGACCTTTGTGGGACCTCTCGTTGGTAGTGGCCTTTATGTTGTGCTGAAGCCATGTAAGCTTGGACTTCGATGTTGAGCTCGGGATACTGATGCCGAGCTCCAGATACTTAGTCAATGATAAAGGCAGATGACGTTGAGAGATCAGCTCTAACCGCACTCGGAGGTGGTCATATGCTCGTAACCCAGCTGAGTGAGTGCCACAGGTACAGTGACTGATATAGCCTATGTCAGTTACTTTAACATTTATTCTTGGAGATAAGTACATTTTTTTGGTGTACCGGTGTCACCGCTATAGCTATACGACCATGCCACTGAAGTGTTCCTTAAATAAAGGACGTCAATGCAATGTCTTAAGGTAAGTAGGCAACAACTTAAAACATTACATATTATTGTTCATTTTCGTGGTTTAGGGATGAGCAACAATGGTTGTTCTTTATGTAAGCTGATACCGGATTCCTCTTTCATATCTAATTCTTGAGAGCTCATTCCTTCCGGCAGAGACCAATCGAATGAATGGAGTAACACTGCAAGCATTAAAGTAACTTGTAGTCCAGCCATTGGTAATCTAGGGCACATTCTCCGTCCACTTCCAAAAGGTATAAATTCAAAATCATTCCCTTTAAAGCCAACTGCAACGTTTAAGAATCTCTCTAGTTTGAACATTGATGGGGTCACGTCCCATTGCCCAAACATTGACGTAAACTTGAGCATCTTTGGGTATAGTGTAATTCATCAATTGACACGTTTCAGATGCTCGGTGAGGTAGCGGCAATGACCCGGGTGGGTGTAGCCTAAGTGTTTCTTTAACACATGCTTGAAGATAAGATAGTTTTACTACATGCGACTATTTTACTAAGTTAATAACACTAACTTCTTTGTCTAATTCTTGAATAACATTCTTCATGGATTCTGGGTTCTTTATTAACTCAGCCATTGCTCATTCAATAGTTGAAATAGTGGTGTCTGTGCCATTTGAAATCAGTTCCTGTTGATTGATGAAGCAATACGACAACAACTTTAGTATGTTTAGGTGTCCCCACTCAGGGAATGAAAAAGTGTAACATTGCAACCTAATAATTAATAACCATGGATACGTTGATACGACGAAACACGATCCCAATGACATGAACACCATTACTAGTATGTATGCGTGTGTGTATATATATGACGGAAATACAAAATATATATATCTTTGGGTAAAAATAGTTTTTATTTTATATACCCCTATTTTTGTCTCTTACGATCATAACCCCGTCAAAATACTCAGTAGCCCAGGCTATTTTTACAAAAGGTCGGGTTAATTTTCATGAGGCCGAGCTATTATTCATTGATGTTGAACTAAAATAACACGTCCTGAGCAAAATTTTCACTCGGCCGGGCTAAAAGCTCCTTTCCTGCATATCCAATTTCTTTTTGTGTTATTTGTTTATAGGGGTAAGGGTCCAAAAGGACACAAAACAGACTTAATTAGGCAAATAGGACACTAAGGAAACTTATTTGGTTATAAGGACATAAATTAAAAAGATAGACTCAAATACCCTTAATGAAGAAAAAATAAAATAAAAGACAATAATAAAAAACAGGCGCATGTTTGGCACATCTTTTTAATTTTTTTATTCATATGGCGCTGAATGTTGAGTTGTTTTTTTTTTTTTTTTTTTTTTTTTTTTTTTTTTTTTTTTTCAGGCGTTGAAACAGCAAGGCAGTTTTTTTTTTTGTTTTTTTTATTTTTTTTATTTTTCAGGATTTGAAAGTCAGTTTTTTTTTTATTTTTTATTTATTTTTTAGGATTTGAAAGTCAGTTTTTTTTTTTTTTTTTTTTTTTTTTTTTTTTCAGGATTTGAAAGTCAGTTTTTTATTTTTTATTTTACCGATGAATTGACCATCGCGATACAATGACAACCCGATGCATTGACCACAGCGATTCAGTGACCAACGCGACGCATTGACCATCCCGATGCATTGACCACCGCGACGCACGACGCATTGACCACTGTGATGCATTGACCATCCCGATGCATTGATCACCGCGATGCAGTGACCAACCCGATGCATTGACCATCGCGATGCAGTGACCACCGTAATTCATTAACCTCTGCGATGCAGAGACATCGCAATGCAGAGACATCACGATGAAGTGACACGGTGATGCAGAGACACCACGATGAAGTGACACCGCGATAAAGAGATAGCACGATGTAGTGACACCACGATACAGAGACACCGCGATAAAGTGACACACCGATCACGGGGACACCGCGATGAAGTGATACCGCATTGCGAGAGACACACGGTGATGAAGTGAAACCGTGATGCGAGACACCATGATGCGAGACACACGCGATCGATGAGAGACACCTCGATGCAATGACCACCTCAATGCACGCACACACGCGATGCAGAGACACCGTGATCTGAGAGACACCTCGATGCAAAGACACCGCGATACAATGACCACCCCAATGCAGAGAGACACCACAATGCATGACATCACGATGGTATAACATTTGACGATGCAAAGACACCGCGATGAAGTGGCACCGTGATGTAGAGACCACCGCGATGCATCGACAACCGCGATGCGAGACATCGCGATGAAGAGACACACCGTGATGCACCGACCATCGTGATGTGACACGCGATCGCATGACCACCCCGATGTAGAGACACGGATCGCGACCACCCCGATGCGTAGAGACACGCGATGTTATAACATTTGACGATCACGAGAGACACCGCGATGTTATAACATTTGATGATCTGAGACACCGCGATCGCGGAGACATCGCAATGTTATAACATTTGACGATCACGAGACACCGCGATCAGAGACATCTCGATTAAGAGACACCGCGATCTGAGAGACACACTATGATGCGAGACACACGAGATAAAGTGACACCGCATTGCGAGACACCGCGATGAAGTGACACCACAATCACGAGACACACGCGATAAAGTGACACCGCAATGCAGAGACACAAATGATCACGAGACACCACGATGAAGTGACACCGCAATGCGAGACACACGCGATCGCGGTGACACCCTCGATCGAGACACCGCGCGATGCGCAGCCGACCACCCCAATGTAGAGACACTACGATGCAGAGAAGCCGAGATGCAGATATGCCTCGATGAAGTGACACCGCGATGTATTGACCACAATAGATCCATTGACCACCGCGATCTGCTGACCACCCCGATGCGAGAGACACCGCGATCGCGCTGACCAACCCGATCTGAGACACCGTGATGCAGAGACGCCGCGATGCAGAGACGCCGCAATGCAGAGACATTGCGATGCATTCACCACCGCGATTGACCCCAGCGATGCAATGACCAAGCCAATGTCTTGACCACCACGATAAATTGACCCATCGCGATACATTGACCACCCCCGATGCATTCACCACCGCGATGTAATGACCAACCCAATGTCTTGAACACCCCGGCGTATTGACCATCGTGATACATTTACCACCCGATGCACTAACCACCGCGATGCATTGACCACCCCAATGCATTGACCACTCGGCTCGTAAGCTCGATCTTGTTATATTTTATGAAAAATTAAATGAATCCTAAGAAAATAATCGAGCTTACGAGCCGAGTCGAGCTAGATCGAGAATTTAGCGAGTCGAGTTTGATCTTGCCTTTTTATGGCTCGATCGAGCCCAAAATTTTTTAGTCAAGTCGAGCTTGAGCCCTAGGGAGTATCGACTTGGCTTGAGTACACCCCTAATGTGAATGACACCACCGTGATGCAATGATATCAACATTTTATGCAGTGACATTGGCAATCATATATGCGTGACATCAACAATTTATACAGTGACATCGGCAATCAAATATGCAATGACATCAACATTTTATGTAGTGACACCGCGATGCAGAGACACCACGATGCAGTGACCACCCCCGATGCAGAGACACCGCGATGCAGAGACACCGCGATGAAGTGACACCGCGATGTTATAACATTTGACGATGCAGAGACACCGCGATGTTATAACATTTGACGGTGCAGAGACATCGCGACACCGCGACGATAAAGTGACACCGCAATGCAGAAACACCACGATGCAGAGACACAGCGATGAAGTGACATCGCGATGCAGAGACACCGCTATGAAGTGACACCACGATGCAATGACCACTCCCGATGTAGAGACACCCCCGATGCAGAGACACCGCGATGCAGTGACCACCCCCGATGCAGAGACGCCGCGATGCATTCACCACCGCGATGCAGTGACCATCCCCTACTCGAATAATTAATCGAGCCGACCTACTCGAATAATTAACCGAGCCGATCTCGAGTTTTAAAATATAGTAATCGAATACATCGTGAGCTAATCGAGCTTCATTTAATAATTATTTAAATAAATATATTTATTAAGTTTATTATAAAATATTGTTTATTATAATTCAAAAAGTATTATTCAAGTCGAGCTCGATCTTGTTATATTTTATTAAAAATTAAATGAATTCTAAGAAAATAATCGAGCTTACGAGCCGAGTATCGAGTACTTAGCAAGTCGAGTTCTATCTTGCCTTTTTATGGCTCGATCGAGCCCAATTTTATTCCCAATCATACACAAACCTACCATCAAATTCGTGTCACTACACCAAGCACCTAGCAAATCTTATTCTCTTCCTATTAGCAATCAAATTATCAGTATACATTGGTTCCCCCAGAAATGTGTATATTTTGCTCAAGGACTTCTCATTCCAAAGACCAAGGGGAAGATTGGGCAATTGAATCCAAACCCCAGAGTTGGTATCCATACTAAAATAAAAAAACTCAAGCATCCTTTTAAGCAAAAGAGACCCGTGATATCAAAATTTTATACAGTGACATCGGCAATCATATATGCAGTGATATCAACATTTTATGCAGTGACATTGGCAATCATATATGCGTGACATCAACAATTTATGCAGTGACGTCGGCAATCAAATATGCAGTGACATCAACATTTTATACAGTGACATCAGCAATCATATATGCGTGACATCAGAAAATTAGACACAAAAAAAGAAGGAGACCTAACTCCGATCAACATAATTATTTCACCCTCATTCATATTTTTTAGTCCTTTTTATTTTGATATCTCATTTGATATTTTTTCGAATTAATTTCAGAAAATCGATTTTTTTTCTTTATAAATTCGACTTCAAACGGCTATATCTTTTGAAATAAAACTCCGATCAACATAATTCTTTCACTATAATTCATATTTTTTCGTCCTCTTTATTCTGATATCTCATTTTATAAAATGACACCTTATGCAGTGACACACAATAACACTAACATTTTATGAAGTGACATCAACACCCAAATTGCAAAAACAAAAGCTTTGTAAATTGTATATGCATGACATATGCAAAGGACATCGATGTCACTTTGCATCAATTCTCTAATCAAATGCGGTGAGATTGTTAAGTCCGAAACATCCGGACTTTTCCTCTGTCACTTTAAATAGGTACTTTGAAGTCCGACTTAATTTCTCAAAATCAAAAATTTTTTCATAAAATTGACGCGATGCAGATGAAACTCATTCGTACAAGCCTAGCCTTATGACCCATTTCCATCAAATATATCTTTGCAAAACACCAAGCCCAACCTCAAATCATCAAAGAAAAGACAAAGACATTCAACCAAAGAACTATAAAAAAAAGCAGTTTTTTGGTAAAAAAAAAAGAACTTTCCAAGATGCAGAGCAACATTTCATGTCCAAAAATAGCCTTTGATCCATTGCAATTCTGCAAAAACTAGCCAAATAAGGCTCTAATAGCCAAGAGAAAACATGCTCTCGAATTTGCGACCTTTGTGAGACCACTCCCATGTGAGTGCATGAAAACGGCATCAAACTTCTTCAAAAAAAAAAAAACAGCATCATATGTGCTTAGGATCATGAAGGAATGACAACAAATAAAAGGGGCCACTAAGGAATGATTGAAGTTTATGTGCATTGTTGTCATTTTAGTTGTCTTTGAAAACATTTCAAAATGGCATTTTTTAACCCTGCATCTGTGTATCAGTGGGGATTGTTTCTGAACAAAGCTTTGGAACACAGAAAAATAAATGTATTATCACTTATCAATGGTAAAATTGATCACAATCTGATATACACCAGAATAAATGTCAAATAGATTCGTCAATACCAACCTTAAATTTAAGGAAGTAACATCATCATCAAATACCTAAAGTTTAGCCATTGCAGAAAAAACATTGAAAAAAAAGATAAGTAACAATGAGTACTCATTGGTAATGATTTGGAGCATTTGAATATCAAAACAAACACATTTCTCAGTTTCACAACAGAGTATGGATTCGCCCTTAAATACCAAACAAAATTCAAGATTGATCTTCATAGCAAAATATAGTTGAACAAAGATGTAGTTACTAACAAATACATCAAAATACATCCATATCCAACAAATGAAAATTATCCCAATAAAACTCCAGCAACCAAACTCAAAATCCATCACCATCTTGAACAAAAATTTAAGGGCATATAATATGACCCTATTCATATATACCAGCAACCTGCATACAAATAAAAAAAATTGAATTAGGAAAAGATTGATAATGCCATGCTTACAAGCCTTCAACCTCATCAGAATAACAGAGTGTATTTCATCAGAATCAGACGACTGAACCCAAGCTATATCAGATTTCTTTCGATTTTTCTTTCCCATGGATCAAAAGCAAGATAAATGGGAGAAGAAAAGAGCAAAGCAAAGAGGAACTCAAGAATAATGGATTGCCGGACGGAAAGTTGCTAGAACCATGGTCACGCCGGCGGAGAAACATCTCTCGATCTAGAATCCACGGCAAGATATCTCCATTAATTCATCGGATTTTGAGAAATGATTTTAGCGTTTGTAAAACAGGGGTATTTTAGGAAAGAAAGGAATAATATGTCCTTATAAACAAATAAGATTCATAAGTGTCCTAAATGCCTATTAAGTACTCAAAATGGTCCTTATAAACAAATATCCATTGTTTATAAGGACGTGTTTTGGGACTTCATTAGACACTTAGGACACACTAAAAGATCATTAGTTATAAGAACGAATTTTAATCAACTTTCCTATTTTACCCCTAGACAATAACGCATTAGCAACAAAGGAAAAAAAAAGACCTTCGTCGATGTCTGCTTATCCCCTTCTTCTTCCCCTACATTCTTCTGCCATCCTTTCTGTCCTCCATCAATCAAGCAATGATGGAGATCCGCTAAGGTCTGTCAATTTCCTCGACGTAAAAGGTTGCGGGAAATTTTTCTGGACCGTAGAGTTTGATTACTCGCCGGAGAAAACAGATTGTTTGCAGACTGTTCGTAAAGTGTTCCAGGCATTGTCGCATGTTTATGCCCAAATCATGGATGCTTTATCTGATTTAAAAAGGTGAGGAGGCGGGTCTTTCGGAGCACTTCAAGCCCGATTGAAAGTTTTGAGAAATGTTGTTGCAGCTGCTGGTGATGATTAGCATTTTCGATTATCATTTTCCATATCTAATCCAGCATTTTTTTTTTTTTTTCTGAATTGAATAATTCATGAAAACGGTTAGGAAAGCCTTTACTTTATATTTCTACATCTTCTGTTTGTTTCTATCAATTGTAGTCTGTAAATTGCAGTCTGTCCATAGTTGCACAACACGCATGCTCTATCCCTTTTCCATGGCTATTACTTTGTAATTGAGGCATTCATTGATTATCAGGCATGAATTTGATGGTGCAGAAAATTATTGGTATTTTGTTCATTTGATCGAGTATGACGTGAATTTGATGTCGGGTTTGAGTTTAATTTGAAAGGTAATTGATGCAGTGACATCACTGCATATACAATTTTAGTGTGAAGACATCCTACTAGTGCCTCCGTCAATTGCGTTTTGGATTAAAGAGTGTCCTGATGCTGTAACAATTGTGGATTCGATTGCTTTCTTTCGATCATATTGTTTTCTTTCGAGCATAAAATGGGGATTTATGTGTTGGTATTAAGAGGGCTAAAAGAGGTGGACTTGGTGGCGTTGAAGCGTCATCGGGTTGGAATTCCGGATGTCTTTTAGTGTTTTTAAAAGAGGATGGTAGTAATGGATGTTTCAACTCTACTATTGGTGGTAGTGTTGTAAAAAAGCGGGGGAAAGTAGGGCCTGAATCTGTTTATGAAGCTGTTAATCGAGCTACAAATTGGCAGGCATTTGAGGTTTTGTATTATCCCCGTGCAGGTACACCGGAGTTTTTCCGTTAAGGCTTCAACGGTGAGTTTCTGCAATGCGGGTTCAATGGTGTGAATAAATGTCTTGGATATGATGTTGGTATTACCCCTTATTCATCCCATAGCAACTGTTCCTCCCGTTGATATGATTTTGAGGAATTATGGGATATAACAGGGGTGCCACTTAATCACAGAAATTTTTATTCAATTGGGACTGTAGTTCAAGTGGTTAGATCTCCACCTTTTGGTACATGATGTGTGCATTTAGAATATGAGAACATTGCCTTATTATCCATTGATTTAATTTATTTAAGGTGGCATTGGGTTTGCATAATCAGTTGATGCAATTTTCAGTGCATTGTTCTTGTTGCTTGAAGTAATCAGATATAAACAGTTTTAGGTTTTCAAGTTGTTGATTACTCTTTGTTAGTGTTCTTATGATTGCTGTATATTGTTGTAACGCCTGCTCCTGCAGACATCGAGTCCTTATCCGGAAAAGAACGTTCGCACGTATAAAATAAAAATAAATTCACTTTATACGTGGCGTTCTACTACGTCGTATCAAAAGTAAGCAAACGGAAACAAAAGACTCGGGTATGAAAAGTTCCAAACATCCAAGAATAGAAACATGAAATCTAAAGATGGAAATGTAACTTATTACATTCAAGAAAAAATACTAAATCCAAAAGAAACGTCGATATTCTCAAAACAAACGTAAAAGTACTACAAGTTCTCGAAAGACATCAAAAAGTCTAACACACCTAAAAGAAGAATAGTAAAAGAATAAAAGTAAAGTCTTCAATGAGGCGTCTTCAAATGTCATCATCGAACTCCTCCTCGTAAACAATATCAACCTGTTCGTCTTCTCATCCCCAAACACATAGAAAATATGCATTTGAGGTAAGTACAACGTACTTAATAAGAAAGAGAAGTTGTGACAACAATTATAATTTATAAAGAAAAGATATTTAGAAGTTTAGTTGTTTATATGTGACCGACTAATCTCGGGGTTCATTTCACGTCCATCAACATGAATTGACTAAACGTTTCCACTTAACTTATCTATGTTACAACCGCACTCAAGGGCACTACGCGTATCCACTTTTGGGACACTCTTGGCAACATATTAGTGGATCACACCAATATCCACCAAGTTCTAGAATAGTTAGACTCCGATATCACGCGTGTCTCAGTGGAGTCACCCGAACTAGTGGTTTTTTTGATCTACGGGTTCTTCCACCTTCAGAGGTAGCACACACATCGCGATATAGACTGGTGCCTATCCAAGAAAGACATGTTTAATCTTTTACTAGTCAAGTACGTATTTATCAGTGCTTCTTCTAGTTTTTGTTTTTGTCCGATTGATTTCTTGTTTAATTTCTTTTGTTATTTCTAGGTACTTTCTTGCCATATGTTGCAACATAAACTTTAAAATTGAAAAGAGAAAAAAGATCATTAATTTTCACCGGCATAAATTCCAATGTAACAAATAGAAAAATCTAATATTCAAACGAACCTGGCCGGCAACGGAATCTTTTGGATCCAAACTAAATAAATCAAAGAAACACAGTGTTTTCAATCAAATTCTTTGCAAGTCAATGGCTCAATTTTCTTCTTTTAGCAGAGACTTTTTCCTTGTTTTTATCTTTCTTCTGCCATTGCTGTATTTCATCTTCAAGAAATTCAAATCTTCATCAAGAAATATACCACCATTTCCACCAGGGCCAACACCATGGCCCCTAATAGGCAATATTCCTCATTTGGCCAACAAAATGCCTCATATCGCTCTATCAGATTTATCGAGAATTCACGGCTCTTTAATGATGCTTCGACTAGGTACTCAAAAATTGGTTGTAGCTTCATCACCAGCAGCTGCGAAAGAAATCCTCAAAATCCATGATCGGGTTTTATCCGCGCGATATATTCCCAAGTCGTTTAGTGATCCAAAGAAAATGAACATCTCCTCCATTAGCTGGACTGAAACATGTAATGAAGGATGGAAATTACTGCGTACCCTTTGTCGGGCCGAGCTTTTCTCGGCGAAAGCATTAGATGCTCAATCATGCATGAGGGAGAAGAAGATGTTAGAAATGATTGAGCATATCAAAAAAGGTAAAAATGAAGCTGTGAATATTGGAGAATTGGTGTATGTAACTGTGTTCAATATCTTAAGCAATGTGTTGTTATCTTGTGATCTTATTATTGGATTTGATGGTGAGATGAGAGATTTATTTAGAAAGATGGCTAATAAAGCTAGTGCTCCAAATATAGCTGAATTATACCCGATTTTGACCCGATTAGATCTACAAGGTATAAGGAGATATTTATTGAAGATGACGACGAAGGTTCAAGCGTTTTACGAGCCAATCCTAACAGAAAGAAGAAAGGCAACAAGCACCTTTGAGCCAAAACGACTTTCTGGATGTTCTTCTCCTAAACAAATTCACCGATCCTCAGATTCACATAATAATTCAGGTAAGTATATTAAACACTTCGAGCATATTTTATTTGACACTAAACATACGAAAGTTGTCGTCATATTCATATTGTTTCATCAATCAACAGGAACTGTTTTCAAATGGCACAGACACCACTACTTCAACTATTGAATGGGCAATGGCTGAGCTAATAAAGAACCCAGAATCCATGAAGAAAGTGATTCAAGAATTAGACAAAGAAGTTGGTGTTATTAACCTAGTAAAAGAGTCGCATGTAATAAAACTCTCATATCTTCAAGCGTGTGTTAATGAAACACTTAGGCTACACCCACCAGGGCCATTGTTGCTACCTCACCGAGCGCCCGAAACATGTCAAGTGATGAATTACGATATACCCAAAGATGCTCAAGTTTACATCAATGTTTGGGCAATGGGACGTGACCCCTCGATATGGGACGAGCCGTCAATGTTCAAACTAGAGAGATTCTTGAATGTTGCGGTTGACTTTAAAGGGAACGATTTTGAATTTATACCCTTTGGAAGTGGACGGAGAATTTGCCCCGGGTTACCGATGGCTGGACAACTAGTTACTTTAATCCTTGCAGTGTTGCTCCATTCATTCGATTGGTCTTTGCAGAATGGAAAGAGATCTCATGAATTAGATATGACCGAAAAAATCGGTATCAGCTTACATAAAGAACAACCATTGTTGCTCATCCCTAAACCACGAACACACCAATGATACCATGCATGATGATTCTGATCATCATGAAAGCGTCATGGGTGCAGTCCGTGCCACGATAAGTTACGAACCGATATATTGTATCCTATTTTCATCTACTTACTCTTATTATTTGTGCCAGAAGTACATGTGGTATTGTATCAACCTAAATCCAATATACATTCACTTCAATCCTATCTCCATTCTAATATGCATAACATGAATACAACATTATTTATTTCCGGTACAATATATTAATGGTTTTATTGTTAAAAAAGACAAACTAAATTAGAAATATATAAACAAGACTGTAATTTTTTATTGGTTAAAAGGTACAAGTGTTGATTTCACTACAATTTAAATTCTCTCATATTTAATTACAAAAATGGATATATCTTTTGTTCTGAACATCAAAATATCGTAATTCTGTCACCATATTTTTCATTTTTTTGTTCTCTTTTTTCAGACATCCCGTTTGATGTTTTTTCGATGTCATTTCGAGGTCATTTTCGTTAAAAATAACAAAACAGTGGAACATTGAAATAGTGGATTTGAACTCCATTCCACTGTACCGAACAATGGATTTGGAGTAACGACCAGTGAAATTGTCCTTATCACCCAATTTGTATTTTCACTGTCCTGATTTCTATATTTTCACTCTTATATGTCCTTTATTCCCACTCCCTCTATATTTGTTATGCATCAAATAAAACAAAATACATGATTCAAAGTAAAATAACTGCAGAACAGAGAGCCCCGGACGCTGATCAGCGTGTTGGGGTGCCAGAGGCTAGCATTGAGGAGACTTGCTCAGTTCCATGCTTGATTGTTTGTTAGCGAAAAAGTGATTCGATTGATGAATATGAGATCGACGATATCGATGAGATTGATATTCAAATATTTCTTCTTAGGACGTATTGATTTGACCCCATAAGCGGGACCAAGCATGTTGACGACAGCAGCAGAACCCCGTATTTCTTTTAGAGAATCTCCTAATTGTTCCAGAGCAACTAGAAAGATATTCTTTAACCATAAAGAATTCGGTTCAGACTTTCAGGTAGCCAGTTATGCATACATCTACCTAATCGTGCATTGTTTTGAATTTACGAATTGTTTCTAGAAAAGTTGTAAATTTCATAATTAAAATTAAAACCAGTTAAAATCACTCAACTGACGAAAAAACCTCTTTAGATCTTAATAACGTGTATCTAACTCCACTAGCCACTGGTATCCTCCTCGCCGTCGGTTCTGTTGAGTGCGACCAAGCCGGAGACATCATGGTGCATGTTAGCTTCTACCGCAACTATGGGAAGACTTTTAAGAAGCCTTGTCGCCCATACGAGAAGGAGCGATTGGATGTTGAGCTGAAGCTTGTTGGAGAATATGGGCTCCGTTGCAAGAGGGAGCTCTGGAGGGTTCAGTATGCTCTGAGCCGTATTCGGAATAATGCTAGAAATCTTCTCACTCTGGACGAGAAGGACCCTCGTCGTATCTTTGAAGGCGAAGCTCTTCTGCGCAGGATGAACAGGTATGGGCTTTTGGATGAGAGTCAAAACAAACTTGATTATGTCTTGGCTCTCACAGTGGAGAACTTCCTTGAACGACGCCTTCAAACCCTTGTGTTCAAGATAGGCATGGCCAAGTCAATTCACCATGCTCGTGTGCTGATCAGACAAAGGCATATTAGGGTTGGAAGGCAAGTGGTGAATGTGCCATCATTCCTGGTGAGGGTTGATTCACAGAAGCATATTGACTTTTCACTCACTAGTCCTCTTGGTGGTGGTCGCCCGGGAAGAGTGAAGCGAAGGAACCAAAAGTCTGCTGCAAAGAAAGCTGCTGGAGGTGATGGTGACGAGGATGAAGAATGAGCGTTTTAAGTTGGCTTGATGATGAGGATGTAGTGTGTTGTTTATTTTGATTGATGATGATAGCCCTGTTACTTTCAATATTCAAGGTGTTTTGCAAACTGGGAACTGGTAATTATTATCAGTTTTTTTTGTTTTTGTTTTGGATTTGATGAATTTGCAAGTGAAACTTATTTTGTTTTGAATCATTTTCCAAAAAAAAAAAAAAAAAAAAAAAACGTGTATCTAACTGCAGATTATCAAATAATTATGTCATATACGAACAATTCCTACAAAAGGTCGATTCTTGCATCAGTTAATTGCAAGAAAACGTGATGAACCTATAAATTGTGATGAACCCTAATTTTCTAGGGTTATTTATGCACATGAATTGGGAATAAGCCAGAGAAAATACCTCTAAGAATTCTCATAATGAACCCTAACTCGTTTTGATTGCTTGTATTTACAAAACGGATCATTGGAATAACTAAAGATGAATCGTGGCAAATTTTATGGTGGTCAATAACCACCAAACTATATGTGACAAGTGTCCGTTGGCCACTTTCACCCCAAACTTAATTCTCGCGCCATTTTCGCATCCGAACTCTGTTTTGACCGATTTTCGTTGCGTGGCGATCCTTATCACGCCCTCTATCATGCCGTACCTATAAGAAAACAAAAAAACTTGAGCATGACACATGCCAATAAAACCCACACAATTCACTCAAAAATAAGGATTTGCGGATGTAAACGTCTTTCATCTCGTGATTCAATCTGTGGTTAAACGTGCCTATAAAAACCATTAAACTATCCCAAAACCACATCGAATAAGTCATAAATAGGAGGTTAATTACATATAAAATGATATCAAAGTTGACTCTCATCAGCAGACTGACATACCACATGCACAACCAAGTGCAAGACTTCCTCGTTTCCACAGATTTGAATGCCGCAACAGAACCCCCACTTCAGCTGAGTATTCCAGATACATATTAATAACTTTGGATGTTTAACAAGTCCAGATACAAGTGAAACTTACTGTTTGGAACAAACTTAGTGAACATATCAGCAGCATTGACATCAGTGCTGATATTCTTCACCTTTATCCTCCTCTCATTCATCACAAAATGGTACCTTACATCAATGTGCTCTGTTCTTTCATGATGAACATGATCATTTGCCAAGCATATTGCACTCATACTATCACAATACACCTCAACTTGATCTTGATGCACACTCAAATCATTGACTAGCCCCTTTTACCAGGTTGCCACCTTTGTCGCTCATCGCTGCCATATACTCTCCTCAATAGTAGATAATGTCACAAGCTTTCTGTAAAATTGTCTTTCAACTTACCACATAACCACCTAAAGTAAACACATATCAGCCATAGATCTCCGGCTGTCCACATCATCAGCATAATCAGAATCACAATAACGAGTGACCAAAAATTGAGTACCACCTCCATAAATGACACCAATATCAGAAGTACCCCTGAATTACCCTCTTTACAACTTTTCAGTGTTCATTTCCAGGTTGAGCCGTAAACCTACTGACAACACTGACTACCTGAGCCAAATAATGCCTAGTGCAGACTATGACATACTTCAGACTAGCTACTGCACTAGCATGTGAGACTCTTGACATGTATTCTTCCTCTTTAGCTAACTGTGGAGCAAACACAACATACATATGTAGATTTGGTTCCATTGGAGTGTCTATAGGTTTGGCAGCTGACATGCTGATGAGAATCAACTTTATGACATTTTCTATATCAATTTTTCCCCCGAAATTGGACTTAAACAAGATTAATTCATGATAAACTATACGTAAAAGTGCTTCATTTGATTGGAAGTTACGTATGAGCTTTGTCCATGATTATTTCGTATTTGTATCTTATTTCTATATCGAATTATATTACTACACGTTTTATGGTTCTCTGCTTGAATAATCTGAGCCGAAGAGGATTTGAGCTGAAATATGTAGAAAGATCGAGATCGAACCGGAGGAGAACCAAGTCGAGCTGTTGGACAAGTCCAATATCAGTCCTGGACAAGCCCCATACATTTCTTAGATTAGCCCAGGACAAGCCCACGACAAGCCCAGACATGCCTAGGACAAGCCCGAGAACCAATCCAGGATGCCTCAGATATGTCCACGGATTAGTCCAGGATGCCCCAGACATGTCCACGGATTAGTCCAGGATGCCCCAGACAAGTCCAGGATCAGTCCTGGACAAGCCCGGGTAGAGCCCATCACGCTGAACAGAGAATGATGCTCGGTAAAGTGACCCAGGTGCCCAAGACATGCCTAGGACAAGCCCAAGACGCGTCTGGACATGTCCAGGGACAGCCCGGACACTGAACCGAGAGCCCATGTCGGTTTAGCGCACCGACTTTAACCAAAAACTTCCAGATTTACCCTTCTAAACCCTAGGTCGGTTAATTTATTATAAATATGATGTATTTCTGCACTTTATGTACGATTTTCAGAGCAAGAAACTATGTAGCAATTTTATCAATAAAAGTTCTTGTTTTCTCCAATGTTTAAGAGTTCTTTAGCCTATTCTTGGTTGTATGCTTGGTGATTCATTGCGAAGGAATAGCTAGAAGATTGATCTCGTGTTTCTAGATAATCATGTCGATTCATTCTTCTATGTTTTACGAATTTGTGATGATTATCGTTGGTACAAGCATGTTAGGTTAAATTACATGTAGATCGAATTGAATGATGTTAATTTGCACCTAATCGTGAGTTATATTGATTCATACATGAGAAACGCCTGGTCTCGGGGAAAAGACTTTGTTTTGGAAGAGTATCCAACGGTCTATATTGGAGAAAAGCCTTAACGATTTAGTTTCTCCGAACGAATTGTTTCGATTACTTCAATTGTTTCGTTTTAATTTACGTGTTTAGAAATTGGCCACTTCTTTGCATGTTTTCGTAAATTATTCTTGAAGGAACTAAGGTTGAAAAGATTAATTGGACAAGAAACAATTAGATCGTTATTAGTTAACTAGGCCGTGCACGGTGGTTACGTAGTGAGGTTTACGGTGTTTATTATCGGTATTTCCTAGTTCTTAATTCGTGTTTAGTTAATATTGTTCTAGCCCACGCACGGTCGACGTTTAGCTATTCATAGGGTTCTAGAGTATGCGAACGATCTATGAACCACTTTAGGGAAGTACACTAGTAATTGACTCGATTCTTGGAACTTTAATGATAAAAATGTTTGAATCAATATAGAAAACGATTAGGGAATAATTAACTAATTCGGTTCTGTCTACTTTCATAAAAATGGTTAAAACTCGTTTTGATTTGATAATCCGTGATTTTCTTCTTCATTTTTTGCGTTTATTTTGGTCAAAGACCACCAACCCCCGTAATCTTGAATTTTATAACTAAGCTTGTATAATTTCGAACAAGTCCCCGTGTGATCGACCTTGCTCACGAATTGAGCTATATTACAGTTGACCTAGTCCGCTTGCTAGTGTAGTTGTGATTTTCGCGAACACATGCCAAACTTGGACAATATCTTCTCAATGTAATCCTACTGAGACAAGAGTAGCTTGTCCTGCTTCCTATCTATATAGATCTCCATTCCCAGAATTTTCTTTCCCCCCCCCCAAATACTTCATCTCAAATTCAACTTTGAGCATATTCTTCAAATCTTGAATGTCAGACTTGTTCACACCGACTATCAACAAATCATCCACACACAGAACCAGATAGATGACTGAACCATCTTTCAGCTTGTTGTGATAAACACAACAATCATATGGACTTATGTTATAGCCCAACTGGATCATATTGTCAAACTTCTAATACCACCGCCTTGGAGCCTTCTTAAGTCCATATGAGAACTTCCTCAGTTTGTAAACATACCCTTCTTTTCCAGGAACATGGAACCCTTCTGGTTGAGTCATGTATATATCTCCTTATCTATATCGCAATGCTAAGTGAAGAAAAACAGAATACAAAAGCGAAAAGAAATGACTAACGGTTTTTTTTATCTTGAATTGATTAAAAGGATACAATGGATCTCCTTTATATATGAGATAAATGAGATAAAAACTGAATTCAAAATAAAAATAATTATAGATAAAATTAAAGATAAATATCATTTAAAGCGATTTATTTCAACTAAACTCTATCCTATCTTCCAGATGATATCATCTTTATCTTGAGATTCATATGCTTTAATGCCAAGCTTTGGAGCTATGGTGTGAAACCTACCGTGGTGCGAATCGCACCCATGACGCTTTCATCATCCGTGATATCCTTGGTCTATTCGTGGTTTAGGAATGAGCAACAATGGTTGTTCTTTATGTAAGCTGATACCAAATTTCTCCGTCATATCTAATTCATGAAAGCTCTTTCCTTTCGGTAGAGACCAATCAAATGAATGAAGCAACACTGCAAGGATTAAAGTTACTTGTCGTCCGGCCATCGGTAACCCAGGGCAAATTCTCCGTCCACTTCCAAATGGTATAAATTCAAAATCATTCCCTTTAAAGTCAACCGTAACATTTAAGAATCTCTCTGGTTTGAACACTGATGGTTCATGCCATATCGAGGGGTCACGTCCCATTGCCCAAATATTGACGTAAACTTGAGCATCTTTGGGTATAGTGTAGTTCATCACTTGACATGTTTCAGATGCTCGGTGAGGTAGCAGCAGAATGGCCCTGGTGGGTGTTTCAAGTGTTTCTTTAACACATGCTTGAAGATAAGAGAGTTTTATTACATGCGACTCTTTTACTAGGTTTATAACACCAACTTCTTTGTCCAGTTCTTGAATAACATTCTTCATGGATTCTGGGTTCTTTATTAGCTCAGACATTGCCCATTCAACAGTTGAAGTAGTGGTGTCTGTGCCATTTGAAATCAATTCCTGTTGCAAATGCTTTACAATTAGGAAAAAAAAACTATGATTTGTGTAATACTCCCTCCGTTTTTTTATATGTAGCAGAGAGAAGAATTACACAGATTAAGAAAATAATTAATATGTCTAAAATATAGTATTGAAAATGTATTTTTTTTTTATTCGAGATGTAAATAAATTGTTGGTAAAGGAGTTTTTAGTATTGAAAATGTAATTTTTTTATTGGAGATGTAAATATTTTATTGATAAAGGAGAAAAAAAAATTGATAAATTGGAAATTTAAAATGACGGATAAATAAAAAACAGAACAAATTATGAAATATGACAGATAAAAAAACGGATCGAGCAGCAACAGTTCGTGCAATTAATATATATAATTTGTGAAGCAACTATGATTTCTTTTTCCAAATCGAAGTGTTTAATATGAAGGGTTGACTTCCTTCAAATATTTATTTCTGAAGTAAAGTAAACTCTTAAATTTATGTAATTAAATTAAATATATTCATCAATTCTAAATGTTTAAACCGATAGAGAAATAGATAATTAAAATTTTATATATTTCAACAATATATATTATCTTGCTTATAAAAAAAACAATATTTATTGGCTAACTATTATCCAAATATACTTACCTGAATTATCATGTGAATCTGAGGATCGGTGAATTTGTTTAGGAGGAGAACATCAAGAAAGTCTTTTGGGCTCGAAGGAGTGTTTGCCTTTCTTCTTTCTTTTAGGATTGGCTCGTAAAACGCTTGAACCTTCATCGACATCTTCAATAAACATCTCCTTACACCTTGGAGATCGAATCGGGTCAAAATCGGGTACAAATCAGCTATATTTGGAGCACTAGCTTTTTCAGCCCTCTTCTTAAACAAATCTCTCATCCCACCATCAAATCCAATAATAAGATCACTAGACAACAACACATTGCTCAACGTATTGAACACAGTTACATACACCAACTCTCCAATATTCACAGCTTCTCCATCATTTTTACCTTTTTTGATATGCTCAATCATTTTTGATATCTTTTTCTCCCTCATGCATGATTGAGCATCTAATGCTTTCGTCGAGAAAAGCTCGGCTCGACAAAGGGTTCGCAGTAGTTTCCATCCTTCATTGCATGTCTCTGTCCAGCTCATTGTGGAGATATTCAGTTTCTCTGGATCACTAAAAGACTTGGGAATATATCGCGCGGATAAAAACCGATCATGGGTTTTGAGGATTTCTTTTGCAGCTGCAGGTGATGATGCTACAACCAATTTTTGAGTTCCTAGCTTAAGCATCAATAAAGGGCCATGAATTTTCGATAAATCGGATAGAGCAATATGGGGCATTTTGTTGGCCAAATGAGGAATATTGCCTAATAGAGGCCATGGAGTTGGCCCTGGTGGAAATGGTGGGATGTTTCTTGATGAAGATTTGAATTTCTTGAAGATGAAATACAGCAATGGCAGAAGAAAGATAAAAACCAGAAAAAAGTCTCCGCTAATGGAAGAAAATTGAGCCATTGACTTGCAAAGAGTTGGATTGAAAACACTGACATGGCTGAATGTGTTTTTGATTTTTTTTATAAAGGGAATGGCGTTGACAAAATGCAGAGCAGCTGTAGCTTTGGTAGTCGGAATCCGGTGTTGGTATTAGATTTTTCAGAAAATAGAAGAAAATTACGATAAAGACAACAATATTTAATAATATTAGGCAAAAGAAAAGAGAAATTTCTTTTGAAAAGTTAGCCAAACTGTCCAGAACCCCAAAATCCGTTATTGGGTACAGTGAAACAGTGTTATCGACACACAAATCCACTATTGCCATGCTTTTCTATTGCAGAAGTGTCAGATCTGTTCTCCTGCTTCTTTTCTTCTTTGGACATTTATTCTTCCAGTGTCCATGCTTTTTACAGTAGTTACAGACATTTTTAGGTAGGGGAAATTTGGAACCACCCTTCTTAGACTTTTTTTCCAGGGTTTACATGCCCTTTGTTGCTGCTGCTACTGGCAACCAAACCAATAGCTTTACTTTCCGTATCAGATCTAGACGCCTAATATGGTCTAGCTCTCAAGTGTAGAGAGATGATCTCACATCCTCCAATGACACTTTATCTTTCCCAACAGTAAATGACTGCGCAAAATTCTCATATGATGCAAGCAATGAAACCAACAAAATCAAAGCAGCATCTTCATCTTCACTCTTTAAATCAATATTCCTGAAATAAAGTAATATTCTGTTCAACTGAACAAGATGATTCCTTAGCTGAGCCCTTTCATGCATTCAAAGACTAAACATACGTTTCAACAAAGACAACTAAATCGTTTCATTGTTTGACAAGTTATAAATACATTTATTTTATATTTTTACTATTTATTGAGCTAGACTTAACTCCGCCAATTCTTTTTTCCCTTTGAGAAAATTTACATGAAGATTATTTCGATGTGTTCGAGAAGAAGCTATAGGATGGAAGCATTTTGAGTTATTTTTATATTTTCATTTGATGACAATCATAAAGAAGACCTGTGTGCCAAAGTAGTTTATGTTATTGACGATGTCTGAAATCGTCAAGTTTTGATTAGACCGTTGAATTTGCAATTCAAGCTTCGTATGAGTGATCCGCTGCTGAATTCGATGATAAAATGCTTGTAAAACGAAGAAATCATTAATGACCCCGGAGTTCTATTTCTGGAAATACCCTCCGACGTTCAAGTCATTATTTGACAGTTAGGTGGAATTTTCAAGAGAGAAGTTGACTAGAGTGACTGTAAGTAAAATCAGAGAGCTGATCCCTTTATGTAGTATACCTCGGTGGAGCTGAGAGTCCAATTGGTAGTGATGGCGTGAGTGAGTAGTTCTGTCAGGTTGATGGTGGGTTGATGCCTAATGCACGCTGAGTGTGAGATATTGCATGTGGTAGATGACGACATGCGTCATGCTTGCTGTGAGAAGTGTTAAAGACGACCTTTGTGGGACCTCTCGTTGGTAGTGGCCTTTATGTCGTGCTGAAGCCATGTAAGCTTGGACTTCGATGTTGAGCTCGGGATACTGATGCCGAGCTCCAGATACTTAGTCAATGATAAAGGCAGATGACGTTGAGAGATCAGCTCTAACCGCTTTCGGAGGTGGTCATATGCTCGTAACCCACCGAGTGAGTGCCACGCAGTGCATGGGATCGATATAGCCTATGTCGATTACTTTAACATTTATTCTTGGAGATAAGTACATTTTTTTGGTGTACCGGTGTCACCGCTATAGCTATACGACCATGCCACTGAAGTGTTCCTTAAATAAAGGACGTCAATGCAATGTCTTAAGGTAAGTAGGCAACAACTTAAAACATTACATATTATTGTTCATTTTCGTGGTTTAGGGATGAGCAACAATGGTTGTTCTTTATGTAAGCTGATACCGGATTCCTCTTTCATATCTAATTCTTGAGAGCTCATTCCTTCCGGAAGAGACCAATCGAATGAATGGAGTAACACTGCAAGCATTAAAGTAACTTGTAGTCCAACCATTGGTAATCCAGGGCACATTCTCCGTCCACTTCCAAAAGGTATGAATTCAAAATCATTCCCTTTAAAGCCAACTGCAACGTTTAAGAATCTCTCTAGTTTGAACATTGATGGGGTCACGTCCCATTGCCCAAACATTGACGTAAACTTGAGCATCATTGGGTATAGTGTAATTCATCAATTGACACGTTTCAGATGCTCGGTGAGGTAGCGGCAATGACCCGGGTGGGTGTAGCCTAAGTGTTTCTTTAACACATGCTTGAAGATAAGATAGTTTTACTACATGCGACTATTTTACTAAGTTAATAACACTAACTTCTTTGTCTAATTCTTGAATAACATTCTTCATGGATTACGGGTTCTTTATTAACTCACCCATTGCTCATTCAATAGTTGAAATAGTGGTGTCTGTGCCATTTGAAATCGAGTTCTGTTGATTGATGAAGCAATACGACAACAACTTTAGTATGTTTAGGTGTCCCCACTCAGGGAATGAAAAAGTGTAACATTGCAACCTAATAATTAATAACCATGGATACGTTGATACGACGAAACACGATCCCAATGACATGAACACCATTACTAGTATGTATGCGTGTGTGTATATATGTGACGGAAATACAAAATATATATCTTTGGGTAAAAATAGTTTTTATTTTATATACCCCTATTTTTGTCTCTTACGATCATAACCCCGTCAAAATACTCAGTAGCCCAGGCTATTTTTACAAAAGGTCGGGTTAATTTTCATGAGGCCGAGCTATTATTCATTGATGTTGAACTAAAATAACACGTCATGAGCAAAATTTTCACTCGGCCGGGCTAAAAGCTCCTTTCCTGCATATCCAATTTCTTTTTGTGTTATTTGTTTATAAGGACGTGTTTTGGGACTTCATTAGACACTTAGGACACACTTAAAAGATCATTAGTTATAAGAACGAATTTTAATCAACTTTCCTATTTTATCCCTAGACAATAACACATTAGCAACATAATGGCCTGCTTCACAGATTTGTACGAATGTAGACAAGAAGTCGTGCGGGTCTTCTTGAGCAGTGCCATGGAAAGAGCTATTTTGGACTAGTGCAACTACTCCATTTTTAAGGTCGAAATTTACTCCCCCCATATCAGGTGGACGAATAGGTCTATGTCCCTCGAAAAAATCTTGATTAAGATATGGAGTGTAGGGGTCCTGGTTCAACTGATTAAGCTGGTTTTGGCGGAATTGTTGAAGTTGTTAAAAGACCTTCGTCGATGTCTGCTTATCCCCTTCTTCTTCCCCTACATTCTTCTTCCATCCTTTCTGTCCTCCATCAATCAAGCAATGATGGAGATCCGCTAAGGTCTGTCAATTTCCTCGACGTAAAAGGTTGCGGGAAATTTTTCTGGACCGTAGAGTTTGATTACTCGCCGGAGAAAACAGATTGTTTGCAGACTGTTCGTAAAGTGTTCCAGGCATTGTCGCATGTTTATGCCCAAATCATGGATGCTTTATCTGATTTAAAAAGGTGAGGAGGCGGGTCTTTCGGAGCACTTCAAGCCCGATTGAAAGTTTTGAGAAATGTTGTTGCAGCTGCTGGTGATGATTAGCATTTTCGATTATCATTTTCCATATCTAATCCAGCATTTTTTTTTTTTTCTGAATTGAATAATTCATGAAAACGGTTAGGAAAGCCTTTACTTTATATTTCTACATCTTCTGTTTGTTTCTATCAATTGTAGTCTGTAAATTGCAGTCTGTCCATAGTTGCACAACACGCATGCTCTATCCCTTTTCCATGGCTATTACTTTGTAATTGAGGCATTCATTGATTATCAGGCATGAATTTGATGGTGCAGAAAATTATTGGTATTTTGTTCATTTGATCGAGTATGACGTGAATTTGATGTCGGGTTTGAGTTTAATTTGAAAGGTAATTGATGCAGTGACATCACTGCATATACAATTTTAGTGTGAAGACATCCTACTAGTGCCTCCGTCAATTGCGTTTTGGATTAAAGAGTGTCCTGATGCTGTAACAATTGTGGATTCGATTGCTTTCTTTCGATCATATTGTTTTCTTTTGAGCATAAAATGGGGATTTATGTGTTGGTATTAAGAGGGCTAAAAGAGGTGGACTTGGTGGCGTTGAAGCGTCATCGGGTTGGAATTCCGGATGTCTTTTAGTGTTTTTAAAAGAGGATGGTAGTAATGGATGTTTCAACTCTACTATTGGTGGTAGTGTTGTAAAAAGCGGGGAAAGTAGGGCCTGAATCTGTTTATGAAGCTGTTAATCGAGCTACAAATTGGCAGGCATTTGAGGTTTTGTATTATCCCGTGCAGGTACACGGAGTTTTTCCGTTAAGGCTTCAACGGTGAGTTTCTGCAATGCGGGTTCAATGGTGTGAATAAATGTCTTGGATATGATGTTGGTATTACCCCTTATTCATCCCATAGCAACTGTTCCTCCCGTTGATATGATTTTGAGGAATTATGGGATATAACAGGGGTGCCACTTAATCACAGAAATTTTTATTCAATTGGGACTGTAGTTCAAGTGGTTAGATCTCCACCTTTTGGTACATGATGTGTGCATTTAGAATATGAGAACATTGCCTTATTATCCATTGATTTAATTTATTTAAGGTGGCATTGGGTTTGCATAATCAGTTGATGCAATTTTCAGTGCATTGTTCTTGTTGCTTGAAGTAATCAGATATAAACAGTTTTAGGTTTTCAAGTTGTTGATTACTCTTTGTTAGTGTTCTTATGATTGCTGTATATTGTTGTAACGCCCCGTTCCCAGACACCGAGTCCTTATCCGGAAAAGGAACGTTCGGCACGTATAAAATAAAAATAAATTCACTTTATACGTAAGCCTCTACTACGTCGTATCAAAAGTAAGCAAACGGAAACAAAAGACTCGGGTATGAAAAGTTCCAAACATCCAAGAATAGAAACATGAAATCTAAAGATGGAAATGTAACTTATTACATTCAAGAAAAAAATACGAAATCCAAAAGAAACGTACGATATTCTCAAAACAAACGTAAAAGTACTACAAGTTCTCGAAAGACCAAAAGTCTAACACAGTCTAAAGAAGAATAGTAAAAGAATAAAAGTAAAGTCTTCAATGAGGCGTCTTCAAATGTCATCATCGAACTCCTCCTCGTAAACATTATCAACCTGTTCGTCTTCTCATCCCCAAACACATAGAAAATATGCATTTGAGGTAAGTACAACGTACTTAATAAGAAAGAGAAGTTGTGACAACAATTATAATTTATAAAGAAAAGATATTTAGAAGTTTAGTTGTTTATATGTGACCGACTCAATCTGGGGTTCATTTCATGTCCATCAACATGAATTGACTAAACGTTTCCACTTAACTTATCTATGTTACAACCGCACTCAAGGGCACTACGCGTATCCACTTTTGGGACACTCTTGGCAACATATTAGTGGATCACACCAATATCCACCAAGTTCTAGAATAGTTAGACTCCGATATCACGCGTGTCTCAGTGGAGTCACCCGAACTAGTGGTTTTTTTGATCTACGGGTTCTTCCACCTTCAGAGGTAGCACACGCATCGCGATATAGACTGGTGCCTATCCAAGAAAGACATGTTTAATCTTTTACTAGTCAAGTACGTATTTATCAGTGCTTCTTCTAGTTTTTGTTTTTGTCCGATTGATTTCTTGTTTAATTTCTTTTGTTATTTCTAGGTACTTTCTTGCCATATGTTGCAACATAAACTTTAAAATTGAAAAGAGAAAAAAGATCATTAATTTTCACCGGCATAAATTCCAATGTAACAAATAGAAAAATCTAATATTCAAACGAACCTGGCCGGCAACGGAATCTTTTGGATCCAAACTAAATAAATCAAAGAAACACAGTGTTTTCAATCAAATTCTTTGCAAGTCAATGGCTCAATTTTCTTCTTTTAGCAGAGACTTTTTCCTTGTTTTTATCTTTCTTCTGCCATTGCTGTATTTCATCTTCAAGAAATTCAAATCTTCATCAAGAAATATACCACCATTTCCACCAGGGCCAACACCATGGCCCCTAATAGGCAATATTCCTCATTTGGCCAACAAAATGCCTCATATCGCTCTATCAGATTTATCGAGAATTCACGGCTCTTTAATGATGCTTCGACTAGGTACTCAAAAATTGGTTGTAGCTTCATCACCAGCAGCTGCGAAAGAAATCCTCAAAACCCATGATCGGGTTTTATTCGCGCGATATATTCCCAAGTCTTTTAGTGATCCAAAGAAAATGAATATCTCCTCCATTAGCTGGACTGAAACATGTAATGAAGGATGGAAATTACTGCGTACCCTTTGTCGGGCCGAGCTTTTCTCGGCGAAAGCATTAGATGCTCAATCATGCATGAGGGAGAAGAAGATGTTAGAAATGATTGAGCATATCAAAAAAGGTAAAAATGAAGCTGTGAATATTGGAGAATTGGTGTATGTAACTGCGTTCAATATGTTAAGCAATGTGTTGTTATCTTGTGATCTTATTATTGGATTTGATGGTGAGATGAGAGATTTATTTAGAAAGATGGCTAATAAAGCTAGTGCTCCAAATATAGCTGAATTATACCCGATTATGACCCGATTAGATCTACAAGGTATAAGGAGATATTTATTGAAGATGACGACGAAGGTTCAAGCGTTTTACGAGCCAGTCCTAACAGAAAGAAGAAAGGCAACAAGCACTCCTTTGACCCAAAACGACTTTCTGGATGTTCTTCTCCTAAATAAATTCACCGATCCTCAGATTCACATAATAATTCAGGTAAGTATATTAAACACTTCGAGCATATTTTGTTTGACACTAAACATACTAAAGTTGTCGTCATATTGTTTCATCAATCAACAGGAACTGTTTTCAAATGGCACAGACACCACTACTTCAACTATTGAATGGGCAATGGCTGAGCTAATAAAGAACCCAGAATCCATGAAGAAAGTGATTCAAGAATTAGCCAAAGAAGTAGGTATTAACCTAGTAAAAGAGTCGCATGTAATAAAACTCTCATATCTTCAAGCGTGTGTTAAAGAAACACTTAGGCTACACCCACCAGGGCCATTGTTGCTACCTCACCGAGCGCCCGAAACATGTCAAGTGATGAATTACGATATACCTAAAGATGCTCAAGTTTACATCAATGTTTGGACAATGGGACGTGACCCCTCGATATGGGACGAACCGTCAACGTTCAAACCAGAGAGATTCTTAAATGTTGCGGTTGACTTTAAAGGGAACGATTTTGAGTTTATACCCTTTGGTAGTGGTCGGAGAATTTGCCCCGGGTTACCGATGGCCGGACAACTAGTTACTTTAATCCTTGCTGTGTTGCTCCATTTATTCGATTGGTCTTTGCAGAATGGAAAGAGATCTCATGAATTAGATATGACAGAGAAATTTGGTATCAGCTTACATAAAGAACAACCATTGTTGCTCATCCCTAAACCACGAACAGACCAATGATACCATGCATGATGATTCTGATCATCATGAAAGCGTCATGGGTGCAGTCCGTGCCATGGTAATTAAGTTACGAACCATAACTCCTACCATAGCGATATAGCTAGGCATCTAACCGATAATCTAGATGTTAACACAATATTTGGAAATAATGATTTCATTGATATTCACAATTGAGCAGTATTACACTATATATAGGAAAATACAGTAAAGGTTACAAATACCGTAAAGCTAGAATTAAGGCTAGATACATGCCTATAAATCCTCTAACAGTAAATACAAATATATTATCTAAAATATATACAAATATATATATGTACAGCTAATACCACCCCTCAAGGTGGACGAGGGACGAGACCCAACTTGCTGCGCTGGTGAACAAAGGCCAAGCGAGGGAGATACTTGGTGAGACAATCAACAAGTTGATCCTGAGCACTAACATGAGCAACCCGTAAAGAACCGCGTTGCACCTGATCTCGTATGAAGTGATAATCAATGGCAACGTGTTTCATCCGGGAGTGAAAAACCGGGTTGTGACAGAACTGCGTAGTGCCCAAATTGTCACAGTAGACAACCGGAGCTCGAGGTGAGGAAAAACCAAGATCACGTAGCAAAAAAGTAACCCACATGAGCTCCGCAGTGGTGGAGGCAACAGAGCGATACTCAGCCTCAGTGGAAGACCTGGCAATAGTAATACTGCTTCTTGGAGCTCCAAGAGATGGCATTTCTGCCAAGATTGACAACGTAAGCCCCAGTAGAAGCATAATCATCATGAGAGCCACCCCAGTCAGCATCTGAGAAAGCATGAAGAACCAGAGGGGAGACACGGTAAAGCTGCAGGCCTAACTCAACTGTCCCAACCAAATACCGAAGCATGCGCTTAGCATAATTCCAATGAAGATCTGTAGGGGCATGCATGAACTAGGAGAGTTTATTCACTGAAAAAGCAAGATCCGGACGGGTAAACAAGAGATATTGCAAGCTGCCAATAACCATACGATACTCAGACGCATCATCAAGCGGAGAACCAGACTGAGCAGTAAGGCCAGATAAATCAGCTGGCAGTGGAGTAGTGACCGGATTAGCCTGATCCATGTGGAAGCGAGCGAGGAGCTCAGTGGCATATCGCTTCTGAGATAAAATACACCCGTGATCATTGTGTATAATCTCAATGCCTAAAAAGTAAGAGAGTGCACCAAGATCCTTGAGAGCAAACCGACAACCCAACAAAGATATGAATGTCTCAAGAGCCGTAGTGTCATTCCCTGTAAGGATTATGTCATCCACATATACCAAAAGATAAATAATAATAGTACCGGTGTTGTAGATGAAAAGCGATGAATCAACAGAAGCATTCCTGAAGTTACTAGAAAGGAGAAATCCCTTAAGCTCCTCATACCAAGCCCTAGGAGCCTGCTTCAACCCATAAATGGCCTTGCGTAACTTACACACATGTTCAGGAAGCTCTGTGCTGATGAACCCCGGTGGCTGGGCCAAGTATACATCCTCAGACAGATGACCCTGCAAAAAGGCGTTGTTGATATCTAGCTGGCGTAAAGACCACCCTTGAGATAGAGCCAGAGTAATAACCACACGCACTGTAGTGGGTTTAACCACCGGGCTAAACGTCTCATAATAGTCAATGCCAGGGCGTTGAGTGAACCCCTTAGCCACAAGCCGAGCCTTGTGACGATCAATAGTGCCATCTGGGTGACGCTTGAGACGAAAAATCCACTTAGAACTGATGACATTCTGATTAGGACGAGAGGGAACCAGGGACCACGTCTCATTGCGAATGAGAGTGTCATATTCCTCTCCATGGCATGGCGCTTCTCAATTTGGATTTTTAAGGGTTTGGGTTATGTTGGTCGGTTCAGTGTCAAGAGATGTAGGAAGGTGAGTGTGGAGGTTGAGCTTTTGGATAGGTTTATGAATGTGATCACGAGCTCGAGTAACCATCGGATGGGTGGACGTGGAGGTTGGTGGAGGAGGAGGTGACGGGGGAGGATGAGGTGGAGAGGGTGGAGGCGGTGGGGGAGGTGGAGTGGAAGGAGGGGACGGTGAATGAGGTGGACTGGGAGGTGGAGTGTAGATAGGAAGGGGAGTAGGAGGAGAGGGGGGTACCCAGTCCGAGATAGAGGCAAGAGTAGGAGAGGAAGTAGAGGGAACCGAGTGTACGGTGGAGGTAAATGGGAAGACAAACTCAAAAAACTTGACATGGCGGGAGATATACATGCGAGACTCGACTAGGTCGTAGCAGTAGTACGCATGTTGATTAAGAACATAGCCAAGAAAAACACAAGGACGAGAACGAGGTTGAAGTTTGTGACTGGTGTAGGGACGCAGCCAGGGATAGCAGAGACAACCAAAGATACGAAGCTTAGTATAGTTTGGGGGCATTTTAAAGATGGATTCATAGGGGGTAAGCATGTTAAGAGTGGGCGTTGGCATACGATTAATAAGGTAAACAGCGGTGGAAAAGGCAAAGGGCCAGTAGGAAGTAGGGACGGAAGCGTGAGATAAAAGGGCTAGGCCAGTTTCAACGATATGCATATTACGGCGTTCAGAAATACCATTATGTTTAGGAGTGTAAGGTGGAGTGGTAAAGAAGGAAATGCCGTTGGTTGCAAAATATTCGCGTAGAGATATAAATTCACCACCGTTATCAGAATAAATTATTTTAATTGGATTTTCAAAGTATTTTTCAACAATGGATCGGAAGCGTATGAAGGTAGAGTGAGCATCAGATTTTCGTGCTAGTGGATAAAACCAGATATAACGCGTAAAATGATCAACAAAAATAATAAAATATTTGAAACCATCAGCAGAAATAACAGGTGATGTCCACACATCACTAAAAATGATCTCGAGAGGACGAGATGAATGCAGGGTGGATTCGCCAAAAGGCATGCAGTTTATGACTTTTACTCTCTAAGCATGCAGAGCAATGCGAAAAAAAGGTATTATTGGACTGTAAATTAAATTTTCTCAAAACAGAAGATAAAATTGGATGAGCCGGATGACCCAACCGATGATGCCAATCTTGAGAGGAGGCTTTATTGGAAGCGAAGGCGACAATGGGAGGATTGGGCCACTCGTACAATCCGTTTTTAACTGGACCACGGAGGATAGGCTTGGTCGTCTGAATGTCCTTCACAACAAATTCAGATGGTAAGAATTCGACAGATAAATTATTGGCTTTGCACAATTGTGAGATAGAAAGTAAATTACGGGACATGCTGGGGACACAAAGGACATTGCGTAACGAAATAGATTTGGCAGAATTAATGGGAATTGAAGAAGTGCCAGTATGAGTAATAGAGAGGCCCTTACCATCACCAACCAGAAGGTCATCAGTGCCAGTGTATGGAGCATGTAGAGACATATTCTGCAAATCCGACGTCACATGATGGGATGCTCCACTATCCAAAAGCCAATTGGGAGCATTTGAGTCAAACTGAACCGAGTCGGGTGCAGGGGCAGCCACATGTGCCTGAGGCCGTGGTGATCGTTGACCCGGTGAACCAAAAATGTGACTGAGCTGACTTCCAAACGTAGGACAGTTCTGTGCATAATGACCCTGAACAAAACAAAGTTGGCACTTACCCAAAAACGGACGACGGTTCGCGGTAGTAGAGCCATAGTTGCTAGCTGAATTTGATGACCCATTAACACTGCTGTTTCCACGCCATAATGGCTGCTGTTGAACAGAAGTACTACCGCTGCCACTACCAAGGTTTCCGGCGGGATTGTGACCATAAGCATTACCTGCACTAGGAGAACGATGGGCCTGTTGCTGCGAAGAAGAGCCTGTGTTCCTCCATTGTTGCGGCTGGGAAGCAGACCGTGAGGGGTGAGACAGCGGCCTGTACGCCGCGTGTGCTGTGGCTGGTCCAAATTGCGCACCGGCGGAAGCTGAATAGGGCTGAAAGTTTAACAGCTTCTCATGAAGCTCCTCAAATGATATTACGGTGTCCCGAACAGCAATGGCACGCGCAATATCAGAATATTCAGGGCCTATATTGCTGAGGACGAGATGGACAAAATCGTCATGATCTATTGGCGACCCGAGTAAGGCGAGTTCATCACGTTTGTGCTTCATCGTGTAGTGAAACTGATGAACCGAGGAGGAACCGCGTTGATGAGCTCTCATGGCGTCTTTAAGGTTGCGAATTCGGGCCCGAGATGGAGTGGCGTGGACATCTGTTAGAGTCTTCCATGCCTGGGCAGCCGTTTTGGTGCCATAAAGGTGTGTTGCTGTCTCCGGCGTGAGGGAAGAAATCAGCAGGTTTCGGATCAAATTATCCTGCCGCGTATGGGTGACAAATTCAGGATTAGGAGCAGTCTGGCCGTTGGCGGCGGTGATGGTGGCCGGTGGTATGGCCTTGGTGCCGTCTACGTACCCAAAAAGACCATTACCAACGAGAAGGGATTCGATTTGCATGAACCAAACGTGGTAGTTGTTGGCATCAAGCTTAATTGTGGCTTGAGCAGCCGTATTGAAGGTAACTAGAGTGGTGGTGGTAGCCATAATTTCCGGTGAGAGGGAGGAGGCCGACTGATATTTTGCAGAGGATGAAGAAGGGTTTACGTATGAACCCTAAATGTTCAGGAAAAAGAAAGAAGAAAAAGGCGGCTGTATGTAGGAAAGAAAAGAAAGAAAAAAAAAATTTATTTTCTATTTGGGATCGAGAGGCTCTGATACCATAACACAATATTTGAAAATAATGATTTCATTGATATTCACAATTGAGCAGTATTACATTATATATAGGAAAATACAGTAAAGGCTACAAATACCGTAAAGCTACAATTAAGGCTAGATACATGCCAATAAATCCTCTAACAGTAAATACAAATATATTATCTAAAATATATACAAATATATATATGTACAGCTAATAGATGTATCCTATTTTCATCTACTTACTCTTATTTGTGCCAGAAGTACATGTGGTATTGTATCAACCTAAATCCAATATACATTCACTTCTATCCTAAATCCAATATACATTCACTTCTATCCTATCTCCATTCTAATATGCATAACATGAATACAACATTATTTATTTCCGGTACAATATATTTATGGTTTTTTTTTGTTAAAAGGGACAAACTAAAATTAGAAATATATAAATAAGACTATGTAATTTTTTATTGGTTAAAAGGTACAAGTGTTGATTTCACTACAATTTAAATTCTCTCATATTTAATTACAGAAATGGATATATCTTTTGTTCTGAACATCAAAAGATCGTAATTCTGTCACCATATTTTTCATTTTTTTGTTTTCTTTTTTCAGACATCCCGTTTGATGTTTTTTCGATGTCATTTCGAGGTCATTTTCGTTAAAAATAACAAAACAGTGGAATAGTGAAATAGTGGATTTGAACTCCATTCCACTGTACCGAACAGTGGATTTGGAGTAACGACCAGTGAAATTGTCCTTATCACCCAATTTGTATTTACACTGTCCTGATTTCTATTTTCTCACTCTTATATGTCATTTATTCCCACTCCCTCTATATTTGTTATGCATACTGCAGAACAGAGAGCCCCAGACGCTGATCAGCGCGTTGGGGTGCCAGAGGCTAGCATTGAGGAAACTTGCTCAGGTTTCATGCTGATTGTTTGTTAGAGAAAAAGTGATTCGATTGATGAATATGAGATCGATGATATCGATGAGATTGGTATTCAAATATTTCTTCTTAGGACGTATTGATTTGACCCCATAAGCGGGACCAAGCATGTTGACGACAGCAGCAGAACCCCGTATTTCTTTTAGAGAATCTCCTAATTGTTCCAGAGCAACTAGAAAGATATTCTTTAACCAGAAAGAATTCGGTTCAGACTTTCAGGTAGCCAGTTATGCATATATCTACCTAATCGTGCATTGTTTTGAATTTACGAATTGTTTCTAGAAAAGTTGTAAATTTCATAATTAAAATTAAACCAGTTAAAATCACTCAACTGACGAAAAAACCTCCTTAGATCTTAATAACGTGTATCTAACTGCAGATTATCAAATAATTATATCGTATACGAACAATTCCTAGAAAAGGTCGATTCTTGCATCAGTTAATTGCAAGAAAACGTGATGAAACTATAAATTGTGATGAACCCTAATTTTCTAGGGTTATTTATGCACATGAATTGGGAATAAGCCAGAGAAAATACCTCTAAGAATTCCCATAATGAACCCTAACTCGTTTTGATTGCTTGTATTTACAAAACAGATCATCGGAATAACTAAAGATGAATCGTGGCAAATTTTATGGTGGTCAATAACCACCAAACTATATGTGACAAGTGTCCGTTGGCCACTTTCACCCCAAACTTAATTCTCGCGCCATTTTCGCATCCGAACTCTGTTTTGACCGATTTTCGTTGCGTGGCGATCCTTATCACACCCTCTATCATGTCTTACCTATAAGAAAACAAAAAAACTAAAGCATGCCACATGCCAATAAAACCCACACAATTCACCCAAAAATATGGATTTCCGGATGTAAACGTCTTTCGTCTCGTGATTCAATATGTGGTTAAATGTGCCTATAAAAACCATTAAACTATCCCAAAACAACATCGAATAAGTCATAAATAGGAGGTTAATTGCATATAAAATGATATCAAAGTTGACTCTCATCAGCAGACTGACATATGATTGAGGCTAAAATTCACCCTTCAAAAACAATTTATAAAGACTCGAAACCGTGGGCAAACTAACTCTCTAACCGGCAGTGTACCGGGTCAATTGCTAGAACAGCTACAGGATTACGAGGTCGAACCCAAGGAAAAAGTTTGTGAGTACCAAAGCAAACGTGTTACTTAGTCTAGGTGATCAATATTTTTAAAGCGCTTGTTTACTACAACGACACTAAAGTGATTTCTACTAACGAGTTTAAAGATAAGTAAGAAAGAAAGAAGATTAAACTACTAGGTTCTAAAGATAGATTAAGGGACATAGCCGAACCATGATCAAAATAGCTAGTTTCAACCCCAAAGATAGACAAAACCTGGAGTGTGCATTAAACAAACGAACTCTCACATTCAATTTCACGGGTGCAAACACCTAATCCCGGTGCTAAGGTCTGAACAACTATCTCCTAACACCTTATACCATGTTAACTACCCTTCCCTAAAGAAGATTCACTAACAAGACATGTTATGCACTAGAGTCGCTTAAACGTTAAAACGAGTAACCTCACTTTGGGCTCAGGCTTAACAACTAAGCCGAGTCTACGCCGTGATCTTAGAACCCCTTTTCCCACATCCCTCTATCTGAACAACTCTTTAGAGTGATGTGTGTGATTTTGACCAAGGTGATCAATCTAGCCCAAATCTGTTGTAACAAGTTCTAAGACATGAAACATGCAAGAAACAACAATAAAAAGCACTACCCACTCCCAATTTCATCACCCAAAGGGTGATTTCACCAAATTTCACATGATTCAACTATGAAAAGGGATTAGCTACTCATTATACTAGTTAAAACATAGAAGAAACTGTAAATTAAAGACATAACAAGTGAAAGAAAGAAGAAATATACCATTAATTTGCAGAAATTCGAAATTTAGATCCAAAAGTACAAAATAGAAAACTAAATAAAAGATGGTCTCTTAGTGTTTGGAGTAGAAATCTGAGCTAAGAAATGGAAAGACTAAGCTAAAATAGTGTTGATTTAAGCTAAAAGAGTGTAATCTAAGCTATTACAAAATTCGAGCTAAGAAATGGGTAGAGTTTTTGCTAAGAGAATATATATTCTCCAAGAAATAGTCTAAGGGGGGTATTTATAGGTGGGGGAGAAATCTGCAGAAAATGGCTCCAAACGCACGTTTGGAAGGCTGAGACTGGCGTTTAACATCTTCAAACGTGCGTTTGGCTTAGTGCAAACGCGCGTTTTGCTTCATTTTTGGGTAGGGACTTGACTGGTCTTCATCTGGAACGCGCGTTTAGAAGGTTCAAACGCGCGTTTGAAGAACTTGGAACGCACGTTTAAGGTAGTTTCAAATGTGCGTCTGGAGGGCTTGAACTCTGAATCAACTGATGACTTCTGAAACGCACGTTTGGGGGTTCAAACGCGCATTTGAACCCCTGTTGCCCCAAAACTTCACTTCTCTTCCTCTTTGATCCCTCCTCTTGCCTCGACCATGCCTTTTGCCACAAATTATCACCTCTCGGGTCATCGAGACACCAATACCCTTCAACATCATAAACAACCAAAAACATCCACACAATTCCGGAGGGTAAAAGTGCTCGGGAATAGGGTTAATATCAACCAAAAAGGGGTAATAATCCATCAAAGTGACGGATTCACTCCCCGTGCCATGAGCTCACGATAACACCCCGAAAACGGTCTAAATCACCCAAAAATGTGCTGAAAATGTGGTAAACGGGGATAAACAAAGCACCGGAGTCACGTAAAGTTGACTCCCATCAACCACCCCACACATAGCCTTTGCTCGCCCTCGAGTAAACTAGGCGTTTTAAAACAAACCAAGGGATTCAATGTTGTGACGTAGGTGCTACTATCTACACCCTCGAGGTAACTGATGACGGTCAAATTATACCCGTGAAAGTCATCAACGTTGACCTTAAATCGAGATTAATAATGTATATTTCATATTAAATCACATGTTTATATTTATTATTTAATGTTAAGTGATTATTAATATGATATTTGGTATTTAGCCGTTTTCATTATTAAAAGCCGATTTATTGTGCGATAATTATTGATTTTGCAGATCACAACAAATCGAGAGGATTAATGTCATTCAATCAATTATCTCAAGATAATGAAGGAAGGAAATCGGAGCATTAAATGAGAGATTAATCGGATCAACATGCAAGCGTGCAGTGGGGAGCAAGACAGATGAAAAAACGTGTAGAATGGGCAAATTTTAGGTTCGGTCGACCGAGCCATCACACTCGGTCGACCGAGGCTCAGGTTTCGGTCACTTTTAGGGTTTTATCGAGTCTATCTTCTAGAACCTCCCTAAGTCGGCAGAAACTCCTATATAAGCAGCAGCTTCGAGAAATTGTAAATTCATTCATATTCATTCAATAATACCATACAATTCTACTTTGATATTTTGATACAATGTAGCATAATTAGATTGAAGGTTTCCAGCAATTTAAGGGCTGCATTATGTAAGCCTTTATTTTCTGTTTCTTTCTTTTAAGTAATTAATCCCTCCCAATTATGCTTTATTGTTTGAGTTAGTTAATTCATAGCTAGATGATGTAGATCTAGGTTATGTCGTTATGGATGTGGCGAAGCCTTGTCTATGAGGATCCCATAACCTACGTCATATACTTAGTTTCTATCCATGAATCTGCATTGTTTAATTTGTATCTATGTTAGTTTATATGAATGCTTTACGAATTACTGTTTAATCCGTTGTGTATGATGAAACGCTGAGAGATACGTTCAGGGATGTAATCTGGGGGAAAAAGACCATTCGGTCGACCGAGCCCAGCTATTCGGTCGACCGAGCCCTGTTTTATCCGTTAAATAGCCACGTCTTTATGGTTAGGTTAACTTAATAGAATTTATTATCTCGAGAGGTATGGCTATGGCTACGTTACTCGCTTAGTTTAATTAAAATGTGTAAAAGGAAATACCAATATAAAACTCTTAGGTAGGCTTATGAATTGATCTTGGACGTTCAGGCGTTATCTAGGTAGGTTTATATTTGGGGATTGCTAGCACTGATTATACATACGTCGTAGATTAGCATGAGACTATAACTTGGTAATTGCTAGTTGGGCGAGAGCTTGAGTGATCGTTTAGGAAGTACGCCTAACCATAGGAATGTTGCCTGGACGAGGTGTACGGTTAATATCGGCATCCTTAGAGTCGTAAGCGTGTGAGTTATATGAGATGGAGGCACCAAAAGGCGAAGTCACGTAACAATATCACAGTGATCTAGTGACCTACCGGTGCTAAGTCAAGTTAAAGAGGATGACTCCCGTAGCCAATCTAAGATAGATACAAACGGATTGACAGTTAATAAGTTCAGTTTATTATATAAATTATCTAGGTCCAAACGATAAAGACTATAATTGGGGAGGTTAATTACGTTGTGTCGAGTCGTGTCTTTACCTTTCTTGTCTTTATGTTGGTCGTAGACCGCCTCTATGTCCTTGACATGTTTAATTAATTGTTTATATATGAAATGACCCATAATTGGTTCCTGTGGGATCGACCTTGATTCACTATAGCTATACTACGATGGGCCTAGTCCTCTTGCTAATCTTGGTTTATGGTGGTCGAGTATATTTTAACTGATTGACCACGTCATCAAGTTTTTGGCGCCGTTGCCGGGAACCAACGGTCAATTTTATATATAAATAATTTTCTTATTCATGTCAAGTTTTCTGCTTTAGAGTCAGTATTTACGTTTTGAGTCCTCCGGTTATGCGCTCTGTGTGACTTCGTGTTTCGCTTATCCTCAGATGTTTAATCCGTGAGTCTGATAGCGACATGGGAAACCATGTTAAAATCGATCCACGGTCTGTTTGTTTTTGTTTTTCTTCCGCTTGCGAAAAACCAGGAAGCAATATTCTCGAGTCGATAATTTTTAGTGGGCGCTGAGAAAATAACCCAGCAAACATGTGGAGCTACGAATCTAAGATGGGAAAATAAATGGAAGAAATACCTTTAAAGCACCAAGATGGCTCCGAAAAAATTTTAAAGGCTTAAATTCTTCGTGGTACAATGTTGAAGGCAAGGTACTACCCTTTTTTTTTGCTTATGTTTTATTACCTTTTGGTTTTTTGAGCATAAGTTAGCCTATACATGAATCTTAGTAAGAATCTTAGCCCGGAGTTGGTTTGTAAGAATAATTTTATTAGTGTGGAAGGTTCTGCCCCCAAATCTATCTCATCTAGAGGGTGTAGGGAAACATGCAGTAGTTGAAGGAAGCAGTGAATAAAGAGTTCCTCGTAGTTCTGTTAAAATCTCATGGTCCTATGCATGAAATTGCTTCTACTGGCCATGGGAGCAAGAAATTGTGTAGTTTAAGCATTCACAATCTAAAGAAGACGTTGAGTTTTGAAAGAACGCAATCTTCGGCTTTCGTTGATGTTTATGGTGATGGCTTCTCGGTGAACCCACCTTAAACAAAAACGAGATTACGCTTTGGGTGACAATTTAGAAATCGAAGAATCTTTGTACATAGGTTCGAAATGGTTTAACCATGGTCAAGAGTTCAAACGAGCTTCGCTCAATCAACTCCCTCCACGTGTGATGTACGTTACAGCAAGTTCGACAAGACTTAGCATAGCCGATAAGCTTTCGGGCTAAACGGGCTTAATCTTGACGGATTGGCCTGAACTGTCACATATGTTCCAACGAATAAGACGGCGTAGGCTTGCCTACATAACCGACCTTATTCGGAGTACTTTGATTCATTGTTTCTTATTGTCAAGGCCAAAACCATAATTTTAGCCGAGTTTCTTAGAATTCACTAATTCTTAAAAGCGAGCCGAGGTAAAAGCTTTGGATAAATGGTATGGATAAATGTCGTTTCCTAGGTCTCACAACCAAGGGAAGGATATTAATCCGCAAAAGCAACAAGCCCACCTCTTATAGTGCTCGAAGGGTCAAAGTCTCGTGATCCAAGAATAATGACTGACAAGGATACTTTTGGAAAGTCGAGCTGAGGACTTTAAACTCAGAACTACTTCTTTAAAACCCTTAGGATTTCTTTTTAGGATTTTAGGTTTTGTTTTCTTTGAGTCAAATAAGAGTAACGTGACATATGTTGAGGTTTTTTATTTTGCCGTGTTCCGATGGCCATTGGGCTAAGGATGTGCAAAACTTTTTTACTCAATATAGGCCACGTGAAATAGAGTTCCGTAGGAGAGTCAAGAAATTGCTAAAGAAAAGGAAATTTAGCAATCAATCTTAAGATGGAAGCATTAAGAGAGCTTGAGAATTACTGAAAATGTAACAGAGAATGATTGGTGCGAACAAGAACAATTTTGGTCAACTTCCAAAATCTTTTAGAATGGTGATCCAAGTGAAAATCCAAAGTGATGTGCAATTCATTTTGCAATTATCCTTATCTTTCCCTTTACACTTTTTCACCTTCAAACTTTTCGATCCTCTCACCAATCTGCCCCGGAAGTTCACATTTCTAACCATTCTTTCATCGTCTCTCTTTCTTTCCATCTGTTTCACTCTCCCACCCAATCTCAATGCCTTAACCATTTTCAACCTACCCATAAACACAATTTCTTACCCACCCTTTATCTTTTCTTCCCAACCTTATGTGTATCTTTTTCTATACCCATCATACTCTCAACCTCCATTTTGTTTACAAAATACCTATGTGTTGCGGAATTTGAAATATTGCTAAGCTTTAATGATTATCTTTTATCATTTTGATTTTCCTGATCCTAGTTGGGGTAAGTGTAGCTCGACCTAGCTAGATTTTAAAGGTGTTTGGTTCGATCAAAGTACAACTTATCTTTCTACCGGCGCTTTAAATTTCACACTTTTCCGTCTATTCCGGCATTTCTAGATGATAAGTTTTGTTCTGAACTATCACACCGATCCGACCTTGTTGATGACGGTTATGACTTTTACGTGATACATTGGGTTATTAGTAATTTCGAGGAGTAGTTACATCTCCCTAAGTTGTTGATATCCGATGCAAGCGAGAAGTTTATGCGTTAAGTTTTTTATTTTATCTTTAGCCAATAGGTCACATTGTATCATTTATACCTTACCAAGTTTCTCTTTTATCTTTGAATGAATACATAGTGAGCAGTCCACCTCGTGTTTTCCCACATGGGGTTATGCTTTTTGATCTTTGTCTTCTCCACCGGTTTTAAGAAAATTTAGGCGGTGGCGGTTGTAGATGAAGACCACCATCTTTAGTTGCTTGTTTATTTTTCTTTCTATTTAGTATTTTTCTTGTCTTTGGTTGTATAAAATAAAGTGGCTTAAAATGTTTTTCGGTATTCATACCTCATTACGCCACATTATTCTATAACTTCCATAGACATGGTGTTATTAACGGTTTCGTGGAGTTTGTCTGCTTATATAGGTTTTCACTTGCTTCTCCACAACGTGCTGACATTTACTCCGATATTGTTCCTTTACTTGAGAGCCGTTTCCAGAGCTAAGTCTTTTTCTTAAATTCTCATTTATTTTTGTCATTGAGGACAATGCCATGTTTAAGTGGGGGGTAGGAGACTTAGCCATGTTATAATTGAAAATTTGAATGAAACGGCACATGATTGAAAAAATTGAATAAATACCATATTATGTATCTCGTACCCTTAGAATTGTGAGTTCCTAGCTAAGAATTGATAGGAAAGGAACCAAGTTTCATGAGTACGTGATCATTTTATACTTATGTTAAGTCAATTTAAGGATATTCATGCCCGTTTTTGCAAGTAGTTATTTATTATTCAAATACTCAATGAATGAATCGAATACCGCATTTAATTATAATAATCGATTTAAAATATTGTGTACATTATGCGTAGATTATTGGTTATGTAAACTTAGTATCAATATCTATTGGTGATGTATTTTTATCTTCTAGCCAACAAAAGCGGAATAATAAGCTTGAGACGTACTGTGTTTTAGCAAAATGTTAGACAACTGGGCTTGTAGTAACATTACCAAAGTAGCCCCGCTTGTGGTAATATTCGATGCTATACATGATCTAAGATAGGGGATACTCTAAAAGTTTTCTTCCTTGAGATTAATAGTATTTGAAAAATATGAAGATATGAAAAAAATATTCAACTCTTTAAGAGGCTTTGAGTAGTACTCGGTCTCCAAGTCCAAAACCCTATAGATACGCTCTTGCTTATTGCTCTAGTGCTTCAAAATTTAAAGGCTTGAGAAGTATGAATGCTGAGGTTGGTAGGTTGAGATTACGAAGTTGGCATAAACTCTAATCTTGCCACGAATATATAAAACTAAATGCACATGCACACATCACTTCGATTCATAGTGAGTAGTGAATAATGGATATCTTATGAGCATGACTAGTATGAGTTGACTTGAGTTTCTTGTGTAAGTATGATTTGACCATAGAAAATGTCGTCTTGGGGAATGACTTATTGATGCTTTGTTCGGGACGATCAAAGTCTAAGTGGGGTAGTTGATGACGGTCAAATTATACCCGTGAAAGTCATCAACGTTGACCTTAAATCGAGATTAATAATGTATATTTCATATTAAATCACATGTTTATATTTATTATTTAATGTTAAGTGATTATTAATATGATATTTGGTATTTAGCCGTTTTCATTATTAAAAGCCGATTTATTGTGCGATAATTATTGATTTTGCAGATCACAACAAATCGAGAGGATTAATGTCATTCAATCAATTATCTCAAGATAATGAAGGAAGGAAATCGGAGCATTAAATGAGAGATTAATCGGATCAACATGCAAGCGTGCGATGGGGAGCAAGACAGATGAAAAAAACGCGTGTAGAATGGGCAAATTTTAGGTTCGGTCGACCGAGCCATCACACTCGATCGACCGAGGCTCGTGTTTCGGTCACTTTTAGGGTTTTATCGAGTCTATCTTCTAGAACCTCCTAAGTCGGCGAAAAACTCCTATATAAGCGGCGACTTGAGAAATTGTAAATTCATTCATATTCATTCAATAATACCATACAATTCTACTTTGATATTTTGATACAATGTAGCATAATTAGATTGAAGGTTTCCAGCAATTTAAGGGCTGCATTATGTAAGCCTTTATTTTCTGTTTCTTTCTTTTAAGTAATTAATCCCTCCCAATTATGCTTTATTGTTTGAGTTAGTTAATTCATAGCTAGATGATGTAGATCTAGGTTATGTCGTTATGGATGTGGCGAAGCCTTGTCTATGAGGATCCCATAACCTACGTCATATACTTAGTTTCTATCCATGAATCTGCATTGTTTAATTTGTATCTATGTTAGTTTATATGAATGCTTTACAATTCTTGCTTAATCCGTTGTGTATGATGAAACGCTGAGAGATACGTTCAGGGATGTAATCTGGGGGAAAAAGACCATTCGGTCGACCGAGCCCAGCTATTCGGTCGACCGAGCCCTGTTTTATCCGTTAAATAGCCACGTCTTTATGGTTAGGTTAACTTAATAGAATTTATTATCTCAGTAGGTATGGCTATGGCTACGTTACTCGCTTAGTTTAATTAAAATGTGTAAAAAGGAAATACCAATATAAAACTCTTAGGTAGGCTTATGAATTGATCTTGGACGTTCAAATGCTATCTAGGTAGGTTTATATTTGGGGATTGCTAGCACCTGATTATACATACGTCGTAGATTAGCATGAGACTATAACTTGGTAATTGCTAGTTGGACGAGAGCTTGAGTGATCGTTTAGGAAGTACGCCTAACCATAGGAATGTTGCCTGGACGAGGTGTACGGTTAATATCGGCATCCTTAGAGTCGTAAGCGTGTGAGTTATATGAGATGGAGGCACCAAAAGGCGAAAGTCACGTAACAATATCACAGTTGATCTAGTGACCTACCGGTGCTAAGTCAAGTTAAAGAGGATGACTCCCGTAGCCAATCTAAGATAGATACAAACGGATTGACAGCTTAATAAGTTCGAGTTTATTATATAAATTATCTAGGTCCAAACAATAAAGACTATAATTGGGGAGGTTAATTACGTTGTGTCGAGTCGTGTCTTTACCTTTCTTGTCTTTATGTTGGTCGTAGACCGCCTCTATGTCCTTGACATGTTTAATTAATTGTTTATATATGAAATGACCCATAATTGGTTCCCTGTGGGATCGACCTTGATTCACTATAGCTATACTACGATGGGCCTAGTCCTCTTGCTAGTACTGGTTTATGGTGGTCGAGTATATTTTAACCTGATTGACCACGTCATCAGTAACCACAAAGTGGGAAACGCGAACATATACACACCGGTTATAACATTATCAAGAAAATGGGGTGTGTGTGGTGCCAAGCTAAAACCAAGTGCTCAAAATGATTGTCGGGGCTTGAATCCCGACCAAAAGTTTACCAACCGTTTCATACTCACTAGTCTCTCCACTAATCAAGGTTACTAAGTTTGGACACGATTAGGTAGGACTTGAAAGATTATAACGTTAGACTAGGGTAATTCCGGTTAATCGAAAAGGGTAATTTGGGAACTGGAGAAAAAGAAGTACGAGTGATCCTAATCAACAAGTGTACCACCTCATTTCTAACATACAAACCATCCAAACTCCTCTTTGATTAATTAAACATTTTGGGAACCATAGGATACTAACATACCCAAACTCATTGCCTAATTCAACTATGTTTCAAGTTTCATAAGGCGAGGTCGAATACATTAGCACCTATCTCACTATCCCAACTCCAACATCATAAGTATAACTTTTGAGCTCAACATTTTGATTCCAACCTTTTATTTCTATATACTCCAAGCCTTTATTAAATGAGAACTTCTCAAATTATTTTGAACTTTGATTTTTTTTTTGAAAGAAGAAGTTTCACATATTTTCTTTTCTTCTTGGGCCAAACCCAAACACTAGGCCCACATGAGATCTTCTTCACCTTATAGCTCAAAACCGAGAAAACACTAACTCATCAAAACATCATTTCCCCCACCCCACACTTGCCTTAGCAAGTGTGTCCCAACAAAAGACCAAGTCCACTCGTAGGATAAAAATGAAGGAAATGTGACCATAATTAAGGTTCAAGGTAGGTTTCTGACTGAGCAACAAAACGGCTATAAAACGAATGGTGGTCAGACCATTCTATCAAGGCTGAGAGGGGCTACGAAGGTCTAACGTTTCGGGATAAGGCTTATTTGGCTTTGGTTGGTCAAAGAGACGCCAGGACCATCATCCCGTATCCTACTTAGGTGAACCTTTCTATTTCGCCTCGAGACTAGTGGTATGTGAGGTGGTAGCAATCAAATTGTGCACAAAGTATAGCTTACATGAGATTAATAAACTTCATTCTCAAGATAATATCAAACCGCAGTGTACACGTTCGGGGCTTACTAAGGTGGCCACCACTCGAATATGAAAATAACACAAACAACACGGTGTTGAAAACCCTTGAAATTTTTTAAAAATTACCCAAAAATCGACTCGAGCCCGGTCATAGGCTAAACATGCCACATATCAAACACATTTAACAATGAAAACAAGAAAATGGCTAAGTCTCCCAACCCACACTTAAACGAAACACTGTCCTCAATGTGTGAGAGATAAAAAGAGTAAAAAGACTTAGCTGTTTGACCAAAAACCCGGCAGAAAGGCGCAATCGTGACTCGAAACGTGTGACACCCTCGTATAAATCCATCCCGAAACCTAAAGCGAGATCAACAGAAACAAAGAAAGCGCATGCACGGGATTGAATCCACGTGCTATAAAGCAAGCAATAGGGTAAGCGGGTGAGTAAAATAACGAGTCCATGCCACAGTAACGAAATCAAAGCAGAACGATGGAGGATACGGGATATGCAATGGAAGGATAGAAAAGAATCAATAAGAACAGGACATCCATTCATCAGATAAAACCAATAGAAATAAAATCCCCGTCATCCTAGAGTAACAATCCAAGAAAAGGAAAACATACACGGTCAAGCAGGCTCAGGGGCTCAAAAATAAGTGCGTGTGCATGCAAAGTGAAGTGTATCAATGGAATAATGAAAGAATGTCAAAAGTAGCTGAAGCAAACTAGCAAGAAAAATGTAAGCATAAATGAAATGCGTGAAAAACGGCTAGTCTGCTCCAGTGCCCTGTCCGTCAGGAGAAGGTGTGGTAGAAGCTGGTGCAGCCACAGAAGTTGCACTCTCCGGCTGTGTAGAACCTGCAGCACCTGACCTCTCTGACTCTGTCCCAATTGTCTCAATCAGCTCCTCTAATGATATGTCATCAAACCCCTCCTTAGGCTCATCAACAAACAACTCCTCTGAGACCCTCTGCAAGTCTGCCTCAATCTCTGGGGTATACTGAAATGGTGAGACATCCAAATCCAGTGAAGGAAGATCAATCTGTCTGGCTTGTGCGAATACCCTTTGATTCTCAACGATTCCATTCAGTGTAACCCTCAAACTGTCCATCCAATCCCGCTGTTTATGTGCAATGAGAAGCCCCTGCCGCTCACTAAGCCACGGTCCCCCGGTTGTCAGTGTAAAAGGTGGAGGTGGAGGTGTAGGTGAGGTGGAAGGTCTAGTAGTGAATGGAGGAGGTGGGGGTATTGTGATGGTGGTAGTGGTGGTGTGTTGACGGTGATTTTTACGATATATATGATATTATTTCGTAGCAATTTCCTTCGTGTTTTATTACTTTTTATAGAAAAGTGAGGGTTTAAATGGAATATTGCAAGAATGCGTATTGAAACGGTTAAAGTGCAAACTCGAGCTTATTACGTGATTTTATTAGTGATTTTTCATCAATATATATGTTTCTACATTTTGCACGGTTCTATTATCTTGTAGGTACATTTGCATGGCATAGGATGAGCTAAAAAGATATTCAATTGGAGGTATAAATGGAAGGAGGAAGATGCAGCTTAAACCTGGGATGAAGGTATACAAGTCTGGACGCACGTTTGAGGTCCCATACAATGGACTGGTGTCCAGAAGAAGTAACTTGATTCAGAGTTTAGACAAATTTGCTGGACGAGCGTCCAGATTTACATAGGACGGGTGTCTGATCCAGCTCGGCCCGACTCGAAGATTTTTATGAAGACTGGACGGACGTCCAGCATAGCGGACGGGCGTCCATTGGCTGACATAGCAGCAGCCGACTCTGAAACCTATAAATAGCAGCAGCCGACTCTGAAACCTACCAAGAACACAATTTCTTCTACTTTTTATTTATATTATTTGCATATCAACGATGAACAGAGGCTAAGCAATTTGAACAAGCCTTGTGAAGCCGATCGTGCAGCGTTTTGATTTCGAATCTTGGATGTTTTGTGAGTTTTAAATAAAGTTTGTATCTTTATTATGCTTTTATATTATTATGCAATTATATCGATGGATTGTTGCTATTTGATGTTTAACCTTTGATGAGAATCGTTGTTAGACTTAGATCACCGTAGTAAAGATTAGATTTTTAACCTAAAAATAACGAGAGTTGCTAGGTTAAATTTCTAGGTTGCTAGATTGAGAAATCTTACACCTTTGTTATGGAAGCGTTAATCTTTAAGATCGGGAGATGAAAGATTATTAGGTGAATTATCTACGAGAGTAGGAATTCATACCTTTGATATTTGAACCACATCTTTATTAAATCTTCACTAAACGATCTAGAGTAGAAATTGAGGGTTGCGGGATAGGTGGATCAATGCTTGTTCTTCGCTAAAATTAATTGAAATTATCTTTGTGCCTTGTCTTCGTTGCTATTTTAGAATTTTATTTTTCTTTTTAGTTATAGAATAGATTTATTTAGTTAGTTTAGGTCCGCAACTATATTTCTTGGCTTTGGATTGACAACCCTCTGTCCAGTTTATTGTTTCTTCGTTTTCGTTTTTTTAGTTATTTTTCGTGACAACCTTTAGAAAAATTAAGAACTAGACCAATCTCGATTCCCTGTGATTCGACTCCGGTATTAATCGCTATACTACGATCCCTGCACTTGGGGTAAACCGGATTTATTTTATTACTTGTTTATTTTTCATTAGATAAAATCCGAGACATGGTGATGACAGGTGGAGGTATAGGGAGTGTGGTGGATGTAGTCGAGGTGGTGGGGCGAAGGACGGTGTGAATAGGTCATGGGGTGGACCTAGGAGGTCTTGGAGTGGTACGGGCATTGAACGGCTTAGGAACCACGGGCTGGTTCTTCTTCCTCAAGATCTGATCGTCGGGATATTCCTCAACCGGTGCTCCCTTGCACAAGGCATAAATGAGGTAAGGGCACATGAGCATACGACACTTGACCTTCTCATTTTCTCTAAACTCCTCGAAAATAGTCTTCCCGACATCTACCTTGAGATCATAATGTAAGGCATACAACAATTGCAAGTCCTTGATGTGGAAATGCGTAATGTTGTCCTTCGGTAGTAGGCGATTCTGGGAGAACTTAGCTTTAACTTTCCACTCATCAGGCCAAGTTGTCGTCACTAACTGATTCCGTGCACTACTTCCCTTAGATACCCACTGTAAATCTGGATTGATGTCCTTCCTCATCTTTTCTAACGGATCCTCAGACTCAGTATTCCCCCAATGCTGTCTCTCCGCAAACCAACTGATATAATCCTGGACCTCAAAAGCTGGTATCCGGTAGTAATCATTAATTGCCTTGACGGACCACGGGACATTGACTCCCCGTACCTTTATGAAACCCGACTCTAGATTGGCGACACTAAAATTCGCATACCATTCCCGAACTAGTGTGAGGTTGAGGTTCCTTTCCGGCTCATAAATCATGTTGTTCCATCCTCTCTTTTTCAAATTGTCGATGAAGGTTGGAGGAACCACCTTAAGATCTAACCCCCTCTCGAAACACATGTTCTTCGTGGCGATATACTCGTTATAGTTGGTCATGGCCACTGGTGAGTTGAAACGCTGGTGGAAAGGTAGAGGGTCGTTAGGAGGAGGAGCTAGTGGAGGATCTTGCACGGGGGTACTTTGTGGAGGGATATTTTGCGGAAGGAGTGAAACAGGTGTTGTTGCAGTTTTGGCTCGCATCCGTGCTAAGGGCACAGTCTCACTCTCAAGGTCTGTTGCCTCCTCACTCTCACTACTTGAATTCCTCCCCTCATTGTCTGGCTCAAAGTCCTCGTCCGAAGTCTCATCCCGTAATTGTCCGAGAGGCGTAAGGGCTCTAGGGTTCCTACTCTCGGCACGGCCCGTATCACCAATCCGGATACCACCCTTAGGTATTCGGGGGTAAACTAGGGTTTTCTGCTTCTTGGGCATGCGTTTTGCTACCGGCTGTTTACCTTTTCCCGTACCCTCAGTTTCTTTCCTCTTAGTTTCTCTCATTACCTCTGTACTCACCAAAATTCCACCAATCAACTGAATCAAACAATCAAAACCAACCCGGTTAACGTCCAACCGGGATTTCAAAACAAACCAACCCAAACAATGAATCACCCCACAAAAGCCACACCATTCATCATCAACAATAAGACAAGCAAAACAAAACAAACACATGATACATAATCAATAACAGTCAATAAATGGGATAGGGGCGTTAAACCAAAAAGGCTAAAAAAAAACTAACCCTAACCGAAACTTAGACGTAAAACCAAAATGTACATGTACTATGCTTAAACGAGATGAGATGAACGATTTGGAGCGAAGCACGAGTCCCGAAACGTCAATGGAGGTCAAATTCGACCTAGGCAAAAAGTTGCCAAAAGTGAAGATCGAATCGAGAAAACGGGTGATTTGTTGTTGGAATGGATGGATAGAATCAAGAGAAGGGATTGAGAGGTGTTGTTTGGAGTTTGAATCACTGAAAACGGAGTAGAAACGAGCAATTTCGAGTGAAAAGGGGTGAAGAGGCCGCCGGTGGTTCGTAGGGTTTGGGAGATGAATTCTGAACGCCGGTTTGAAAAAGCAGGGGTATATGAAGGGGACGATCCCAAACACATGTTTGAAAGGGGTGAAACGCGCGTTTCACATGTTCAAACGCGCGTTTGAAGTATGGAACGTGCGTTTGGAATGGGAAATTATGAACAGAGAGTTGAGGCCTGAAACGCGCGTTTGAAATTGTTCCAAACGCGCGTTTGGAAAGTGGCAAGACTGAACACACGTTTGACCTGAGCTAAACGGGCGTTTAAAAAGCTGGAACGAAGCTAACTCAAGATTGTCACCCCACACTTGATTCTAACCACCCTGAGACCACTAGAAACACCAACTCACTCAGCAAAAACTACGAAATGATGGGTTGCCTCCCCCAAGCACCTTTGTTTTACGTCGTTGGCTCGACAAGATGGATTATACGGTGCCAACTTTTTCAAGTTATACCGTTGGCACAAGGCGAGAAAAGGGGTAGAAAGAGAGATGAAAGGATGGATTGAAGATTATACGGGTCAAGGTTTAGAGTCCATGACAAGACTTACACGATTCATCACACAGTATGAGGTCCTTAAGGCTCACTATTTCTAGTGCTTCGTCGTAAGGCAACCTCTCATACCTTTTCAACCGTAAGCCATTGGTAGTAAACGTATCAAACTTAGGATGGGTGATTTCAATAGCACCGGACGGATAGACATTCGACACCACGTAGGGACCGGACCACCTAGACTTCAACTTCCCTTGGAAAAGATGCAAACGAGTATTGTAGAATAAGACTTCGTCACCCTAATTGAAAACACGAGGTTTGATCAACTTATCATGGAGTAACTTAGTCTTCTCTTTATACTTTGTCGAAAGATCGTAAGCACAAAGACGGAACTCATCTAATTCATTCAATTGGGCCATACGCTTCTCACCAACTAAGGTGTCATCGAGGTTTAGCATTTTGATAGCCCAATAAGCCTTATGTTCGATTTCTATGGGAAGATGACACGATTTACCATAGACTATCATATAAGGTGACGTGCCTAGGGGTGTCTTAAAGGCGGTCCTATGGGCTCATAGAGCATCATCTGACTTTAAAGACCAACTCTTGACGTTCATGTCTACCGTCCTCTCCAAGATACGCTTAATACCCCTATTCGTGACTTCAACTTGACCACTCGTTTGGGGATGGTAAGCGGTGCCTAGCTTGTGTTTCACCCCATACTTCACTAGGAGTTTGTCAAACGGTTTATTAGCGAAATGGCTTCCATTATCACTAATTATAGCCCGAGGTACCCCAAACCGACAAAAGATGTTTCTTTTAAGAAAACGGATAACAACATTCCTATCATTGGTGGGTGAGGCTAGGGCCTCAACCCATTTGGACACATAATCACAAGCAACTAGGATATACTTGTTACCACACGAAGAGGGACAGGGGCCCATAAAGTCAATGCCCCACACGTCAAAAATCTCACAAACAATGATCGGCTTTTGAGGCATCTCACTCCTCCTAGATATACGCCCGGACCTTTGACAAGTGTCACAAGATTTCACATAAGAATGTGCATCTCGGAATAGATTGGGCCAATATAGCCCACTTTGCAACACTTTCAAAGCGGTCCTTTGCTCCGAAAAGTGGCCCCCGGCCTCTTTATCGTGGCAAAATGAAAGCGCACTCAAAATCTCACTCTCCAGGATGCATCTCCTCAAGATGCCATCCGAACACAACCTATATAAGCAAGGATCCTCCCAAACATACTTACCATCCTCACTAAGGAATTTACGTCTTTGATTTGAGTCAAGGTCGGTATCTATGAAACCGCACTCGTGGTAGTTGACAAAAGGTGCGAACCAAGGGCTACCTTCCTTTTCGATTTTTAGAAAGTTACCTTTCTTAACCGGAAGAAGGGTGTCTATTGCATAAAGTTGCTCGTGAGGGAAAGAATCATTTATCTCCCTTTGTGCCTTAACCAACTCCGCACTAAGCTCCATGCAGCTCAAATGGTCCGCAACAACATTCTCACACCCTTTTCTATCACGGATTTCAAGATCAATCTCTTGCAAGAGCAAAATCCACCTCAAAAGGCGGGGCTTGGCATCTTGCTTGGCAAAGAGATAACGCAAAGCGGCATGATCCGTGTGCACAACTACACGAGAACCTACGAGATGAGACCGAAACTTATCGAACGCAAAAATGACCGCAAGAAGCTCTTTTTCAGTGGTGGTGTAGTTTTGTTGGGCCGGATTCAAGGTGTGACTAGCATAGGCGATAGGCTTGAAGATTTTATCGATCTTTTGACCGAGGACCGCACCAACCGCGGTGTCACTCGCATCACACATTAGCTCAAATTCTTGATCCCATTTCGGGGAAACTAAGATAGGAGCGGATACAATCAATTGCTTGAGCAAAAAGAATGCCTCAACGCAAGCTTGGTCGAAATCAAACGGGACGTCTTTTCCAAGAAGAAGGGTAAGAGGATGGGCTATTTTCGAGAAATCCTTGATAAACCTACGATAGAACCCCACATGGCCTAGAAAACCCCTAAGAGTCTATAGGTTAGTGGGCATAGGAAGCTTAGCTATCGCTTCAACCTTAGCCTTATCAACTTCTATACCCTTACTAGATATCTTATGCCCTAAGACTATCCCTTCCGTGACCATCAAGTGACACTTCTCCCAATTTAGCACCAAATTCGTCTCCTCACACCTACTCAACACCTTTTCTAGATTATCTAGACAATCCTCGAAGGAGTCACCAAAAACGCTAAAATCATCCATAAAGACTTCTAAGAATCTCTCAATCATATCCGCAAATATGGCAACCATGCACCGTTGGAATGTCGCGGGTGCATTACACAACCCAAATGGCATTCTACGGAAGGCAAAGGTACCATAAGGACAAGTATATGTAGTCTTTTCTTGGTCCTCTAAGGCCACATGTATTTGGTAATACCCACTAAACCCATCAAGAAAACAATAATAAGCATGACCACTCAACCTTTCTAACATTTGATCAATAAAAGGGAGGGGAAATGATCTTTACGGGTTTGGTCATTCAATTTACGATAATCAATACAAATTCTATGACCACTTACCAAACGCATAGGCACCGCCTCACCTTTGTCATTGATTTCAACGGTCATGCCTCCCTTTTTCAGTACCACTTGAGTGGGGCTCACCCACTTGCTATCCGAGATGGCATAAATGATCCCAAGCTTTAACATCGTGACAACATCCTTTCTCACAACCTCTTGGAGGTGTGGATTGATCCTTCTTTGAGGTTGCCTCACCGGCTTCGTTCCATCCTCTAGAATAATCTTGTGTTGACTAATGGTAGGACTTATGCCCTTGAGGTCACACATCTTCCACCCAAAAGCATGTTTGTGCTTCTTAAGCATTTTCACCAATTCCTCCTCCTGCAAGGCCGTTAGTGCAGCAGAAATAATCAATGGAAGTAAATCATTATTCTCAAGAAAAACATACTTCAAATGAGGTGGAAGCGGCTTCATTTTCAAGTATTTCGGTGGGTCTTCAATTGATGGCTTCTCTAGTTCCCCTTCAAGAACAAGATCAATCTTCCAGGTCCATTTTTCACCCACGAAAGCCATCTCTTCTAGTTCCATCACTTCACCTTCCAACTTTTCCTCTTCATCAAGCTCCGTGCTCACTCTTGCCATGCACTCATCGGGCTTATCTTTATATTCCTGCATGACAACATGTTCCGAAACACAAGAATATATAGCATCAACAGAAAAACAGTCCTCGGTACTTTCCTTAGGATGTTTCATGGCCTTATAAACATTGACGGCGACTCTTTCCTCCCCAACTCGTAAAATAATCTCACCTCTCGCAACATCTATCAAGGTCCTTCCGGTGTTTAAGAAGGGACGTCCTAACAACAAAGGTGTTTTGGAGTCCATCTCCATATCTAATACCACGAAATCTACCGGGAAGGCAAACTTATCCACTTTAACAATAACATCCTCTATCACTCCCATAGGCTCTCTAATAGACCTATCCGCCATTTAAAGGGTCATCCCCGTTGGCTCCAACTCTCCTAGGTCAAGGATTTCATATATAGCACGGGGCATTAAGCTTACGCTAGCTCCCAAATCACACAAAATGCTAGGAAAATGAGTCGTACCAATAGTAACCGGAATAGTAAAACTACCCTTGTCTCTAACCTTCGGGGGAATTCTAGACTTAGCATCAAAAATAGCGGAGCACTCCTCATTCAAACAAACAACCTCTTGCATTTTACTTTTGTTAGTTAGCAAACCTTTTAAGAACTTACAATAAGAAGGCATGTTTGCAAGTGCTTCAAGAAAAGGGATATTCAAGTCAATTTTTCGCAAAATCTCAATAAATCGAGTTTGTGCTTTATTCAAGCAACTTTGTCTATGATTCTTAGGGGGATAAGAGAGAGTACTCAAATCAAAATCTTTTGGAGGAGGAGGGATCATACCCTTCTTACCTTTGGTGCATGGGGAAGACGGCTCTTTCATTGGCTCTTTCCCTTCTTTTCTAGTTGGCTCCTCCTCTTTCACATCAATCACCACATAGTCTCCCCTAGCTTGCGCTTCTTTCTTCTCCACTTACTTTTTCTTGACATACTCTTCATGATCCTCATCATCTTCAATCCCATCAATATCTCCATCCATGGCTCCCGCCTCGGTCTCAATGGGAGCTTTTCGAGCTTTATCTTCCCATAGGACTTTCTTCTCACCACTTGTTCTTAACACTTTACCACTTCGAGTTAAGATGGCGCTTACATTTCTTGGATTCTTCTCGGTGTTACTTGGTAAGCCGCCCTTCAACTGTACATGTTCCACCACTTGACCAAATTGAGTCTCAAGATTTTTGATGGCGGACCCATGTTTGTAGTTCATCTCAACCATGTCCTTCTTTATCTCCGAAAAATTCTTGTTCATTGTTCTAATATGACATCGGTTGCACTCTTTTGAGGTATAGGAGCCAAAGGTGGAGGGTTTTGATAAGTGCTAGAGCCTTGTTGATTGTACCCTCCTTGTTGTTGCCTTTGGTGTGGAGGTTGATAGAATTGCCCTTGAGAAGATTGGCCTTGATTTTGGCCTTGTATATAACCTTGGTTTTGGCCTTGGTTTTGATTTCGGTTCCAACCTTGATTGTTGTTATTCCTCCAAGAGCCATCAACTTGATTTCCATAATTCCCTCATTGACCTTGTCCCACAAAGTTTATATCTTGAGATTCTTCATATGGTTGCCCACTTTGTTGATCTCCCATGTATTGGCCTTGATAGGCGCTTTGCAATAGATTTTGATATTGAGGCCCCGCATTCCATAGCTCCATCGAACAAATACTCATCATCCGCTTAGCCAACTCATTCATGTTGTCTTGAGATAGAGAACTAGGTTGCCCTTGAGTCGAGGATTGAGGATAAGCCATGTTTTGAGCTTTGGTAGTCATCCTACAATCATTTGCCGAGTGTGATCCACTACAAATTTGGCAAACTCTAGCACTCTCATTCTCCTTTTGTAATCTCCCCAATTGTTGTTCCATAGCTTGTACTTGGGCATGATATTGATCACTTGCCTCAATTTCTTTCACTTCAACCAAACCGGGCTTCTTACTCCTTGTGCCCTTTCTACTTGACGATATGTATTGCCTCGAGGTCTCGGAAATCTTCTTTATTTGGTTCATTGCTACTTCAGGAACCATACTCATAATATCTCCGTTGCATGAAGCATGCAAGGTAATTTGATGCACTTGATCCAAACCCCGGAAGAAAGCATGAACTACCTCATAAGATCTCAACCCGTGCCCCGGGCACTCTCTCAACAAAGCCTTAAACCGGTCCCATGACTCATGTAGCTCTTCTCATTCGTAAGCGTTAAACGACATGATAGCCTCTTTCATATCCATGGTCTTTGATGGAGGATAATACTTGAGTAGAAAAGTCTTAATCACTTCCTCCCATGTGTGCAAAGAATCATTGGGCTACGAATCATACCACCGCTTAGCTTGCTCTTTCAAGGCGAACGGAAAAAGCATAATTTTGAGCGCTTCCTCACTCACCCCATTGATCTTTATTGAGTTGACTATTTGAAGAAAGTGATCAATGAACAAATGAGGGTTTTCCATAGCGGTTCCATTGAATATAGCGTTGTCTCCCAACAAATGTATGATGTTTCTATTCAATTCCAAATTATTGGCGGCCACCGGTGGCATTCGAATTAGACTATGCCCTATGGTTGCCGTGGGAGCCATCACAAAGTCTCTACAAGTCAATCCGCCTTGATTTTTCTCTTGTTGACCGTTGAACCAATTAGGCATCGCATTTGCACCTTGATTGTGAGCTTGATTTTGGTTCTGTTGAAATTGATTCAACATCCATGCATTGAACTGTTGCATAACGAGGGGATCCATTTGATTCCCTTGGGCCTCATGTTGAACATTTTGTGGTATAGGCCCATTCGCATTCACATAGTCATGTCCTTGTCCATTCCCACCTCCTTGTGCATTGTTGTTGACAAGAGGCGGGTTTTGATTCGGGACTCCATTATTGTCCTCCAAATTACCTTCCAATCCTTGTCCTCCGTTTTGTGCCATACCGGATCCTTCTTCCAACTCACGCAAACTATTCTCTTCAAAGGCCGGATTCGACCCCTCTACTTGAAGTCGTCTTCTTCTTTGACTATTTCTACGCCTTGCGTAAGCCTCAATCCCGTCTATGTATGATTCGAGTGGTGTTTGAGATCTCCGGGCCATGCACTACAAAAAGCAAACAACAAGAAAACAATAAAATAAAACCTAGGCCCAAGCCTTCGGTTCACTTACAAGATGTCACAAATAGCACACAATTCCCCGGCAACGGTGCCATTTTGATTGAGGCTAAAATTCACCCTTCAAAAACAATTTATAAAGACTCGAAACCGTGGGCAAACTAACTCTCTAACCGGCAGTGTACCGGGTCGATTGCTAGAATAGCTACAGGAGTACGAGGTCGAACCCAAGGGAAAAGTGTTTGTGAGTACCAAAGCAAACGTGTTACTTAGTCTAGGTGATCAATATTTTTAAAGCGCTTGTTTACTACAACGACCCTAAAGTGATTTCTACTAACGAGTTTAAAGATAAGTAAGAATGAAAGAAGATTAAACTACTAGGTTCTAAAGATAGATTAAGGGACATAGCCGAACCATGATCAAAATAGCTAGTTTCAACCCCAAAGATAGACAAAACCAGGAGTGTGCATTAAACAAACGAACTCTCACATTCAATTTCACGGGTGCAAACTCCTAATCCCGGTGCTAAGGTCTGAACAACTATCTCCTAACACCTTATACCATGTTAACTACCCTTCCCTAAAGAAGATTCACTAACAAGACATGTTATGCACTAGAGTCGCTTAAACATTAAAACGAGTAACCTCACTTTGGGCTCAGGCTTAACAACTAAGCCGAGTCTACGCCGTGATCTTAGAACCCCTTTTCCCACATCCCTCTATCTGAACAACTCTTTAGAGTGATGTGTGTGATTTTGACCTAGGTGATCAATCTAGCCCAAATCTGTTGTAACAAGTTCTAAGACATGAAACATGCAAGAAACAACAATAAAAAGCACTACCCACTCCCAATTTCATCACCCAAAGGGTGATTTCACCAAATTTCACATGATTCGACTATGAAAAGGGATTAGCTACTCATTATACTAGTTAAAACATAGAAGAAACTGTAAATTAAAGACATAACAAGTGAAAGAAAGAAGAAATATACCATTAATTTGTAGAAATTTGAAATTTAGATCCAAAAGTACAAAATAGAAAACAAAATAAAAGATGGTCTCTTAGTGTTTGGAGTAGAAATCTGAGCTAAGAAATGGAAAGACTAAGCTAAAATAGTGTTGATTTAAGCTAAAAGAGTGTAATCTAAGCTATTACAAAATTCGAGCTATGAAATGGGTAGAGTTTTGCTAAGAGAATATATATTCTCCAAGAAATAGTCTAAGGGGGTATTTATAGGTGGGGGAGAAATCTGCAGAAAATGGCTCCAAACGCACGTTTGGAATGTTGAGACTGGCGTTTAACATCTTCAAACGCGCGTTTGGCTTAGTGCAAACGCGCGTTTCGCTTCATTTCTGGGCAGTGACTTGACTGATCTTCATCTAGAACGCGCGTTTAGAAGGTTCAAATGTGCGTTTGGAGAACTTGGAACGCACGTTTAAGGTAGTTTCAAATGCGCGTTTGGAGGGCTTGAACTCTGAATCAACTGATGACTTCTGAAACGCACGTTTGGGGGTTCAAACGTGTGTTTGAACCCCTGTTGCCCCAAAACTTCACTTCTCTTCCTCTTTGATCCCTCCTCTTGCCTCGATCATGCCTTTTGCCACAAATTATCACCTCTCGGGTCCTCGAGACACCAATACCCTTCAACACCATAAACAACCAAAAATATCCACACAATTCTGGAGGGTAAAAGTGCTCAGGAATAAGGTTAATATCAACCAAAAAGGGGTAATAATCCATCAAAGTGACGGATTCACTCCCCGTGCCATGAGCTCACGATAACACCCCGAAAACGGTCTAAATCACCCAAAAATGTGCTGAAAATATGGTAAACGGGGATAAACAAAGCACCGGAGTAACGTAAAGTTGACTCCCATCAACATACCACATGCACAACCAAGTGCAAGACTTCCTCGTTTCCACAGATTTGAATGCCGCAACAGAACCCCAACTTCAGCTGAGTATTCCAGATACATATTAATAACTTTGGATGTTCAACAAGTCCGGATACAAGTGAAACTTACTGTTTGGAACAAACTTAGTGAACATATCAGAAGCATTGACATCAGTGCTGATCTTCTTCACCTTTATCCTCCTCTCATTCATCACAAAATGGTACCTTACATCAATGTGTTCCGTTCTTTCATGATGAACATGATCATTTGCCAAGCATATTGCACTCAGACTATCACAATACACCTCAACTTGATCTTGATGCACACTCAAATCATTGACTAGCCCCTTTAACCAGGTTGCCACCTTTGCTGCTTCTGTCAGTGCCATATACTCTCCCTCAGTAGTAGATAATGTCACTATTTCCTGTAAAATTGTCTTTCAACATACCACATAACCACCTAAAGTAAACACATACCAGCCATAGATCTCCTGCTGTCCACATCATCAGCATAATCAGAATCACAATAACCAGTGACCAAAAATTGAGTACCACATCCACAAATGACACCAATATCAGAAGTACCCCTGAATTACCCTCTTTATAACTTTTCAGTGTTTATTTCCAGGTTGAGCCGTATACCTACTAACAACACTGACTACCTGAGCCAAATCATGCCTAGTGTAGACTATGACATACTTCAGACTGGCTACTGCACTAGTATGTGAGACTCTTGACATGTATTCTTCCTCTTTAGCTAACTGTGGAGCAAACACAACATACATATGTAGATTTGGTACCATTGGAGTGTCTATAGGTTTGGCAGCTGACATGCTGATGCGAATCAACTTTATGACATTTTCTGTATCAATTTACCCCCGAAATTGGACTTAAACAATATTAATTCATGATAAACTATACGTAAAAGTGCTTCATTTAATTGAAAGTTACGTATGAGCTTTGTCCATGATTATTTCGTATTTTTATCTTATTTCTATATCGAATTATATTACTACACGTTTTATGGTTCTCTGTATGAATAATCTGAGCCGAAGTGGATTTGAGCTGAAATATGTAGAAAGATCGAGATTGAACCAGAGGAGAACCAAGTCGAGCTATTTGACAAGTCCAATATCAGTCCTGGACAAGCCCCATACGTTTCTTAGATTAGCCCAGGACAAGCCCAAGAGTCCAGGATGCCCCAGACAAGTCCAGGATCAGTCCTGGACAAGCCCGGGTAGAGCCTATCATGCTGAACAGAGAATGCTGCTCGGTAAAGTGACCCAGGTGCCCAAGAGATGCCTAGGACAAGCCCAAGACGCGTCTGGACATGTCCAGGGACAGCCCGGACGCTGAACCGAGAGCCCATGTCGGTTCAGCGCACCGACTATACCCAAAAACTTCCAGATTTACCCTTCTAAACCCTAGGTCGGTTAATTGATTATAAATATGATGTATTTCTGCACTTTATGTACGATTTTCAGAGCAAGAAACTATGTAGAAAGTTTATCAATAAAAGTTCTTGTTTTCTCCAATGTTTAAGAGTTCTTTAGCCTATTCTTGGTTGTATGCTTGGTGATTCATTGCGGAGGAATAGCTAGAAGATTGATCTCGTGTTTCTAGGTAATCATGTCGATTCATTCTTCTATGTTTTACGAATTTGTAATGATTATCGTTGGCACAAGCATGTTAGGTTAAATTACTTGTAGATCGAATTGAATGATGTTAATTTGCACCTAATCGTGAGTTATATTGATTCATACATGAGAAACGCCTGGTCTCGGGGAAAAGACTTGATTTTGGAAGAGTATCCAACGGTCTATTTTGGAGAAAAGCCTTAACGATTTAGTTTCTCTGAACAAATTGTTTCGATTACTTCAATTGTTTCGTTTTAATTTACGTGTTTAGAAATTGGCCACTTCTTTGCATGTTTTCGTAAATTATTCTTGAAGGAACTAAGGTTGAAAAGATTAATTGGACAAGAAACAATTAGATCGTTATTAGTTAACTAGCCCGTGCACGGTAGTTACGTAGCGAGGTTTACGGTGTTTATTATCGGTATTTCCTAGTTCTTAATTCGTGTTTAGTTAATATTGTTCTAGCCCACGCACGGTCGACATTTAGCTATTGATCAAAGGGTTCTAGAGTACGCGAACGATCTATGAACCACTTTAGGGAAGTACACCAGTAATTGACTCGATTCTTGGAACTTTAATGATAAAAATGTTTGAATCAATATAGAAAACGATTAGGGAATAATTAACTAATTCGGTTCTGTCTACTTTCTTAAAAATGGTTAAAACTCGTTTTGATTTGATAATCCGTGATTTTCTTCTTCATTTTTTGCGTTTATTTTGGTCAAAGACCACCAACCCCCGTAATCTTGAATTTTATAACTAAGCTTGTATAATTTCGAACAAGTCCCTGAGGGATCGACCTTGCTCACGAATTGAGCTATATTACAGTTGACCTAGTCCGCTTGCTAGTGTAGTTGTGATTTTCGCGAACACATGCCAAACTTGGACAATATCATCTCAATGTAATCCTACTGAGACAAGAGTAGCTTGTCCTGCTTCCTATCTATATAGATCTACATTCCCAGAATTTTCTTTGCCCCCCCCCAAATACATCATCTCAAATTCAACTTTGAGCATATTCTTCAAATCTTGAATGTCAGACTTGTTCACACCGACTATCAACAAATCATCCACACACAGAACCAGATAGATGACTGAACCATCTTTCAGCTTGTTGTGATAAACACAACAATCATATGGACTTATGTTATAGCCCAACTGGATCATATTGTCAAACTTCTAATACCACCGCCTTGGAGCCTTCTTAAGTCCATATGAGAACTTCCTCATTTTGTAAACATACCCTTCTTTTCCAGGAATGTGGAACCCTTCTGGATGAGTCATGTATATATCTCCTTATCTCCTTATCTATATCGCAATGCTAAGTGAAGAAAAACAGAATACAAAAGCGAAAAGAAATGATTGACGGTTTTTTATATTGAATTGATTAAAAGGATACAATGGATCTCCTTTATATATGAGATAAATGAGATAAAAACTGAATTCAAAATAAAAATAATTATAGATAAAATTAAAGATAAATATCATTTAAAGCGATTTATTTCAACTAAACTCTATCCTATCTTCCAGATGATATCATCTTTATCTTGAGATTCATATGCTCTAATACCAAGCTTTGGAGCTATGGTGTGAATCCTACCGTGGTGCGAATTGCACCCATGACGCTTTCATCATCCGTGATATCCTTGGTCTATTCGTGGTTTAGGAATGAGCAACAATGGTTGTTCTTTATGTAAGCTGATACCAAATTTCTCCGTCATATCTAATTCATGAAAGCTCTTTCCTTTCGGCAGAGACCAATCAAATGAATGAAGCAACACTGCAAGGATTAAAGTTACTTGTCGTCCGGCCATCGGTAACCCAGGGCAAATTCTTCGTCCACTTCCAAATGGTATAAATTCAAAATCGTTCCCTTTAAAGTCAACCGCAACATTTAAGAATCTCTCTGGTTTGAACACTGATGGTTCATCCCATATCGAGGGGTCACGTCCCATTGCCCAAATATTGACGTAAACTTGAGCATCTTTGGGTATAGTGTAGTTCATCACTTGACATGTTTCAGATGCTCGGTGAGGTAGCAGCAATGGCCCTGGTGGGTGTTTCCGAAGTGTTTCTTTAACACATGCTTGAAGATAAGAGAGTTTTATTACATGCGACTCTTTTACTAGGTTTATAACACCAACTTCTTTGTCCAGTTCTTGAATAACATTCTTCATGGATTCTGGGTTCTTTATTAGCTCAGACATTGCCCATTCAACAGTTGAAGTAGTGGTGTCTGTGCCATTTGAAATCAATTCCTGTTGCAAATGCTTTACAATTAGAAAAAAACTATGATTTGTGTAATACTCCCTCCGTTTTTTTATATGTAGCAGAGAGAAGAATCATACAGATTGAGAAAATAATTAATATGTCTAAAATATAGTATTGGAAATGTATTTTTTTTATTCGAGATGTAAATAATTTGTTGGTAAAGGAGTTTTTAGTATTGAAAATGTAATTTTTTATTGGAGATGTAAATATTTTATTAATAAAGGAAAAAGAACTATGATTTCTTTTTCCAAATCGAAGTGTTTAATATGAAGGGTAGACTTCCTTCAAACATTATTTCTGAAGTAAAGTATACTTTTAAATTTACTTACCAAATAAATATTGTCTAACTATTATCCAAATATACTTACCTGAATTATCATGTGAATCTGAGGATCGGTGAATTTGTTTAGGAGGAGAACATCAAGAAAGTCTTTTGGGCTCGAAGGAGTGTTTGCCTTTCTTCTTTCTTTTAGGATTGGCTCGTAAAGCGCTTGAACCTTCATCAACATCTTCAATAAACATCTCCTTATACCTTGGAGATCGAATCGGGTCAAAATCGGGTACAAATCAGCTATATTTGGAGCACTAGCTTTTTCAGCCATCTTCTTAAACAAATCTCTCATCCCACCATCAAATCCAATAATAAGATCACTAGACAACAACACATTGCTCAACATATTGAACACAGTTACATACACCAACTCTCCAATATTCACAGCTTCTCCATCATTTTTACCTTTTTTGATATGCTCAATCATTATTGATATCTTTTTCTCCCTCATGCATGATTGAGCATCTAATGCTTTCGTCGAGAAAAGCTCGGCTCGACAAAGGGTTCGCAGTAGTTTCCATCCTTCATTGCATGTCTCTGTCCAGCTCATTGTGGAGATATTCAGTTTCTCTGGATCACTAAAAGACTTGGGAATATATCGCGCGGATAAAAACCGATCATGGGTTTTGAGGATTTCTTTTGCAGCTGCAGGTGATGATGCTACAACCAATTTTTGAGTTCCTAGCTTAAGCATCAATAAAGGGCCATGAATTTTCGATAAATCGGATAGAGCAATATGGGGCATTTTGTTGGCCAAATGAGGAATATTGCCTAATAGAGGCCATGGAGTTGGCCCTGGTGGAAATGGTGGGATGTTTCTTGATGAATATTTGAATTTCTTGAAGATGAAATACAGCAATGGCAGAAGAAAGATAAAAACCAGAAAAAAGTCTCCGCTAATGGAAGAAAATTGAGCCATTGACTTGCAAAGAGTTGGATTGAAAACACTGACATGGCAGAATGTGTTTTTGATTTCTTTTATAAAGGGAATGGCGTTGACAAAATGCAGAGCAGGTGTAGCTTAGGTAGTCCGGATCCAAAGATTCCGGCGTCGGTTTCGTTGGAATATTCGATTTTTTCAGAAAATAGAAAAGAAATTAGGACGGAAATAAAAATTGGGCGATAAAGACATAACAATATTTAATAATACATATTAGGCAAAAGAAATTAGGAATTGTTTTTGAAAAGTTAGCCAAACTGTTCGGGACCCCAAAATCCACTATTTTCTATCCCGAAATCCATTATTGGGTACAGTGAAACAGTGTAATCGACACACAAATCCACTATTGCCATGCTCTTCTATTGCAGAAGTGTCAGATCTGTTCTCCTACTTTTTTTCTTCTTTGGACATTTATTCTTCCATTGTCCATGCTTTTTACAGTAGTTACAGACATTTTTAGGTAGGGGACATTTGGAACCACCTTTCTTAGACTTTTTTCCAGGGTTTACATGCCCTTTGTTTCTGCTGCTACTGGCAACCAAACCAACAGCTTGACTTTCCGTATCAGATCTAGACGCCTAATATGGTCTAGGCCTCGAGTGTAGAGAGATGATCTCACATCCTCCAATGACACTTTATCTTTCCCAACAGTAAATGACTGTGCAAAATTCTCATATGATGCAAGCAATGAAACCAATAAAATCAAAGCAGCATCTTCATCTTCAATCTTTACATCAATATTCCTGAGTTAAAGTAATATTCTGTTCAACCGAACAAGATGATTCCTTAACTGAGCCCTTTCATGCATTCGAAGACTAAACATACGTTTCAACAACAACAACTAAATCGTTTCATTGTTTGACAAGTTATAAATACATTTATTTTATATTTTTACTATTTATTGAGCTAGACTTAACTCCGCCAATTCTTTTTTCCCTTAGAGAAAATTTACATGAAGATTATTTCGATGATACGAGAAGAAGCTATAGGATGGAAGCATTTTGAGTTATTTTTATATTTTCATTTGATGACGGTCATAAAGAAGACCTGTGTGCCAAAGTAGTTTATGTTATTGACGATGTCTGAAATCGTCAAGTTTTGATTAGACCGTTGAATCTGCAATTCAAGCTTCGTATGAGTGATCCGTTGCTGAATTCGATGATAAAATGCTTGTAAAACGAAGAAATCATTAAGGACCCCGGAGTTCTATTTCTGGAAATACCCTCCGACGTTCAAGTCATTATTTGACAGTAAGGTGGAATTTTCAAGAGAGAAGTTGACTAGAGTGACTGTAAGTAAAATCAGAGAGCTGATCCCTTTATGTAGTATACCTTGGTGGAGCTGAGAGTCCAATTGGTAGTGATGGCGTGAGTGAGTAGTTCTGTCAGGTTGATGGTGGGTTGATGCCTAATGCAAGCTGACTGTGAGATATTGCATGTTGTAGATGACGACATGCATCATGCTTGTTGGAGATATAGAGGAATTGAATTAAAAAATGAATTAAAAATGATTTTAAAATCATTTTATTCTGTGACTTTGTAAGCGTAATTCGGATATATTCTTGATGAATTCAGGATTTGGAATCATTCAATTCGGATAATGAGTGAATGAGAAATTAACGCTTAAAGTCGGGTGGTTGAAAGAGCTAATGTTGGAAGTAAATGTTGAAGAGTATTCAACTAAACAGTGTACCACATTGGGAGTTGAGAGGATCAATTCCTAGTATATATGTGGGAAGAATGTTGTATGTAGTATAAGCTCCTAGAAGAAGGAGAGATAGCGGGTTGGTTTTAGCGGTCAGGTGTTCTGCTAAAATGGCCACACGCGCGCGCGCGCCGCCGCCCGTGCCCGAGCCCGAGCCCGAGACCGTTGACCGTGACCGTGACCGTGACCTTGGGCTTTGGCTTTGGCTTTGGGGAATGGACCTGGGGGGCCTAGGCCCAAGACAGTATTAAACTTTCTATACAAAAGTCTATTGGACTTGGCCCATATCAATACACATTCAGAATGAGCTATATAAGCTCGGTTGTCCAACACAAGCTCAGCTCGGTAGTTCGAATGAGAATTGAAGCAAATCGAATTAATGAGTGGAGGAGCTGAATCATTTTCAGTTAATATTCAACCATGAATGCCTAATTTAATGCCATGGATGCTTGAGCATTAATTCAAGAAATGGAAAGGCATGAGTTTCACAATATGGTTCACTATATAAACATCCTCAATTGTATGGAGAAAGGAGAGAGTTCAGAAATTGCATCATACACATACAGCTTAGTACTTCGAGTCCTGTAGTTTTGCAGCTTTTTCGAGCTCTGTTCATTTCGAGTCCATTCACGAGTCGAAGAGATTCTGGGCATTGTCAAAGTTCGATGTGGTTCAAGTCTGAAGTACCTCTACTTGAACAGGTATAACCGAGTTATCCTGGGAGACAATTGGTAACAACCGGGGTACATACCGGGCCAAAATTGTCTTAAGGACAGAGTTTCGACTCATCTCGGTTTTGTATTGCATCGTATTTTATTTCAATTACTATTGTAATAAAGTCATTTAAATATATTAAATAAAATTGTTGATTTAATTTTTGTTTATTTATTTTAATTGCGCACGGGGTCTAACAATGCTTGCTGTGAGAAGTGTTAAAGACGACCTTTGTGGGACCTCTCGTTGGTAGTGGCCTTTATGTCGTGCTGAAGCCATGTAGGCTTGGACTTCGATGTTGAGCTCGGGATACTGATGCCGAGCTCCAGATACTTAGTCAATGATAAAGGCCGATGACGTTGAGAGATCAGCTCTAACCGCACTCGGAGGTGGTCATATGCTCGTAACCCAGCTGAGTGAGTGCCACAGGTACAGTGACTGATATAGCCTATGTCAGTTACTTTAACATTTATTCTTAGAGATAAGTACATTTTTTTGGTGTACTGGTGTCACCGCCATAGCTATACGACCATGCCACTGAAGTGTTCCTTAAAAATAGGACGTCAATGCAATGTCTCAAGGTAAGTAGGCAACAACTTAAAACATTACATATTATTGTTCATTTTCGTGGTTTAGGGATGAGCAACAATGGTTGTTCTTTATGTAAGCTGATACCGGATTCCTCTTTCATATCTAATTCTTGAGAGCTCATTCCTTCCGGCAAAGACCAATGTTAAGGGTGAATTTATACGATTTATAACGCTATATTCTATGATATTTTTCCCCGTATTTGTACTAAATTGCATAAGAAACGAGGGTTTAATGGATATATTGAGCAAATGAGATTTTAAATGAGTTAATCGCAAACTTGGTTAATTTTGGCGTTTTAATTGTGATTTTATGATTATTTGAGCATTATTACATTTTGCGATGTTTTTATGTGTTATAGATACATGTTTGAGGCTCAAAAGATGATCAAAGGTTGATTAAGTTCGAGCTAATTGATGATAAAAGAGATAATGAAGAAGTGGGATAGAGATAGAAGAGATAAAGATCAATAAATCAAAATCGATCATATCAAATCGGCGTCTGAGAATCTCCGTCCCAGGTGGGCGGGCGTGCCTGTAATTGAACGAGCGTCCCAGGATGTCATCTTTGATTCGAAGTTTGGGCGTTGGAGTGGGCGCCGTCTGGACGAGCGTCTGGTCATGACTCGGCCCGATTCGAAGTTTTATTGAAGAGTGGACGGGCGTTCAAGGTTTCAGACGGGCGTCCGGTGGCCGACTTAGCAGAACCGACTTTAAAATCTATATATAGTCGGCTGTTTTCTCCACAAAAATAATTCATACACACATTATTCAAAACCCTAAACCTAGGGGCGGCTTTAGGCTGCGTTTTTCATCTTTTTATTCCTATTTTTATGCTCTTAGTTTAGATTAAACACTAGTTACTTTTTATGCAATCGCTTTACGCAAATTTGAGTTGCTGAGGATGTTCAGAGGCTAAAAGCTTCATCAAACGAGTATTGTGAAGCCGTCCAACAATTGTTGATTTCGTTTTCTTCGATTATACTGTGAGTTTTTAATAAAGGTTGTTTCTTATTCATGTTTAATTTGCTTTTATATCGGAAGATATGCATGTGTTGATTGTTTATTGTTGATGGAAGTCTTAATAAACCCTAGATCACCATGAATAAGAATAGTAACTCGAATCTATCATAACGGAAGTTAATAGGTCCGATTACTAGATTTTAAACACAAAGTTTGCACCTTCGGTTATTAAACGCGTTAATCTTACATCGGAAGATAGTAGATTGATAGATGAACTTTCTAAGGAATTAGGGTTCATGTTTAGGTGAGGTGAATCACAACTCAATAAAACGGCAATATAATCGAGATAGGAAATCAATGCTTGTTGGATAGGTGGATCAATCCTCGTTTGCTCGTTATAAATTTGATTTAAATCCTTAAAAGCTTGAATTTGTCTAGTTAGTTTACTTTTATCCGCATCTTAGATTAGTCGGTTTAAATTGGTTCGCAGCCCGTATCTTTCTGGCTTTAGATCATCTCTTCGTCCAGCTTTTACGTTTTAGTTAAGTTTAATTTACGATTTCGCTTTAGTTTTATCCGTTATTTAGCTTAGTAATCGTGACATAGGTTAGTTAGATAAAAACTAGAAACCACAATCGTTTAGTTCCCGTAAGATCGACCGGCATTAACCGCTATCACTACGATCCTTATACTTGAGGTTAACCGGATTATTACTTGTTTATTTTGTGTTGATAAAATCCGTGACAAGTTTTTGGCGCCGCGTTGCCGGGAGCCGGACGGTTGTCTAGTTTTTGTTTTCGTTTTCTGTTTTTCTGCTTTGTTTTTGTTTCGTTTTTTCTGCTTTTAATCCGTTTTAAATTCTCGTTCTTAGTTGATAATTGTTTTAGGTAGTTGTTAAGTAGATAATTAGGGTTTAAGACTTTCCTTAGTAGTTTCCTTGGAGATTAGATCGCCTGCATCTTTCTGCTTTTCCGCTGCTCTTTCTTACCTTCTTTTCTTTTACGCAAATTTCGCTTCGTTCTAGTTTTCCCGCTACCAAACGGGCGCCCGGATATTGGGCGCCCGTCCGCTGAAAATTATCAATTATTTTGTTTTATTCACTTGAACGAGCGTCCCATAAGATTTGGACGCCCGTTCAAGTATTTTAATCTTCAGACGAGCGTTTGGACCACTAAACGCCCGTCCGATCTCAATTCCATCTGGGCGCCCGTCCAAACTTTTGGGCGTCCGTCTGGTCTTGTTTTCTTCAAAACTTTTGTTTCTTTTTCTTCTTTCCCATTCTTTTCTTTAGGTTTTTAATTTTTAGTTTAGGCTTTTATCTCTTCTTAGTTTTTAGGTTTTGTTCCACTTGTTTTTGGTCCGGTTTATGCAAACTCGGAGTCAAAAGGGACCGTTAATATACACCCCTGATCCCGAGCGAACCATAGTCCGGCCAAGCACAGCGGAATTTCCGTTCTGCGGTTCGCGCATGCAAACCGAGCGAGATCTTGAAGAACAACTAGCAAGAGAAATCACTGATTTTGTGATAATGGCCGCTGATAATAGACGTACATTGGCAGACTACGCCATGCCAGGCGAAGTCAAGGTCAACCCGGCTATTGTTATTCCAGCCATTACTGCACAAACCTTTGAGCTGAAGCCAGGACTTATCCGGATGATGCAAAGACGCATCAATTTTTCACGGCTACCAATCGAGAATCCGCGATACCCACTTACACACATTCTTAGAGATATGCGGTACTACACGCATCCAAGGAGTAAGTGAGGATGCTATCAAACTGAAACTATTTCCTTTTTCTCTGAAAGGAGAGGCTAAAGAGTGGTACACCTCTCTCCCTTCTGAATCTATCACCACCTGGGCAGAACTCGAAAAGGAGTTCTTGAGTCAATATTTTCCACCTTCAAAACCGCCTGATTGCTTAAATGAAATATTCACCTTCTACCGTAAAGAGAATGAGTCCTTTTTCGAATGTTGGAAGAGATTCAAGTCTCTTCTTAGAAAGTGTCCTCACCATGGCTTGCCGATGGAAAGGCAAGTCAACACCTTCTTTAGTGGATTGACCGAGCTAACAAAAGGCATGGTCAATAGCTCTTCTGGTGGGGCATTTCTGAAGAAAACGCCTGAAGAGGGATGGGCACTGTTTGAGGATATTGCAAAATATAACTATGCCCCCTCTTATCAAGCAATTCAAGCACCTCCTCTTCCCAAGGTTGAGGAAGTCAATTTACAAAGTTTGATTGCCATCTTTGCAAAAGCGAGATGGCCCCACCTCAAGTTTCCAATCCTATAAATCAAACTTCCTCTTTTCCACGTAACCCTCGGAGTTACAGACATAAAATTGTCACCGACCGCCATATGAATGGCCAATGTCAATTTAATCCCCACACCCTATCAAGTAAACGCTGCTCATGACTATGGACAAGTACAATCAAGTCACATGTCAAAATTGTGACGAGGTGGGGCACACTTCTAAATTCGCCTCATGAACGGACGAGAATGCGGAAGTGAATGCATTCTATGGCCGAGAACAATCAAAGGTTCAATCGGTTTCGAGTGCCAGGGCAATTTTCAAAACCAAGGGTTTAATCCATCTTCTAATTTCAATCCCAACTCGAATTTTAATTCAATCGAAATTTCAACAAAACCCTGGTTTAATCGAGAATCAAAACTCGAATTTTTCCAATCCTACGCAAAAATTCAATCGAATTGGCCTTCCAATTCAAATTCTCAATTTCAAAGTCGGCCCACCAAATTCTATGCTCCAAATCTCCAAAACTCTCAAGGCCCCTCCCAACCTACAAATCTTGAAGCTAAGTTGGAGGAGCAAAGTAGATCGATGAAGAATCTTGAGAGACAAATTGGGCAACCAGGTGAGCAGCTTGGCTTCTAGACCCCAGGCAAACGCCAGTTTCACCGAGAAGAATCCAAAGGGTGGTCAAGTTGCTCAGCCGATTTGAACAAAGGCCCATGTCTTGACCTCGTGCCATCAATTCAATACGGTAAGGAGGAGGCCAAGGTGCAATGAATCTAAGGAGCGGTACTCAAGTTAGTGGTCCTTCCCATCCGAAACCACTAGCCCCTCCTCGCCATTGATAAGGCAGGAGGAGAAGCTGAGCACCTACACTCCCCTCAACTGCAAGAGAAAACTCAGGTGGCTGATCCCCTGAGAGGTGAAGAATTTGGTGATCCTCAAGTGGCTGATCCTTTGAGGACTGAAAAAGCAAGCGAAAGTCAGGAGGCCGATCCCCGACTCACCGAGAAATCAAAAAAAAGCTGCTTCGTTGGAAGGATCTCGAAGACAGAGTCACAAGCATCCTCGAAAAAGGTTTTCTCTGAGGATGACCTTAAGAAACTTCCTTTTCCACCGAGAAAGAGCAACATTCCCTTGATTGAGGATAAGAAGTACGAAAAGGTGCTAAACCTTTTGAAAAATACTCAGGTGAATCTTCCATTGTCGGATGTCTTAGTCGAGATGCCTAAGTATACAAAATTTATCAAGGATGTTGTGTCTTGAAAAGAAATTAGCAGAGGCATGGAAAGGCAGATTGGTGAGGATTGTTCCATGATTAATTATGGAAACTTACCAATTAAAAGAGGTGACCCTGCAAATTCGTGCTTACTGCTTTTGATGGGAGGGTCTAGTCTTCCCAAATTCTTTGTGTGATCTAGGTGCCTCTATAAGCCTTATGCCAATGTCTGTATGCAAACAATTTCGGTTTACAAAGTCTTCTAGAACCCACTACTATGAGTTTACAATTCATGGATAGATCCTCTAAGAAAGCTTCGGAATCCTAAAAGACGTTTTGGTTCAGATTGATCGATTTACCTTTCCAGCTTGATTGGTATGTTTTAGATATAGAGAAAGACGAAAACGTTCCGTTGATTCTAGGAAGACCTTTCTTATCTACAAACCCGAGCTCTCATCGACTGCGATGGTGGGCACGTGACTATCCGAGTTGGTGACCAAGAGGTGAGTTACAATGTCTTAAAGTCCATTCAAGTACCCTCTAGCCCTCCAACCGGTTTTTCCATTGATTATATGACGGATGATTTCACCGACTATATGGATAAGCAAGTCATGGCTGTAGAAGCAGAATATGAGCGATTAGTTGATAATCTGAATACTCATGGTAGGGTGAATCTGGATCAACTAGCAGCTGATTTTGAGGAAGAGCTGTTGGAAGGAGAAGCTTTGGCGGTGGGACCACAAAGTAAACTCAATGATATTGAGTTGAAAGGTGGAGATCTCAAGTCTAGTTTAGAAGACCCCCCTGCGGATTTGGTGTTGAAGCCGTTACCTAAACATCTTAAGTATGTGTTCTTAAGAGAAGGCGACAAGCTTCCTTTAATCATATCTCGCCAAGCTTTCCGTCTGAGAGGAAATGAAACTGATCAACGTCTTGAAGAAGAATGAAAAAGCTTTTGGTTGGCAAGTAGGAGATATCAGGGGAATATCTCCTGACATCTGCATGCACAAGATCAAGACGAATGAGGGCGCCAAGTGTGTCAGACAGCCCCAGCGAAGGCTTAACCCTCATATGCAAGAAGTCGTTAAAAAGGAAATCATTAAACTTCTGGACATGGGAATCATTTATGCCATCGCGGATAGTGAATGGGTTTCCCCGACTCAAGTAGTTCCCAAAAAGGGTGGAATTACAATTGAGAAGAATGAGAAGGGAGAGGAAATTGCATTGAGGCTTGTTACTGGTTACAGAGTCTGCATCGATTATCGAAAGCTCAATGAGGTAACCATGAAGGATCACTTTCCTTCCATTCATTGACCGGATGCTCGAGCGTCCTGGCGGGACACGATTTTATCTGTTTTCCTAGATGGATATTCGTGATATTTCCAGATACCCATTGATCCAAATGACCAAGAAAAGACCACCTTCACCGCCTTTATGGTACATTCGCCTACTGAGGCGAATGCCGTTCGGTCTCTCGCAATGCCCCAGCTACATTCCAATGATGTATGCTAGCCATCTTTGACGGGCTTGTAGAAAAGTGTATGGAGATTTTTATGGACGATTTTTCGGTTTTGGTGGTCATTTTTGATGATTGCCTTGACAATCTTGATCAGTGTTATCTAGATGTGTGGAAAAGAACCTAGTACTTAATTGGGAAAAATGCCATTTCATGGTAGATGAAGGAATAGTTCTTGGCCACAAGATCTCAAATGTAAGGGTATAGAAGTTGACAGGCAAAAGTAGAAGCTATCGAGAAGATGAGCTATCCTAAAAATGTGCGAAGTGAGAGGCTTTCTTGGACACGCCGGCTTCTACTGAAGGTTCATTCAAGATTTCTCCAAGATAGCCAAGCCCTGCCCACTTTACTAAAGGAAGACGTTGAGTTTATTTTTGATGAGAGCTGCAAGCAAGCGTTTGAAGAGCTTAAGGATCGTTTAATATCTCGCTCCGATTCTTATATCGCTTTGATCTGAACCTACCATTTGAGCTTATGTGCGACGCATCAAATTATCTTTGTTGGTGCTGTTTCTAGGGCAAAAGATCAAAGGAAAGTTCCACTTATCTATTACGCAAGCCACACATTGAACCCTCTCAAGTTAACTATACTACTATGAAAAGGAACTACTAGCCGTCGTCTTTGCTATGGACAAGTTTCAGAGTTACTTGTTAGGAGCTCAAGTGATCGTGTGGATCGATCACGCCGCCTTGCGTTACGATGACTAAGAAAGAGGCTAAACCGCGCCTACTACGTTGGATATTGACCCTACAAGAGTTTGACGCTCAAATTAAGGACAAAAGGGCGTTGAGAATGTAGTAGCGGATCATGTGTCTAGGATGTTAAATGAGGAAAAGAATGAACCGGATGATATAGATCTTTACTTTCCTCTAGAAAACATCATGTTGATCGATGGCCGCGCTCCCGATGTTCCATGGTATTCTTCCATTGTAAACTACCTTCATGGCCGTTATCTCGATCCGAGAGATGTCTTATCGAGAGAAGAAAAAGTTCTTCTCGGATTTAAAATATTTCGTTTGGGATGAACCTTATCTTTTCAAGATCTCAGTAAAGATGGTTTGCTTAGGAGATGTATTCCGTAATCCGAGCAACGTGACGTCATCGAGCAAAGGCCACAAAGGACCCACAGGAGGACACTTTGGTCCGTGGAAAACCGTTGCTAAGATATTTCAATCCGGTTTCTATTGGCCTCACGATCTTTAAAGATACGGAAGCTTTCAGTAAAGCTTGTGATAGGTGCCAAAGAACCGGTACTCGACAAGGCGTTTTGACATGCCTTTAAAACCCATCCTCGAATGCGAAGTCTTTGATGTATGGGGTATCGATTTTATGGGACCATTCCCATCATCTTGCGGTAATAAATACATCTTAGTCTGCGTGGATTACGTGTCTAAATGGGTGGAGGCCCAAGCCACTCCTCACAATGATCATAAGACGGTGATGAAATTTATAAAGAAGAATATTTTCGTGAGGTTTGGATGTCCACGTGCCTTGATCGATGATGAAGCGCACGCATTTCTAAACCGACCCCTGAGAAAGTTCTTGAGAAGTATGGTGTTCGTCATAAAAATTGGCACACCGTACCATCCTATGACTAGTGGTCGGTTTGAAAGGAGCAACCAGAGCATTAAGAAGATCCTGGAGAAGATCTGCATCATCATAGAAAGACTGGAGTCTAAAGTTGGATGATGTACTGTGGGCATATCGAACAGCCTATAAGACTCCCATGGGTACATCACCATATCAAATGGTCTACGGGAAACCATGTCATCTGCCTGTCGAGTTAGAGCATAGAGCTTATTGGGCTACAAAGTTTCTGAACTTTGATTCCCAATCTTGTGGGAAGCATCGACTACAGCAGTTACATGAGCTGGACGAATTCAGACTCCAGGCCTATGAAAGTGCCAGGGTTAGTAAAGATAAGATGAAGCTACTCCACGATGCTAAGATTAAGAAAAGAGAATTTCATGTCGGCGAACAAGTTCTTCTATATAATTCTAGGTTACATCTGTTTCCTGGAAAGTTAAGGACACGTTGGTCCGGCCCTTTCGAGATTCTCCAAATCATTCCGGGAGGCGTTCTAGAACTTCGTGGTTATAGTGGTGAACCGTTTCGAGTCAACGGTCAGAGGTGCAAACACTATATTGGTGAACCCAAAGAGACATCTTTGATTGTTAAATTTCTCGATATTCTCGGATGTGGGTGTACTCAGTGTCGAAGAATTTGACGAGTTATCACCCGACTTGTTCTCCGAGGATGACGGTAGTGATCCGTCTGAAGAAGTTCTAGCAGGTAGTGCTGATATGGAAGAGTTTGAGAGGGAGCGACAACTTAAACGTCATCAGAGGAGTCGGAGGAGAAAGAACACAACCATGGGGAAACTTAAGAAGGTTTGGAGAGCTTTCAAAGATTTCACCCCATGTGTGAGATGTTTGCTTCTGCAGCCACACTCTCATGATCGAGCTTACACGAGGTAGTGGCTGGCAGAAAAGTCAAATGGCCTGATCCAGGCTGAGTTTTAAACGGTGTCGAGCTAACGACATTAACCAAAAGCGCCACTAGGGGGCAACCTAGATATCGTTCTTTTAGTTGTTTTGTTTTATGCTTTGATAGTATTAGTATTTAAGTTTAGTTTATTCAGTTTTAGCCTTATTAAGTTTTTGTTTTTATCTGTCAGTTAGTTGTGCTTTCTAGATATGGATTTCGGTGTTCAGCCAGAGGAGTTACCTTTCCTTAGGAGGATCCCACTCATTACTGTAGATGACGGACCGGGAGGAACCATCGTTTTGCACGTAGATTTTGACATTAGTACCCGCGTCAAGACGGTCACCTATGTTCTCATTGTTCCCCGTTGTTCGGGAGGTGGAGACTTTACTACTGAGGAGTTACGGGCAGCTCTAGGACGTCCTTACACCATCCTCAATGATCCGATGCTGACAGATTTAGCGCTAGTGCTGCGAGCTGAGCACTTTCGAGGTGTTGATGTAGCTGGTGAGGACTGGGGTTTACAAGATGAGTATGACTTCCCTCCGGTGATTGACATGCTCCGCCGTCTCATTCGAGTGATCGATTGGTCGGACATTTATGATGACTAGCGTTCTTAGGATGTTTAAATCGAGCAAACGACGTAAAACAAAAGCGCTGAGTGGGAGGCAACCCACTGTTTTCCATCTGTTTTTATTTATTTTCTAGTAATTCTATGTACTTCATTTGATTTTTATTTGTATTTTTGAAGTTTTATAAAAGTTTAATAAGAAGGGCAAATTTTGAATTTGATTTGTATGGAAATTTTATAATTTTTTTGCACTTAAACTGCTTGGACGCCCGTCCAGAACTCTGGACGCCCGTCCGCCTTGACCAATTTTGGGACGAGCGTCCACTAAGCCTGGACGCCCGTCTGATTTATTCCCTCCAATCCTGTATGTGATTCAAACTCTTGGACGAGCGTCTAATGAACTGGACGCCCGTCTAGTTCATCCGTCTTTCCAGTGGACGCCCGTCCACTGAGTTGGACGAGCGTCCAACCTCTGTCTATATATACCCCTTCATCGAGTGAACCCTCACTTTTCAGAATTTCAAAAATCAAAAAACGGGTTCTCTCCCTCCTTTTGCCCTAAAATCGTCGATTCTACACCGTTTTGGGCGATTCAAAGTGCTACAGGCCGCCCTTGATACCCTCTCTTTGATTTTCATAGCCAAATCCCCAAAACACGATATTTTTGGAGAATCGACCCATTGCAAATCCGACTTTTTGAAAGAAAAATTTGATTTTGGAGGTCAATTTTGTGTTGTTTGGACTCGTTTTCACCTCAATCAACATCTACTCACCCTACTCGGTAAGTTAGTAACAACTTTTCTAGATTTCATTCACGTTTTTGTGAGTTCGATCTTTGGGTCGGCTCGTTTTCTTGAATGTCACCTTAATTTGTTTTTTTTTTTTTTTTTTTTTTTACGTTTTGGTGTTTCTTTCTGCTCTGCTTTTGGTGATGTGGTGTTGTGATGGGTGATGAATGGATTGTTTGGTGATGGTTATGGTGGTGGATGTGGTTTGGTTGTTTTGAAATCCCGCTTTGGATGTTAAACGGGTAACTTTTGTGCACATTAGGATTGTTTGGTTTAGACTAGGCGTGGAAATGGTTCATAAGAAGCGCAAACAGAAGAGGCATGGTAAGGAAGTGGCCCGGGAGGCGGGAAAAAGCGTAAAGAAATTGACCCTACCTTAGTTGATCCTAACCGGGTGTGAGTATTCGTGAGCAACCCCAGAGCCACCCCAAACTAGGGCAACCTTAAGAGATGAGCCAACTTCGGAGTCCGAGACCGATGATGATGTGCCTTTGAGTACGGATGCCTGAGTTCGAGAAGGTGGAGGTTCGCCTAGGGTCGAGGAAACTGCCGATGCTACCCGGGAGGAGGAGCCGGCTGTACCTGGGGCAGCCCCTCCTAGAAAGAAGTCTAAAACCGTTGCCCGATGCCATTGCCTCGTCGATTCGTGAACCCTGTGAGCCCATGAAGTTTATACTAAACACTACTTTTCAAGAAACATGTTGGTTGAGAGGGCTATTTTGGAGGCGAAGGTCGATCCGGGTTCGTTAAGTTGCTTAAGGATAGGAAATGGGAAGCTTTGATGACAATCCCGACTACCCCGGTGAATAGCTCCTAGTTCGGGAATTTTATGCAAACTGCTCGAAACCGACTTGGGACAAAGGTAGTCGTGGTTCGAGGGGTAGAAGTTCCTTTACACCGGAGGTGATTAACCGGAAATACAACTTAGCGGCTTTCGAGGTCGTCGGGATTATAAGGAGGAGATTGTGCATAGACAGAGTTTGGGACAGGATCCTTTGGAGGAATTGAGATTGAGAGTTTGCCCGGATGTGGCCTGGACGTTGAGACCGGGAGGAGACCGGAAGGAGTTGGTTACCACGACTGGACGGAGGATTGGAAGGTCCAGTGTCGATTCATTCATGTCGGTTGTTTCCTAAGAACAACTTGACACATTTTCATATAGTGACCTCGGGAATGTTGTATGCAGCGTTGACATTTGGTTTGAATGTGGATGTGGGATGTGGCATTGTATGACGAGATCTCGATCAATCGGAAGGTTTATACACGGAGCTTGATCGTCCCTCACTTGATCCACGCTTTGTGTCTCGATGCCGGTGTGCCTGAGTTTGGGGCGGATCATAAACCGAAGAACCCTAGGCCTTTACGAAGGAAAAGAGTAAGCCCTCGGGACATTCTCGAGCCGGAGGCACCTACGAAGCCTGGTTCGCCGGCAACACACTCGTGCATCCTCCTTCCTCCTTTATCTCCCGCCGCCGGATGCGCGGTTAAGCATGGCAAATAGTTTCCGGGAATGGCTCGGTGATATTCGGGATACACGAAACAACATTTTGACAACTCTTCATGCATCCGTGAAGGCCGGCAACCGAGGATGACAGGATCTTCAATCCGAGCTCCGTTGATTATCTCTTTGCCTTTGATGAGATTGAAGCGGTCATTGCGGATGTTCTACACGACTGAGTCATCTTCGATGAGGAGCGGCTGACTCGGCAGCTAGGGGCTACGAACCACCTTCTCGACCCTCCTCTCGATCCTCCAAATTTGATGATTCTGCGCACACCGAGCCAACCTTGATTTTATTTGTCTATTTTCACGTTGGTTGTTTTGTATTGACATTTTTACTTATACGGTTCATTGTAATTTTGATATTGCTACTATTTATTTTCAATGGATCATGTAAGCCATAAGGCGCGCGTACTTTCATTTCAACTGTGTTTCAACTTTCTGGATGTATTGTGTGCTCTCACTTTGCTTTATCTTTATTTTTGATATCTCTTTTCATGTTGGTATGACTCCCCGTTTTCCCCGAGATGGTTCCATGTTGTCTAAGATGTGCAGGTGTCTACATTGTCTGGTTACGCATTCTTGGTATCATTATGAAGGCTCCGGCCTGACCAACGATTCGAGTTTCGATTTAAATCAGCTAAGTCTTTTCCTTTTTCTTTCGTTTTGCACAACATGAGGACATGTTGATTTTTAAGTGTGGGGGAGGGGAATGTTTCGATATGTATCTACACATTTGCTTAATTCGTAATGTTTCTATGCAAATGAGCTAAAATTTTTGAAATTTTCCGACACTGTTGTTTTTGTTTTGTCCCGAGTAGGCAATTCGATTCAATGTTCGCTACTTTTATAGTCATTTAAGCTGTGTATCATATATTTGGTAAGTTAGATGTTTCACCTGACACTATTTTTCACGAGCCATAGTGAATGATGAGCTAATTTATAAAGTTATACCCCTTTTGGATTAGTGGTTTTTGATTTTCTCGTAAGTCATGTGCTTAGTGCTACGTGTGTATCGTGAGATTTATGATAGTTTGTATTTAGATCCGAAGTATGATATACTGTGAATATCTAAGGTTTGAATGTGATAAGTAACACGTAACTTATTGTCAAAGTGAAAAAGTTGAGTTAATATGAAATTATTGGGTGTGTCGAAAGCTAGTCGATGATTTGAGTGAGGTAGGGTATACCGCGTATGTCCTATACCACTATGATGACTAAAAGCTCACGACAGTCAGAAGAAGCTGCCTTATGATTGGAGTAAGGTAGGGTATTATCTCGAAATGTCCTATTCTGCTATGACAGGGCAAGAGCTCATTCTGATGTGTGTTTTAAGCGAAAAGTTAAATCAACTGGTAAAGTGTTATGAAATGTATATAAGACTAAGTTATCGTCTGCCTTATCCCCAGTATAAACTGACGGATATGTTGTAGGGATTATCCTCTGAGTATTTCAGAAAGGCCCTAGATATATTCGATCATTCTTTTCGGGATATATCACGTTTGTAGGGTGCATCTTATGAGTGTCCTTTATTACTAGTCTACAAGGGGGTATTAGCTAGTTTTGCTTTGAGTTTCTCGAGTTTGGATATAGTGGAAGTTTATTATGGCTATGCACACGCACAAGGGTGAACTTCTGATTTAGTGGATATGTGTTATGCACGTTTAGATGCCTGTTTTTCTCTCGAGCCTAACTTTTGTTTTGTTTTGCTCGGGACGAGCAAAAGCTTAAGTGTGGGGGAGTTGTTAAGGGTGAATTTATACGATTTATAACGCTATATTCTATGATATTTTTCCCCGTATTTGTACTAAATTGCATAAGAAACGAGGGTTTAATGGATATATTGAGCAAATGAGATTTTAAATGAGTTAATCGCAAACTTGGTTAATTTTGGCGTTTTAATTGTGATTTTATGATTATTTGAGCATTATTACATTTTGCGATGTTTTTATGTGTTATAGATACATGTTTGAGGCTCAAAAGATGATCAAAGGTTGATTAAGTTCGAGCTAATTGATGATAAAAGAGATAATGAAGAAGTGGGATAGAGATAGAAGAGATAAAGATCAATAAATCAAAATCGATCATATCAAATCAAGCGTCCGAATCTCCGTCCAAAGGGCGGGCGCCTGGTGTAATTGAACGAGCGTCCGGATGTCATCTTTGATTCAGGAAGTTTGGACGTTGGAGTGGACGCCGTCTGGACGAGCGTCTGGTCATGACTCGGCCCGATTCGAAGTTTTATTGAAGAGTGGACGGGCGTTCAAGGTTTCAGACGGGCGTCCGGTGGCCGACTTAGCGAAACCGACTTTAAAATCTATATATAGTCGGTTTGTTTTCCACAAAAATAATTCGTACACATTATTCAAAACCCTAAACCTAGGGGCGGCTTTAGGCTGCGTTTTCATCTTTTATTCCTATTTTTATGCTCTTAGTTTAGATTAAACACTAGTTACTTTTTATGCACTGTTTCCGCAAATTTGAGTTGCTGAGGATGTTCAGAGGCTAAAAGCTTCATCAAACGAGTATTGTGAAGCCGTCCAACAATTGTTGATTTCGTTTTCTTCGATTATACTGTGAGTTTTTAATAAAGGTTGTTTCTTATTCATGTTTAATTTGCTTTTATATCGGAAGATATGCATGTGTTGATTGTTTATTGTTGATGGAAGTCTTAATAAACCCTAGATCACCATGAATAAGAATAGTAACTCGAATCTATCATAACGGAAGTTAATAGAGTCTCGATTACTAGATTTTAAACACAAAGTTTGCACCTTCGGTTATTAAACGCGTTAATCTTACATCGGAAGATAGTAGATTGATAGATGAACTTTCTAAGGAATTAGGGTTCATGTTTAGGTGAGGTGAATCACAACCTTGAATAAAACGGCAATATAATCGAGATAGGAAATCAATGCTTGTTGGATAGGTGGATCAATCTCGTTTGCTCGTTATAAATTTGATTTAAATCCTTAAAAGCTTGAATTTGTCTAGTTAGTTTACTTTTATCCGCATCTTAGATTAGTCGCTTTAAATTGGTTCGCAGACCATGTATCTTTCCTGGCTTTAGATCATCTCTTCTCGTCGCTTTTACGCTTTAGTTAAGTTTAATTTACGATGATTCGCTTAGTTTTATCCGTTATTTAGCTTAGTAATCGTGACATAGGTTAGTTAGATAAAAACTAGAAACCACAATCGTTTAGTTCCCCGTAAGATCGACCCGGCATTAACCGCTATTACTACGATCCTTATACTTGAGGTTAACCGGATTATTACTTGTTTATTTTGTGTTGATAAAATCCGTGACAACCAATCGAATGAATGGAGTAACATTGCAAGCAGGGGCGGCTCCACCCACAAGCTTGTGGGTGCGGCCGACCCCCTAAAATAAATTTTTTTTTTTTTAACAACAGTGGAGATTTTTTTTAATAAACGCATATCTATGTGTAACTGACCCCCTTATTTTTATGTATTGACCCCCTATTTTTTATCTGTTACTCTATAATTACATGTACAGAGGTAAATATACAAATATATGTGTGATACGGGAAAAAATTGATAAATTTCCGACCCCCTTGTCAAAATTCCTGCAGCCGCCCCTGATTGCAAGCATTAAAGTAACTTGTAGTCCAGCCATTGGTAATCCAGGGCACATTCTCCGTCCACTTCCAAAAGGTATAAATTCAAAATCATTCCCTTTAAAGCCAACTGCAACGTTTAAGAATCTCTCTAGTTTGAACATTGATGGGGTCACGTCCCATTGCCCAAACATTGACGTAAACTTGAGCATCTTTGGGTATAGTGTAATTCATCAATTGACACGTTTTGGACGCTCAGTGAGGTAGCAGCAATGACCCGGGTGGGTGTAGCCTAAGTGTTTCTTTAACACATGCTTGAAGATAAGATAGTTTTACTACATGCGACTATTTTACTAAGTTAATAACACTAACTTCTTTGTCTAATTCTTGAATAACATTCTTCATGGATTCTGGGTTCTTTATTAACTCATCCATTGCTCATTCAATAGTTGAAGTAGTGGTGTCTGTGCCATTTGAAATCAGTTCCTGTTGATTGATGAAGCAATACGACAACAACTTTAGTATGTTTAGGTGTCCTCACTCAGGGAATGAAAAAGTGTAACATTGCAACCTAATTAATAACCATGGATACGTTGATACGACGAAACACGATCCCAAGGACATGAACTCCATTACTAGTATGTATGCGTGTGTGTATATATGACGGAAATACAAAATATATATCTTTGGGTAAAAATAGTTTTTATTTTGTATACTTCTATTTTTGTCTCTTACGATCATAACCCCGTCAAAATACTCAGTAGGTCGGGTTATTTTTACAAAAGGTCGGGTTAATTTTCATGAGGCCCGAGCTATTATTCATTGATGTTGAACTAAAATAACACGTCCTGAGCAAACTTTTCACTCGGCCGGGCTAAAAGCTCCTGTCCTGCATATCCATTTTTTTTTTTTTTTAACATAACAGCGTCCTGCTAATATATATTTTAATATAACAAATTGCAAAACCCTTTTCCGTTCAACATCTGAAAAAAAAACGTTTCCGTTCCTCATCGGCAGCCGAATTCTTCTTCTTCCACCCTATAAGCCGCCATCAGACACACCAAACCACCACCGGAAGCTACCTCTACCACCCGGGGCTCTATTGCCTCCTCTCTTCCCTCTCCCTCCCTTCCTCCCTCTTCCTCCTCAATCTATGTCAAATTACAGACTCGAAAGAAAAGAAATGGATGAAGAAGATGAGGCCGATGGTTTGGTAGGACGCAGGAGGATTTTACAGATGACTGAACTTTTGTATTTAGAAATGGAGCAGAGATCATGAGGGATACTTTTTAATTTTTGATATAATGTAAATTAATTGCTGATTTGTAAAAATAAAATAAAATAAAATAAAAAGCTATGCAGGACCGGAGCTTTTAGCGCGGCCGAGTGAGAAAATTTAGTCATGACGTGTCATTTTAGTCCGGCCTCATGACAATATATCACGGCCCAAATGAAAAATTATCCGTCCTACCGATTATTTTGACGGGTTATGATTGTAAGAATTAAAAATAAGGGTATACAAAAAGAATTATTTTTACCCAAAGTATATATTTTCAATTCCCTCATATATTAACATAATCCGAATATAGTTACCAGAATTATTATGTGTATCTGAGGATCGGTGAATTTGTTTAGGCGGAGAACATCCAGAAAGTCATTCCGGCTAAAATGAATGCTTGCAGCGGCCTTTCTTCTTTCTTTTAGGATCGGCTCGTGAATCGCGTGAACCTTCATTCTCATCTTCAATAAACATCTCCTTATACCTTGGAGATCGAATCGGGTCAAAATCGGGTATAATTCAGCTATATTTGGAGCAATAGCTTTATTAGCCATCTTTCTTAATAAATCACTCATCTCACCATCAAATCCAATAATAGGATCACAAGATAACAGCACATTGCTCGACATATTGAAATAAGTTACAAACACCAATGCCCCAACATTCACTACTTCTTCTCCTCCATCATTTTGACCTTTGATATGGTCAATCATTTCAAACATCTTCTTCTCTCTCATGCATGATTGAGCATCTAATGCTTTCGTCGAGAAAAGCTCAGCTCAACAAAAGGTTCACAGTAGTTTCCATCTTTCATTGCATGTCACTACAAGAAAACTGGTTTAAAGGGACAAACTTTAAAGGGACGACCGTCCCTTTAAATACATTTTTTGGGACGACAAAGTCGTCCCGTTAAATGAATTCAAACATAGTCAAAGTTTTGGGTGGTTTTTTTGGAGGGAAACTTTAAAGGGACGACAATGTCGTCCCAAAAAATAAAATATTAACCCTACCGTGCCAGCTTGGATTTCCACGTGGACAAGACTATTTAAAGGGACGACAAGACTATTTAAAGGGACGACAATGTCGTTCCATTAAACATTTTCAGAAAATAATATCTTATGTACAAGAAATTATAAAATTTTTGTTTTTAGGGACGACAATTGTCGTCCCTTTAAAGGAAATTATATTTTTTTTTAATATAAAACTTTATGTTAATAAATAATATTCAATTTATTATAAAATTCATGTTTAAAGGGACGACAATGTCGTCCCATTAAACATTTTTCAGAAAATAATATCTTATGTACAAGAAATTATAAAATTTTTGTGTTTAGGGACGACAATTGTCGTCCCTTTAAAGGAAATTATATTTTTTTAATATAAAACTTTATGTTAATAAATAATATTCAATTTATTATAATATTCTAATAAACATTGCGTTAAAATATAAAATTCATTATTTTTTATAAAAATTCCTTTATCGAACGATAATACAGGTGATTTTGATAATACTCTCTACTATAGATTGTCAGTTCGTTATCGAAGGATTTATTTGAATTTCGGGGTTCGTTAATAAGCGATTGATCTCAATCACGAGATCCGACATTTTTATCGAGTGAATGAGTTAACAAATGTGGTTCGTTATCGAAGCGATCGATTTGAATCCCGGGTTCGTTATCGAAATTTAATGAGTTAGATCGTTATCGATCATTGTGATAGTACTATCTACTATGTCTCGATGGATCGCTATCGAGCGAAGGAGTTAAAAGTCGGGGATCGTTATTAAGAGATCGATTTGAATCTTGGGGTTCGTTATCGAGCGAATGAGTTAGATCGTTATCGATCATTGTCTCGATGAATCGTTATCGAGCGAAGGAGTTAAGAGTCGGGGATCGTTATTAAGAGATCGATTTGAATCTCGGGGTTCGTTATCGAGCGAATGAGTTAAATCATTATCGATCATTGTGATAGTACTATCTACTATGGCTCGATCGATCGTTATCGAGCGAATGAGTTAACAGTCGTGGTTCGTTATTGAGCGATCGATTTGAATCTCATGATTCGTTATCGAGCGAATGAGTTACATCGTTATCGATCATTGTGATAGTACTATCAACTATGTCTCGATTGATCGTTATCGAGCGAAGGAGTTAAGAGTCGGGGATCGTTTTTAAGAGATCGATTTGAATCTCGGGGTTCATTATCGAGCGAATGAGTTACATCGTTATCGATCATTGTCTCGATGGATCGTTATCGAGCGAAGGAGTTAAGAGTCGGGGATCGTTATTAAGAGATCGATTTGAATCTCGGGGTTTTATCGAGCGAATGAGTTAGATCGTTATCGATCATTGTGATAGTACTATCTACTATGGCTCAATCGATTGTTATCGAGCGAATGAGTTAACAGTCGTGCTTCGTTATCGAGCGATCGATTTGAATCTCGGGGTTCGTTATCTAGCAATCGAATTTAATCCAAGGGTTCGTTATCGAGCGAATGAGTTAGATCGTTATCGATCATTGTGATAGTACTATCTACTATGTCTCGATGATCGTTATCGAGCGAAGGAAGAGTCGGGGATCGTTATTAAGAGATCGATTTGAATCTCGGGGTTCGTTTTCGAGCGAATGAGTCACATCGATATCGATCATTGTGATAGTACTATCTACTATGTCTCGATGGATCATTATCGAGCGAAGGAGTTAAGAGTCGGGGATCGTTATTAAGAGATCGATTTGAATCTCGGGGTTCGTTATCGAGCGAATGAGTTATATCGTTATCGAGCTAATGAGTTAACGATGCGGCTTCCGTTATCGAGCGATTGATTTGAATCTTGGGGTTCGTTATCGAGCAATCGATTTGAATCTAAGGGTTCGTTATCGAGCGAATGAGTTAGATCGTTATCGATCATGGTGATAGTACTATCTACTATGTCTCGATGATCGTTATCGAGCGAAGGAAGAGTCGGGGATCGTTATTAAGAGATCAATTTGAATCTTGGGGTTCGTTTTCGAGCGACTGAGTTACATCGATATCAATCATTGTGATAGTACTATCTACTATGTCTCGATGGATCATTATCGAGCGAAGGAGTTAAGAGTCAGGGATCGTTATTAAGAGATCGATTTGAATCTCGGGGTTCGTTATCGAGCGAATGAGTTATATCGTTATCGAGCTAATGAGTTAACAGTCGTGCTTCGTTATCGAGCGATTGATTTGAATCTTGGGGTTCGTTATCGAGCAATCGATTTGAATCTAAAGGTTCGTTATTGAGCGAATGAGTTAGATCGTTATCGATCATTGTGATAGTACTATCAACTATGTCTCGATTGATCGTTATCGAGCGAAGGAGTTAAGAGTCGGGGATCGTTTTTAAGAGATCGATTTGAATCTCGGGGCATTATCGAGCGAATGAGTTACATCGTTATCGATCATTGTCTCGATGGATCGTTATCGAGCGAAGGAGTTAAGAGTCGGGGATCGTTATTAAGAGATCGATTTGAATCTCGGGGTTTTATCGAGCGAATGTGTTAGATCGTTATCGATCATTGTGATAGTACTATCTACTATGGCTCAATCGATTGTTATCGAGCGAATGAGTTAACAGTCGTGCTTCGTTATCGAGCGATCGATTTGAATCTCGGGGTTCGTTATCTAGCAATCGAATTGAATCCAAGGGTTCGTTATCGAGCGAATGAGTTAGATCGTTATCGATCATTGTGATAGTACTATCTACTATGTCTCGATGATCGTTATCGAGCGAAGGAAGAGTCGGGGATCGTTATTAAGAGATCGATTTGAATCTCGGGGTTCGTTTTCGAGCGAATGAGTCACATCGATATCGATCATTGTGATAGTACTATCTACTATGTCTCGATGGATCATTATCGAGCGAAGGAGTTAAGAGTCGGGGATCGTTATTAAGAGAAAGATTTGAATCTCGGGGTTCGTTATCGAGCGAATGAGTTATATCGTTATCGAGCTAATGAGTTAACAGTCGTGCTTCGTTATCGAGCGATTGATTTGAATCTTAGGGTTCGTTATCGAGCAATCGAATTGAATCTAAGGGTTCGTTATCGAGCGAATGAGTTAGATCGTTATCGATCATGGTGATAGTACTATCTACTATGTCTCGATGATCGTTATCGAGCGAAGGAAGAGTCGGGGATCGTTATTAAGAGATCAATCTCGGGGTTCGTTTTCGAGCGACTGAGTTACATCGATATCAATCATTGTGATAGTACTATCTACTATGTCTCGATGGATCATTATCGAGCGAAGGAGTTAAGAGTCAGGGATCGTTATTAAGAGATCGATTTGAATCTCGGGGTTCGTTATCGAGCGAATGAGTTATATCGTTATCGAGCTAATGAGTTAACAGTCGTGCTTCGTTATCGAGCGATTGATTTGAATCTTGGGGTTCGTTATCGAGCAATCGATTTGAATCTAAAGGTTCGTTATCGAGCGAATGAGTTAGATCGTTATCGATCATTGTGATAGTACTATCAACTATGTCTCGATTGATCGTTATCGAGCGAATGAGTTAAGAGTCGGGGATCGTTATTAAGAGATCGATTTGAATCTCAGGGTTCATTATCGAGCGAATGAGTTACATCGTTATCGATCATTGTCTCGTTGGATCGTTATCGAGCGAAGGAGTTAAGAGTCGGGGATCGTTATTAAGAGATCGATTTGAATCTCGGGTTTGTTATCGAAATAATGAGTTAGATCGTTATCGATCATTGTGATAGTACTATCTACTATGGCTCAATCGATTGTTATCGGCGAATGAGTTAACGATGCGTAGCCGTTATCGAGCGATCGATTTGAATCTCGGGGTTCGTTATCTAGCAATCGAATTGAATCCAAGGGTTCGTTAGCGAGCGAATGAGTTAGATCGTTATCGATCATTGTGATAGTACTATCTACTATGTCTCGATGATCGTTATCGAGCGAAGGAAGAGTCGGGGATCGTTATTAAGAGATCGATTTGAATCTCGGGGTTCGTTTTCGAGCGAATGAGTCACATCGATATCGATCATTGTGATAGTACTATCTACTATGTCTCGATGGATCATTATCGAGCGAAGGAGTTAGAGTCGTCGGATCGCGTTATTAAGAGATCGATTTGAATCTCGGGTTCGTTATCGAGCGAATGAGTTATATCGTTATCGAGCTAATGAGTTAACAGTCGTGCTTCGTTATCGAGCGATTGATTTGAATCTTAGGGTTCGTTATCGAGCAATCGAATTGAATCTAAGGGTTCGTTATCGAGCGAATGAGTTAGATCGTTATCGATCATGGTGATAGTACTATCTACTATGTCTCGATGATCGTTATCGAGCGAAGGAAGAGTCGGGGATCGTTATTAAGAGATCAATCTCGGGGTTCGTTTTGGCGATCGAGTTACATCGATATCAATCATTGTGATAGTACTATCTACTATGTCTCGATGGATCATTATCGGCGAAGGAGTTAAGAGTCGTGATCGTTATTAAGAGATCGATTTGAATCTCGGGGTTCGTTATCGGCGAATGAGTTATATCGTTATCGAGCTAATGAGTTAACAATGGTTAGCCGTTATCGGCGATTGATTTGAATCTTGGGGTTCGTTATCGAGCAATCGATTTGAATCTAAAGGTTCGTTATCGAGCGAATGAGTTAGATCGTTATCGATCATTGTGATAGTACTATCAACTATGTCTCGATTGATCGTTATCGAGCGAATGAGTTAAGAGTCGGGGATCGTTATTAAGAGATCGATTTGAATCTCAGGGTTCATTATCGAGCGAATGAGTTACATCGTTATCGATCATTGTCTCGTTGGATCGTTATCGAGCGAAGGAGTTAAGAGTCGGGGATCGTTATTAAGAGATCGATTTGAATCTCGGGGTTTGTTATCGAGCGAATGAGTTAGATCGTTATCGATCATTGTGATAGTACTATCTACTATGGCTCAATCGATTGTTATCGAGCGAATGAGTTAACAGTCGTGCTTCGTTATCGAGCGATCGATTTGAATCTCGGGGTTCGTTATCTAGCAATCGAATTGAATCCAAGGGTTCGTTAGCGAGCGAATGAGTTAGATCGTTATCGATCATTGTGATAGTACTATCTACTATGTCTCGATGATCGTTATCGAGCGAAGGAAGAGTCGGGGATCGTTATTAAGAGATCGATTTGAATCTCGGGGTTCGTTTTCGAGCGAATGAGTCACATCGATATCGATCATTGTGATAGTACTATCTACTATGTCTCGATGGATCATTATCGAGCGAAGGAGTTAAGAGTCGGGGATCGTTATTAAGAGATCGATTTGAATCTCGGGTTCGTTATCGGCGAATGAGTTATATCGTTATCGAGCTAATGAGTTAACGATATGTGTAGCCGTTATCGAAATGATTGATTTGAATCTTAGGGTTCGTTATCGAGCAATCGAATTGAATCTAAGGGTTCGTTATCGAAATTAATGAGTTAGATCGTTATCGATCATGGTGATAGTACTATCTACTATGTCTCGATGATCGTTATCGGCGAAGGAAGAGTCGGGATCGCGTATTAAGAGATCAATCTCGGGGTTCATTTTCGAGCGACTGAGTTACATCGATATCAATCATTGTGATAGTACTATCTACTATGTCTCGATGGATCATTATCGAGCGAAGGAGTTAAGAGTCAGGGATCGTTATTAAGAGATCGATTTGAATCTCGGGGTTCGTTATCGAGCGAATGAGTTATATCGTTATCGAGCTAATGAGTTAACAGTCGTGCTTCGTTATCGAGCGATTGATTTGAATCTTGGGGTTCGTTATCGAGCAATCGATTTGAATCTAAAGGTTCGTTATCGAGCGAATGAGTTAGATCGTTATCGATCATTATGATAGTACTATCAACTATGTCTCGATTGATCGTTATCGAGCGAATGAGTTAAGAGTCGGGGATCGTTATTAAGAGATCGATTTGAATCTCAGGGTTCATTATCGAGCGAATGAGTTACATCGTTATCGATCATTGTCTCGTTGGATCGTTATCGAGCGAAGGAGTTAAGAGTCGGGGATCGTTATTAAGAGATCGATTTGAATCTCGGGGTTTGTTATCGAGCGAATGAGTTAGATCGTTATCGATCATTGTGATAGTACTATCTACTATGGCTCAATCGATTGTTATCGAGCGAATGAGTTAACAGTCGTGCTTCGTTATCGAGCGATCGATTTGAATCTCGGGGTTCGTTATCGAGCAATCAATTTGAATCTAAGGGTTCGTTATCGAGTGAATGAGTTAGATCATTATCGATCATTGTGATAGTACTATCTACTATGTCTCGATGATCGTTATCGAGCGAAGGAAGAGTCGGGGATCGTTATTAAGAGATCGATTTGAATCTCGGGGTTCGTTTTCGAGCGAATGAGTTACATCGATATCGATCATTGTGATAGTACTATCTACTATGTCTCGATGGATCATTATCGAGCGAAGGAGTTAAGAGTCGGGGATCGTTATTAAGAGATCGATTTGAATCTCGGGGTTCGTTATTGAGCGAATGAGTTATATCGTTATCGAGCTAATGAGTTAACAGTCGTGCTTCGTTATCGAGCGATCGATTTGAATCTCGGGGTTCATTATCGAGCAATCGATTTGAATCTAAGGGTTCGTTATCGAGCGAATGAGTTAGATCGTTATCGATCATTGTGATAGTACTATCAACTATGTCTCGATTGATTTTTATCGAGCGAAGGAGTTAAGAGTCGGGGATCGTTATTAAGAGATCGATTTGAATCTCGGGGTTCATTATCGAAATTAATGAGTTACATCGTTATCGATCATTGTCTCGATGGATCGTTATCGGCGAAGGAGTTAAGATTCGGGGATCGTTATTAAGAGATCGATTTGAATCTCGGGGTTTGTTATCGAAATAATGAGTTAGATCGTTATCGATCATTGTGATAATACTATCTACTATGGCTCGATCCATTGTTATCGGCGAATGAACGAAAGCAACGATGTGTGGTTCGTTATCGAAATGATCAATTTGAATCTTAGGATTCGATATCGCGAATGAGTTAGATCGTTATCGTTATCGAAGAAAATAGTGTTATATATATATATATATATATATATATATATATATATATATATATATATATATATATATATATATATGAACGAAAATATAATATTAAGGTATTTAATCATAAAAATGTAATATTAGAGTTCATAAAATTATTTTTTTATAAAAATTTATTTAAAGGGACGACATTTTCGTCCCTTTAAACAAAAAGTCAGAATTTTTATGAAATTTGGGAGGGAAAATTTGCCAAAACATTTTTTGGGTTTAAAGGGACGACTTTGTCGTCCCTTTAGACTAAATTGTCGTCCCTTTAAACAAAAACTCAAAAATTGTATGAAATTTTGGAGGGGAAAATTTGGCCGCCAAATTTTTTTTTGGTTTAAAGGGACGACATTGTCGTCCCTTTAAAGATTATGTCGTCCCTTTAAACAAGACAATCGATAATATAATCTGCAAATCATTTTTCCTCTCTTTCTTCTATTTTTCTTCTTCTCGTTTTTCCTCAAATATTTCCGCGATTCCACCAAATTTCCGCGATTGTTTACGATTTCAACAACCAATCACCTCTAATCTCATCCATAAACTTAGGTAAACCAATTTTCATCTTATTTTCGTCAAATATTTCCTCTCTTTCAATCTCTTTCTTCTTCCTTGGCATAGCTCCGGCGATTTGGGCGAATTTGGGGTGATTTCCGGCGATTCTTCACCATTTTCAACGAAAACATGTCTAATTTCATCTCAATCAAAGGTGAATCATCTTTTCTTATTATTTTCGTCAATTTCTTCCATTATTTTTGCAAAATACAACATGCTTGTGTGTGTGTAAATGCAATTATTGTGTTAAAGTTTGAAGTTATCATGTTGTGGGTTAAGGTTTCAAATGGGCTCGATTCGGTTCATCCCAATGGGTTCAATTCGGTTTATAGGAAGGTTCAATTCGGTTTCAAATTTACCATTTTTGCTTTTTGGTTATAATGGTAGGGTTCGATTCGGTTTATTGGAGGGTTCGGTTCGGTGTTATAATGGTAGGGTTCGATTCGGTTATATGGGAGGGTTCGACAATTAGGTTGGATAGTTGTAGTATGATTAGTAATGAGTTATTGATTCGTTTATTTTGGATTATATTTTTGATTTTCGTTTGAGTTAGTAGTTAACATTGGTGTGTGTGTGTGTATAAATGCAATTGTAGTTAAAACTATAGTGAGGATGTGTGCCATTTGTGTACATGGTTGGGTTCGTTTTATGGAGGGTTCGATTCGGTTAGATGACGGTAGTAACAAGTTACAAGTTCAAACCGAGATTGTGTTGTATAGAGTTGATGCTAGTAGTGTATGAGTATGGTGTAGTTTGGATTTGGATTTGGACTTGCATTGAGTTGTGCCATTTTCTAATGAATGAAAAATTTGTGTGTTGTGCCATTTTTTGAATGAGTTGAATGTTATTCTAATTAAACGAGGTGAATGAAACGAGCGTGAAAGTTTAATATTCAGTACATGAGATATGGAGCAGAAGAGAGTAGATATATCACCATTGAATGTGTAGAAAAGGCAAGTGAAGTCATTTATGCAAATCATGTATGCAATTGAGTGGTTAGCGTCGATCATGGAAATAATGTATGCAAATCTTCTTGTTTACAATATTGTAGAGTTTTCAGATGATGTGCTGGTGGGCGCAAATCTTCATTCGTGTTTTTGTTTGACATTTTAGTTGGAGAATTTGGATCCTTTAGTAAGGCGAGCTATTGTTGTTTGCGTCTCATAGCCTCGATCTTCAAGGTGATTTTCTCTGCTTTAGATTGAAGTTCTTATGATGAATTCAATTGAAAAAGAACTAAAATTGCTTCTCCCAGGGAAGATATCTTTATATCACTAGTCAGTTTCTTTTTCATCGCAATACGTCTAATAGCAAATTGAATTTGTTAACATCATATGCTTTTGATTTTCTGAGTATTCTCTCTAAGTTATACATGTTTCTCCAGATAGGTATCGTTTCATTCCTGAAAGCATCGATTCAAAGCTTCTTCCTTTTCAGCGAGACGGTGTTAGGTTTGTAGAAATATAGTTTTGATATTTTTTGAAGTTTGTACGAGATAGTATGCTCTTTCAAAAAAAATGTATGCTCTTTCTAAACCCTTACTGTGTTCTCTTACTCTGATTTCCTTTCATATAAGGGATTGTTGGTAAAATGGGCATTGAGTCTATGAATGGTTGAGTTTTTTTTTTAAAACATTACAGTGTTGAATTTGTTTATTTTCTTAAGGTTGTATATGATAAAGTTACGGATAGGAGTCGTGGCTTTGCATTAGCAACAATGGGCAGTGTGAAAGAAGCCAAAGAGGCTATACGAATGTTCGACGGATCTGTAAGTTTCTTCACCATTTCTCAAGTTGTCATTTCTCTAGTGTAATTTGTGTTGCTAAATTACTTCTTTAAAGTTCATTGTAAATTGGTGCTTAAGTTTATCTTCAAAAGTTTAGAAATATAATTAAATTGGTACTAAATTACTTCTTTTTTGTTTTGAATCTCCTATTTTAAAATATATTTTATGGGTTCATTCAATATTTTTTTTCCTATTTTAAAATATATTTTTTTCGGTTTTTAAATGAATTTCTTGAATTTTTATAAAATTATTAAATGAATTTCTGGAATTTTTATAATTTTTTTTTCCCAAATATGTTTTAAGGGACGACATATGTCGTCCCTTTAAATGGTTTTTTAATAAAAAAAATTATTTTTTTCGTATTAAACTTTATTATAAAAATTAAATGTATAATCTTTTAAGGGACGACATTGTCGTCCCTTTAAATGGGTTTTTATAAAAAAATTATTTTTTTCGTATTAAACTTTATTATAAAAATTAAATGTATAATCTTTGAAGGGACGACATTGTCGTCCCTTTAAATATTTTTAATAGATAAATTAAATTTTTTCCTCATAAATTTTTTTTAATAAAATAAAATGAATTATATTTAAAGGGACGACATTGTCGTCCCTTAAAAATAATAAATGTCGTGACGTTGAAATTTCTTAGAAAAGTCCGTGCCACGTCAGCATACCTTTAAAGGGACGATTTTGTCGTCCCTTCAAAGGAGTCCGTTGTTTAAAGGGACAAAGCAGAAGGGACGTCTTTATAGGGACGACTTGTCGTCCCTTTAAACCTTTGATGGGACGACAAAGGCTTTAAAGGGACGACAAAATGTCGTCCCTTTAAACAAGTTTTCTTGTAGTGTGTCTCAGTCCAGCTAATGGAGGAGATATTCATTTTCTCTGGATCATTAAAAGACTTGGGAATATATAGCACAGATAAAACCCGATCATGGGTTTTGAGGATTTCTTTCGCAGCTGCTAGTGATGATGCTACAACTTTTAATCGTGACTTAAACTATGCTACCGAAGTCTGGCGTGAAAGCTATGGTCTGGCGTTCGTTTGGGGCAGCAGCAGAGTTGATCAGCCTGCTGAAACTGTGTCTGTCGGTAAACAGCAGAGTGGAGTCTGCTGGTCCAGGTTAACGGCAGAGTGAAGTCTGCTGGTCCAGGTTAACGGAAGAGTGGAGTCTGCTGGTTCACAGCAGACTTGAGGAACACATCTGCATTGCTTTTCATATTCGGTGAAGTTACTCCTGGGTATTTAAGTCATTTACTGGGTTGACTGATTAGCCGGTTAGGGTTTGATTCGCAGGGCTATAAATACCATCTGTAGTTGCATGTAACTTGTAACTTTCTCGTGATAATAAAATAAGTCTCTTTTGTCCGTGGAGTAGTCGGCATATTGCCGGAAACCACGTTAAATCTGTGTTCTTCTTATTTCTGTGTTTGTTTATTTGTTAATTGTTTATCTTTACTCATAATCACCATCACTTCTGGATCGATCCGTAATAACAAACTGGTATCAGAGAGCCCAGGTTCATCAAGAAATATGTTTATCTGTTGAAAGCAAGGTAGATTGGCACCAAAGTCATAATTGACGCTAGGTTTTGGGATCTACGCAAGCTTTTCTGATGAGAAATATGTCGGCATTAAACGTTAAGATTGAGAAGTTTACAGGAAGAAACAGTATTAGTCTGTGGCAGATCAAGATGCGTGCTTTGTTGAAACAACAGGGATTATAGGGTCCTCTGTCACAATCAATAGAAGGAAGTACTGCTGAGAGAGTCAGTCTGGAGGAGAAAGCACATTCAAGAATTATGTTGTGCTTGTCAGATGATATTATCACAGAGGTTGCTAAAGAGGACACAACAGAGAAGCTGTGGTCCAAGCGTGAGAGTTTGTACATGACAAAGTCTCTTATTGAAGCAACGTCTGTTTAGTTTAAGGATGCATGAGGGCACTCAACCGAGGGATCATCTAGATCAGTTAAACACAATATTGCTTGATCTAAGGAATATTGATGTAAAGATTGAAGATGATGATGCAACATTGATCCTACTTGTTTCATTGCCTGCATCATATGAGAACTTTGTGTTGTCCTTTATTGTTGGAAAGGACTCAGTGTCATTGGAGGATGTGAGATCATCACTTCATGCTCGAGAGCTGCGCCATAAGGCATCTGGTTCTGGTGCATACAATCAGTCTGCTGGGTTGGTGGCCAATGGAGTCATTAGGGGATCAGGGAATTCTGGAAAGAAGAAATCCAAGAAGAATTTCAAGGGACCCAAGGCTAAGGATGTCTGTAATTACTGAAAGGAGCAGGGGCATTGGAAAAATGAATGTCCAACGAGGAAAAAGCAGCAGGGTACTCAGCCGGGTACAGTTGCTTTGGTAGAACAAGACACCAACTCTGAAGAAGATCTGGCTTTAGCAGTTTCAGAGTCAGCAGGGCACATGGATGTGTGGATTCTGGACACTGGGGCATCTTATCATGTGTGTCCTAATAGGGAGTGGTTTTCAACTTATCAGCAGGTGGATGGAGGCCATATTGCTATGGCTAATAGCAAGGTCTGCAAAATAGTTGGGATTGGATCAATCCAGCTGAGGACACGTGATGGTAAATTCTGCACACTGAAGGAGGTTAGGCATGTTCCAAAAATGACAAAGAATTTGATATCACTTAGTCTTTTAGATAGCAAATGGTTCAAGTTCAGGGGTGAAGGTGGAGTGGTGAATGTCTATAAGGATTCAGCTATGATTCTGAAGGGTGTCAGGCATGGGACATTGTACATACTACAAGGGCCTTGATGTGATTCCCAATGAAGAAACTTTATGAAATTTGGTTATAGTCTTTTATTTATTTTTAGTTATGTTTTATTATCCCACATTGATTAATTAGTCTTTTATTTTTGTTATTATTTTTTATTTATGGTTTTTTTGTCCCACATTGCTAAATTGACAATTGGTCTTGAAGTCTGTAGCCTATATAAAGGCAAATAGAGTCATTGTAACAGGGGGACAAAATTTTGATAAATATATTTTATTTGAAGCTTTTAAAGCTTTGATGAGTTTTCTCACGTTGGTGCTTGGTGGATTCCGACACCGTTGTTTGGTGGATTCCAGACGGAACTTATCAAGGTTCTGAACAGACCTTGTGGCGTTCGTATTCCAAGGTTTTTAGATACGGGTTATCTAAGGGTTGAGGTCATACCAAGGTTCTTAGTTACGAGTTAGCTACGGGTCGCGGTGCTCGTTTTATTGGTGCCTTCAGAAGGTCTTTCAGCAATTTCGGGTCTGATTCGGTCACGGATCATATCAGTTGGTATCAGAGACAGACACTAACGGTATTCAAATATCCCTTGTTTTTTTTTTTAGTATACATCTGTGTTCTTGCATATTCATTAAAAAAAAATCCCTGCAAATTCCTTTCATCCGTTGTTTTCCTTTTCTTATAAAAAAAAGAAAGAAATTCCAGTCATTCGGGGTTCTTGCGTTCCTTATTAGAAAAAAAAAAAAAAAAAAAAAAAAAAAAAAAAAAAAAAAAAAAAAAAAAAAATTCTCTTGCGTTTTCCCCTTTTCTTTCTTAAAAAAATAAATCAGCGCGCTTCATTGTCTTGCTGCCGAATTTGACTGTGTTGCCAATGTTGCCTATGTTGCCCTATTAGATTTTTCTGATTGTCTTAAAAAAATAAAAAAATTATTTTCCTGCAAATCCTATTCCAGCTGTAATATATACTACATTTTTCCCAACTGCTACTATTTCAAACGTGTTCGGCCAAAAAAAAAAAAAAATGGAAAATTAGGGATAAGGACACAATCTGGAATATTTTTAAGTAACAGGACAACTACATATTTTTTATAGGGAGAAGGACAACTGCTTAATTTTTATAGCGAGAAGGACAAACAGTGAATCCCGAAAATCAGTGAATCTTCCCAGTGAATCCCGAAATCAGTGAATTTTGACAATGAATCCCGAAAATCAATGAATCTCGACAATGAATTTTGAAAATTAGTGAATTTCGACAGTGAATTTAAACAGTGAATTTTGAACACAAGTGAATTTCGACAGTGAATAAATAGTTTTGTCCTTTATACAAAAGTTTCAAAAAACTGTCATTCTACTCAATTGATGAAATATTTCTGTCCTTCTCCATCATTCCCCAAAAAAACAAAAAAACAAAATAAAATTATTGCCGAATATTTTTGTTGGTCATTCTGGAGATCTTGAAAAATGTCGAAAGAGCTCTCTAAGGGAGAGGATAATTCTCGTGATGCTCGTATTCGGTTATTAGCGGATGAGTTAAGGGCTGAATATCAGAAACTGTTAGCGGAAAGGGGTGATGGTAAAGATAAAAGCGGCGGTAGAGGTAAACGTGGTGGTGCAGATGTTGTTAAGAAAACTTCTATGGAGCCGTTTTCTGTTTATTGCGATCATTGTCATGGGAGTGATCATTACTATTATGACTGCCATCATTTTTGGCAGAAAATGCGTAGTTTAAGTGAGAAATCACCTAAGGAAGACCAGGTGAATGTTCATATCCCAAAGAAGATTGCAGAGACCACCGTAGAGATTGCTAACACTCGAGAGGATAAGTTGAAAAACGGTGATGATGAGCGATTGGTCGAGAAAAATGAGAGTGTGGTGGAGATGGATGTTGAAGCTAAACCTAGATTTGTGGATGAGGAAGTGAAGGTGGATAAATAGGAGGAGGTTGTTGGAGTAGAATTGGCGGAGTTAGTTCAAGAGTTGATCGTGGCAGAGGCGATCACCGAGGAGGATGCAAAGGTGGTGGAGAACATCGAGGCACATGAGGAAGTTGGTCCAACTTTGCCGACCACTTGTTTGGGTTCTATTTCCTCTTCTTTGTAGGTTCCTGAAGAGCATTTAATTGGTGGCAAACCGGAGAACCATTTCTTTGATCCATTTTCTAAAAATGTTGATGTCTGTCCGGCTGTGAATCGTTCTCATTAAATTGCTACTTTGCTGGGATCCCTCAAAGGTTTTACCATGCGAGATGACTTCTTTGTTGTTGCATTTTCGACGTTTGGTTCAACATCAAACCGCGCCATTGATTTGAAGTGGTATGTCCGCCTTGTATTTGATCCGGGCATATCATTGGTGTTCGTTGTTGGTTTGGCCTGTTTTGTCATTATTGCTGCGTTTTACGACATCCTTATGATTCGAGATCGAATCCTTTTGGAGCCGGGAGGGAATGATGTGATTCCCAATGAGAAACTTTATGAAATTTGGTTATAGTCTTTTATTTATTTTTAGTTATGTTTTATTATCCCACATTGATTAATTAGTCTTTTATTCTCGTTATTATTTTTTATTTAAGGTTTTTTTGTCCCACATTGTTAAATTGGCAATTAGTCTTGGAGTCTGTAGCCTATATAAAGGCAAATAGAGTCATTGTAGTAGGGGAACAAAATTTTGATAAATATATTTTATTTGAAGCTTTTAAAGCTTTGGTGAGTTTTCTCACGTTGGTGCTTGGTGGATTCCGACACCGTTGTTTGGTGGATTCCAGATGGAACTTATCAAGGTTCTGAGCAGACCTTGTGGCGTTCCTATACCAAGGTTCTTAGATACGGGTTATCTAAGGGTTGAGGTCATACCAAGGTTCTTAGTTACGAGTTAGCTAAGGGTCGTGGTGCTCGTTTTATTGGTGCCTGTTAAGGGTGAATTTATACGATTTATAACGCTATATTCTATGATATTTTCCCCCGTATTTGTACTAAATTGCATAAGAAACGAGTGTTTAACGGAAATATTGAGTAAATGAGGTTTTAAATAAGTTATTCGCAAAATTGGTTGATTTTGGTGCTTTTAATATGATTTTATGATTATTTGGACATTATTACATTTTGTGATGTTTTTATGTGTTATAGATACATGTTTGAGGCTCAAGAGATGATCAAAAGTTGATTAAGTTCGAGTTAATTGATGATAAAAGAGATAATGAAGGAATGACTTAGAGAAAAAAGAGATAAAGATCAAGAAATCAAAATTCGATCAAGCTGAACGAGCGTCCAGGTCCCGTCCAGAGTGGACGGGCGTTTGATAAAACAGACGGGCGTCCGGTGGTGTGATTTTGATACAAAGAGTTTGGACGCTATACGAACGGGCGTCTGAAGCAGTCCAGATCTATCTGGACGGGCGTTCACAAGAGCGGACGAGCGTCCGTCGACCGACTTTGGCAAACCGACTTCGAACTCTATATATAGCAGCTGTTTTCTCCACATATGAAGCACAATATACACATTATTCGAAACCCTAAACCTAGGGGCGGCTTTAGGCTGCGTTTTACTTCCTTTTATTCCAGATTTATGCACTTTAGATCTAGATTAAATTAGTTACTTTTTATGCAATCGCTTTACGCAATTTTGAGTTCTTGAGATGATGTTCGAAGCTAAAAGCTTCATCAAACGAGTATTGTGAAGCCATCCAACAACCTGTTGATTTCGTTTTTCATCGATTATACTGTGAGTTTTTATTAAAGGTTGTTTCTTTATTCATGTTTACTATGTTTAATTGCTCTTATATCGGAAGATATGCATGTGTCGATTGATTATTGTTGATGGAAATCTCTATAAACCTTAGATCACCATGAATAGGAATAATATTTGAATCTATCTTAACGGAAGTTAATAGGTTTAATTGCTAGATTATAAACATAAAGTTTACACCTTTGGTTAGAAAACACGTTAATCTTGCATTGGAAGATAATGGATTAATAGATGAACTTTCTAAGGAATTAGGGTTCATATTTAGATGAGGTGAATCACAACCTAGATAAAAAACCACAATATAATCGAGATAGGGAATCAATGCTTGTTGGATAGGTGGATCAATCCTCGTTTGGCTCGTACACATTTAATTTAAATCCTTAAAAACTTGAAGTTGTTTAGTTAGTTTACTTTTATTTGCATCTTAGATTAGTTTAGTTAAAGGTTCGCAACCGGTATTCTTCCTAGCTTTGGACTATATCCTCTGTCTAGTTTTATTTTCGGTTTAGTTTTGTTTTATTCACTGTTTAGATTAGTTTCGTGACATAGTTTAGGTTAGGGAAAAACTAGGAATCACAATCGCCAGTTCCCCGTAAGATCGACCCGGCATTAACCACTATTACTACGATCCTTATACTTGAGGTTAACCGGATTATTACTTGTTTGTTTTGTGTTAATAAAAACCGTGACAAGTTTTTGGCGCCGTTGCCGGGGAACCGGACGGTTGTCTAGTTTTTGTTTTCTTGTTTTTAATTTTATTTCCTGTTTTTACTTGTTTTAGGTAGTTTTAATTAGATAATTAGGGTTTTTAGTTAGGGTTTAAAGTCTTCTTTAGTTCTCTTGTGATTAGATTTTCTTTCTGTCGGTTGCTGGCTCTCCAAATAGCCAATTGGTCGTGGGCTATCTATCTCTTTTCTTTCTCTGTTTTTTTCCTTAACCCCTTTTTCTTTTCTGCAATTTTCTGCTTCTGTTCTAGTTTTCCCGCTACCAAACGGGCGTCTAGGATCTTGGACGCCCGTCCGCTGGAAAACTTTCAATCCTGTTCTGTTTCCATTCACTTAGATGAGCGTCCATAAAATTTGGACGCCCGTTCAAGTTTTCTGAAGACCAGACGAGCGTTTGGGCATCCGAACGCCCGTCCAGTCTAAAAGTTGGGCAGACGCCCGTCCAAACCTTTGGACGCCCGTCTGTTTCATCCTTTTTCCTTAATAATCCTATTTCTTTTCTTTTCTGTTCTTAGGCTTTAATTTTTAGCTTAGGTTTTTGATTTCTTAGTCTTTAGGTCGCTTTCACTTGTTTTTGGTCCGGTTTATGCAAACTCGGAGTCAAAAGGGACCGTTACTATACACCCGACGACCCGAGCGAACCGTAATCCGGCCAAACAGTGATTCTCCGCTCGCGGTTCGGAAGGAAGAGCCGAGCAAGATCTTGAGGATCGATTAGCCAAAGAAATCATCGATTTTGTAATAATGGTCGCTAATGATAGGCGTCGTTGGCGGACTACGCCATGCCTGGCGCATCCACGATCCAACCCGGCTATTGTCATTCCAAATGATCACCGCACGTAACTTTGAGCTAAGGCCTGGCCTCATTCAAATGATGCAGCATTCATCTATTTTCCATGGTTATCGATCGAGAGAATCCACACACTCACTTGCATACATTCTTGGAGATATGCGGTACCACACGCATCCAAGGAGTAAGTGAGGATGCAATCAGATCAAACTTTTTCCATTTTCTCTCGAAGGAGAAGCGAAGGAGTGGTATACTTCTCTTCCTCTGAATCAATAACCACTTGGGCTGAACTCGAAAAGGAGTTCTTGAGTCAATACTTTCCACCTTCAAAATGTATTGATGTTTGAACGAGATTTTCACTTTCTATCAGAAAGAGAATGAGTCCTTTTTCGATTGCTGGAAAAGATTCAAATCTCTGCTGAGAAAGTGTCCCACCACGGCTTGCCGCTGCAAAGGCAAGTCAACACATTCTTTAGCGGATTGACCGAGCTTACAAAAGGCATGGTCAATAGTTCATCTGGTGGGGCGTTTTTGAAGAAAACACCTGAAGAGGGATGGGCATTGTTCGAGGACATTGCTAGATATAACTATGCTCCATCCTATCAAGCTATTCAAGCACCTCCTCCTCCTAAGGTAGAGGAGGTAAACATGCAAGGTTTGATCGCCATGCTTTGCAGGCGCATGACGACATCTCAAGTTTCAAATCCGATAAATCAAACTTCTTCTTTCCACGTAACCCTCAAGTTACAGATCGTAAAACTCGCTTTCGACTTGCCATATGAATGACCAGTGTCAGTTCAATCCCCCTGCTCCTTATCAAGTGAATGCTGTTCATGATTATGGACAGTATAATCAAGTCACATGTCAAAATTGTGACGAGGTGGGGCACACATCTAAATTCTGTCCTATGAACGGACAGAATGCTGAAGTGAATGCGTTCTATGGCCAGAACACCCAAAGGTCTAATCAAGTTTCTGGCCAACAAAACTTCCAAAACCATGGGTTTAACCAATCTTCTGGTTTCAATCCTAATCCGAACTTCAATTCGAATCAAAATTTTCACTAGGAACCCTGGTTTTAGTCAGAACCAAAACGCAAATTTTTCCAATCCTACTCAAAGGTTCAATCAGAATTGGCCTTCTAATTCCAATTCTAATTTTCAAAATCGGCCCAGCCAGCAATACTCTCAAAATTTTCCAAACTCCCAAGGCCTTTCAAGCTCAGGAGACCTCAAGGCTGAATGGAACTCATTCAGAGAGGAGCAAATCAAAAATATTCAGCTCCTTATGAGTACAAATAAGAACCTTGAGAGGCAAATAGGGTAGCTAGCTGAGCAGTTAGCTTCAAGACCCCCAGGGCATCTACCCAGTTTTACTGAAAAGAATCCAAAGGGCGGTCATGTTGCTCAGGCCGATTTGACCAAAGGTCCATGTACTGACCTCGTACCTTCAATTCCATACGGTAGAGAGGAGGCCAGTACGATGAACTTAAGAAGTGGTACTCAAGTTAGTGGTCCTTCCCACCAGGGAAACCACTAGCCCCTCCTGCCATTGATAAGGCAGGAGGGGAAGCTGAGCACCTACACTCCCCTTTGCCAAAAAAAATACTCAGGTGGCTGATCCCCTGAGAGGTGAAAGAGTTGGAGATCCTCAAGTGGCTGATCCCTTGAGGACTGAAAAAGCAAGTGAAAGTCAGGAGGCTGATCCCCTGACTACAAAAAAATCTGAAAAAGTCGTTCGATGGAAGGATCTGGAAGATAAAGCTGTCAGTGCTTCCTCAAAGAGAGTCTTTTCTGAGAGCGATCTGAAAAAGCTTCCATTTCCGCCATGAAAGAGCAACATACCTTTGAGTGAAGATAAGAAGTATGAAAAGGTTCTTAACCTTCTGAAAAATACCCAGGTGAATCTTCCATTATCTGATGTTTTGGTCGAGATGCCTAAGTATACAAAATTCATCAAGGATGTTGTGTCTTCGAAAAAGAAGTTAGCAGGCATGGAAAGACAAATTGGTGAGGATGGCTCCATGATCAATTATAAAGACTTACCAATTAAAAGAGGTGACCCTGGCAAGTTCGTACTTACAGTATTAATGGAAGGTCTAGTCTTCCCTAATTCTTTGTGTGATCTAGGTGCCTCTATAAGTCTTATGCCAATGTCTGTATGCAAACAGATCGGTTTACAAAGCCTTCTAGAACCCACTGCTATGAGTTTACAATTCACTGATAGATCCTCTAAGAAAGCTTCAGGGATCCTGAAAGACGTTTTGGTTCAGATTGATAGATTTACCTTTCCGGTCGATTGGTATGTTTTAGATATGGAGAAAGATGAAAACGTCCCCCTGATTCTTGGAAGACCTTTCTTATCTACAGCTAGAGCCTCATCGATTGTGATGGTGGGCAAGTGACTATCCGAGTTGGTGATCAAGAGGTGAGTTACAATGTCTTAAAGTCCATTCAAGTACCCTCTGGCCCTCCAACCGGCTTTTCCATTGATTATATGGCAGATGATTTCACCGATTATATGGATAAGCAAGTCATGGTTGTAGAAGCTGAATATGAGCGATTGGTTGATAATCTAAATACTCATGGCATGGTCAATCTAGATCAATTAGCAGCTGATTTTGAAGAAGAACTGTTGAGAGGAGAAGTTGAGGCGGTGGGATCACTGAGTAAGCTCAGTGATGTTGAGTTGAAAGGTGGAGGTCTTAAGTCAAGTTTGGAAGACCCCCCTGCTGATTTGGTTCTGAAGCCATTGCCCAAACATCTAAAGTATGTGTTTTTAAGAGAAGGCGACAAGCTTCCGTTAATCATATCTGCCAAGCTGTCTCGACTAGAAGAAATGAAATTGATCAACGTCTTGAGGAAAAATGAAAAAGCTTTTGGTTGGCAAGTAGGAGATATCGAGAGGATATCTCCGGACATCCAGATGCATAAGATCAAGACTAATGAGGGTGCGAAATGTGTTGAGACAGACCCTGGAGGAGGCTCAACCTCATATGCAAGAAGTCGTTAAAAGGAAATCATCAAGCTTCTGGACATGGGAATCATTTATGCCATCGCTGATAGTGAATGGGTTTCCCCGACTCAGGTAGTTCCCAAGAAAGGTGGAATTATGATTGAGAAGAATGAGAAGGAGAGGAAATATCATTGAGACTTGTCACCGTTACTGAGTCTCAGATCGATTATAGAAAGCTCAATGAGGTAACCATGAAAGATCATTTCCCCCTTCCATTCATTGACCAGATGCTTGAGCGTCTGGCGGGGCACGCATTCTACTGCTTCCTAGATGGATATTCAGGATATTTCCAGCTACCCATTGATCCAAATTAACCAAGAGAAACCACTTTCACCGCCTTATTATGGTACATTCGCTTACAAAGAATGCCATTTGGTCTCTGCAATGCCCCAGCTACATTTCAGAGATGTATGCTGGCCATATTTGACGGGCTCGTAGAAAAGTGTATGGAGATCTTTATGGACGATTTTTGGTTTTTGGTCAGTCTTTTGATGATTGCCTTGACAATCTTGATCAAGTGTTATCCAGATGTGTGGAAAAGAACTTGGTGCTTAATTGGGAAAAATGTCATTTCATGGTAAATGAGGGCATAGTTCTTGGCCACAAAATCTCAGCCAAGGGTATAGAAGTTGACAGGGCGAAAGTAGAAGCTATCGAGAAGATGAGCTATCCCAAGAATGTGCGTGAAGTGCAAGGTTTTCTTGGACATGTCGGTTTCTACAGAAGATTCATTCAAGACTTCTCCAAGATAGCCAAGCCCCTGTCTAATTTACTTAAGGACGACGTTGAGTTCAATTTTGATGAGAGCTGCAAGCAAGCGTTTGAGGAGCTCAAAAATCGTTTAATATCTGCTCCAATTCTTATATCGCCTGATTGGAACTTACCTTTTGAGCTTATGTGCGATGCATCAAACTATGCTGTTGGTGCGGTCTTAGGACAAAGGCTTAACGGGAAATTCCAAATATCTATTACGCTAGTCACACATTGAACCCCTCTCAAGTTAACTACACGACCACTGAAAAGGAATTATTGGCCGTAGTCTTTGCTATGGACAAGTTTCGTAGTTACTTGTTAGGAGCTCAAGTGATTGTGTGGACTGACCACGCTGCTTTGCGTTATCTGATGACTAAGAAAGAGGCTAAACCGCGCCTACTGCGTTGGATACTAACCCTACAAGAGTTTGACGTTCAAATTAAGGACAAAAAGGGCAGTGAAAACGTAGTAGCTGATCACGTTTCTAGAATGCTAAGTGAGGAAAAGGATGATCCAGATGATATAGATCTTTACTTTCCTCTAGAGAACATTATGCTTATCGACGGTTGTCCTCCTGATGTTCCATGGTATTCTTCCATTGTCAATTACCTTCATGCCCGATATCTCGATCCGGAAATGTCCTATCAGGAGAAGAAAAAGTTCTTCTCTGATTTGAAATCTTTCGTTTGGGATGAACCTTATCTTTTTAAGATCTGTAAAGATGGTCTGCTTAGAAGGTGTGTTCCGTAATCGAAAGCGTAGCGATATTATTGAGCAAAGCCACGGTGGACCCACCGGAGGTCACTTTGGTCCGTGGAAAATCGTTGCTAAGATTTTCCAATCCGGTTTCTATTGGCCTACGATCTTTAAGGACACAGAAGCTTTCTGTAAAGCTTGTGATAGGTGTCAAAGAACTGGTACTCTGACAAGGCGTTTTGACATGCCTTTGAAACCCATCTTAGAATGCGAAGTCTTTGATGTGTGGGGTGTCGATTTTATGGGACCATTCCCATCATCCTGCGGTAACAAATACATCTTAGTCTGTGTAGATTACGTGTCAAAATGGGTAGAGGCTCAAGCCACTCCTCACAATGATCATAAGATGGTAATGAAATTCTTAAAGAAAAACATCTTCATGAGGTTTGGATGTCCACGTGCCTTGATCAGTGATGAAGGGACGCACTTCTGCAACCGACCCCTAGAGAAAGTTCTTGAAAAGTATGGTGTTCGTCACAAGACTGGCACACCATATCATCCGATGACTAGTGGTCAGGTTGAAAGAAGCAACCAAAGCATTAAGAAAATCCTGGAGAAAACGGTTAACAGTCATAGAAATGACTGGAGTTTGAAATTGGATGATGTACTATGGGCATACAGAACCGCCTATAAGACTCCTATGGGTACATCTCCATATCAAATGGTTTATGGTAAGCCATGTCATCTGCCAGTCGAGTTAGAGCATAGAGCTTATTGGGCTACAAAGTTTCTGAACTTTGATTCCCAATCTTGTGGTAAGCATCGATCGCAATGATTGCATGAATTAGACGAATTCAGACTCCAGGCTTACGAAAGTGCCAGGATTAGTAAAGATAAGATGAAACTCCTCCATGACGCCAAAATTAAGAAAAGAGAATTCCAAGTCGGCGAACAAGTTCTTCTATACAATTCTAGGTTACATTTGTTTCCTGGAAAGTTGAGGACACGTTGGTCCGGTCCCTTCGAGATTCTCCAAATCATTCCTGGAGGCGTTCTAGAACTTCGTGGTTATAGCGGTAAACCGTTTCGAGTGAATGGTCAAAGGTGCAAGCACTATATTGGTGAGCCTAAAGAGAAACCTTTGATTGTCCGTTTCCTCGATATCCTCGGGTGTGGTGCTACGGAAGTCGAAGAATTCGACGAGTTTTCACCCGATCTGTTTTCAGAGGATGGCGGTAGTGGTCAATCTGAAGAAGTTCTAGCTGGTAGTTGGGATATGGAAGAATTTGAGAGGGAGCGTCAGTTGAAGCGTCATCAGAAGGCTCAGAGAATGAAGAAGTCAACCATGGGGAAGTTTAAGCGTGTTTGGAAAGCTTATAAAGGTTTTACCCCATGTGTTAAGTGCTGTTTCTGCAGCCGAACTACTGATCAAAATCTAGACGAGGTAGTGGCTGGCAGAAAGGTCAAATGGCCTGATCCAGGCTGAGTTTAAACGGTGTCGAGCTAACGACATTAAACAAAAGCGCCACTAGGAGGCATCCTAGATATCGTTAGTTTTAGTCGTTTTTGTTTTGTAGTTTAGTACTTAAGTTTTAGTATTTAAGTTTAGCTCACTAAGTTTTGTTTTTGTTTATATCTGTCAGTTAGTTGTGCTTCCTAGATATGGATTTCGGAGTTCTACCAGAGGAGTTACCTTTCCTTAGGAGGATCCCACTTATCACTGTAGATGATGGACCGGGAGGGATTATCGTTTTGCACGTAGATTTTGACATTAGTACCCGCGTCAAGACTGTCACCTATGTTCTTATTGTTCCCCGCTGTTCGGAAGGTGGAGACTTCACTACTGAGGAGTTATAGGAGGCTCTAGGACGTCCGTACACAATCCTCAATGATCCGATGCTGACAGATTTAGCGCTAGTGCTGCAAGCTGAACATTTTCGAGGTGTTGATGTAGCTGGTGAGGATTGGGGTTTGCAAGATGAGTATGACTTCCCTCCGGCGATTGACATGCTCCGCCGTCTCATTCGAGTGATAGATTGGTCGGCCATTTACGATGACTAGCGTTCTTAAGTTGTTTCGTCGAGCAAACGACGTAAAACAAAAGCACTTGGTGGGAGGCAACCCACTGTTTTCTATCTGTTTTTTATTTTGTTTTTACTTGTTTTCTAGTAATTTTATGTATTTCGTTGATTTCCATTTGTATTTTTGAAGTTTTAATTAAGTTTAATAAGAAAGTGCAACGTTGAGTTTAAGATTGTGTGAAATTTCATATTTTTGCATTATTCTACCTTGGACGCCCGTCCGGAAGTCTGGACGCCCGTCTGCCTTGACCAATTATTGGACGAGCGTCCACTAAGCCTGGACGCCCGTTTGATATTTTCCCTCCAATCCTGTATGTGATTTGAACTCTTGGACGAGCGTCTACTAAACTGGACGCCCGTCCAGTTCATCTGTTCTTCACTGGACGCCCGTCCGGTTATGTGGACGCCCGTCCAGCCCCAGTCTATATATACACCCTCAGCCATGAACTTTCACTTTTCTGAGTTTTAAAATGCGAAAACCGTTTCCCCTTCCTCCTTTTGGCCTAAAATCTTCGATTCTAAACCAAATTGGGCGCTTTAAGTTGCTATAGGCCGCTTTTGATCCCCTCTCTTCGATTTTCAAAGCCAAATTCCCCAACACGCCATCTTTTTGGAGAATCAGGACCCTTGGCAGTCCGACTTTTTAGGGAAAAAATCCGATTTTAGGAGCCAATTTGGTGTTGTTTGGACTAATCTTCATCTCGATCAGCATCTACTCACCTTACTTGGTAAGTTAGTAACAACTTTTCTCGATTTTGTTCATGTTTTTCTGAGTTCGATCTTCGGGTCGGCTCGTTCACTTGAATATCACCTTATTTGTTTTCTTTCTTTCATTTTGTTTCTTGGTTCTTGCTGGTTGGTGCTGTGATGATGATGTGGATGATGAATGGGTTGGTTATTGATAATGGATGGTTGTGGTTTGTGGTTTGGTTGATTTGAAATCCCGCTTTGGATGCTAAACGGGTACCTTGTTTTGTTTTGGGATCGTTGTGGTTTAGTCTAGGATTGCATAATGGTTCATAAGAAGGGAGTGGTGAAGAGACATGGTAAGGAAGTGGCTAGGGAGGCCGGAAAGAAACGCAAAGATTTTGACCCTACCTTAGTTGATCCTAACCGGGGTGTGAGTATCCGAGAACAACCCCCTAGAGCCACCCAAACTAGGACTACTTTGAGGGATGAACCAACCTCGGAGTCTGAGACGGATGATGATATTCCTTTGGTGAGGATGCCTAGAGCTCAGAAAGGTGGAGTTTCGTCTAGGGTGGAGGAGGTTATGGATGCTCCTCGTGAAGAGGAACCTGTTGAAACTAGGGCTTCTCCACCTAGGAAGAAAGCCAAAACCGTACCCCCTATGCCTATGCCTCGTAGATTCGTGAACCCTAAGGCCCACGATGCGTACACCAAGCACTATTTCTCAAGGATTATGTTGATAGAAAGGGCTACATTGGAAGCTAAGGTAGATCCGGGGTTTGTCAAATTATTGAAGGACCGGAAATGGGAAGCCTTGATGACTATCCCGACTACCCCGGTAAATGGCTCCCTCGTTCGGAATTTTACGCTAATCGCTTGAAACCGACTTGGAGACGGGAGTAGTTGTGGTTCGAGGGGTACAAGTTCCTTTTAAGCCGGATGTGATCAATAAGAAGTATGGGTTGGCAGCTTTTGAGGGTCGGGACTACAAGGAGGAGATTGTACATAGACAGAGTTTGGGGCAGGATCCTTTGGAGGAGTTAAGGTTGAGAGTTTGCCCGGATGTGGCTTGGACATTGAGACCGGGTGGATACCGGAAGGAGTTGGTTACCATAACCTGGACGGAGGACTGGAAGGTCCAGTGTCGATTATTCAGAGTCGGTTGTTGCCTAAAAACAACTTGACACATTTTCATATTGGTGACCTAGGCATGTTGTATGCATTGACGTTTGGCCTGAATGTGGATGTGGGACAAGCATTATACGACGAGATATCTATCAACCAGAAGGTTTATACACGGAGCTTGATCGTCCCTCACCTGATTCACGGTTTGTGTATTGACGCCGGTGTGCCTGAGTTTGGAGCCGATCATAAAAGCCGAAGAACCCAAGGCCTTTACAGAGGGAAAAGAGTAAGTCTTCGGGTCAGACTGAGACTGAGGCTGAGGTAGCACGTGAGCCTGGTTCATCATCAGCACCGCCTCGAGCATCCTCGCTTCCTACTTTATCTCCTCACCCGGATGAGGTTGAGTATGGCCAACAAAGTGTTATGCAGAATCGGATGGAGGATATTCGGACTTCTCGAACAACATTTTGACGATTCTGCGCAGTGTATCGGTGAAGGCCGGCGCCGGCGGATGACAGAATCTTCAGTCCAAGCATCATTGATTACCATTATTCTGACGAGATTGAGCAGGCCATTGCAGATGTTATTCACGAGTTTGAGTCGTCCGATGAGGAGCAGCCTGACTCCGTAGATAGGACTACAGCACCACCATCTGGACCCTCTTCCGATCCTCCGGCTGATGATTCTCCGGCTCCGGGGCAGTCATGATTTCATTTGTCTATTTTTCGATTTTGATTTGCCCTAGATACTGTGATTGTATATTTTTCCTACTTTTGATTACGTGATTCATTGTATTTGGTATTTAGCTACTATTTCTTATTTCTGATGGATCATGGAAGCCATAAGGCATCAGTACTTTTATTTCATACTTTATTTCAGCTGGTGAATGTATTTAATGCTTTATCTTTTGGTAATACTCGTTTTTATTATCTCTTTTCATTCTGGTATAATTCCCCGTTTTCCCCGAGATGTTTCCGTGTTTGTCAAGTCGTGCAGGTATCATTCTACCGGTTTTGTCGACCTACATTGTAGGATTACGAGTTCTAAGTGTCACTATGTAGGCTCCGGCCTGACCGATGAGTCATGTATCGGTTGAAATCAGCTAAGTCTTTGACATTTTCTTTTAATTCTGCACAACATGAGGACATGTTGATCTTTAAGTGTGGGGGAGGGGATGATTTGATATGTATCTATACATTTGCTTACATTCGTTATGTTTCTATGCAAAATGAGCTAAAATGGGCTAGATTTTTCGAAATTTTTCGAAATTTTTGTTTTTGTTTTGTCCCGAGTAAGCAATGCATAATCTTTGTTCGTTTTATTTTTATAGTCATCCAAGCTATATATCATATGTCTGATAAGTTAGTTGTTTCACCTGCTATCTATTTTTCACGAGCCATAGTGAACGATGAGCTAATTTATAAAGTTATACCCCTTTTCGATTAGTGATTTTTGATTTTCTTATAAGTCATGTGCTTAGTGCTACGTACGTATCTTGAGATTTATGATAGTTTGTATTTAGATCCGGAGTATGATATACTGTGAATATCTGAAGGTTTGAATGTGATAAGTAACACATAACTTATTGTCAAATGAAAAAGTTGAAAAATATGAAGAATTAATTGGGTGTGTCGAAAGCTAGTCGATGATTTGGGTGCGATAGGGTATACCACGTATGTCCTATACCACTATGATGGCTAAAAGCTCACGACAGTCAGAAAAAGTTGCCTTATGATTGGAGTAAGGTAGGGTATATCTCGAATATCCTATTCTGCTATGACAGGGCAATAGCTCATTCTGATGTGTGTTCAAAGTGAAAGTGATTAAATCAACTAAAGAATTGGTATGAAATGAATATAAGACTAAGTTATCGTCTATCTTATCCCCAGTATAAACTGATAGATATGCTGTAGGGATTATCCTCTGAGTATTTCAGAAAGGCCCTAGATATGTTCTATCATCTTTTTCGGGATATGTCACGTTTGTAGGGTACACCTTATGAGTGTCATTTATCGCTAGTTTAGAGGGGGTATTAGCTAGTTTTGCTTTGAGTTTCTCAAGTTTGGATTTAGTGGAAGTTTTCTATGACTTTGCACACACACACTGGTGAACCTCTGATTTATTGATCTATGCTATATTGTCTTAGATGTCTGTTTTTGTCTCGAGCCTTAATTTTCGTTTTGTTTTGCTCGGGACGAGCAAAGGTTTAAGTGTGGGGGAGTTGTTAAGGGTGAATTTATACGATTTATAATGCTATATTCTATGATATTTTCCCCCGTATTTGTACTAAATTGCATAAGAAACGAGTGATTAACGGAAATATTGAGTAAATGAGGTTTTAAATAAGTTATTCGCAAAATTGGTTGATTTTGGTGCTTTTAATATGATTTTATGATTATTTGGACATTATTACATTTTGTGATGTTTTTATGTGTTATAGATACATGTTTGAGGCTCAAGAGATGATCAAAAGTTGATTAAGTTCGAGTTAATTGATGATAAAAGAGATAATGAAGGAATGACTTAGAGAAAAAAGAGATAAAGATCAAGAAATCAAAATTCGATCAAGCTGAACGAGCGTCCAGGTCCCGTCCAGAGTGGACGGGCATTTGATAAAACAGACGGGCGTCCGGTGGTGTGATTTTGATACAGAGAGTTTGGACGCTATACGAACGGGCGTCTGAAGCAGTCCAGATCTATCTGGACGGGCGTTCACAAGAGCGGACGAGCGTCCGTCGACCGACTTTGGCAAACCGACTTCGAACTCTATATATAGCAGCTGTTTTCTCCACATATGAAGCACAATATACACATTATTCGAAACCCTAAACCTAGGGGCGGCTTTAGGCTGCGTTTTTCTTCCTTTTATTCCAGATTTATGCACTTTAGATCTAGATTAAATTAGTTACTTTTTATGCACTGTTTCTGCAATTTTGAGTTGCTGAGGATGTTCAGAAGCTAAAAGCTTCATCAAACGAGTATTGTGAAGCCATCCAACAACTGTTGATTTCGTTTTTCATCGATTATACTGTGAGTTTTTATTAAAGGTTGTTTCTTTATTCATGTTTACTATGTTTAATTGCTCTTATATCGGAAGATATGCATGTGTCGATTGTTTATTGTTGATGGAAATCTCTATAAACCTTAGATCACCATGAATAGGAATAGTATTTGAATCTATCTTAACGGAAGTTAATAGGTTTAATTGCTAGATTATAAACATAAAGTTTACACCTTTGGTTAGAAAACACGTTAATCTTGCATTGGAAGATAATGGATTAATATATGAACTTTCTAAGGAATTAGGGTTCATATTTAGATGAGGTGAATCACAACCTATATAAAAAACCACAATATAATCGAGATAGGGAATCAATTCTTGTTGGATAGGTGGATCAATCCTCGTTTGGCTCGTACACATTTAATTTAAATCCTTAAAAACTTGAAGTTGTTTAGTTAGTTTACTTTTATTTGCATCTTAGATTAGTTTAGTTAAAGGTTCGCAACCCGTATTCTTCCTAGCTTTGGACTATATCCTCTGTCTAGTTTTATTTTCGGTTTAGTTTTGTTTTATTCACTGTTTAGATTAGTTTCGTGACATAGTTTAGGTTAGACAAAAACTAGGAATCACAATCGCCAGTTCCCCGTAAGATCGACCCGGCATTAACCACTATTACTACGATCCTTATACTTGAGGTTAATCGGATTATTACTTGTTTGTTTTGTGTTAATAAAATCCATGACAGTGCCTTCAGTCGGTTCTTCAGCAATTTCGGTTCTGATTCGGTCACGGATCACAAAGAGCCTCTCTTGTATCGAGTTCTGCTTTGTTGTAGCATCATCGAGTTTCACCATCCACAAATTGACTAAGTTGTGGCATATGAGATTGGGTCATATGGGTGAAAGAGGGATGCAAATTCTGTCCAAGTCGGATCTACTTAGGGGATATAAGGTCAAGGAGTTAGAATTTTGTGAACACTGTGTGTTTGGGAAGCTACATGGAAGCAAGTTCCCAAAAGAAATTCATATCACAAAAGGTACACTTGATTATGTTCATTCTGATTGTTGGGGACCTTCAAGGTTGGAGTCATTGGGTGGTCACAGGTATTTTGTGTCTTTTATAGATGATTATTCAAGGATGGTTTGGGTAATTTTGATGAAACACAAGAGTGAAGCATTCAAGCACTTCAAGTAGTGGAAGGCATTAGTTGAGAATTAGACAGGGAAGAAGATCAAGAGACTTAGAACTGACAATGGACTGGAATTCTGTTGGTCTGAGTTTGATGAATTCTACAAGAATAAAGGCATTACTAGGCACTATACTATAAGAGACACTCCACAACAGAATGGTGTTGCAGAAAGGATGAATCAAACTCTTCTGGAGAGGGCAAGGTGCATGCTCTCTAATTCTGGTCTGGCAAGAAGATTTTGGGCAGAGGCTGTTAGCACATCTTGCTACTTAATCAATAGGGGACCTCACACTGGGATCAAGCTCAAAACACCACTTGAGGTTTGGTCAGGAAAGTCAGCAGACTACTCTGGTCTAAGGGTTTTTGGAAGCACAATCTACTATCATGTCAGTGAAGGTAAACTAGACCTAGGGCCAAGAAGGGAGTGTTTGTTGGATATGGAGATGGAGTTAAAGGGTATAGAATCTGGTCATTAGCTGAAAAGAGGTTATATTTAGTAAAAGTGTAGTCTTTGATGAAAACTCTATGCTTAACTCATCTGTGAGAGCCACACCTGAATCTGAAATTGGATCTGAAACTGAGAAGGTTGACAAATAGGTGGAGCTTCTAGTGGAATCTGCTGAAATGAAGGAATCAACAGAGGATGGTCAACACTTAGAAGATCCAGAACAGGATCCAAACCAGTCTGTTGGATAAGAGTCAGCAGACTCTAAAACAGCTAATGTTGGTCAGCAGGGTATAGCTCACAGCAGGACTAGAAGGAGCTATATTAGACCCACAGAAGGTATGAGTTTGAGGAGGATATGGTTGGATATGCACTTTAGGTAGCTGAAAAAATGGATGGTGTTGAACCAAACACTTACATGGAAGCTGTGACATGTTCAGAGGCATCTCAATGGCTTGCTGCCATGAGAGAAGAAATGTAGTCACTTCAGAAGAATGAGACTTGGGATCTAGTTAAACAACCACAGGATAAAAGGGTGGTCAGCTGCAAATGGATCTTCAAGAAAAAGGAAGGAATGACATATGTTTAGGGCATCATATATAAGGCACGTTTGGTTGCAAGAGGGTTTAGTCAGAAAGAAGAGGTAGACTATGAAGAGATATTTTCTCCAGTGGTCAGACATACTTGCATCTGGGTGCTATTAGCAATAGTGGCACATCAGAATCTTGAACTTGAGCAATTATATGTGAATACTGCTTTTCTACATGGAGATGTAGATAAGGAAATATATACGACTCAGCTAGAAGGTTTCCAAGTTCCTGGCAAGGAAGGGTTTGTTTGTAAGTTGAAGAAGTCCTTATATGGACTTAAACAGGCCCCAAGGCAGTGGTATAAGAAGTTTGATAGTTATATAATTCAACTAGGCTATAGCTGGAGTCCATATGATTGTTGTGTTTATCATAACAAGTTGAAAGATGATTCATCCATCTATCTAGTTCTGTATGTAGATGATATGTTGATAGCTGCTGTGAACAAGTCTGATATTCAAGATCTGAAGAATCTGCTCAAGGCTGAATTTGAGATGAAGGATTTGGGGAATGCAAAGAAAATTTTGGGGATGAAGATCTATAGAGATAGGAATCAAGGGGAGTTGTTCTTGTCTTAGCAGAGGTATACTGAAAAGGTATTATCCAAGTTTAACATGTCAGTAGCCAAACCTATAGATACTCCAATGGCACCGAATATACATATGTCTATTGTGTTTGCTCCATAGTCAGCTGAAGAGGAAGAATACATGTCAAGAGTTCCATATCTCGAGTGCAAGTGGGGGCGCTTTAATGTATGCCATGAGTCCGCACTAGGCTTTGATTTGGCTCGAGCGATCGGTGTTGTCGCGAGTTTATGGCTCAACCTGGAAAGGAACACTAGAAAGCAATGAAGAGGATATTTAAGTATCTTAGGGGTACATCTAATATTAGACTCACTTGTGGAGGTGGTACTCAATGTTTTGTCATAAGGTACTGTGATTCTGATTATGCTGCTGATATGGACAATAAGAGATCTATGACTATGTATGTGTTTACTGTGGGTGGTTCTGTGGTAAGTTGGAAGGAAACTTTACAGGGTACAGTGACATTATCTAATCTTCAAGCGTAATACATGGCAGCGAAGCGAGCAAAGAAGAAGGCAATCAACAGTTCTGAGGGCTAGTCAATGATCTAAGTCTGCATCAAGATCAAGCTAGGGTGTATTGTGATAGTCTTAGTGCAATATGTTTGGATAAGGACCAGGTTCATCATGAGATAACCAAGCACATTGATGTTTGGTATCATTTTCAGAGAAATGAGAGAAGGGTTAAAGTGGAGAAGATCAGCACTGATGTAAATCCTGCTGATATGTTCACTAAACCAGTTCCAAGGGGCAAGTTTCAGTTGTGTCTGGACTTACTGAATATCCAAGCTGTTAATCTGAATTTGGGAATACTCAGCTGAAGGTGGGGGGCTGCTGAGATATTCAAATCTGAAGACAAAGAGGAAATTTGGCACTTGGTTGTGCATCTGGTCAGTTTGCATGAAGTTTAATGGTGACTTAAACTATGCTGCTGAAGTCTAGAGTGAAAGCTGTGGTCTGGTGTTCGTTTGGGGCAGCAGCAGAGTTGATCAGTCTGCTACAGCTGTGTCTGCCGGTTAACAGCAGAGTGGAGTCTGCTGGTCCAGGTTAACGGCAGAGTGGAGTATGTTGGTTCACAACAGACTTGAGGAACACATCTGCGTTGCTTTTCATATTCGGTGAAATTACTTCTGGGTATTTCAGTCATTTACTGGGTTGACTGATTAGTCGGTTAGGGTTTGATTCCTAAGGCTATAAATATCATCGGTAGTTGCATGTAACTTGTAACTTTCCCGTGATAATAAAATAAGCCTCTTTTGTCCGTGGAGTAGTCGGCATATTGCCGGAAACCACGTTAAATCTGTGTTCTTCTTGTTTTTGTGTTTGTTTTTTTTGTTAATTGTTTGTCTTTACTCACAATCACCATCATTTCTTGATCGATCCATAATAACACAACTAATTTCTGAGTACCTAGTCGAAGCATCATTAAAGGGCCGTGAATTCTTGATAAATTTGATAGAGCGATGTGAGGCGTTTTGTTGGCCAAATGAGGAATATTGCCTAAGAGAGGCCATGGAGTTGGACCTGGTGGAAATGGTGGGATATTTCTTGATGAAGATTTGAAGTTCTTGAAGATGAAATACAACAATGGCCGAAGAAAGATTAAAAACCAGGAAAAAGTCTCTGCTAAAAGAAGAAAATTGAGCCACTGACTTGCAAAGCGTTTGATTGAAAACACTGTGTGTTTCTTTGATTTATTTGGTAAGGGGAATGGCGTTGACAAAATGCCGCAGGTGTACCTTAAGCAGTGGGGATCCAAAAGATTCTGAGTAATATTCAAACTGTGCATGCTCCTAGGATGCATGGATACGGATACGTGGATATGGGATACGTGAATATAAGATACGTAAATACGTGATTTTACAAAAATATAGGATACGGATATAAGGATATATTTGTACATAATAAAAATATAAGGACTTGTTGAAGATTATGCAAGTGTTGGGAGAGATTTCCACACTTGAGAAAGTATAAGATGTTCCATCGGCTCATGCTTTTGAGAGAGATAGTAGTTCAACATGATATCAGAGACAGAGGTCATGAGATATATCGAACCCACAACCTAAGCTTTAAGGAGAGATGGCAGTTCAACAGGACTAAACTGTAAATAATAAAAATAAAAATAAAATGTTTATATAAGTGTGTATATATATGTATACAGCTGTTACTTCGTTCTGAAGAATATGCTACAGTAAAAGTTGCTGTTGGAACAATAAAAAGGAGAAAAAAATTGATTTTCAAAAAGCCCAATGATTGCGTATGAAGACGATAGTTGTTAAAGCAGAAAGATAGAATAGAAAATATGCTTTTACTATTGTACAACAGTAAAAGAAAGACGGTAGTGGGTCACAGCTGTCGGGCACTCAGACAACCATGAGCGGCTACATCACGCCTACGGCCTACCCCCTTCGCCTCATGGGGCAAAACCAGTAATATTTTATGGTTTTGCCACGTGTATGACATAGATTAATTTTCAGTATTGGAGGGCACTATAAATCACCTCCGCGCCTCCACAAAACCATAGTAGTAAAGAAGTTGAAAAAAACTATTCCTCATTTTGTCTCTCTTTCTATCTCTAAAATATCTAATTATGCCTCGCAGAACCCCTCAGTACAGACTTCACGGCAAATCAATATTTTTAACATATCCACATTGCCTATTAATTCCACTTTTCGTCTTAGATTATTTATTTAATTTACTTAAAGAACTTGACATTTTTTATGCAAGAGTCTGTACTGAAAATCATGCAGATGGTGAACCCCATCTGCATTGCCTCGTTCAACTTGATAAAACGTTAGATAAGAAGAACACTAGGTTCTTTAGAACCCCTGTTAGGAGACCTTTTTTTCCGTATAAGAAAAAACCCTTTTTCGGGCAAAATAGATTTTCAGAAAGGAGATTAAAAACAATGCATGACAAGCTGACAATTGAAAATTCAGGTGAATTTAAGTTGTTGAACAATATTAGTCAAGGGGTCATGATATTAATTTATATGGAATAAACATTAAGGGAAAGGTTTATCTTCAAGTGTGTGAAGCATTAACAGGGCTTCATGTGATTTGGTTTTTAATTGTTGATAAAAAACCTAAAGCTACTTCATCAGAATCTTTGAAGATGCAGGATATATTTGACATTTTCGATGACGAACCTTCTACTGCAATGATTCAGGGTTTTAAGGAGGGGCGTGTACTGGCTTACGATGAAAGGATCTACTTCAGCTGGTCAGAAAGAGTATGTTGTGAAAGAATATTGTAAGAAAAACATTCTTGTTAGATACGGAGGTGCAACTACAGGCTCTATTGATAACATTCATGAGAATGCATTGTATTTATGTGCAGCCAGTTCAGTTAAAGATACATTAGCAGTAATGACAGTATCAATCAGGATGTATTTTTCTTGTTGAAGAAATAAAGTTCAGCGATGAATAGCCAATCTTGCTATCAACCCCAATTAAAAATAACGCGGGGGGCTTTTATTATACAATCTATAACTGCAGCCGCCGGCCCATTTTGCTTTAATAAAACGGTTCTTTTATTTCCAAATGTATTACATTTCCTACTGCCCATTCAGATAATCTTGTATTATCTCTATCGATAGCATATTTGTAACTCTGATCAGGGTTACATAATACAATACATGGTATTCCCCCATATACTTTTTTTTCTTACAGTACTTGTCGTTTACAATGAAGTCTTTCTGAGCAGCCAACAATTCTTTTTTGTAAGAAAAAAATTGAAAGGGGATATCATCTACAATATTGTAAAGGGCATGTACATCATATGAAGAAAAATCTATGCTACCATAAAAGTAATTATGGCGGCCCAAACTTCTAGCCCAAGCTGTTTTTCCAGTTCTTGTTGGGCCTTCAATTACCATCGTCAGGGGGCGGTCTGGTTTGTTCTCTGGGTCTTGCAGGTGGGGGAGAAGAACGGTTAATATTTAATACATCCCTAATTTCATAATAACGTTCATTAAGGTCCATTAGGGTTTGTTCATGGGCCCAACTGGCATCCCAATTATCTATTTGTCTGGCGAATACAATTTGTAAGTTTTATATACTTACCAAATACAAATTTTGGTCCACCCTATCTTTAAGTTCTTGGGGGACATTAACAAAATAGGTCCAGCAAGGCTGATACTCTGGTTGAATATCTGGCCATCTGGAATTGGCTGCATATTCCAGATTCCTCAGTTGGGTCGCCCAAAAAAATGGCTGCTCAGCCTGCACGCGGGAAAGGAAATCAGCTTTGGACGTGGCCTCGTTAATTATTATTGACCATATCTCATCCCGATTCTTTTTAGGTGACCTTCGTGAGGCTTTAAAGAGACCCCTCTCCTCGAATACTCTCCCTTTAGCGATGTAGTCTGCAACTTTCAAATCACTTCTAGGGACCTGAGTATTGGGGTGATATGATTTTGTCCCATTTGGTTCGTTGATATCAAAGAACCTAGTGTTCTTCGTATCCAACGTTTTATCAAGTTGAACGAGGCAATGCAGATGGGGTTCACCATCCGCATGATTTTCAGTACAGACTCTTGCATAAAAAATGTCAAATTCTTTAAGTAAATTAAATAAATAATCTAAGACGAAAAGTGGAATTAATGGGCAATGTGAATATGTTAAAAATATTGATTTTCCATGAAGTTTGTACTGAGGGGTTCTGCGAGGCATAATTAGATATTTTAGAGATAGAAAGAGAGACAGAAGGAGGAATAGTTTTTTTCAACTTTTTTACTACTATGGTTTTGTGGATGCGTGGAGGCGATTTATAGTGCCCTCCAATACTGAAAATTAATCCCTGTCGTACACATGGCAAAACCATATAATATTACTGGTTTTGCCCCATGAGGCGAAAGGGGTAGGCCGTAGGTGTGACGTAGCCGCTCATGGTTGTCTGAGTGCCCGACAGCTGTGACCCACAACCGTCTTTCTTTTACTGTTGTACAGTAGTAAAAGCATATTTTCTATTCTATCTTTCTGCTTTAACAACTATCGTCTTCATACGCAATCATTGCGCTTTTTGAAAATCAAATTTTTTTTCTCCTTTTTACTGTTCCAAAAGCAACTTTTACTGTAGCATATTCTTCAGAACGAAGTAACAGCTGTATTTTTGTCTGATCCGTATTTAATTTTGTGCACTTTCTGAGAAAAGCATTTACAATACAATGGAGATCCCTTTAGCTGAAACCGTTTCTGGTGATTATGAGACTGATTGTACATATATTAAATCCGGATCATCTGTTGATTCAGTGAAATTAAAATACCCTAGTTTCATTGACGGGGCATTTAACAAGATGAAAAATTTGTTTGTGATGATAGTCAGTTGCTTGTTGATGTATAGGCCCCAGTGTCCAATGAATTCTGAAGGTTGTGTTAGGGTTAGAGTTCTTGACAACAGGTTATTTGAGCCTGATTGCAAGCAGGCCGAGTTCGTTATCCCAGTATCATGTTGTTTGAACATGACTTATTTTGGTAATGCCTATTCAAGTTTGAACGACAAGGAGTGTCCATGGTCAATTACTTATGTTTTGGAAAATGCTAATATTAAGGCCGATGTGAAAAATACATCCCGACCGATCATCACATTATCAAGTAATGTATCTTTAATCGAATCAATCGCACATAAATACAATGCATTCTCATGAATGTTATCAATAGTGCCTGTAGTTGCATCTCCGTATTTAACAAGAATGTTTTTCTTACAATATTCTTTCACAACATACTCTTTCTGACCAGCTGAAGTAGATCCTTTCATCGTAAGCCAGTACACGCCCCTCCTTAAAACCTTGAATCATTGCAGTAGAAGGTTCGTCATCGAAAAAGTCACATATATCCTGCATCTTCAAAGATTCTGATGAAGTAGCTTTAGGTTTTTTTATCAACAATTAAAAACCAAATCACATGAAGCCTTGTTAATGCTTCACACACTTGAAGATAAACCTTTCCCTTAATGTTTATTCCATATAAAATAATATCATGACCAACCCTTTGGTCAGAACTAGTCTTTTGACTAATATTGTTCAACAACTTACATTCACCTGAATTTTCAATTGTCAGCTTGTCATGCATTGTTTTTAATCTCCTTTCTGAAAATCTTTTTTGCCTGAAAAAGGGTTTTTTCTTATACGGTAAAAAAGGTCTCCTAACAGGGGTTCTAAAGTAGTTCCTAGGAACTGTGCCAAACAGATTCCTGCTTACACTTGCATAAGCCAACCTCCGTTTGGCAGCTAGAAAGTCCCTCATCTTTTTGTTCGAAGAGTACATTGATGAAGCTTTTAACATCTACCTCTGTTTTCTGCTTCTTAACAATATGCTTAGCCTTGCCTCTGCTGAATCTGTGATTAATAACACGAAATTTAGCCAACCTTAGCATTAACAGATACGGATTCCTCTGTTCCATGAACAAAAGGCCTTGACAGACAAATTTCTCCCCTGTCTCTTGACAAGCCCTTAAGTATGTCAATTGTGACGAAATCCAAAGATCTATGCACATCGCTCTTAATCCTTCCCAACTCGTGGGATACTCGCCCACATCGTATATACGTGAACCCATTTAAAACAGTTAATATATTTAAAACTGCTATAAATAAACAGATAATCAACTAGATATTATAACTTACACAGATTTCTTCCATGCAATAACTCAAAGACTAAACAGTCAAAGAAAGTATACTTATTAACAATGTTTGCTTGCGGTGCACGCAACACCATATTTAATTTTATTTTTTTCAGCTTCCAAATTATTCCTCTGCTCAGCTTCCATAACACGCTTTGTAGATCCATTACTGCTCATGGGCCCAACACTGTTATTGGGCTCAACAGTATCAGATATTAGATTACTGGAAACTGTGGGTCTAATGGGCATCTCAGACAAACTGGGCCGGCCCAATTGACTAAATGATGGCCTATTATCTGAAAATGCATCTCCAGGCCCAGAAGTTATAGCCTTGGGCTTCCCAATGTTGTCAGAACGAGCACTAAGACAACGGCTCTGTGTGGGCTTCTTGAACCCACAATGCCATAGATCAACATTATCCATGTTGAATATTTTTAACTTTATGTCAATTACAGGACCTCTAAATGCTAATTCATTGGGCCTCTTGACTGTTGACAATTTCAAAAAAGCTTTCATCTTACAGTAATTCACATCGGCCTTAATATTAGCATTTTCCAAAACATAAGTAATTGACCATGGACACTCCTTGTCGTTCAAACTTGCATAGGCATTACCAAAATAAGTCATGTTCAAACAACATGATACTGGGAAAATGAACTCGGCCTGCTTGCAATCAGGCTCACATAACCTGTTGTCAAAAACTCTAACCCTAACACAACCTTCAGAATTCATTGGACACTGGGGCCTATACATCAACAAGCAACTGTCTATCATCACAGACAAATTCTTCATCTTGTTAAATGCCCTGTCAATGAATCTAGGGTATTTTAATTTCACTGAAACAACAGATGATCCGGATTTAATATATGTAAAATCAGTCTCATAATCACCAGAAACGGTTTCAGCTAAAGGGATCTCCATTGTATTGTAAATGCTTTTCTCAGAAAGTGCACAAAATTAAATACGGATCAGACAAAAATACAGCTGTTACTTCTTTCTGAAGAATATGCTACAGTAAAAGTTGCTTTTGGAACAGTAAAAATGAGAAAAAATTTGATTTTCAAAAAGCGCAATGATTGCGTATGAAGACGATAGTTGTTAAAGCAGAAAGATAGAATAGAAAATCTGCTTTTACTATTGTACAATAGTAAAAGAAAGACGGTAGTGGGAGCAGTTGACGGGCACTCAGACAACCATGAGCGGCTACGTCACGCCTACGGCCTACCCCCTTCGCCTCATAGGGCAAAACCAATAATATTATATGGTTTTGCCACGTGTACGACATGGATTAATTTTCAGTATTGGAGGGCACTATAAATCGCCTCCACGCCTCCACAAAACCATAGTAGTAAAGAAGTTGAAAAAAACTATTCCTCCTTCTGTCTCTCTTTCTATCTCTAAAATATCTAATTATGCCTCGTAGAACCCCTCAGTACAGGCTTCCCGGCAAATCAATATTTTTAACATATCCACATTGCCCAGTAATTCCATTTTTTGTCTTAGATTATTTATTTAATTTACTTAAAGAATTTGACATTTTTTATGCAAGAGTCTGTACTGAAAATCATGCGGATGGTGAACCCCATCTGCATTGCCTCGTTCAACTTGATAAAAAATTGGATACGAAGAACACTAGGTTCTTTGATATCAATGAACCAAATGGGACAAAAACTTATCACCCAAATACTCAGGTCCCCAGAAGTGATGCGAAAGTTGCAGACTACATCGCTAAAGGGAGAGTATTCGAGGAGAGGGGTCTCTTTAAAGCCTCACGAAGGTCACATAAAAAGAATCGGGATGAGATATGCTCAATAATAATTAACAAGGCCACGTCCAAAGCTGATTTCCTTTCCCGCGAGCAGGCCGAGCAGCCATTTTTTTGGGTGACCCAACTGAGGAATCTGGAATATGCAGCCAATTCCAGATGGCCAGATATTCAACCAGAGTATCAGCCCCGCTGGACCAATTTTGTTAATGTCCCCCAAGAACTTAAAGATTGGGTGGACCAAAATTTGTATTTGGTAAGTATAGAAAACTTACAAATTGTATTCGCCAGACAAATAGACAATTGGGATGCCAACTGGGCCCATGAACAAACCCTAATGGACCTTAATGAACGTTATTATGAAATTAGGGATGTATTAAATATTAACCTTTCTTCTACCCCACCTGCAGGACCCAGAGAACAAACCAGACCGCCCCCTGTCGATGATAATTGAAGGCCCAACAAGAACTAGAAAAACAGCTTGGGCTAGAAGTTTGGGCCGCCATAATTACTTTTGTGGTAGTATAGATTTTTCTTCATATGATGTACATGCCCTTTACAATATTGTAGATGGTATCCCCTTTCAAATTTTTTCTTACAAAAAAGAATTGTTGGGTGCTCAGAAAGACTTCACTGTAAACGACAAGTATTGTACGAAAAAAATGTATCTGGGGAATACCATGTATTGTATATATATATATATATATATATATATATATATATATATATATATATATGATGGGAGTCAACTTTACGTGATTCCGGTGCATTTTCTACCCCCGTTTACCACACTTTTAGCATGTTTCTTGGTAATTTAGACCGTTTTAGGGGTAATATCGTGAGTTTATAGCACGGGGAGTAAATCCGTCACTTTGATGGTTTACTACCTCCTTTTATTGATATTGACCCTATTCCGAGCACTTTTACCCTCCGGAATGTTTTGGTTGTTTTTGGTTGTTGTGATGATGTAGGGTATTGGAGTCTCGAGAACCCGGAAGGCGAAGATTTATGATGATAAGTGTGATCAAGGTGCAAGAATGAGCCAAGAAAGAAGAAAGAATAGGAAAAGGAAGAGAAAGAGTTGGTGCCCAAGTGACTGTTCTGATTCAGAAGCATTTTGACCCATGATGGAGGCATTTTCTGGTCATGACTTCTTCATGAAAGTTGTAGAAAATTGAAAGAGCTTTCCAACGCATCTTGAATCACCCAAATCGGAGCTCGGATGAAGAAGTTATGAAGGTTTTACTACAGCAGAAAAACTGCATCTTGCGAAACGCACGTTTGGAGCTTTAAACGTGCGTTTCGGACGTTTTTTTTTTAATACTGAGAGCAAGGGACTGAAACGCACGTTTGGGAACCTTCCAAACGTGCGTTTGAGCAGTTTTTAGCCATAAAAACCCAATTTGGATCGAATTTTTGGGGAAGAACATGGGAGACGCGAATGGAGTTGTTTTAGGGTAATTTTGGGCGATTTTCTTCGTTTTTAGGAGTTAGAATTAGTGTAATATACCGTTAGAATCGTCTTTCAATCCTCTCTTTGATTATACAACTCAAATGTTCGATCCGTAACATTTCGATTGTCAAAAATTTGATCTTTTGGAGCACGAATTTTCCCTCTCTTAAATCTCAATCAAGTAAGTATGTTTGCTTGTTCTTTTGTTGTTATTGCTATGTTTTCCTTCATTGTTTGTTGTTTAGATTGTATAATGTGTAGCTAATTTCTCCCCATAGTCGAATCATGTGATATGTGATGAAATCACCTTTTGGGTGATGAAATTGGGAGTGGGTAGTGCGTTTTATTGTTGTTTCTTGCACGTTTCACGTCTTAGAACTTGTTATAACAGATTTGGACTAGATTAGCTACCTAGATCAAAAATCACACACACCACTCTTGAGAGTTGTTCAGAGAGAGGGGTGTGGGAAAAGGGCTCTAGGATCGCGGTGTAGTCTCGGTTTAGTTGTTAAACCGAGCTCATCGTGAGGTTACTCGTTTATACGTTTAAGCGGCTCGAGTGCAAAACATGACTTGTTAGGAGAGAGTTGTTCAGACCTTAACATGGCATAAGGTGTTAGAAGAGAGTTGTTCGAGACGCTTAGCACCGGTTTTAGGAGTTCGCACCCGTGAAATTGAATGCAAGAGTTCGTTTATTATATTGCACACTCCCGGTTTTGTCTATCCTTGGGGTTGAAATTAGTCATTTTGATCATGGTTCGGCTATGTCCCTTATCCCCTTTAGACTTGTTAGTTTAATTTAATTTAGTTTAATTGAAGTGTACAAACATTCCAACAACTTGTTTGCCTAGACTAAGCAATAAGTTCACTTTGGTACTTACAAGCACATCTTCTCTGTGGGATCGACCTCGGACTCCTGTAGCTTTACTCGCAATCGACCCGGTACACTGCCGGTTAGAGAGCTTGTTTAGTCACCGTTGTCTTGAGAATATTATAAATTTTGTTTGGTGAAATAAACGCTCATCAAAATGGCGCCGTTGCCGGGGAAGATGTGTGCTATTTGTGATATCTTGCAAGTGAACCGAAGGCTTGGGCCTAGGTTTTATTTTATTGTTTTCTTGTTGTTTGGTGTTTTGTAGTGCATTGCCCGGAGTTTTTGAGAACCGCTTGAACCTTACATTGCTAGAATGGAGACCTTTGCTAAACAAAGAGGAAGGGGCCTTCTAGTTGGGAATTTGATTGCGAGATTTGAAGGTTTGAGTCCGGAACAAACGGGAATGGACCAAAACACTAATCAAGTTGGTCGTGGAGGCCAAGTTTTTGTGGAACACCCTTCTATCGGGGGAGGTCAAGGAGTTACTAATCGAGCTCAAGGCCAATCTTTAAGTAACAATGTTCAAAAAGGAGCAAACCGTCAATGGAAAGGACAAGGTGGAGCAATGCCACCGATGGACCCGAATGCTATGAATTGGCTCATGAATCAAGTACAAGATCAATTTCAAGCATTAATGCAAGCTCATATGCAAACTCCCAATCCGGCACCGAATCAAGGAGATGTGCGGACTTGTAGAGATTTGGTCATGCCACGGCCCGATTTGGTGGGGCATAGTCCGATAAGGTTGCCCCCGATCACCGCCAACACTATGAGTATTGGGCAAAATATTTTCAATATGATTAGGGACAACTCAACCTTTAGAGGGACGGCAATCGAAAATCCTTACTTCTTCTTGGATCATTATCTCGAGGTGTGTCGGACTATAAGGATGGACGGTGTTAGTGAAGAGGCAATCAAGCTACTTTTGTTCCCATTCACTCTAAAAGACCAAGCAAGGGCGTGGTATGACTCCTTAAGGCATGACTCCCTACACACTTGGACCGAGGTGGTGCGCACATTTTTGCTTAAATACTATCCACCGGGGAAAGTTTTTGATTTGAAAGAGGCAATCATGACCTTTGATGCTTACGAAGACGAGTCACTACTCGAGGCATGGGAACGGTATAAGGCCTTGTTGCGCCAATGTCCCGGACATGGAGTCACTCTTGGGGACCAAGTCCATTGTTTCTTGCGGGGACTTGATCAAGATATGCAAAACCGACTTCATGCTTCAAGCGGTGGTGACATAATGATGTTACAACCTGATCAAGCGTTTGACCAAATTGAACGGATTGCGGAAACTTCAAGACTTTATGTTTCCGAGACGAGAAGAGGGCCAAGACGCAAGAAACCGAGTGAGATGAAGTCGGTAAGGGAAAAGATTGAAGATGCACACCATGAGAAATTGTTGGACCAACAAGAGGAATCTTTGCAAAATCTTGAAGATCGAGTAGTGCAACTAGATGAAAAGAGGAGGTTTGAGAAAGAAGAAGAAACAAGAAAGGAGCTAGAAGCCGTGGAAAAAGAGCGAGAAGAGGCTCATTCAAGGAAAACGGAGAGAGAGGATGATGATTTTTATCTTGATGAAGCGTTTTCCGAGCTAGAGATTGAGTTGGGATCGCCCATGTCACTAAAGGGTCCTCCTGTGGAGCTTGATTATGGTAGGTTTCACGTTCTTCCGATTACACCCTCACTTCCCAATGTGAACATTGATGATGCCTTGGTGGAATGTATGGTGGAACCAACCATTGTTAAGACTCAACATGAAATCTTTGGTGATGAAAGTAGCTCGTTTTGGGATGAAGAAGAGATGGAAGAGGTGCAATGTTTGTCTATTACACCGCCCTCCAAAGAAATGCAAGACGATGACTTGGAGGAGTGTATGATAGATTTAAGCGCACTTTTTGAAGAACCGGATTCTGAGTTTGAAGAGAAGACGGGATCGCCCATTTCACCACCACTCCCGATTGAAGTGTATGATGATGAAATTTTGGAGTGTGTGATGAAATCTCATGAGCTTGGTATGACATCCATGGTAGAGTTACCGGAAGAGTTGGAGGTTATTAGCATACCGGTCCCGGACTACTACATTCTTTACTCTCCGGTAGATAAAGCTCGGAAGATTTATGAAAGGGAACAACTACCATGGGATGGTAATTTCAAGAAGAGGATGATGGCGGATTTCAACGAAAGGGGATTCCCAAGAGCCATGCGCGGTAAGTTCCTAGTGAACTCGTTTTCCCCTATGCTTGCTATGCTCATTCTCCTTGAATTGTTGATATTCTTGAGTTCGGATTTTGGTTGATGGTTTTGGTGATACATGTTTGAAATAAATTTTTTTTTGAATTGTTGTTTTGAGTCTTTTTGTGGTATGAGTCCGTATAGCGCCACTACGTCGATGCTAACGACGTTAAACAAAGCACTTCTACTTTTTCTGCTTTGTGCCAATAGTATAACTTTGAAAAATTGGCACCGTATAAGTCATTTTGTCGAGCCAAAGACATAAAACAAAGGCGCTTTGTGGGAGGCAACCCACCTTTTTGGTAATAATTATATGTTTGGAATAGTCTTTGGTTGCAAGAGGATAGAGTTTTGTCTTGAAAAAGAGAGGTTGGGGTGAGAGCTTCCTTTTGGTTCTTGTTTTTATACTTAGACGTGAATGTTTTTATGTGAGCCTCTGTGGCCTTATTTTATGCGTGGATGCTCTGTGTTTCTTTTGATTATCTTTACATCCAGTGCACTTCCCGTCTAGTATGGTTGATATGCTTTGATACCTTGATTGTGGCATGGCTTCTATTTTTATATATCTCGTATCTATCACCATTTTTTGGCACGTGGACTTTTCCCGTGCAAGTGTTTGCCTTGGTTTTTGTTTCTATGGTTTCAGATATTTGAGATGGAGCTTACTAGAAGATGTCACGTGGGCTACGAGTGCGCCTTTCTGCCGGGTTTTGGTCAAACAGCTAAGTCTTTTTACTCTTTTTATCTCACACACCCTGAGGACAGTGTTTCGTTTAAGTGTGGGGTGGGAGACTTAGCCGTTTTCTTGTTTTCGTTGTTAAATGTGCTATAAATGTGGTATACTTGGCCTATGATCGGGCTCGAGTCGATATTTGGGTAATTTTAAAAAAATTTCAAGGATTTTCAACACGGTGTTGTATGTGTTATTCTCACAATCGAGTGGTGATCACCTTAGTCGGGATCCCGAACATATGCATTGCGGTTTGATATTATCTTGAGAATGGAGTTTATTATTTCACGAAGCTACACCTTGTGCACAATTTGATTGCTACCACCTTTCATATCACTAGTCTTGAGGCGAAATGTTTAAGGTTCACCTAAGTAGGACACGGGATGACGGTTTTGGCGTTCTTTTTTTTACCCTACCATAGCCAAATAAGCCTTAAACCGAACATTGACCTTCGTAGCCCCTCTCAGCCTTGATAGAATGGTCTGACCACCATTCGCTTATAGCCGTTTTGTTACTTAGTCAGAAACCTACCCTTGAGCCTTATTATGGTCACATTTCCTTCATTTTATACCCTACGAGTGGACTTAGTCTTCTATTAGACCACACTTGCTAAGGCAAGTGTGGGGTGGGGGAGATGATGTTTTTGATTGGGTTGTTGTTTCTCGTTTTGAGCTATAAAGTGTTGAGGAGCTCGTTTGGGCTTGGTGTTCGGTTTTGGGCCAAAAAAAAAAAAAAGAAAATCTCTTCTTCTTCTCTCTTTAAAAAAAAAAAAAAAAAAAAAGAGGATGTACATAGAAATAAAGGCGTGGAGTCAAAGTAAGGATCTCAATGATAAATTTTTATGATGTTAGAGTTGGGATAGTGAGATAGGTGCTAGTGTGCTTGAACTCACCTCACGACACTTGAAACATAGTCGAGTTTGGCAATGAGTTCGGGTGCACTGGTAACCTATGGTTCCCAAAATGTCAAAGTTGATCAAAAAGGAGTTTTGGGTGGTTTGCATGATAAAGATGAGTTGGTACATGTGTTGATTAGGTTCACTCGTGCATTTCTTTTCTCCGGTTCCCAAAATATCCTTTTCGATTAACCGAAATTACCCTAGCCTAACGTTATAACCCTTCAAGCCCTGCTCGATCGTGTCCAAACTTAGTGACCTTGATTAGTGGAGAGACTAATAGAGATGAAACGGTTGGTAGACTTTCGGTTGGGATTCAAGCCCCGACAATCATTTTGAGCACTTGGTTTTTGGCTTGGCACCACACACACTCCATTTTCTTGATAATGTTGTACCAATGTGTTTATGTTCGTGTTCCTTACTTTGTGGTTACCTCGAGAGTGTGAGTAGTAGCACCTACATCACAAGGTTGAATCCACTTGGTTTGTTTTAAAACGCCTATTTTACTCGAGGGACGAGCAAAGGCTAAGTGTGGGGTGGTGATGGGAGTCAACTTTACATGATTCCGTGCATTTTCTACCCCGCTTACCACACTTTTAGCATGTTTCTTGGTAATTTAGACCGTTTTAGGGGTAATATCGTGAGTTTATAGCACGGGGAGTAAATCCGTCACTTTGATGGTTTACTACCTCCTTTTATTGATATTGACCCTATTCCGAGCACTTTTACCCTCCGAAATGTTTTGGTTGTTTTTGGTTGTTGTGATGATGTAGGGTATTGGTGTCTCGAGAACCATAAGGCGAAGATTTATGATGATAAGTGTGATCAAGGTGCAAGAATGAGCCAAGAAAGAAGAAAGAATAGGAAAAGGAAGAGAAAGAGTTGGTGCCCGAGTGACTGTTCTGATTCAGAAGCATTTTGACCCATGATGGAGGCATTTTCTGGTCATGACTTATTCATGAAAGTTGTAGAGAATTGAAAGAGCTTTCCAACGCATCTTGAATCACCCAAATCAGAGCTCGGATGAAGAAGTTATGAAGGTTTTACTACAGCAGAAAAACTGCATCTTGCGAAACGCACGTTTGGAGCTTTAAACGTGCGTTTCGGACGTTTTTTTTTTAATACTGAGAGCAAGGGACTGAAACGCACGTTTGGGAACCTTCCAAACGTGCGTTTGAGCAGTTTTTAGCCATAAAAACCCAATTTGGATTGAATTTTTGGGGAAGAACATGGGAGACGCGAATGGAGTTGTTTCAGGGTAATTTTGGGCGATTTTCTTCGTTTTTAGGAGTTAGAATTAGTGTAATATACCGTTAGAATCGTCTTTCAATCCTCTCTTTGATTATACAACTCAAATGTTCGATCCGTAACATTTCGATTGTCAAAAATTTGATCTTTTGGAGCACGAATTTTCCCTCTCTTAAATCTCAATCAAGTAAGTATGTTTGCTTGTTCTTTTGTTGTTATTGCTATGTTTTCCTTCATTGTTTGTTGTTTAGATTGTATAATGTGTAGCTAATTTCTCCCCATAGTCGAATCATGTGATATGTGATGAAATCACCCTTTGGGTGATGAAATTGGGAGTGGGTAGTGCGTTTTATTGTTGTTTCTTGCACGTTTCACGTCTTAGAACTTGTTATAACGGATTTGGACTAGATTAGCTACCTAGATCAAAAATCACACACACCACTCTTGAGAGTTGTTCAGAGAGAGGGGTGTGGGAAAAGGGCTCTAGGATCGCGGTGTAGTCTCGGTTTAGTTGTTAAACCGAGCTCATCGTGAGGTTACTCGCTTATATACGCTTAAGCAAATCGAGTGCAAAACATGACTTGTTAGGAGAGAGTTGTTCAGACCTTAACATGGCATAAGGTGTTAGAAGAGAGTTGTTCAGACGCTAGCACCGGGTTTAGGAGTTCGCACCCGTGAAATTGAATGCAAGAGTTCGTTTATTATATTGCACACTCCCGGTTTTGTCTATCCTTGGGGTTGAAATTAGTCTATCCTTGGGGAGTAAATCCGTCACTTTGATGGTTTACTACCTCCTTTTATTGATATTGACCCTATTCCGAGCACTTTTACCCTCTGGAATGTTTTGGATGTTTTTGGTTGTTGTGATGATGTAGGGAAATGGTGTCTCGAGAACCCGGAAGGCGAAGATTTATGATGATAAGTGTGATCAAGGTGCAAGAATGAGCCAAGAAAGAAGAAAGAATAGGAAAAGGAAGAGAAAGAGTTGGTGCCCGAGTGACTGTTCTGATTCAGAAGCATTTTGACCCATGATGGAGGCATTTTCTGGTCATGACTTCTTCATGAAAGTTGTAGAGAATTGAAAGAGCTTTCCAACGCATCTTGAATCACCCAAATCGGAGCTCGGATGAAGAAGTTATGAAGGTTTTACTGCAGCAGAAAACAGCAGCATTTCAAACGCACGTTTGGACCTTTCAAACGTGCGTTTGGGACTGTTTTTTTCGAATACTGAGAGCAAGGGACTGAAACGCACGTTTGGGAACCTTCCAAACGTGCGTTTGAGCAGTTTTTAGCCATAAAAACCCAATTTGGATAGAATTTTTGGGGGAAGAACAGGGGGAGACGCGAATGGAAGTAGTTTAAGATCAATTTGGGCGATTTCCTTCGTTTTTAGGAGTTAGAATTAGTGTAAAATACCGTTAGAAAGCTCTTTCAATCCTCTCTTTGATTCTCTAACTCTTAGCTTCAATTTATAACATTTCATTAGGCAAAATTCGATCTTTTGTATTCAACTTTTGTGCTCTTCTTCTCCAAACTCGAATTTCTACACTTTAATGGTACATTTCTTCTCTCTTTTACTTATTATGTCTTTAATTCATTGTTTCTTTCATGTTTTAATTAGTATAATGAGTAGTTAATTCCTCCCCATAGCCGGGTCATGTGATATGTGATGAAATCACCCTTTGGGTGATGAAATTGGGAGTGGGTAGTGTGTTTTATTGTTGTTTCTTGCATGTTTCACGTCTTAGAACTTGTTATAACGGATTTGAGCTAGATTAGCTACCTAGGTCAAATATCACACACATCACTCTTGAGAGTTGTTCAGAGAGAGGGGTGTGGGAAAAGGGTTTTAGGATCGTGGTGTAGTCTCGGTTTAGTTGTTAAACCGAGCTCATCGTGAGGTTACTCGTTTATACGTTTAAGCGGCTCGAGTGCAAAACATGACTTGTTAGGAGAGAGTTGTTCAGACCTTAACATGGCATAAGGTGTTAGAAGAGAGTTGTTCAGACGCTAGCACCGGGTTTAGGAGTTCGCACCCGTGAAATTGAATGCAAGAGCTCGTTTGTTATATTGCACACTCCCGGTTTTGTCTATCCTCGGGGTTGAAATTAGTCATTTTGATCATGGTTCGGCTATGTCCCTTTCTCTCTTTAGACTTGTTAGTTTAATTTACTTTAGTTTAATTGAAGTGTACAAACATTCCAACAACTTGTTTGCCTAGACTAAGCAATAAGTTCACTTTGGTACTTACAAGCACATCTTCTCTGTGGGATCGACCTCGGACTCCTGTAGTTATACTAGCAATCGACCCGGTCCACTGCCGGTTAGAGAGCTTGTTTAGTCACCGTTGTCTTGAGTATTTTATAAATTTGTTTGGTGAAAATAGCGCTCATCAAAAAATGGCGCCGTTGCCGGGGAAGATGTGTGCTATTTGTGATATCTTGCAAGTGAACCGAAGGCTTGGGCCTAGGTTTTATTTTATTGTTTTCTTGTTGTTTGGTGTTTTGTAGTGCATTGCCCGGAGTTTTTGAGAACCGCTTGAACCTTACATTGCTAGAATGGAGACCTTTGCTAAACAAAGAGGAAGGGGCCTTCTAGTTGGGAATTTGATTGCTAGATTTGAAGGTTTGAGTCCGGAACAAACGGGAATGGACCAAGACACTAATCAAGTTGGTCGTGGAGGCCAAGTTTTTGTGGAACACCCTTCTATCGGGGGAGGTCAAGGAGTTACTAATCGAGCTCAAGACCAATCCTTATGTAACAATGTTCAACAAAGGGTAAACTGTCAAGGGAAAGGACAAGGTGGAGCAATGCCACCGATGGACCCGAATGCTATGAATTGGCTCATGAATCAGGTACAAGAGCGATTTCAAGCATTAATGCAAGCTCATATGCAAACTCCCAATCCGGCACCGAATCAAGGAGATGTGCGGACTTGTAGAGATTTGGTCATGCCACGGGCCGACTTGGTGGGGCATAGTCCGATAAGGTTGCCCCCGATCACCGCCAACACTATGAGTATTGGGCAAAATATTATCAATATGATTAGGGACAACTCAACCTTTAGAGGGACGGAAATCGAAAATCCTTATTTCTTCCTAGATCATTATCTCGAGGTGTGTCGGACTATAAGGATGGAAGGTGTTAGTGAAGAGGCAATCAAGCTACTTTTGTTCCCATTCACTCTAAAAGACCAAGCAAGGGCGTGGTATGACTCCTTAAGGCATGACTCCCTACACACTTGGACCGAGGTGGTGCGCACATTTTTGCTTAAATAATATCCACCGGGAAAAGTTTTTGATTTGAAAGAGGCAATCATGACCTTTGATGCTTATGAAGACGAGTCACTACTCGAGGCATGGGAACGGTATAAAGCCTTGTTGCGCCAATGTCCCGTACATGGAGTCACTCTTGGGGACCAAGTCCATTGTTTCTTGAGGGGACTTGATCAAGATATGCAAAACCGACTTCATGCTTCAAGCGGTGGTGATATAATGATGTTACAACCTGATCAAGCATTTGACCAAATTGAACGGATTGCAGAAACTTCAAGACTTTATGTTTCCGAGACAAGAAGAGGGCCAAGACGCAAGAAACCGAGTGAGATGAAGTCGGTAGGGGAAAAGATAGAAGATGCACACCATGAGAAATTGTTGGACCAACAAGAGGAATCTTTGCAAAATCTTGAAGATCAAGTAGTGCAACTAAATGAAAAGAGGATGTTTGAGAAAGAAGAAGAAACAAGAAAGGAGCTAGAAGCCGTGGGAAAAGAGCGAGAAGAGGCTCATTCAAGGAAAACGGATAGAGAGGATGATGATTTTTATCTAGATGAAGCGTTTTCCGAGCTAGAGATTGAGTTGGGATCGCCCATGTCACTGAGTCTCCTCTTGTGGAGTTTGACTGTGGGTAGGTTTCACGTTCTTCCAATTACACCCTCACTTCCCGATGAGAACATTGATGATGCCTTGGTGGAATGTATGGTGGAACCAACCATTGTTAAGACTCAACATGAAATCTTTGGTGATGAAAGTAGCTCGTTTTGGGATGAAGAAGAGATGGAAGAGGTGCAATGTTTGTCTATTACACCGCCTCCCGAAGAAATGCAAGACGATGACTTGGAGGAGTGTATGATAGATTTGAGCACACTTTTTGAAGAACCGGATTCTGAGTTTGAAGAGAAGACGGGATCGCCCATTTCACCATCACTCCCGATTGAATTGTATGATGATGCAATTTTAGAGTGTGTGATGAAATCTCATGAGCTTGATATGACATCCGTAGAGCTACCGGAAGAGTTGGAGGTGATTAGCATACCGGTCCTGGACTACTACACTCTTTACTCCCCGGTAGATGAAGCTCACAAGATTTATGAAAGGGAACAACTACCATGGGATGGTAATTTCAAGAAGAGGATGATGGCGGATTTCAACGAAAGGGGATTCCCAAGAGCCATGTGCGGTAAGTTCCTAGTGAACTCGTTTTCCCCTATGCTTGCTATGCTCATTCTCCTTGAATTGTTGATATTCTTGAGTTCGGATTTCGGTTGATGGTTTTTGGTGATTTTTGATTGAATTAAAAATGTTGTCTTGAGTTGGTTTGAGTCCTTTATGGTTTGAGTCCGTTTTGGTGCCACTTGGTCGAGCCAACGACGTAAAACAAAGGCGCTTTGTGGGAGGCAACCCACCTTTTTGGTAATAATTTTGTTTTTGAAGTGGTTTTTGGTGCAAGAGGGAGAGAGTTTTGTCTCACAAGAGAGTTTGGGGTGAGATTTTCTTTTTGATTCTTGCTCTTGTATGCGTAGACGGGGGATGTTTTTATGAGCCTCTGTGGCCTTATTTTATACGTGGATGCTCTGTGTTTCTTTTGATTATCTTTACATCCAAAGCACTTCCCGCCTAGTATGGTTGATATGCTTTGATACCTTGATTGTGGCATGGCTTCTATTTTTATATATCTCGTATCTATCACCATCTTTTGGCACGTGGATTTTTCCGTGCATGTGTTTGCCTTGTTTTCTGCCTACATGGTGTTCGGTACTCGAGATGGAGCTTACTAGAAGATGTCACGTGGGCTAAAGTGCGCCTTTACTGCGGGTTTTGGTCAAACAAATAAGTCTTTTACTCTTTTTATCTCTCACACACCGAGGACAAGTGTTTCGTTTAAGTGTGGGGTGGGAGACTTAATTGCTTTTCTTGTTTTCGTTGTTAAATGTGCTATAAATGTGGTATGCTTAGCCTATGATCGGGCTCAGTCGATTTTTGGGTAATTTTTAAAAATTTTCAAGGGTCTTAACACCGTGTTGTGTGTGTTATTTTCACATTTGAGTGGTGATCACCTTAGTCGGGACCCCAACATGTGCATTGCGGGTTTGATATTATCTTGAGAATGAAGTTTATTACTTTCACGAAAGCTACACTTTGTGCACAATTTGATTGCTACCACCTTTCATATCACTAGCCTTGAGACGAAATGTCATAGGTTTACCTAAGTAGACATGGGATGACGGTTTTGGCGTTCTCTTGACCCTACCATAGCCAAATAAGCCTTAACCGAACAGTTACCCTTCGTAGCCCCTCTCTTTTTGATAGAATGGTCTCACCACCATTCGCTTATAGCCGCTTTGTTACTTAGTCGAAACCTACCCTTGAGCCTTATTATGGTCACATTTCCTTCATTTTATACCCTACGAGTGGACTTAGTCTTACATTAGACCACACTTGCTAAGGCAAGTGTGGGGTGGGAGAGATGATGTTTATTGGGTTGTTGTTTCTCGTTTTGAGCTATAAAGTGTTGAGGAGCTCGTTTGGGCTTGGTGTTCGGCTCTTGGGCCAAAAGAAAAGAAAATCTCTTCTTCTATCTCTTCCTTAAAAAAAAAAAAAAAAAAAAAAAAAGAAAGAGAGGTATATACATAAAATAAAGGCGTGGAGTCAAAGTAAGGAGCTCAATGATAAATTTTTATGATGTTAGAGTTGGGATAGTGAGATAGGTGCTAGTGTGCTTGAACTCACCTCACGACACTTGAAACATAGTCGAGTTTGGCAATGAGTTCGGGTGCACTGGTAACCTATGGTTCCCAAAATGTCAAAGTTGATCAAAAAGGAGTTTTGGGTGGTTTGCATGATAAAGATGAGTTGGTACTTGGTTGATTAGGTTCACTCGTACTTTTTTCTCCAGTTCCCAAAATACCCCTTTCGACTAACCGAAATCACCCTAGCCTAACGTTATAACCGCTCAAGTCCTGCCCGATCGTGTCCAAACTTAGTAAACTAGATTAGTGGAGAGGCTCGTGATTATGAAACGGTTGGTAGACTTTTGGTTGGGATTCAAGCCCCGACAATCATTTTGAGCATTTGGTTTTAGCTTGGCACCACACACACTCCATTTTCTTGATAATGTTGTACCAATGTGTTTATGTTCGTGTTTCTTACTTTGGGGCCACCTCGAGAGTGTGAGTAGTAGCACCTACATCATAAAGTTGAATCCCTTGGTTTGTTTTAAAACGCCTATTTTACTCGAGGACGAGCAAAGGCTAAGTGTGGGGTGGTTGATGGGAGTCAACTTTACATGATTCCGGTGCATCTTTTACCCCCGTTTATCCCACTTTTAGCATGTTTCTTGGTGATTTAGACCGTTTTAGGGGCAATATCGTGAATTATTAGCACGGGGAGTAAATCCGTCACTTTGATGGTTTACTACCTCCTTTTATTGATATTGACCCTATTCCGAGCACTTTTACCCTCTGGAATGTTTTGGATGTTTTTGGTTGTTGTGATGATGTAGGGAAATGGTGTCTCGAGAACCCGGAAGGCGAAGATTTATGATGATAAGTGTGATCAAGGTGCAAGAATGAGCCAAGAAAGAAGAAAGAATAGGAAAAGGAAGAGAAAGAGTTGGTGCCCGAGTGACTGTTCTGATTCAGAAGCATTTTTACCCATGATGGAGGCATTATCTGGTCATGACTTCTTCATGAAAGTTGTAGAGAATTGAAAGAGCTTTCCATCGCATCTTGAATCACCCAAATCGGAGCTCGGATGAAGAAGTTATGAAGGTTTTACTGCAGCAGAAAACAGCAGCATTTCAAACGCACGTTTGGACCTTTCAAACGTGCGTTTGGGACTGTTTTTTTCGAATACTGAGAGCAAGGGACTGAAACGCACGTTTGGGAACCTTCCAAACGTGCGTTTGAGCAGTTTTTAGCCATAAAAACCCAATTTGGATAGAATTTTGGGGAAGAAACAGGGGAGACGCGAATGGAAGTAGTTTAAGATCAATTTGGGCGATTTCCTTCGTTTTTAGGAGTTAGAATTAGTGTAATATACCGTTAGAAAGCTCTTTCAATCCTCTCTTTGATTCTCTAACTCTTAGCTTCGATTTATAACATTTCATTGGGAAAAATTCGATCTTTTGTATTCAACTTTTGTGCTCTTCTTCTCCAAACTCGAATTTCTACACTTTAATGGTACATTTCTTCTCTCTTTTACTTATTATGTCTTTAATTCATTGTTTCTTTCATGTTTTAATTAGTATAATGAGTAGTTAATTCCTCCCCATAGCCGGGTCATGTGATATGTGATGAAATCACCCTTTGGGTGATGAAATTGGGAGTGGGTAGTGTGTTTTATTGTTGTTTCTTGCATGTTTCACGTCTTAGAACTTGTTATAACGGATTTGAGCTAGATTAGCTACCTAGGTCAAATATCACACACATCACTCTTGAGAGTTGTTCAGAGAGAGGGGTGTGGGAAAAGGGTTTTAGGATCGTGGTGTAGTCTCGGTTTAGTTGTTAAACCGAGCTCATCGTGAGGTTACTCGTTTATACGTTTAAGCGGCTCGAGTGCAAAACATGACTTGTTAGGAGAGAGTTGTTCAGACCTTAACATGGCATAAGGTGTTAGAAGAGAGTTGTTCAGACGCTAGCACCGGGTTTAGGAGTTCGCACCCGTGAAATTGAATGCAAGAGCTCATTTGTTATATTGCACACTCCCGGTTTTGTCTATCCTCGGGGTTGAAATTAGTCATTTTGATAATGGTTCGGCTATGTCCCTTTCTCTCTTTAGACTTGTTAGTTTAATTTACTTTAGTTTAATTGAAGTATACAAACATTCCAACAACTTGTTTGCCTAGACTAAGCAATAAGTTCACTTTGGTACTTACAAGCACATCTTCTCTGTGGGATCGACCTCGGACTCCTGTAGCTATACTAGCAATCGACCCGGTCCACTGCCGGTTAGAGAGCTTGTTTAGTCACCGTTGTCTTGAGTATTTTATAAATTTGTTTGGTGAAAATAGCGCTCATCATCACACACACCACTCTTGAGAGTTGTTCAGAGAGAGGGGTGTGGGAAAAGGGCTCTAGGATCGCGGTGTAGTCTCGGTTTAGTTGTTAAACCGAGCTCATCGTGAGGTTACTCGTTTATACGTTTAAGCGGCTCGAGTGCAAAACATGACTTGTTAGGAGAGAGTTGTTCAGACCTTAACATGGCATAAGGTGTTAGAAGAGAGTTGTTCAGACGCTAGCACCGGGTTTAGGAGTTCGCACCCGTGAAATTGAATGCAAGAGTTCGTTTATTATATTGCACACTCCCGGTTTTGTCTATCCTTGGGGTTGAAATTAGTCATTTTGATCATGGTTCGGCTATGTCCCTTTCCCTTTTAGACTTGTTAGTTTAATTTACTTTAGTTTAATTGAAGTGTACAAACATTCCAACAACTTGTTTGCCTAGACTAAGCAATAAGTTCACTTTGGTACTTACAAGCACATCTTCTCTCGTGGGATCGACCTCGGACTCCTGTAGCTTTACTACTTGATCGACCGGTACACACACGGTTAGAGAGCTTGTTTAGTCACCGTTGTCTTGAGAATATTATAAATTTTGTTTGGTGAAATAAACGCTCATCAATATATATATATATATATATATATAAAATCTGTTAGGAAACTAGGTGCACTCAAACAATAACTGTGATGCACTAAAATAGTGATCGATGCACTATTTTAGTAGTAAGTACGGTAAGTATGGATCAATATATATATATATATATATATATATATATATATATATATATATATATATATATATATATATACACATATATATACACATTCGAAAACTTCTTATAAGGAAAGCCTAAGTTAGGAAAACTTGGGCATAAAACTGTTGTCTAAGATGTTGATGTTTAGGCTTTAATCAAGTTCCTCAAGACCATTTTGTTTGTGGTCTTTCTCTTTTCTTCAAGTTTCCTTCTTTACCTAGTGCATCAAGTTTCGAGGACGAACTTCTTATAAGGAGGGGAGAATGTAAAACTCCTCTCATCTTTGTAAGAGTATTATAGTATGTTCAAAATTTCTTTCCTTTTTTCCTTTTATTTTTAGCTTTTATTTTCCTTCAAGTCTTTGGAAAACCGACCTAAGACCTGAAAAGTCTATAAAATGGCTCCAAGGAGCCCTAGACTTCATCAGAATCGTGTTTTAATTAGGTGTTTTCATCTTCTCTAGCTCGCTGATTCGAGGAGCCCCCTTGGGTAAGCGACCTGCTTGCCCAGACTTGCCATGGACATGTCCTAGGACGTGCCTAGGAGGTTTCCTAGACATCCCAGGATGTGCCCAGGACTTCTGGCTCGCTAAAGTGAGCACTGCTCTCGGTTAAGCGACCCAATTTTGGTGTCCAGGACTCGCCTAACCTTGTCCAGGACGTGTGTGCTGATCAGAGACTCAGTTTCAAGGCAGATCCCGATTCAGGAGCAGTTGTGGATCGTGTTTCTTCTCAGAAAGGTAATTATCGTTGTCCTTAATTAATTTGTAGTTTGAGCTTGTTGAGTTGTGGTTCTTGGCTTTGAGATTAGGGTTTCGGCGGGTTGTAGGTTCGCGTATGTTTTGGAAGTAAGATGTTGTTCGTTTCGTAGCTCAGATCGTCTTTAACCTAAGGAAATCTTCCTATCAAAAGGTTCCGTTTTTAGTTTCAAGATTATGTCTTTAAGTTGCTTTGATTACCGTTTTATGTTAAATTGCACGAAACTGGACATGATTACGTGTTGTCGGGTATTTGCTAATCGGTGTCTTCAAGACGTTATATTGTTCTCTTGTTACTTTAATGTAAACAATGTTTTCAAGCTTTATTATGTTTTCTAGTTACTTTTATGTAGACTGTTTATGCGTTTTGGTTATGAGTAGAGGAAATAGGTTGAGAGTTCAGTGTGGTTATGGCCTTAGTATGTTCTCATAGGTTGGATAGGGTCGTAAACGTGAAATTTATGTTCTTTACGTGCTTCTACTTGTGTTAAGATAGGGTTATTATTCAAATTCCCATGTTAGAAGTATCATTAGCCACAACATGGGTATTATTCAAAATCCTGTGTTGGAAGTATCGTTAGTCATAGTAGATGTGCTTCATCCAGAGCCTTTATGCTAAGTAACTAAGGAACATGATAGTACAGACAAGACACAAGCATGGTATGGGTTTGTAGTAGCTTATGTAAGTTTAATCAGTATGCTAAACATGGTAAGTAAGTAGTTAATGTAACGAACAAGTACGTGCAAGATGAACTGAACATAGTTAATAGGCATGGATTTTATGCATTGTTCAAGTTGGTTTTATGTTGGATATTCTTATGATTCATGTTATGATTTAAAACATGTTTTACCTATTCTTTAATTAAGTTGTGTTTTTAAAACTATTTGAGAACTGGATGAAGTAGATTCATGTCGTCTCTCCCGGCATTCGCCATACATGAATCTCCCTTTTGATCTTCTTTCTCTTACTGTGCATTTGGCCGGTGCTCACTCCTTTATTTGGAATAAGAAGATCGCAGGTACATACTGATTTGACAATGAGCTTTGAGTGCTAGGTTACGATAGAGCATGAAGTTGTTTATATGCTAGTTTCCTTTTGTAGTTGATCATTCTTCCCAGACAAGTGAGTTGTAATAGATAATAATTTTGCTTTCAGTTATTTATGATGTAGATTGACAACATTCGTGTTTCTGGTTGTGGTTGTTTTGGAAGACCCCGTGGGTCTATTTTCCCAAGTCTCCGGCTTGTTTTCTTCTGCGCAAATCTTTTATTACTCTGACATGACACGTGCCGAACGTCACGTGTCCGGATAAGAACTTGGTATATATATATATATATATATATATATATATATATATATATATATATATATATATATATATATATATATATATATATGTGTGTGTGTGTATGTATGTACACATATGAAGGTTAAATTCATTCTTTGAGTATCATGTTCCTCGGATACATGTATCTGTAGTCAAGATACGTGTATCCGGTAAAGTATCCAACTTTTAAAAATTACAATTCACCCCAAATACGTATCCAAGTGATAATGTCGAAATTATCATGGATAAATAGCGGTGATTTAGTGGTGGATATCTATCGGTGTTTTTGTGTGAAAACCGGTGGTGCACGGCGGTGATATGGAATTCACGGTGGTCTGAAAGTGTAAGTGGTGGTGCAAGTAAAAGTAGAGAGAGAGTAGTAAACTTGACAGAGTTTGCATCTGTTTTGTTTTAATGCCCCCGTTGTAAATTGGTTATATTGAGCCCTATTTATAGGCAAGATACATATTAGGGTTTAGTTAATTGCAATTGGATACAAGTACATACAATGGTAAATAAATTAGCCTAATGCTCGTTTGGCGGCGCCGATGTGATGCAGACTCAACACTTAGCCGTTTTTTGTATCCTTGTCTTGTCACCCTTGGATTGCACCTTGCTCTACTTTATAACTCGGGCTCTGGTCTCTGGCAGACCTAATAGCCTGAGGGGTTGGCGGACCGGCCCCTAGCCTTTCTTGACGTCGTATAGGACTAAAGGCTTTAAGAAGGGGTTGATGGCTAACAATCCCAAATGGCGTCGCAGATTATAATGGCCGATGGCCTTATCCACTATTTTGGTGGCCGGATGGACCTGAATAATGATCCACGGGCCTATTTACGGTTCAGGCATATCAATGCCCCCCTACACTATGCCTTAAGAATTTTCTTGAAAAGTCAGGCAGGGAGTAAAGTTCGCTCGTGGATCGATTGCCTTGGAATAGCACGGTGGCGTGCTATTGCGGTGGATCTCTTGTTAGCTTTGCCTAAGTTCCATACTCTGAGTATGTCTTATCGTGGCTTCTATGTCGTATGTTGACTTCGCATTTTGTGGCTTGTGTCGTGAATTGACTTTGCCTTTGGGATCGCGCTATGAAGCGGACGATCTTTGGTGCCGTGCTATTAAGTGGACGGTCTTATGGGTGGCGAAACGCCTTTCGAGATCATGCTATGAAGCGGAGGATCTTATGATGGCTTCGATGAGGAAAATTATGAGAAGGTCGCCTCTCAGGCCTTCCTTTGCAGACATCGCATTGGGTGGGAAAGCACCTCCCAATATGGCACTCTCATAATGTGGTATTGATGAGAGTCAACTTTACTATGCTTCGGTGCATGTTTCAACCCCCGTTTACGGCACTTTTGGTTCATTCCGGGTAGTTTTAGACCATATTTAGGGCAAAAATTGCATTACACATCCACCATGAGGTAAACCGTCATATAGATGAAAAACCTCGGCATTTTATGATGTTTTTGGCCCTTTTCAAGCCTTAGTTATTTTGCGGAGTTATGCTCGGTTTGTGTTAGATGTTGTGACACAGGATCTAGGTGCTCGTGAGCCCGGGAGACAAGGCATAGAGCGTATGAAGGTGAAACCAATGGTTGAAGATAGAAGAAAAGAGAGAAAAGTGAAGAAATTGGAGCTTGCAGGTGTTTGACGCACGCCAAAGCCATTAGGGCACGCCAAAGTTGAAGCAGAATGCATAATAAGTCACTGAACAAGTCGGGGGCGCGCCAAAATGCAAAATGTTTGGGGGGGCGCCAAGTTGATACAGAGAGCATCCAGGATCACTGAACCAGTTTTGGGCCACGCCAAAGTGACTTTTCCTCCACATTTTTGGAGCATATAAATATGACTTGCACAGATTTTAAGAGATCTCTAGACACTTTTACACTTTGATACTTACACTTTTTCCCCTCTTAGGTCGAATTCTCCCCTATTTCTTCCCTAGATTCACTCTTTCATCATATTTTACTTAATTTAAACACAATCTAGCTTAGATTCTAGTTATAGTTTCTTCTCTACTCTTGGATTGTATCATTTTGGGTCTTCTTCATCATCAATTGACATTGGGTGTTGATGAAACTTGATGTAATCCAGATTTTGCTACGATTTTGGTAATCAATTTCAGTTTCTATTTCATTTATGGCTTTAATTTTATCTTTGATTTTTGTTTTTAGTTTTATTATGAGTAGCTAAACATTTCATAGCCAAATTATGTGAAGATTGATGAAATCACCCTCTAATTGATGAAATTAGGAATGGGTAGTGCTTAATTGTTGTTATATCGACAGATTCATGTCTTAAAACTTGTTCTTAATGCTTGAATTAGACTGTACACCTAGTTCATGAACACACCACTTTTATAAATGTATGTTGCGAAGGGTGTGAGAAAAGAGGTTTTAAGATCATTTCTTATAATCAACTGAGTTGTTTAGATTGATTAGGGAGTGTGGTTCAATCGGTTGTGAAATTGGGCAACTCTAGCGCGTTAATCTTGTTTCGGTCAATTAAATTCTTAAAGGCGGACTGTTGAACCGGGCAAAGGGTGTTCGATTGTTGCATGGCGTCTTACACTAGTTTAGGAGTTGACACCCATGAATGAGCCAATATAAGTATAGGTTGGTAGGTTGGTGATGGGAGTCAACTTTACTGTACTCTGGTGTGCAGTTTAACCCCCGTTTATCACTTTATTGGCATGTTTTGGGTAGATGTAGACCTGTTTGAGTATAATTTCGAGATTTATATGCACGGGGAGTTAAACTGTCACATCGATAGTAAACTCCACCTTTTTAGCGATATTTACCTCATTTTCGAGCACTTTTGTCTTGCGGAGTTATGCGTGGTGTTTTGTTAGTGTGTCTATTGCAGGACTTAGGTGACTCGAGGACCCGGGAGGTGATGTTTTGGGCTAAGGGACATGTCGGTGGCATGAATGTGGCATACAAGTGAAGAAAAGCCAAGTTTGGAGTGGAGACAAGGCAAACAGGCGTTTGTCGTACTCCAGACGGGCGTCTGCCGTAAAGCCACCTCAAACGGGCATTTGGCAGAGTCAGACGGGCATCCACAGAGTTAATACATCATTCAGAAAGTTATGTTTTCAGCTGGACGGGCGTTCAAATGACCCCCAGACGGGTGTTTAGGTTCAACCTGATTCAAGAAGCTCATACAGCACAGACGGGCGTCCAGGGATTCCAGACAGACGTTCAGCGGACTGTAAACGCCTGTCCACTGAAGGTGAAGCCCTAATATCATCATATTCTCCATTCAGAAGGGCGTTTGAGATGATCCAGACGGGCGTCCAGGGCCGACAGCATCAGATTTTGACCTACTCTATAAATACGTAGCTCATTCAGCCCCATATCATCTTCGGCCGACTTTAGACTTTTCTTAGGTGATTTGTGTGCGGTTTTGAGTATTTTTAAACACCCCTTTGATCATTTGATCCCCTAGATAACATCCTTTGATTCTATACAACTTTTATAGCTTAGATTTACTTTCCAAGAACAAAAGATTCGACTTTGGGATTGCTTTTCTTGTTGGTATTTTCTGGATCAGATTTTCTGCAAATTATATGGTAATGATATCTCTCTTATTTGTTGCTATTAGTTTGGTTTCAATTTCCGTTCTTTATTCCGTTATTAGCATAATTATGAGTAGCTAAATTCATGTGTAGTCGAATTATGTGAAAGCGAATAAAACCCTGGCTGGGATGAGATTGGGAGTTGTGTAGTGCGTAAATTATTGTTTAAACGATTAATCCACGTTCTAAAACTTATTTTAAAGTCTTTGAATTAGATTGATCACCTAGTTCACTGTCACACACATCGAACTTATAGATGCATTTTGTAGTGAGATGTGGGATAAGGGGTTTTATGATGATTGTGTAGATTCGGCCTAGTTGTTAGGTCCGTTTCCAATACAGAGGTTTGTCATCGTTGTTCGAGCGACTCTAGAGCTTAATCATGTTAGGTTAATCAGTTTTCTAAAGAGAGAATTAATTAACTTCACATAGAGTGGTTAGATCGAGTTGTTCAGTCTAATCGCTAGAATTAGGAGTTGGCACCCGTGGATGTCGTTAAACTACATAGGATAGGTAGGTCGGTTAAGACACGCTCCCTGTTAAGTCCTCCCTTAGGGGTAAAAGTAGCTCGTGGGATCATAGTTCGGCTATACCTTTTAATACCTAGAAGTAAACTCATTGGTATAATCTTTATTTTTGCATTAATATAATATCTCTCCACCACTATTTTGACCTGAACTAAGTTCTAAGTTGACTTTGGTACTTAGACATTACTCCCTATGGATTCGACCATGAGACCACTATACTACCGTTGACCCGATACTCTGTCGGTTAAGGTTAGCGGTTAGTTATTTTGCTATCAGTTGGTTAATCTCATTCCCGAGTTAGTCGATTAGAGGGGCGAAAGTAATCAATTGGATCATGGTTTGGCTATGTCTCTTTCTCTCTTTAGTATCTTTAGTTTATATTTCATTTTAGTGTAACTGAACTTGAAACATCGTGATTGACTTAAACTAAATCCGAAAACGACTTTGGTATTCGATAAATTCCTCGTGGGATATGACCTTGCTCACCTCTATAGTACTACCGACCCGGTACTCTGCCGGTTAAGGTTGGTCGTTACTATTTTGGTCATCAGGTATCACGGTATCCCAATGTGGTATCACGGTTATTTTTTTATGATACGAAAGAAACATATGCACACACACTTTTATTTTCACTGAGACTTGAACCCGAAACCTCCGAGTTTGCAACCTCAGTGATCATCACTGGGCTAATGCCTTATTGGCCGTATCATGGTAAACACACATTGATTGCACAAGATCAAACGCATCAACAATGAAAGTAACCATTCAAAGTTCGATAACAAATGAAAGAAAAATATTAAAAGTAATACAATCACTGAGTTGAAAGCTTACAGTTGATGTAAAGTCTCATATATCTGTAGAGTAATAGAATGCGTACCTCCATATAAGTATGAGACATAAATATTATGTCAACTAGAGTTAGACTTTTAGACCAAGTGAGGATGACGGTCTAAGCAATTGACCGAATCATTTATAATTTATTTAACTCTACTAGGTCTGGGATCTGGAGGGATTGCAGTTAACTTTGTCACAGTTTTGTCGATCAATCGATCACATACATTAAAGTCGATTCTAGAGCCTACGCAGTATCAAGTGGGCCCCATACTGAGGTTGAGTTGTCAGTACAGAGCGCGGAGTGTGTGCATAAGAAGGTGAAAGTTCAAACGAAAAGCGCTGCAGAATCATGGCGAATGCCATTTTCGATTCCACCATAGAAAAGTTCTTACCAATGCAGATTCTGGGTCCCAAACTAAATGGGAAGAATGTTAGCTGGCCCTTGGTCGCGTTTGGCATGCCGTTGGCAAATCTTTCTGGCTTGAATTCCTTAGCATCTTCACCCCATATTGAAGGATCATGATGAACTAATATTGTAGGCAATGTAATCAGAACTCCAGCAGGTAAATTTAGATTGCCCAAGGTTGTTTCTTGAGTCGTAATTCGATTCATTTGAGGTAGAGGGGGGTATAATCTTAAGACCTCGTTTAAGATCATGTTCATCTGCAATGACAGAAGGGCTATCAGAGTTTCAAGAATGGATATATATATATATATATATATATATATATATATATATATATAAAATATTGTGTCAGGGAGACCCTACTTTAAATTGATGCCAAATCATGAGATGTCCCGCAACCACTTAATGTTATAGCACTTGTCGTGTCATAGTGGTTGACCGATTGCGACGACAACATTACTCTAAGAATAATGCTATATACTGTCGTTCTGACATAACAAATATCACCACATGATGTGTTAGCTAGTGTGATCCCTAATTCTATAATTAGATGTTTGTGTTGGAATGGTTGTGATAGTATCATTATTTTGATGATAATTCTGCAGGCATAACCCTTTCTAGTTGTATCCGAGTGGTTGTGACAATAGCATTACTTTACGAATAATGCTACTACCACCACTACTCTGATATAACAAAAGTCACATCCTCATGTGTAAGTGAGATCACTAATAATGTAACAATGGGGCCAAATTTTAAGTAGATGACATATGAGAGGTCCCACAACTACATATCTTGTGACATAGGCATGTTTTATTAAAGTGGTTGCGACAATAATGTTATTCTAAGAACATATAATTTTACTGTCACAACCACTCTAGCATAACATATATCTGTCACAACCTGATGTGTGAGCGAGACTACTAATGATGTGTCAGTGAGACCCTTTTTTAAACTCATGCCATATCAAAGATGTCCCACAATCATAATGAATGTCACAATCTGAGATGTCCGTGAGATTACTAATGATGTGACAATAAGACCTCTATTTGAATAGTTGACAACATTATGAAAGGTTCCACATGCAAAGTACCGGTGATTTGCTTTGTGACTCCGCATATGGAGTCACCATCCTAAAACATTTCTCAATGTTTAGGAGGCATTCTTGAACCAACCTAAAATCAACTCTAAATCATTACAGAAACATTAAATGAAAAGAATTCATCGAAGAAGATCGACTTACGGTTTTAAGCCGTTTTAGACCATCAAAGTCCGGTTTATTTGTCCCAAACTGTTGTAAAACCTCGTCTCTGGCGCGAATTTGCCAGTCTTGATGAATACCAAGTAGAATCATTGTCCAAACAAGTAGCACTGAGGTTGTCTCTTGTCCAGCAAAGTAGAATAGCTTGCATTCTTGAATCACATCCTGAATACTCAGCCCGAAATCTTTATTTCCATGTTCATGTTCATCAACTTCCTTTGCATTGGATTCAAGAAGCATGGCTAATAAATCATTGCCGAAAAATTCCCCGGCTTGCATTTTCGTTATTCTTGCAACTATAATGCTCTTGATCAAATTTTCGACTGTTTTGCATATCTGCTTCATTCTTCTGTTCCTTTTGGTGGGCAAAAACCTAAACACCAATTAGGTGTTAAGACTCAAATATAGGATATATATATAATACCGAGCGAATAGCAAGAATGGTCCCCTATCTTTATAAAAATTTTAGGAATAGCAAGAATATTTTTAAGTCCCCTATCTTTATAAAAATTTTATGACTTAAACAGTGAATTCTTTTTTCGCCAAAGAATCCCGAAATCGGTTGAATTTGACGACTCAAAATCAGTGAATTTGAATTTTGAAAATTAGTGATTTCTTTTTATTTGCAAGAATGGTCTCCTATCTTTACAAAAAAACTATGACTTAGCACACTTCTTTTCAAAAGCTTTTGGTTTGATCAAATATTTATGTCCTTCTCCCTCATTCCCAAAATTTTATCATTAGCATTCTTTCGTTTTGGTTTGACCACTCCATCTTTTTCATTTTTTTATTTGCAATAATGGTCCCATCTTTATTTACCTTGATCACTTCATCTTTCATTTTTTTGCAAAATGGTCCCACTTAAATAAATCCAAAATAGTTGCAAAAGAAAAATAATAAGATGAGAGAAACCTCAAAATAAGAGGGCAAACTAAGTCCAAACAAAATAAGAGGGCTAATTAAGTCACAAATTTTGGGTAAAGGTAAGAGACAATTCTTGCAAAAAAAATATAAAAATGAAAGATAGGAGACTAGTCAAACCAAAACGAAATAAGAGGAATATGTCATAGTTTTTCGGTAAAGATGAAGAATCATTTACGCTATTATAAACAACGACGGATCCAGAAACAAAAATTCAACGGATGCAATAATTAAGATTGATTTTAGTTACCTCATCCCAGGTAAGTATAAAGATTGAAGAGCCAAGACAGCAAGATTAGTTTGTTCTTTTTGAAGTTCAAATATCTTTCTTCCTTCTTCATAGTTACTCCCGAAAGCGGTCCGCGAAATGACATCAGCACTCATGGCTATGAGATATGGCCAAACATCCAACTCACACAATCCCTCTGGTGAAGCAACTTCCTCCCATTTTTCCAACATCTCAATAGCACTTGTATAAAAAGCTGGGAGCATATCCTTTGATTTGATTTGAAAGAAATTATATAAGGTCATGCATCAATATATTAATTAAGGGCATTGTTAATGGCTGGCACCACAGTCGAACTATTGGGACACCTACACTTCGTGCAAATTTCGACTTTACAGAGAGGTCGAAATCTGTTTTCGATCCTTCTAAAATTGAGTGTTGAATTTCTCCGTGGTGCAATTAACAATGTCCATATCTCAATATTTAGCGTGATTTCAAAGTAGGACAGAATTGTAAATTTAGTCATGTAACCTAGCTTAGCTTGTGAATAGAAAGGTCTTGTTAGCGTTTTAGTCCTATTTCTGCTCTAATTCCAATAACTTGGATTTTTTTTTTCCAATTTCTGTCCTGCAAGACGACATGTGAAAACTTTTATGGAAAAGATAGTTTTTGGGAAAACTTAAAGCTTTCGTTGATAATGTAGGCATAAAAATACAAGTAGTAAATAACTAACCCCCAAACCATTTCTTATAAGTAGGAAACATGGGATCATAGCTTTAAACCAAAAATAACTACTCTAATAATAGGAAACATGCGAAAATGGAAACAACATGACTGACATAGCCTTAGGTAATAAAAACTTAATAATAAACATAATTCTTCTAACATTCCTTCCCTTAATCTGAGCTAACTATTCAGATTACTTCACACATTCCCAGCTTGTCTCTGAGATTTAGGAACTGATCCCTCTTAAGTCTTTTAGTCATAATATCAGCCAGTTGATCTTCACTTCTACAATGTATAAGTTCAATAATTCCTTCTTCACATAAATCCATTAGAAAATGGTACTTCACATCTATGTGCTTGCTTCTGTTGTGTAAAAATGGATTCTTGGATAGTTTGATAGTAGAATTGTTGTCACAATTTAAGATGCTTTTGGTCTACGGAGCTTCCCCTAGAACTTCCAGTATTCTTCTTAACCAAATCAGTTGACATGAACAATGTGCTGCTGCTACAAACTCTGCTTCAGTTGTGGATAGAGTGACTATTGGTTGTTTCTTTGAGGACCAGCTGATAGCACTTGTTCCATACATAAACACAAAACCAGAAGTACTCTTCCTGTCATCAACTTCTCATGCATAATCAAGTCTGCCTCAATATGTAGTCACCGAGTGACGAGCTTCGAGGTCTTGTCTTTGTTGAACCTCAAATGAGCCTCAGCCTGAAATATTGCATTAGTCCCATGTGTGTATTGCTCTCGCTTATCATGTTGAGTTCATTTCCTTCTGCGATTCCCTTCACATACAAGGTAGGTTATTGGTATTGAGTTCATATAAGGCTTTGTTAATTTCACATTAAAACTTCTTCCTAAATTGAAAGTAAAATTTTCTCCTTGCTACTCCTCTTCTTGTGTGTCTGTTTGGCTCGTACTTTCTCGACTTTTGATATAATAGCCATGATTTCTTCATCCATGGCATGCTTCCATTTGACATAAGGCATCTCTCATTTTCTCTCAAAGAACCTCGGCGGCTTGAAGTTCTTGAATGCATTCAAGGTTTCAGATTTTTCTTGCAAGAATTCAACCCAAGTTTTTCTAGAAAAGTCATCAGTGAATGTGATAAAGTACCTCTTACCTCCATTAGATGATGGGTTGATTGGGCCACACAAGTCAGAATGGATGAGCTCCAACACTTGTTTTGCCCTACAAGACTTTCCTTTTGGGAAAGGATGTCTGTGTTTCTTGCTGAGGTATTTGAATCTGAGGAAGCCCTTTAACCATTTCCTTTTGTTGAAGTGTTATCAAACCACCAAAGTTGATATGTACATACCTGTAGTTCCATAACCAAGAGGTGTCTTTCAGTTCTGTTATTAGACATGTTTGTGTCTCCCTGATTTCCAAAAGAAACAATCTGTTGGCATTCATGGGAACCTTAGCTATGATTCCCTTGCTTGAATCCTTGATTTCCACACTCCTTATTCTTCAGAATGATCTCATATTCATTTTCTTGTAGTTGTCCCATACTTAACAAATTGCACTTCAGATCAGGTACATAAAGAACACTGGAGATGGTCTCAGATATCCCATTTTTTGGTTTGATGCATATATTTCTTTTTCCTTTAACACTAACTGAGAAGTTATCTCCAAACTTCTCCTTTGAATGGTAGGATTCATCCAAATAAGAGAATATTGCTTTATTACCACGCATATGATTAGTGCATCATGTCATTCATGTATCAACATACCATACTTGGGGTGTTGATGTCTGCTCATGCTGTGTAGTCATCAAAGGAGTCTCCTCCTCCTCCTTGTCAGCAAAGTGAGAGATTTGTTGAGTCCCCTTCTCCTTATCTGCTGGCAATTTAGTGTAACACTCTAAACGGTAGTGTCCAAACTTGTGACACCTATAACATTCAATGTTCTTCTTGTTTGTAGTATTACTCTTCCCTCTCCATTCTTGGATGACTGAGAATTGTCCCTACAGTCAGAATCTCTGGATGTTCTCCCTATACCTCTTCCTCTGCCCCTACCCCTGCCCCTATGATTGTTATTAAGGGTAGTGGTCTTTAAGGCCTGCTCTTCATTTGATGTTGCTGAGCTTCTCTTCATCTTCTATTCATGAACTTGCAAGGAGCTTTGCAATTCATCAAGAGACAGTGAATCAATGTCTTTATATTCCTTAATGGAGCACACCACATAATCAAATCTTGAGATAGAGACCTCAAAAACTTCTCCACAACTGCTACATCTTCCATCATTTCACCAAGAAATCTCATTTCCTTGCAGATTTCCATGGTTCTGGCACAATAAGTTGAGACAGATTCACCCTCCTTAATCTGTAAGGTTTCAAAATCTATTCTTAGGGCCTGTAATTATGATCTCTTCACTCTAGCATTTCCTTGATACTCCTCTTCATAGAATCCCAAATATCCTTTGATGATTCCTTGTTGAGAATGGTCTCCAAGATAGCCCTATCTATTGCTTGAAATAGATAGTTCCTGGCCTTCAGATCTTGGAGTTTTTTGCTCTCAAAATCTCCTCTCTGGGCCTTATTTGGGGGGTGGATTTGTTGCTGGTTCAACCACTCCTTGTTCAATGATGGGCCAATGCTCCTTAGAACGCATGAAGTTCTCCATCAATATGCTCCAGTGATCATAATGTTGTCCATCAAACCTGGGGATGGAAGCTTGAACAAAATTTGTTTCGGCCATGGATCTTTCTCCAACTACTGTTGAGATTATGGCTCCGGTACCACTGATAACTTTTATGAAAAAGATAGTTTTTAGGAAAACTTAAAGCTTTCATTGATAATGTAGGCATATAAATACAAGTAGTAAATAACTAACCATTAAGCCATTTCCTATAAAGTAGGAAAGATGAGATCATGACTTTAAACCAAAAATAACTACTCTAGTAATGAGAAACATGCGAAAATGGAAACAACATGCCTGACATAGCCTTAGGTGATAAAACTTAATAATTGACATAATTCTTCTAACAAGTTGGTTGGATTTTATTAGCGTGTATTAGAATATGAGAAACATTCAATTTTGGCGTGAAAACTGCGAAATTCAACCTTTATTTTAATTTGGACAAAAAAAGGAAGCAATTATGGCCCCATTTGGATTGAAGAATTATATAGAAAGGAAAAGGAAATATAGTAACAAAAAAGAAAAGATAGGGGAATGAGGGATTGTGAAGTCTATGTTGAACCCCAATTACATTGTGCAAATGTTGGGAGAGATTGCCCACACTTGATGGGGTGTTGAGAGAGATTGCCCACACTCTTAAATGTATAATGAAATGTAGCAGCACTTTTACTAACACAAATTGGTTTTAGTAGAACGGTAAGCGCTTGATCCTAACATGGTATCAGAGCCAGAGGTCATGAGATCGAACCCTGGTGTGAATATTATTTTCACAATTTATATTGTGCAATTATTGGGAGAGATTGTCACACTTGAGGGAGCGTGTTGAACCCCAATTATATTGTGCAAGTGTTGGAGGAGATTGCCAACACGGAGGATGTTAGGAGAGATTACTCGAGTCTTAAATGTATAAGGAAATATAGTAGCATATTATTTCACAATTATATATTAGAGTGTTGGATAGAACTATATTTAAGGAAATATAGTAGCACATTATTTCATAATTTATATTAGAGTGTTTGGATAGAACTAGACAGAAATGTAAGAGATATATAGATTGTCAATACATTTATAAGAAAAATGAATTGCTTGCTTCCGTTTTTCTCACCTCTTTTGAAAGGAAACAAGACCACTCAATTCGTAAAGAACCTTATCCTTCCTTCTCCCTTACTCTCATTGTAAGGCCCCTCAGACCCCGGGCCTGGTGGCGCTAAATAGTCATAAATGGTCCGGTCAACTGCTTAGACCGCCGTCCTCGCTTGGTCTAAAAGGGCTAACCCGAGTTGACAAGACATTTATGTCTCACACTTATATGGAGGGGTGAGCATTTTTACTGTTTTACCGATGTGAGACTTTACACTCATTTCCCTTCTTTCAAACTAAAACAATCCAAACACCAAAAAATTTTGACACCCAAACACCAAAATTTAAATCCGCCAAAATCATATCATTTCATTTCCTTCAAATCATTCTATCCAAACAGGGCCATGTCAGTTTACAAGAACACTTTGCAAATTTTCCAGTATTTTTTCTTTGTCAAAATTACATGATCTAGACATAATTACATGACTAGTTTTACATGTTTGTTTTCGCTTTAAATTAGAAATAACAAATTCGAAATGCTTAGAACAAACCTTCAACTTGTCAACATGGAAAGCTGGATTGATGATTTTTCGATGCTTCGCCCATTTATCTCCCTCATAAGTTCCTACTCCTTCAACTAGATATTTCATTAGGGGAAAATGATCTGGCTTTTCATATACATTAAACTTGAGTGCTACCTCCCTAATGGATTCTGGATCCATGACAAGAACCGCGGGTATCGGCCCAAACCACATAAATGAATTCCTTCCTGCATGCAATTAATCAAAGAGTATTGAAACCGAAAATCGTCATTAATTATAATCATAGCTAGAATATGGAATCTTACTTATGTTCTAAAAGATACGTATTTTTCAACATACCAAATCTGTTGACAGCATCAAAGAAGTGAGGGACGACTCGTGGAAGAATGTCATCAAATAAACCAATTGGCTTAGACCAAGATTCTTGGAACATGGCTTTCAGGTCCTTCAAATCTCCAAAGATTAGCCTGTATTTGTTCCCTTTGAGACCTTGTTCTCTTAGTTTCTTTTCCAACTTCTTGGGCTTTAACCATATCCAGTTCATCACTTTCCATGCTCCTACAGATAGAAGTATCCCAATAATCACTGCAATTGACTTGCAAAACAAGTGGGATGATGCCTCCATTAATTTTTCCTTTTGATGTTAGTTTTTAGTATAATTATTACAAAGGTTTTTGTTCATTCATTGTACAAGAATGTGTTTGGTGACCCGTGCAGATTACTATGATGGTTGACTTAATTCAAGAGGAGGCGCCTTGGGGGGTGGGGAGGGTTGTGGATCGAGGAGGAGACTTAATTTCCTTAATAAATGATATACTCCCTCCGTCCCAAATTGTATGAGATTTATTCTATTTATGCATGTTTCAAATTAGGACGGAGAGAGTATCATAATTTCTCATTCATTTAGAAATAATTTAATAAAGGGCTTTTAACAGTTTTAGGACCTCATGTTTTATCATTGTGTCAAAATTGACTCTTATCTTTTAAAATGACAATTTTAGGACCTCATGTTTGTGTTTTTTTTTTTTTTTTTTAGGACAATTTCGAAATTTCCATCTAAGTTAACGTCAAATTTGACGGAATATTTGAAATTGTCCTAAAACTGGAAAAAAAAAAAAAAAAAAAAAAACACAAACATAAGGTCCTAAAATTGTTATTTTAAAAGATAAGAATCAATTTTGACAAAAAGTTACAACATGAGGTCCTAAAAATGTCACTTTTTAAGGGAATTTGACACTTTTTAGGACCTCTTGACAATTTGTCAAAATTGACCCTTATCTTTTAAAATAACAATTTTAGGACCTTATGTTTGTGTTTTTTTTTTTCAGTTTTAGGACAATTTCAAATATTCCGTCCAACTTAACATGTTTTGCCGTTAACTTAGACGGAAATTTGGAAATTGTCCTATAAAAAAAAATATAAAAAAAAAGTCCTAAAATTGTCATTTTAAAAGATAAGGGTCAATTTTGACACAATGGTAAAACATGAGGTCCTAAAACTGTTAAAAGCCCATTTAATAAAACAAAATATAATACAATTAAGGGGGCACCATACTCGTAATTCATCCGTGTGAAAGTCGATTCTAGAGCCTATGCATTATCAAGGGGGCACCATACTGAGGTTGAGTTGCCAATAAACAACGGGGAGCGTTTGCATAGGATGGTGAAAGTTCGAAGGAAAAGCGCTGCAAAATGATTGCGAGCACCATTTTGGATTCCAGCAATGAAAAGCTTTGACCAATACAAATCCGGGGTCCCCAACCGAATGGTAAGAATGTTACTTTGCCCTTGGTCGCATTCGACACGCCCTCGGCAAAAATCATTCTGGCTTGAAAACCATAGCGTCGTCACCCCATAATTCAGGATCGCGATGAACTAAAATGGCTGGCAATGTAAGCATAACTCTAGCTGGCAAATTTAGACCACATAAGCTCGTTTCCTGAGCAGTTATTCAAGTGTATAGAGCTAGCAGTGGATACAGTCTTAAGAACTTGTTTAAGATCATGTTCATCTGTAATAACAGAAGGCACGTATCAGATCGTGTTTCCAGAATGGAGATATAAAAGTAGATTAATAAACTTGTCGAAATATGGGTACCCAAAGAATCCCCTAGAATGACACAATAACCAGCAAAATATTTCTTATCAGGTGGATAGCAGGTCTAATTAGCATCAGAAAATCCATTCAAGCTTAAGTTGCCATGTAGTTCAAACTTCCAAGAGACTTCTAGTGTGTTTTTGGGGGTTTCATGAAGTGTTTCATGTATTTTGTGATGCATTTGCCATGATAAAACTCGTTTATGATGTAATAAGGAACTGTATACGACGAAAGCCGTACAATTAAGCTCGGGGAATTACATCTATCAAAATAAAAATATCCCACCACTCCTCTCTTATATGGGAGGATATCACTATTTCCTACTTCTAATCTTTTCCCGGGCGAAATTGTATTTTTGTCGTGTAACTAGACATGTTTTTAAATGTGGTCTTGTTTTTTACTCCTGCTGCAAAAGTAGTTTTGTAAGTAGTTTTTTTTGGGTAAAAGTTGATGAATTTCTTCATAACTGAAGATGAAGAACTGAAAACAATACAGAAAACAGAAACAGAAAAATGAAGAAAACAGAATCTGACTTTATTAATTAATATTCAACTTAATCTTTACAATTGGTGATCTTAGCTACTTATATAGTGTGTAGTAGCAGCATTGATACAGCTTGGAGCGGTTACAATAAGTAGAAACTAACTAACTAACTTCTAACTGATTTGACTGACTCCTAACTGATTTTGTGCATCAGTGTTCGACCATATGCCTGAGAGAACTTGCAGAATCCAGTTTGCTGTGTGTTCTTGTATCAACTTCAACCCCCCCTCTCAAACTGGATTCTTATGTTTGTAGATGTTGATTATGGGATAGGAGTTTAATAGAGTCTGAAATCTGGTGTTGTCTAGTGGCTTAGTAAACAAATCTGCCAGCTGCAATTCTGTTGAAACAGGTAGAGGTTTTAGGAGCCCTTGTTGGTATCTATCTTTTATCACATGGCAATCTATCTCGATGTGTTTAGTTCTCTCATGGAAGACTGGATTTTCAACTATATATAGGGCACTTTTGTTGTCACAAAACATTGGAATAGGTTTGTCTTGCTTAATTTTGAATTCTGACAGCAGGTATGTGAGCCATTGCAGCTCACATGATGCCATTTCCATGGCCCTATATTCAGCTTCTGATGAACTTCTAGATGATGTGGTTTGCTTCTTTGTTCTCCAGCTTATGAGTGAGCCTCCTAGAAGCACAGAGAAACCTGTGACAGATCTTCTTGTATTATTGCACCTAGCCCAATCTGAATCTACAAAACATTTATGTTCTAAGTTGCCTTCAGATGGAAAGAATATGACTTGTCCAGGGGCCTTATTGAGAAATACTCTGAAACTGAAAGATCCCCTTGCTTCATACTTTGAATCTCGTCCATTAAGTCTGATAATCTATCAAGATCTCCACCACCAAATCTATCTGCAAGATCTTCCCAGATTTCTTGCGCTGTTGCATAATCCATCACGCTTTGAGCGATATTCTTTCATACAGCATTTCCTAACCAGGCCTTGATCATACTATTGTTTTGCCTCCATAAAGCTAAATGCACATCACCAGCTGGGGGCATGGGAACAGATCCATCAATAAATCCAAGTGTATTCTTGGACGAAAGAGCATTCAACATTGCAGTTTTCCAACTGTGATAGTTGGATTCATCAAGAACAGGCTGAACTAAAATGAACGCTGGACTCTCACCAGGATGAAGAATCAAATCAGCAGGAATAGCAGTGGAATTATTCTGATTAGCCATGGTTGAAAAACCAGTAAACAAGAAATAAAAAAAAACAGGAAAAACAGAGAATAATCATGTTAATGGTGATTTTATACGTTTTATAAGGATATGTTTTATATCAATTTCCCCCATATCTGGATGTTTTTCATAGAAATCGAGCTTTATATTGAAGTATTGAGCAAGTGATGTTTTTAATGGGTTAGTTGCGAAATTGTATGATTTATGTGTAAGATTGATGGTTTTATATTGATTTGGAAGATACTACATTTTGCAATGTTTTGATGTGTTGTAGGTACGTGTTTGATGCTCAAATGAAGATCAAAAAGAGATAAGAGTCGGATTTAATGGATGAAAAATAGATAAGGATGGAATTGGCTAGAAGAAAAGAGATAGAGTTGAAGATTTCGAATTTGGATCTAGTCGAATCAAGCGCCCAAGTCCCGTCCAGCTGGATCAACGCCCGTGAGAGGAAAGTTGATTCAGAGAGTTTGGACGCTGAGTGGACGGGCGTCTGAAGCAAGTCCAAGGCATCTGGACGGGCGTCCACAATTCCGGACGGGCGTCCACGGCCGACATGCTGAAAACCGACTTACTTTTCTATAAATAGCGCGCGATTTCAACCTTAATCATACATTATTGAGACCTATTGATACACAATCATTAGGAGAAAACCTAAGCGCGCCCTGCACTTCTTGGGAGGCTCAAGGGTTGCGATTTTTCTTGTTTCTTTTCCGCTTTTTATTTCGCTTTGTCTTTGTTTTATGTCAATGCTTGGAGGCTGAGCAATTGTTCAAACTATGTGAATCCGTTTCAGCAGGTTCTTTATTTTCAATCTAGATTTGTTTTGTGAATTTGATTAAAGTTGTATCTTTTCTATGCTTATGTGCTATGCAATCAATATCGAAAGATGTATTGCTTATTGATGTTTACCATATGACGAGAGTCGGTGTAAACCTTAGATCACCATAGGAAAGATGGGATTTTTAACCTTGACATAACGAGAGTTGATAGGTTGAATATCTAGGTTGCTAGATTGAGAGATCTTACACCTTGTTTTGATAGCGTCAATTTTATATATCGAGAGATGAGAGATTGATAGGCGAATTAACTACGAGAGTAGGAATTCATACCTCCGTTAGGTGAACCACATCTTTAATTAAATCATCACAAGATAACTTTAGAGAGGAAATAGAGGGTTGCGGGAACGGTGGATTATTTGTTTGTTCGATTGTTTAAATCACCATGATCATCGTTTTTATTGTTTTTTCTCGTTTATAGTTTAGATTTCGTTTTCACTTTTATCCTTCCTGGCTTTGGACTGACAATCCTCTGTCCAATTTATCTTTTCGTTCTATTATATTAGGTTTAATAATAATGGTAACAATATTAGGAAAATTAATGAACTAGATACCCCGATTCCCTGAGACCGACTCCGGTATTAATCGCTATGCTACGATCCCTACACTTGGGGAATACCGGATTTATAAATATTTATTACTTGTTGTTTTCATTAGATAAAATCCGTGACAAGTTTTTGGCGCCGTTGCCGGGGAATCGGTGCGGTTGTCCAGTTCATTATTAATTTTTCTAAGGTAGTATAGTGGTGAGTATTTCCGCCAACGGAACCAAAAACAAGTTTTTGGCGCCGTTGCCGGGGAATCGGTACGGTTGTCTAGTTTCTATTAATTTTTCTGTTTTTGTTATGAATTTTTCGTAGATAGGTTTTTGTTTCTATCCTTTCTAGTTTCTACATTGATTCGGGGACATCTGAGGTTGAATTATCTGACTCCACGTTTTTAGCGATCGAACTTTTGGATAAAAGGGATCGTTTTAGCACTCGTTAGTATTTTGGCCGTAACTTTTGGCTCGAGTGTCCGTTTGGCGCGTAGGACCCCAATTCGGAAAGCTTGTTCCGACGCCGACGACATAATGAATGGCCTATGACCGTTCGACACCGTTTTCGAGGTCAAAATCCACTGTTTTCCCTTCCATTTTGGGCTCAGAAGATTTCAACACGTTTTTCCCCCTTTTATTGTTTTCTGTTTTCTGTTTTAAATAAATAAATAAAGGATCTCTAGGGTTTCTTAAGTATCTAGGGTTTTTGATGTTATATCTAGGGTTTCTGAGGTTGCTCAGGTGTCTCGTTTTGTGCTTTATGCTAAGACCAGACGGGAGTCTACTCTCTGTGAACGCCCGGCCACTCTTTGTGGTTACCAGACGTGCGTCCATAGTGAGTGGACGTCCGTCCATCCAACATGCACCTATTCTGTTAAGTCTTAGGGCAACTAGACGAGCGTCCGGTTTAATCCAGACGCCCGTCCAGTTTATAAATTTCAGGCGAACGCCCGTTTGGAAGAAGGAACGCACGTTCAGGTTCCAAATTCTTCTTGACTTGACTTTTAATGTTTTATTTGACGTGGATGTTTTCATACAAGCTTCTGTGGCTAATTATTTTTACGTAGATGTTCTGAACTTGCATGTGTACATCTTTCCATCTACGGATCCATGTTAAATAATTGATTAATTTTTATTTATATGATTCATCCATGCATGTTATAGTTAATGTCGGTTCTCGTATGCTATAACTGTTCTTATTGTTATTTAATAGCTAATGTCGGTTTCAGTATGCTACATATCGTTGTGATGAATCTTGTGAGCTTTGAGACCTATGTGCTTTCTTGTTATTTTTGTAACTCATATGGGTAGCTACTGTCGGTTTTCCGTTGCTACCATTGCCTCTTATGAGTTATATCTGCTTAGTATAGCTAATCGTTGGTTCTCCATAATGCTATCACCTTTGATGAGTCTTAAGGCGCTTTACACCGCATGTAATGAATAGTATCTTTATCGTTGCTTATCGTGAATCTGTCATTATTTGGTAGACGTTTATTATATACATGTCGTGTTGCAAATGAGTGAGCTAGTTTTCTTTCTTTTATTTTTGCATTTCATTTAGATGCATATCATTTAGTTGCATGTCATCTAGTTGCATTGTTTTTCTATTATTTTTCTTGAGTGTAGTTACTGTTGGCTTGCCATATGCTACCACTTTTATTTTATTTTATTTTTGTTTCTGTACGGGCCGTAGTCACTGTAGAGTTGTCTTCCTAACTTGCTCAGCCTGAGCCTGTCAGCTTTTTATTTTATTAGAATTGCATATCATGTAGATTGCATTGTAATATATTTTCATGTAGTTGCACCTAGCCTACTATTTTGTAATGTTCCATGTATATGTTCCATCTTTATATGATTAATTTTTATATACATGCTTCATTATTCGACTTGGATGTTTTAATGTGAGCCTCTGTGGCCTTTGTATATGCGTAGATGTCCTGTTCTTTCACCGTTATGATTTTCTTTCCATCTATTGCAATCCATGTTGAGTAATTCACCTAGCTAGATGTGATTCCAATTTGATTTATGCTGTTCCTTTTGTCGTCTATCTAGGGTGTTAGGGTTGTTAAAGGCACGTCTACACTTCACATAGCAAGCTTTTGTGGCTTTGCATAATCGAATTTTGTTGCGCTTCTGTGGCTTTATTTAGTAGACATTTATATATTTGACCTCGCTTAGATTAGGGTGATATCTATGGAATTAGTTGGGCTAGTTTATTTTCTTTATTTTCGTTTTGCCTTTTTAGTATAGTTGCATATCATTTAGTTGCATTGTATTTTATTCTGTTTTTTCTTTTTCTTTTTATTTATCTTTTTAGTGCACCTAGCCCTGCTACTTTGTAGTGTCCTCTATCATTATTTCTGTATGCACATGTTGGACTTTATTTGTATTGAAAGCTTATGTGGCTTTATAATTGACGCTTAGGTGTCCTGTGTTTTCCCTGAGTGGTGATTTTTCCATCTAAGCAATTATATCATGTGCTTCTATCTTGTTTATGATTAATTTTGCCATGTTATATCCCCCTATGTTCCCAGAGATGTTGCCATGTTTGTTCAAGTGTGCAGGATATTTTCGATAGCGATTGTGAGCTTTTAGATGAAGCCAGTTTTCCGGTGGATGGTCCACAGTCTACTGATTTCTTCATGCATATATGGATCTGGATCTAGACCACCTTCAGAATTGCCACCTTCGAACTACAATCAGCTAAGTACTTTATCTTTTCTGTAATTCTGCACAACATGAGGACATGTTGTAGTTTAAGTGTGGGGGAGGGAAATGGTTTATGTGTATCTATTCGTTTGCTTAATTCGTTACGAGTCTATGCAAAATGAGCTAGAATTTTCAACTTTTTTCGACATTTTTGTTTTTTGTTTTGTCCCGAGTAGGCAATTCAATTCAATGTTCGTTATTTTTATAGTCATTGATGCTGTATATCATATGTTTGATAAGTCAGTTGTTTCACCTGAGATCTATTTTTCACGAGCCATAGTGAACGATGAGCTAATTTATAAAGTTATACCCCTTTTTGGACGAGTGATGTCTGATTTTCTTATAAGTCATGTGCTTAGTGCTACGTATATATCTTGAGATCTATGATAGTTTGTATTTAGATCCAAAGTATGTTATACTGTGAATATCTAAGGTTTGAATGTGATAAGTAACACGTAACTTATTGTCAAATGAAAAAGTTGAATTCAAAATGTATTAATTGGGTGTGTCGAAAGCTAGTCGATGATTTGAGTGTGATAGGGTATACCACGTATGTCCTATACCACCATGATGACCAAAAGCTCACGACAGTCAGAAAAAGCTGCCTTATGATTTGAGTAAGGTAGGGTATATCTCGAATATCCTATTCTGCTATGACAGGGCAAGAGCTCATTCTGATGTGCGTTTAAAAGTGACTAATTAAATCAACTTGAATAAGAAGTGGTATGAAATGGGTATAAGACTGAGTTATCGTCTATCTTATCCCCGGTAGAAACTGATAGATATGCTGTAGGGATTATCCTCTGAGTATTTCAGAAAGGCCCTAGATATATTCGATCATCTTTTTCAGGATATGTCACGTTTGTAGGGTGCATCTTATAAGTATCATTTATTGCTAGTCTACGAGGGGGTATTAGCTAGTTTGCTTTGAGTTTCTCAAGTTTGGATTTAGTGGAAGTTTTCTATGGCTTTGCACACACACAGTGGTGAACTTCTGATTTACTGAATATATGTTATATGTGGTGAGATGTCTATCTTTTTTCCGAGCCTTGATTTTCGTTTTGTTTTGCTCGGAGACGAGCAAAAGCTAAGTGTGGGGGAGTTGTTAAGGGTGATTTTATATGTTTTATAAGGATATGTTTTATATCAATTTCCCCCATATCTGGATGTTTTTCATAGAAATCGAGCTTTATATTGAAGTATTGAGCAAGTGATGTTTTTAATGGGTTAGTTATAAATTGTATGATTTATGTGTAAGATTGATGGTTTTATATTGATTTGGAAGATACTACATTTTGCAATGTTTTGATGTGTTGTAGGTACGTGTTTGATGCTCAAATGAAGATCAAAAAGAGATAAGAGTCGGATTTAATGGATGAAAAAGAGATAAGGATGGAATTGGCTAGAAGAAAAGAGATAGAGTTGAAGATTTCGAATTTGGATCTAGCTGAACTGGCATCCAAGTCCCGTCCAGCCTGGACTAGCGTCCATGAGAGGAAAGTTGATTCAGAGAGTTTGGACGCTGAGTGGACGGGCGTCTGAAGCAAGTCCAAGGCATCTGGACGGGCGTCCACAATTCCGGACGGGCGTCCACGGCCGACATGCTGAAAACCGACTTACTTTTCTATAAATAACAGCGCGGATTTCAACCCTAATCATACATTATTGAGACTTATTGATACACAATCATTAGGAGAAAACCCTAGGCGGCCCCAGCCCCCTTAGGGGAGGCTGGGGTTGCGATTTTTCTTGTTTCTTTTCCGCTTTTTATTTCGCTTTGTCATTGCTTTATGTCAATGCTTGAGGCTGAGCAATTGTTCAAACTATGTGAATCCGTTTCAGCAGGTTCTTTATTTTCAATCTAGATTTGTTTTGTGAATTTGATTAAAGTTGTATCTTTTCTATGCTTATGTGCTATGCAATCAATATCGAAAGATGTATTGCTTATTGATGTTTACCATATGACGAGAGTCGGTGTAAACCTTAGATCACCATAGGAAAGATGGGATTTTTAACCTTGACATAACGAGAGTTGATAGGTTGAATATCTAGGTTGCTAGATTGAGAGATCTTACACCTTGTTTTGATAGCGCCAATTTTATATATCGAGAGATGAGAGATTGATAGGCGAATTAACTACGAGAGTAGGAATTCATACCTCCGTTAGGTGAACCACATCTTTAATTAAATCATCACAAGATAACTTTAGAGAGGAAATAGAGGGTTGCGGGAACGGTGGATTATTTGTTTGTTCGATTGTTTAAATCACCATGATCATCGTTTTTATTGTTTTTTCTCTTTTATAGTTTAGATTTCGCCGCTTTTATCCTTCCTGGCTTTGACCGACAATCCTCTCTCATCCAGCTTTATCTTTTCGTTCTATTATATTAGGTTTAATAATAATGGTAACAATCTTAGGAAAATTAATGAACTAGATACCCCGATTCCCTGAGACCAACTCCGGTATTAATCGCTATGCTACGATCCCTACACTTGGGGAATACCGGATTTATAAATATTTATTACTTGTTGTTTTCATTAGATAAAATCCGTGACAAATCACCAACGATTTTGATCAAAAATCAATTACAGATTAAAACCAGAAACAAGATGCGGAAACGATCATAGCTCTGATACCATGATGAATTTCTTCATAACTGAAGATGAAGAACTAAAAACAATACAGAAAACATAAACGGAAAAATGAAGAAAACAGAATCTGACTTTATTGATTAATATTCAACTTAATCTTTACAATTGGTGATCTTAGCTACTTATATAGTGTGTAGTAGCAGCATTGATACAACTTGGAGCGGTTACAATAAGTATAAACTAACTAACTAACTTATAACTGATTTGACTGACTCCTAACTGATTTTGTGCATCAGTGTTCGACTATATGCCTGAGAGAACTTGCAGAATCCAGTTTGCTGTGTGTTCTTGTATCAACTTCAACAAAAGTGGTCTATGGAATAAAAACATGACTAAATTTAAAAACGTGTCTAGTTACAGGGCAATTTTGCTTTTTTTTTTCCTGCCATTGTTGTATTTAATTTCTTTAATGGAAGTTATTTTTGATTAAATAATTGATTAAATAATTAATAAATGGGGGAAGGACAAAAGAACATTTTCATGATTATAAGGACAAAAAACAATTAATAAAATTGGACTTCACGTGTTAATGTTACTTTGACAAAATATTTACTATTCCACATTTTACATACTTCATATTTGTTACTTCATAATTGATTATATTAAATTACAAAAATCATTTTTGAATTTTATCCTTTAAAAATCTATAAATAATATGGAAAATTAGTGATAATGTTACTCTTGTATTTTTAAGAATGCGACAACTACATATTTTTATATACTTTATATTTTTATAGCTTATTCCAAATCGTTGAATCTTCCTATTCGTTGAATTTACAAAATTTTAACATAATCTTTCAAATATCTCTTGATTAAAATTAGTGATTACAATTTCTTCTATCCCACAGATTTTTGATAATTTTATCCTTTATGCAAAAGCTTTGACAAAAATCTATCTATAAATAATATTATGGTGTACCGACTGAAACGTAATTTATTAACTGTCTCCTGCAAAGCATGGATTCAATATTTTAATTCGGTTGACTATACCATCCTATTAGAATCAAAGAACAAATCCAATTAACCCAATGAAATGTTTTTCAATCCAACTCTTTTCTAGTCATTAATGGCTCAATTTTCTGATCATATTGTAGGAAATTATTTCCTGGTTTTGCTCTGTTTTGTGCCTTTGCTTTATTTCATTTTCAAGAAATATTTCAAAACTTCAAGAAACATCCCACCATTTCCACCAGGGCCAACTCCATGGCCTTTATTAGGCAACATTCCTCATTTGGCTACAAAAACGCCTCATATCGCGCTATCAGATTTCTCGAAAATTCATGGCCCTTTAATGATGCTTAAGCTAGGAGCTCAGAAAATGGTTGTAGCTTCATCACCTGCAGTTGCAAAAGAGATCCTCAAAACTCACGACGCGCTTCTATCCGCTCGATATGTTCCAAAGTCTGTAAGTAACCCTGAAGATCTCAACAATTGTTCAATGGTCTGGGCAGGAACATGTCACGAAAGATGGAGATTCGTACGAACCCTTTGTCGGGCCGAGCTTTTCTCGGTGAAAACATTAGATGCTCAATCTTGCTTGAGGGAGAAGAAGATATTAGAAATGATTGACCATGTCAAAGGTAGAAATGATGGGGAAGCTGTAAATATTGGAGAATTGGTGTTTGTAACTGTGTTCAATATGTTGAGCAATGTGATGTTGTCTAGTGATCTTATTCGATTCGATGAGAAAAACGAAGATGGTGGGATGAAAGGTTTGATTAGGAAGATGTCTGATATTGCGATTGCTCCGAATATATCTGATTTTTATCCGATATTAAGTAGTTTAGATCTACAAGGTATAAGGAGAAATTTGTTGAAGATAGAATTGAAGATCCAAGATATCTTTGAGCCTATAATAGAAGGAAGAAGAAAAACAATGGATGCTATTATGAGCCAAAATGACTTTCTGGATGTTCTCCTTCTAAACAAATTCACCAATCTTCATATTCAACGATTGCTAATGGTAAGCATATTTATTGTTATAATTATTTATTGCACAGAGAGAGTAAGAATAAAAGACAAGAAGGAGGTAGAAAATAGAAATCAAGACAATAGAATTAAAAATTGGTTGATCAGGATAAATACACTGTTTCACTGGCTCAAATCCACTCTTCATTACATGGAAGTGGAACAAACCCCACATCCACTGTTCTACTATTCCACTGTTTCAATGTTTTTTTGTGAAAATGACCTTGAAAAGTACATCGGAAAATATCAAATGGAATGTAAGAATATAGAGGACGGGAAAAAAATATAGTGAAAGAATTACGATTTTTTGACGTTTAAATCAAAAGATACGTCTATTATAACATTAGAGAGAATATCAAATTAGGGGAATCGAGATCGTCCTTTTCGCCAAAATAATTTTCCAATGGACTAATTGCTTGTTTTTATTTCTACATTGTCATTTATCACATTTGTCTTAATTTTTGTACTTGGACACTAGTAATATAAAGTCGTTGCCATATCTTTTTCTGTCAACCAACAGGAGATGATTTCAGCTGGCACAGACACCTCTACTTCAACAATGGAGTGGGCAATGACTGAATTAACAAAGAGCCCAGAATCTATGACGAAAGTCATTGAAGAACTAGATAGAGTAGTAGGTACAAACCAAGTAAAAGAGTCACATTTAGTGAAACTATCTTATCTTCAAGCATGTATCAAAGAAACGCTTCGGCTACACCCACCGGCGCCGTTTTTGCTACCTCGTCGTGCCCCTAAAACATGTCAAGTGATGAATCACACTATACCTGAGAATGCTCAGATTTTCATTAATATTTGGGCAATGGGACGTGACCCCTTGATCTGGGATGAGCCGTTAACGTTCAAACCAGGCAGATTCTTGAATTCTGCAGTTGATTTTAAAGGGAATGATTTTGAATTTGTACCTTTTGGCGGTGGACGGAGAATCTGCCCAGGGTTACCAATGGGTGTACGACAAGTTCATCTAGTCCTTGCAACGTTGCTACATTCATTCGATTGGTCTCTTCCGGATGGAAAGGACTCCCATGAATTAGATATGAAGGAGAAATTTGGTATTAGCTTGCAGAAGGAACAACCATTACTTCTCATCCCAAAGCCTAGGAACTGAAAAATAGTATGCAAGCCTGGAACTTTTTATTCATTATTTTTCATATTATGTCTGTGTTTGGTTTTTTTTAGAAAATTCTATAATCCTTTTCAATAAATAACTATGTTATAAAGTGCCTACATCATAGTATTGTTGAGTAAATAATCCATGTTTTCTACACTTTATTTATGTATGCTTGTATTGAGATGCTATTGATACATCATTTTGCACGCTCTTTGAATATCCTCCAAGGTTTAATTGGTATGCTCTGACTGGTCATCTGCCTGAATATATAAAGTACAAGAAAAACATTTTTTTGATACACTATTGTTTGTCACACAACAAAAAAAGTGTTGTTATATACTTACTTTTAGTCACCAAAGAATCTAACCAAGTACTATTAGCTATACTTTTTTTTTTTTTGTGGCAAAAACTAGTATAGCAATAGATGATTTTTTTTTATAGTGAAAGTTGAGTTGAACGGGAAGTTATTGTGTGGTGAGTAATTTTGAGGTGAAGTGACGGGTGAAACGATCAGAACCACACAGTTTAAATACATAATAAAACTGTGTGGTCATGGGGCTGCCACACGGTGTCTCCACACCGTATGGAGACACCACACAATAACTTCCCGAGTTTAACCTATATATTAATCCGTATATTCTCTTGTAAATTGGACTTGACATGAAGTCTAACTATCTCATCAACATACAATCCTGTCAGATCATCCAGTGAGGTGCCATTTTTTGATAGGTAACACTAAAAAGAAACATTTTTATGCCAAAAAAAATAGGGATTTTTAGCAGTTTACCACTGATACAGGTGGTATTTGTGAGAATACCACCCAAGGCAAAAACTGATTTTGATTCGATTTTCTCCGTTTTTTCTACCTTTGTGCACGATCTTACAATGAAACATTTTTATGCCAAAAAATATATATATATACTTAATTTAGGCTAAGTGGTAGATCACAATCCCCAAAAATATATATACTTAATTTTAACTACAATAGTGTGACAAATGATAATAATTAGGTATATATATTAGTCACATATTATTTTTGTTGTGATAAAAACTACCGTGAGAAAAGAGTATATATTTTTCTTGTAGTACTTGTAAGAAATGAGCAAACTTGATCAACCGGTCTACTATCAATCACCTAGATGACATTCACACCACCCTTCCCTCCAGACAGCCCTTTGATGAAATCCATGGTAATCTCGTCCGATTTACCTTGACATTAACTTGGCATCATTTCTCTTAATCGTACGCCACCGGAAGTGATTAAGAGAAATTGTACATTAAACTATACAATTTTTTATCTATGAAAAAATATTTCGGACCCCGTGAAAAAAATTTCTTTAAAAACAAATTACGGACCCTGCTCGACAAAATTTATTGTTCCGTCCCTGTTAGTGAGGTCCTGATATATTCAGGGCCGTCCCTGGGGGCAGGCCAACAAAGCCGCGGCCTAGGGCCCACGTTGAAATTCGCAATTTTAGGGCCCTCGTTGTCATATAATAGAAGTGTATTTTAGGTCAATTTTTATTATTACTCTAGTTAAAAAACCGCTAAGAGCCTAATTTATAGCCAAAATCAGTGAAAGAAAGTCTAATTAAATTCCGTTACATTTTTTTAACGCTTATGAATATAGTATACCCAAAAATATTTGTGATATATTATTTTTTTCACAGAGTCGAGGGCCTTAAATTTTTTTTGGCCTAGGGCCTCCGATTACATAGGGACGGCCCTAGATACATTTGCTTCAGGAAATTATTGCATGGTACATACCTACATGCGGATAGCCCATGTAGCTTAATCCTTACCATCAGTTTTACAATTGGATACAAACTGTGTGGTTCTGATCGTTTTATCTGTCGATCACTTCATTCTTATTACTCTCCATGCAATAATTTCCCATTTGCTTCATCCTGTGTATGAAATTAATTACTCAACAATATCTCTGAACAATATTCTAGGCACCAAATAACAAGCTTAATTATTGAAAAAGGTCATAACCACACTGTATAATTGTCTGAATAAAACAAAGTACATAATATGAAACATAAAATTCCCAAGCATACATATTATTATTTAATATCTTGGTTTAGGGATAAGAAATAATGGTTCCTTTTTCTGCAAGCTAACACCGAATTTCTCCGCCATATCTAATTCTTGATAGCCTTTTCCACTTGGTAGAGACCAATCGAACGAATGGAGCAACGCTGCAAGGACAAAATGAACTTGTCGTCCAGCCAATGGTAACCCCGGACAAATTCTCCGCCCACCTCCAAAGGGTACAAACTCAAAATCATTCCCTTTGAAATCCACCACAGAGTTCAAGAATCTCTCTGGTTTGAACACTAATGGCTCGTCCCAGATCAAGGAGTCACGTCCCATTGCCCAGATGTTAATGTAAACTTGAGCATTTTTTGGTATAGTGTAGTTCATCACTTGACATGTTTCGGTGGCTCGACGAGGTAGCAGAAGTGGAGCTGGTGGGTGTAACCGAAGCGTTTCTTTAATACATGCCTGAAGATATGATAATTTTTCTAAATCCGACTCTTTTACTAGGTCAGTATCTAATTCATTTTCCAATTCTTCAATGACTTTCGTCATAGATTTTGGGCTCTTAATTAACTCGGCCATTGTCCACTCCACTGTTGATGTAGTGGTGTCCGTGCCAGCTGAAATCAACTCCTAGGGAATGGCAACAACTTAAATATGAGTAGAGTCCGCATACTTATTTTACCTTTATTTAATACAACAGTAGAGATAAAAAAGAATGTTACATTAAATATATCGAAGTATTATTTCGTCATTTTTATTGTTAAAATCAAAATATATTAACTCAATTTCTTAAGACATGGGTTTTTGTCAAATACATCAGATAAATAAGAACGAAAGTAGTACAAAGGATAGAAAATTCACAATGCAAAACTTGTAAAAATCAATATATATGTACTTACCATTACCAATCTGTAACAATGAACATCAGTGAAGTTGTTCGAGAAAAGAACATCAAGAAAGTCATTTTTGCTCAAAGGGGCTCTTGTCTTTCTTCTTTCATCTATGATGGGCTTGTAAAACGAATCGATCTTTATTTGTATCTTCATCAAATTTCTCTTCAAACCTTGAAGATCGAATCGAGTCAATAACGGGTATAAATCAGATATATTTGGAGCAAGAGCAATCTCACACATCTTCCTAATGAAACCTTTCATCCCACCATCTTCATTTTTTTCATCATATCCAATAAGATCTTTAGACAACAACACATTGCTCATCATATTGTACACTGTTACAAACACCAATTCTCCAATATTCACAACTTCCCTTTCATTTTTAGCTTTCACATGTTCAATCATTTCTGATATCTTCTTCTCCCTTAAACATGATTGAGCATCTAATGTTTTAACCGAAAAAAGCTCGGTTCGACAAAGGGTCCTTAGATACTTCCATCTTTCACTACATGTCTCTGTCCAACCAATGGAGATTTCATTCAGTTCCTCTGGATTACTTATAGACTTGGGAACATATCGTGCGGATAAAAGCCGATCATGTGTCTTGAGGATTTCTTTTGCAGCTGCAGGTGATGAAGCTACAACCATTTTCTGAATTCCTAGATTAAGCATCATTAAAGGGCCATGAATTTTTGATAAATCTGATAGAGCAATATGAGGCATTTTGTTGACCATATGAGGTATATTGCCTAACAGAGGCCATGGAGTTGGCCCTGGTATGTTTTTTGATGAAGATGAAGCTTTGAATTTCTTGAAGATGTAATACAACAATGGCAGAAAAAAGATTAAAAGCAAGAAATGGTCTCCATTAATGGAAGAAAACAGAGCCATTGACTTGCAAGTTGTAGATTGAAAGTAGGAAAAAGATGATTTCTTTAATAATGGAGATGGGGTTGTCAAGATGTAGATGGGGTACCTACTACTAATTAATGAATATTGTAATTGGTTGAACAAAGGAGATAAACGAATATATTTTCCTCGATACGAAAGGTTACACACACTAAATACGATTTTAGTGGGACTCGAATCTTGGTCTCCCGTCAAGGTATAGCCTAGCTAACCCCTAGGCTGATGTACTGAGTACAGATAAACGACTTTGTGGTGAAGAATCACTTGAAAAGTTATCAGAATAATGAACTTCAAGATATGTAAATATGTTTTCTTTTAAAAGATATCCGTCCCTTACAATTTCGTTATTTGAGGGAACTGTCGAATATCAATTTCATGATATAATGAGGATGTTTGATTCAAACTAACGATGTTATTTCGAATTGGATGAATTTCATGTCTGCTTGAGTGCCTTTAATAGGCAAAGAGTGCCTCAAGTGAATGAATGCAAGTCTTTGTTACGACAAGATTTATCTGAACGACAACTCAAAAGCAAATGAACACTAAAACATGTAATTTATGAAGAAAAAAAAATCTAAAAATATCTATTAATTGCCGTAATACCTTTGGGTTAATGATTATAAATCTTTAGTGGCCATAAAATGAGCATAGTGACTATAATTGTAAATATTGGCTATAAAATCCTGGTATAATTTCATGGGTTAATGGCCATTTTTAACACCCGTTTTTTAGTATTGTGTCCCTATAAAAATGACATATTCGACATGTGAATTTTAGAGAAACTATAAAACTCGTGTAATTAATCATTACATCATATTCTTTCGTTTTTATTTAATTGTTGTAGTTGTCAAAAGTAAAAATTCCTTTTATCTGTTGTAGTTATATTTTTAAAGTATTATTTATTATATTTTTCTACATCTACCCTTATTTATTAAGGGATGAGAGATTAAAAACAACATTGCATTAATTATATTCAAGTGGTGTTATTGCCATTTTGATTATAAATCAAAGCATTAACTACTCTTCTTAATATGTGTGTTTTTGACAACTGCGATAGTTAAATAGGAACGGAGGGAGTATTAGATAATAATGAAGACGCAAAAATAAAAACATGTTGAGAATCAAGGGAACAGAACCTCGGGGAAATGAGTAAACTCATGCATAAGCTTAGTCAGGAGTATAAGTGCAAAATAAGAAATTCATGTTAGTCATAATGTCGGGAGATATGACACGAATATTCTTACCAAGTTTTAAAGGAAAACAGTTTAAAAGACAGTTCATAGTACATCAAAGTACTCTTAATACTACTTAAGACAGAATAACAAAACTTAATCCCACTTCTTGTTCATAATCCTACTTATCTTTTTACGTAAACTAGTAAAATGCACGTGCGTTGCACGTGGTGCGTTTTTAATGTATGATATTGTACGGCAAACATAAACATATAAAGAAACATGAACATTATACTTTAGTAGTTAATGTATATGCTTTAAACAGTAAATCAAATCAATCCAAATGAAGGGGGAAAAAAAAAAGAAATCACCTGAAATCTAAATAAAAAAACAAATGTAACCCACTTAGTCTTTTTCTTGTTTGATTTTTGTTAACCTAATTTTTCTCTTAATAGTTCCGATCGGCTCATCATCGTCGATATAAATTGGGGTTGTGTGTTCGTCTTCTGCGGTTGTAAGCTGACTTTTGTCGTTGCTTGCATTAATTTTGGCCTTCTTCGTTTTCTTCTTTGATTGTACCGTTGATGCGTGTCCAACTTTTTGCATCTCCTCTGCTATTAGCTTTGGCATAGCATTGATACCATAAGTATATTGCAGGCTCCCATTGAATCTAAAGGTGAATTTGAATTCTTCTGATTTATCTGGCGTACTTAGTTTGTCGTAGTATTCAGAATTCTCGATTCCCTATGTATGTAGGTTCATCATATCTTAAATTAGTAACACAAAGAAATTATATTTAAAGATTTTATTTTATAAAGAAATTTGGCTATAGTACCTTGCAGTTTGCCTTTATGTATTCCGATACATCGCATCCAACATACGTGTTTGCATTCTCTCCGAACAAAGTGATATCTACAGTTTGGTCTTCAGATTTAGCCGTCAAATCCACCCATCCAGTCCTTCTTGCACCGATTTTGTGCAATATATGCATGAGTCGTACCAAATTTTTGGAATATTGTTGACCTTTATCACTTTTGCTCTAAACTGATAGTATACACCCTGTAAAATAATGAAAGTTATATGACATAATATGCCTATTAAATGATTGTATGTACAATTGATTTGTTTGTTATTTACCTTAGAAAGTGATTGTTGATTGAGGGCAATATCCGCTAGCTTTATCTCCGTTGGTTGGTGTATTTTTTTGGTGATACTCACTTCGTGGAACTTTTGTTTGGCCGTGTTATTGTTTTTCCTGAATATATATATTTAATAAAATGGTGTTAGTTTTCAGAATTATGATGAAGGTGGTAATAAGTACTTTATATAATTGACTTTGTGAAATGTATTACCATTTTTGCAGCATTCGGGTCTCTTTGCCTTTCGGAGCAAGATGAAGTGTGGATGAGGATGAGGTGTTTACTTTCCATTCACCTGGAAGACATAACATGCAAAATTTAGATAGAACTTTCTTGTTCAAGGGTGGACATGTATTATTGACGTATGTATTATTTACGTGTATAGAATGTACAGTGTAAACACGTAATAGAATGCTATAAATGTCATATTGAAAGTACCTTCATAGTAATCTCTTTTAGATTCGTAATCGCTATGATAGGTCTGTCATTTGAAAGCGAGTCGAGCATTTTTCCTTCATTCTTTGCCATGTCTTTCCACAACGTCACCGTTAGTAGGTCACCTCTACATAAACAATTGAGTTGTTGTTAATGAAAATACAAGAATGTAACATAATTTTGTGGTATCATGTTGGAATAGCTTACTGAGTGTTCATCAGTTTGATGTTTTTTATGTCTATCCTTTCTATTGAACCTTTGGTTTTAACTGTGGTACTTGGCTTCAAGTCAACCAAAATTCCCAAGACATCTAATAAGATGAAAGAAAAATTAGCAATATTACGTTAATATAATTTTATAGTAAGATTATAATAAAACCACAAATGTCTAGTGATAAAAAATGTAATATTATTCTTGGGACTTGTATGTATGTGTATCATAGAAGACTTAATCATACCGTAAATGTATGGGTATCGGAAAAAATCCAATATTATGATATTCTTATGAGAATATAACATTTATGGTGTAAAAAGAAATATATGAACTTTACCAATCATCTTCTTATCTTCTGTTGGAATATCCTTGAGATTTGTGTAGTTGCACATTAATTCCGTCTCTGCTATTTTAGTATCGACTTCCTTTATGGTTGTATTATAATTGACGACCAACTCAATCTCGGATGGATTGACTCATATTGCGGGTTGGCACGTTTCGTAGTAATATTAGAGAATATGTAAGTTTTATTGTGTTGTATCGTTTCGCTAAATACACCGATAGCATCATTGTACAATAAAACCAGTACCTGTGTACCCTGCATTTTTTTTAATATAAATAATGAGAATTTTATTATTCTAAAAATATTATGATTTTTTACATAAAGTTTATTGAAACAGTATTGTACTTTACCTCTTCATCGATGCATATGATTCTTTGATACTTTTTACTTTTATCTTTAGCCGTCGGCTCGGGGAACCCTTGTCTCAGGACCTTTAATTTGGTTGAGCACTGAGTTTGCTCCGTTGTTATTTGATTGATTAGAAGTATTTTTTTCATCCATCTGAAAAAATTAAATTGAAAAATCAAGGTATTTGTAGGAAAGAAAAAAACAAATATCACCGTACAACATAAAATACAATATAAAAAAATAATGTTGTATAAAAATAATCGTACTATATGTTCTTTGTGTTACTACTCTAGTCAAAGCTTACAATTAAGAAAAGAAGAAAGAGAATGTTCATTGACTAATCCTCTCAACTACCACCCACCCATCACTCTCCTAGTATCATCATTCATCACCCACACTATCCCAAATCCAACTGAATGCAGTAGCCGATGCCATTAATTAATTAAATAAGAGAATTTGTATTAAGAGAAAATAGTTATGGCAACTTATATAGATTCTTTGATATGCAACCGCCGTTAAACTCCTAAATTGGATAGGAATATGTTCAAGGTAATCACTAATCAGTGGCTAAATACTATTTATTTTGAACCCAACAGCGTAATCAGAATCGGTTAATTATATGCTTGATGAACTTACAGTTTCCGATAAACGTAATTAAAATCTTTTTTTATAGGTTTAGAAGTTTTTCCATATGTTTAATCAGAATATAGTCTTTTAATTATATGTTTATCGATTTTTCTGAACTTATCTAATGCCTAGATAAATGGGACATGAGTCTTGTTTTATTTGTATTTTTTAATTTTCTTTTTGAGTTTATCTTTTTATTATTAGATGTTAAACACGATAGATGTGATAAGTTATATGTTTAATGAGTTGGGGAGGTTGACATCTTTTTTGGGGTGGCCGGGGTAGTCCTAGACCTTGTAAGATATCATTTTAAATTGATATCTTAAACTTTTTTTTTTTTTTTAAAGGATCATAACTTTTAGTTGTTTTAAAAAATAACCACAGAAATGGAGAAATATAAATTATGTTGTAAGAGTATTACTGAAGACTATATATATATATATATATATATATATATATATATATATATATATATATATAGTGGTATTGTGCAGTGATCAATAATTTATACTCTATTCTCAGCGGCACAATATTGAAGTGATTATGAACACTGTGGTTAAACTTTAAGTTCCAGGGGTTTGAGAATGATGTTAGACTTAGGGCCGTAAGGGGTTTTTATTTTCTCTCTGAAATTGTTGAACATGCCAATGATGCTTATGTTGGTGGTTAAGCTGAGACCGCTCGAGTTTCATTGTTTGTATTTGTGGTTTATAATCATCTAAATGAGGTTTCGTTCCATTGAAATTAAAATAAATAATAATGTTCGGTTGGATGAAATTGTTGAACAACAGAGAGAAATGTACAAAGTATTTTGAACATCATACAACACATACGTATACTTGAATTGAATTTTGTATCTACGGATGTTAAAAGCGTAATGTTGAAGTAATATTTTGTAAGTATGTTTTTTAGGGAAAAACAAAACCAACTAATTTTGAACTAAAAGGCGTAATTCGACAACTTCACCGACGGTCCAAAAATTTACAAGAAGGCATGAAGGTGAGGAATTGCGAATATCTTTTCATTCTTGAATAATTTGTTGTTCGGTGTCGGTGTTGTCCTTTTCTGTGGTACTCACTGTATCATTAAGAAAAGTAAAACTTGGTAAGGACGCAAGTAAGTGTAAAATTTGTAAATAATATATTATAATTGATTTATAATGGTAAGAAAATGTAAATATGATTTACTTACCAGACTGTAGAACTTGCTTGTAAACTATATTTTTGGTCCAATTGTAAGTATTGCTTACTTCATCTTTGTGTTTGATGAGGACCTTAGTTGTTGACATTGAGGTTCCTCTTGATAGTGCAACATATAGTTGCCCATGAGAGAACACTGGTTGTGGCAAATAAACTCCTACGAATGGTATGGTTTGTCCTTGTGATTTATTAATTGTCATTGCAAAACAAAGCCGAATGGGAAATTGTTTCCTTGTAAAATGAAAGGGTATCCTTCATTTTCTCGCGAAAGGAAAGTGGAATACGCGGGATTAAAACTTGCTTTCCGGAATGTTGGCCAACCGTGATTTCTGCATGAATCACATTGTGCTGAAATTCTTTACACACCATTCTTGTACCATTGCATAGTCCTTCTGATGGATCTAAGTTCCTCAATAACATTATAGGTGAATTCTTTTTCAGAATTAATTTGTGAGGCGGCAAGCCATTTGGTGTCAGAGAATTGAGGAATTCATCTTGATAATAATCGTTACTGTCATCGATAGCCTTGTCGAAGCTAGTGAAACAATGCTCTTCTCCGGGAAACATTGATATCAACTTTTCATTTAACTTATCAACATGTTCATTGGTTGTTGCTAGTATTGCCCGACTTGTAATGTACTCCGCTGAGTGTGCCTGCTCTCTTAATGAAGGGAATATACAATTAATAAAACGCTTTTCTGAAGCCTCATCATCATTTTCGTCATATTGAACAATCATTTCTTTAGGTAACTGAATCTTTCCTTCGTTGTTTGTTGGTTCTTCTCCACAACCCACCATTAATAAGAATTCGCAAAATTTTATGTCTCCTTTTGCTCTCATATTTTTAGTTAACGATTGTTTCTCCATCATGGGCCACAAGTATGAGTGGACTAAGCTTGCTTCTATTGTTTGTAGTATTGTTCCTTTTGGTACTACAGGGAGAACTTGCCTAAAATCACCTCCGAATACAACTACCTTTCCTCCAAATACGTCGGAATTTTTCATAATGTCTTTTAAGCTTCTGTCAAGTGTCTCAATTGCCCATCTTTTCGCCATAGGTGCTTCATCCCATATGATCAGGCTTGCTTTCCTTAGTAATTCTGCATTTCCACTTTGTAGTGGTATATTGCACATGGTTGTTTCATGTGCATTAATTGGAATTTTAAAGCGCGAATGAGCTGTTCGGCCACCGGGCATAATTGCAGCTGCAACTCCTGATGTAGCTGTTGCTATAGCTATCTTTTGTTTTCTTCGTAAATTTGCTAGTAATGCTCTATATAAATATGTTTTCCCTGTGCCACCTGGTCCGTCAATGAAAAATACGGCATTTTGTCCTTTATTTACCTTATCAAGTATTTTTTTAAAAATACTTTGTTGTTCATAATTAAGTTTTAGCTCTGCATCATAATCTTCTTGAGGAATATCTACAGATAATTCATCATGAATCTCTCTTTGTAGATTTTCTGTAATGTTGCTATCTTCTTGTAGGTTTGGCAAGTCATAACAGTTTAAGTCTTTTCCCATGCTTTGTAGGAAATCATTTATGGACTGTAAAGTTTTATCCATAATTAAAGTTGTAGACGTTGTAGAGTCTCGTAAGAAATCTTCTGACATTGGTTCCCAATATGTATCCCACGTATTTATATGGCAGTTGTATCTGTTTAAAAAAAATAATACACCACATATTTCAATCATTTGTTTGAATATGAAAGTATAATATAAAAATATAATGTATATGCACTTAAAATATGTTGCCAATAATGTATTAAAACTATAACACACTTAAGGAATATATAATTTTACCGGGAAAATATATGCTGTATGACTTGATTATATAAACTTTATGATATTATGAAATTGTACCTGGACAAAAGGTATGGATTGTAAGGAACTACCCAACGATTGTCTAACAGTGCCTTGCGTACACGGACCTGTATTCCTGTTTTTCTTCTCCTGTAAATTGGGTATCCGTCTTTGCCTTGAATTGTACAGTTACAGAATTCACGAGGATAATGGAACTTGCACTCCTCATTGACCATGCATGAATTACTCATATTTTGTAAACCACACGGTCCATGCATCATATGTTTCATGACTAACTCATACATTTCAGGAAAATCTTCCTTGTCAGGAATTTCAGCACATACAAATTTATCGAATTGATCGGGTGTCATGATTTTTGAGTCGACTTTAAAATAATCAAGATGTGTGCATGTGATAATCCTCGTTTTGAAATTCAATTACTTCCACATGAGTCGCTACATCCCCAAAAATTTTCTTTTATACAATTGATCTCAGTAAATCTTGTAGTTTTGCATGAAATACCCTAGAAGTCAAATCAGGCCTATCGTCTGGTTTTTGGCCTTCAAATAGATTTTCCTGAATTTCTTCCCATTCTGGATTGCAAGTCATGGTAATAAAAAGATCCGGTTTTCCGAACTTTTGCACTAAAGCCATGGCATCCAAATATCTACGGCGCATGTCTCTTGGACCTCCAATAAATGATGCAGGCAACACTACTCTTTTCCCTATTGCGCATCCTCTTGTCTCTCCAGATTTGACGCTATCAACTATTCCTTGGTAAAGCTCAGCCCTCATTTTATCTTGGTGTGTGCGGAAAAAGTCTAACCGTGTTGTTTCTAACTTTATATACATGTCCACTGCAAACTGATGGAATAAGCGTCCGGCCAATAATATTGATGATTGTCTTCGTTGTCTTATTTGCATTTTATAGCTATAATATTCTCTACATGAAACGTTTTTTGTTTTTGTTTGCCTAATACCTGTGAAATTTCATAATGGTCATTGTATTAATTAATACATTCAAATAAAAAAAATAATATATAAAAGAATATATATATAGAGAAAAAGTACCTTCTTCTTGAGTTATAACATCTTCGTGATGAGAGCAATTTTGGATGGTAGGTGCATATTGTGTATGTAATGGAATTGTTGTTTTTCGTAAGCACTTTTGGTATATTTGGATGCCAACCATTCTCTCCATTTGGGAATAGGACCGGATATTGTAATGGATCGTAGCAGCCAAAGAAATGTTTTACTTTATATTTCTTTCCGCAATTAGAATGTACAATAATATCTCTTTGTAAAGGAACATTGGGATCATTTCCTTCTATCCAAATTGCAATGACTTGATCTCGCCGTGGGAGAATTGTACACTCTTTGATCTAATTGCACATCTTTTACAATGTGAATCAGAAATCCTCAAGTGAATCGTACTCTTCAACTTCCTAAAAATTTAGCATAAGGATTTCGTTCTAAAACTTTCATCAATTGTTCTAGAATAACCTCTTTTAGATTTGAATTTGGAAATTTATTCATCCGATTTTGCATCTCATTCTGAGTGTCGTAGAAATATAGTTGAAAATACACTGGGTTGTTATCATCTGGAATAATATTTGGTAGCTTGTGATAAATCTGTCCTTGCACTCGAAATGTATAAACTCCACGTCTTCCTGATGCCAAATTTGTGTCTAATTTAACACCAAAAGATGTAAACGAAAAAATATTGTTGTATGCACGAATATTTTTTCGAAAATCTTTACATGATTCGAGTTGTGAAGTTAATAGATGATATAAAGCATCTGGAATATCTTCTGAGGACAACTTTATTTTCCCGTTATCGCAGCAAAAAAAGGGGAGGTTCATACTCAAATTTTTAGCATTGCAGTTGAATGCAATTGTTTACTTCTTTTAACTGATGTCGTTCGGATGCTTTTGGCTCATATGCAACCTCACCTTTTGGAAAAGAAGAAAATTCAGGTTATTAGAACTTTAACTGGTAACACAATCACTAAAAAAACTATGTATGTAACTTACCTTCACAATTTATTATAGTCATTTGAGCTCTGAGAAATGACTTCTTATCACTTATTTTCCTTGTTCCTGAGATTTTAGTCATTAGTCAATAGGGAATTTGTCTATCAACTTCAACATTCTACCCACTTATGTAATTTAAATTGCATTTTAGAATATTCAAACTCTAACTGCTATTCACTTATTGAATACAGACTATCGTGTAGTATCTTGAAAATAATAAGGAAAGATAAAACAATAAGTTACCTTTAACATCATTTGTGTTTGATGCGAGAATCTTTCTGTTTTGCCTTTGATTCCATAACATTCTTAGTGTTATTAGGCTCTAACTCGCTTTGGTTCGTATTTTGATTTCGTAATTTCCAGTTATGATCATCAATAACAACTTCAACTTGGCTTTCATCATTTACATCTGTGTTCATTAATGAGATTTAGGGTAGCAAGTAAAGAAATAAAATCAAGAAAATATATGGTATAAACTTTAGTGTGTAAATTACCTCTAATTGATCTCTTTTTTTCCTCAATGTCATTACTTTTTGGATCTTATGGCGACGTTGTTGCTCTGTCATATTGGCATATTTTGATTTTTTTACTGTTTCTGCAGATTGAAGCAAGAAAAAATAAAATGTTGTTTCAGTAGGAGGATTTTTTTATTCTCTTTTCAGATTATATATTGAACCTAATTCACATACCATTGCTATTCATGACACTTGTTTCATCAGCTTTTCGTTTTCTCCTGGCTTCCATAACACTTTTGATCTTGTTGCGCCGTTTTTCGACGCTCATTTTCAAATATTGTGTTTTTTCAACTTCTTTTTCTAAAACATCTTCAACAATTTCACAATAAATTCAATTAGTATACATCCCTTGAATTAGTAAGATAATAATGCTTTATAAAAACATGTATATCATATAAGAGTCATGTACCGTTAAATCCACTTTTGTGTTGAGTTATGGGCTCTTTATCTATGTTCACAAAAAAAACTTCAGTTATATATATGGTATGTAGATCTAATAGATGAAATCAATAGTTCCAAAAAAGAAATTGATTTCTCATATAGTATGTTCCTTATAGTTATTTTGTTGTTGTTGTTGTTGTTGTTGTTATTATTATTATTATCATTTAATTTACCTTTGACATCATTTCTGTTGGGTGCAGAATTTTTCTGCTTTTGCACTTGACTCCATAAAATTCTTAGTGTTATCACCACTAACTCGCTTTGGTTCAGGTACTTTGATTTCGTATTTTTCAGATTATGATCATCAATAACAACTTCAACTTGACTTTCATCATTTACATCTGTGTTAATAAATGAAATTTAGTACACAAGTAAAAGATACAATCAAAGAATTAAATGTACGGTATAATATTTAAAGTGTAAATTACCTCCAATTGATCTTCTTTTTTTCCTCGATTCTTTGACTTTTTGAATCTTATGGCGCCGTTGTTGCTCTGTCATATTAGCATATTTTGATTTCTTCACCGTTTCTACAATTGAAACAAGGAAAAAGATGAAGAAATGTTGTTTCAATAGTTTTTGTCCTGTCTTCCATTCAATTCGTATATTGAACCTAATTCACATACCATTGCTATTCATGACGCTTCTCTTATTAGCTTTCCGTATTCTCCTGGCTTCCATAACACATTTTATCTTCTTCTTCCGTTGCTCTTCGCTCATTTTGGAATATTGTGTATTTTTATCTTCTTTTTGTCGAACATTTTTGAGAATATTAGAGTACATTCAATTGGCATACATCGCTTGAATTAGTAAGATTTTAACGCAATATATAAACATGTATTTTATATAAAAAGTCACGTACCCTATTGTTAAATGCTGTTTGCTAACGTGTAGAATAACTTCTTTAGGATATATTACTAAGTGTATTTTCTAAAACTTCATAAGTTTATGCCTCAGTGTGGTTTTGATATTTATCATGATCTATATATATATATATATATATATATATATATATATATATATATATATATATATATATATACAAACTTCTTTATTACTTAAAACAGTAATGATATCAACCTCGTCCAATATGTAAGAGAAATAAATATGTGGATATAATGAGAAGGGTATGTGAAATATATTATGATACATTTAGTGACTATCATCTTGAATATCATCAAAATAGAGTGCATTACACATTTGTTCATATGGCATCATAGTTAAAGAAGGAACTAAAGAAAGTCTAGTAATATAATGAATAGAATACAAGACATACCTTTTACGTCATATGTATTTTGTGCAAACTCATTCTCTTTTGCCATTGATTCATTGCGTTGATGTTCTTCTTCAACGAATTTGTCGTACTTCGATTCCTTATTTTCTAGATTATGATCATTCTGAATGACTCCATCTCCAATTCCGTCACCTACATCTTTGGTTCATAAAATACAAAAAAGAATTATTTATATATGTTACAATTTTAGCACACGTATTGACTTGAATTGGGTATAAAACAAAACACACTTAATGCTTACTCTTCTTAACTTTAATATGCTTCAAACAAACTCGTTCATATGCATTCAGAGAAATTACAAAAGAACAAGACGGTTGGCTGAGATCATTAAAATTAAAATGATACATACTGCAAGTTTGATCCACGATGACGCGATTGATAGATAGATGAATGCATACGGAGAGGTACGCAACAGTCTTTTATTGAAGTATTGTGAATGGTATTCTAAATGTTTAGGTTATTTCTTACTTATGTTTGATGCTCTGTTGTGGAATGACACCTGCAAGTTTCGCTTCTGTCAACGTGATATGTCTTCTAAGTCCCAGTTTGTCTAATTCATCTTGGATGAAGCCTTCTTTGGGCAACAAACCTCTGGGTTTTGCTAGTATTAGTAGTTTTTTTGTATTATGTATTTACTACTCCATCGCAGTGCATGTACACTAAAGTTTCTTAATGTGCATTCCCGATTTTTATTTCCTTGTATTTTTGACTTCTTGCATACTTTTGGACTGTTCGATTCAAACAAATAAGAAGAGAAACAATGAAACAAATGATAAAAGTTTTGAAGGTGTGAATTACCTGCATTTGATGACCTTCTCTTCTTCCTTCTTTCTATTGCTTTTTCAATCTTATGCCGACGTTGCTGCTCAGTCATTTTTGCATATTTAGATATTTTTCCCTTATCTGCAACTTTAAACAAGAAGAAGAAAATATGTGAATCTAATACCACCCTTATAGTACCAAGAAGATAGTTGTTGTTGAATGCTGACCTTATATAAACATCCCCCCACAAGAACATATAACACCTCGTACATATATATTATTTGAGCCACAAAAGTTCATAAAACTAAAACGGATCAAAAAGAGCATAAACAATTCGATTAAAGTTTACCTTTTTGTCGGTTATTTTTCGGTTCAACTTCAATAGTTGCTTGCAACTCTATGTTTTCCATTCTTCTTATTATTGATGATTGATGATGACTGATGATGAAGATATATTGATGATGTGAAAAATATATTTAGAATCAGAATTGGGATAGGAATATTATAGGATACGTTCAAGGTAATTTGGATGGAATTGGGATTGGAATCGGAATTGTTATGTAATATTATTATTTTCTAAAAAAAAAAAGTAATATTATTATTAAATTATTATTAGGATTAGGATTAGAATACTCTTCTACCTTTTATAGGATCAGGATTAGAATAGTTCTACCGTATATACAAAATAATAATATTATATAGATAATAGTGTGTCCTGACGTATATACAAAATATGTAATATAATATAAATATAAATGGGGGAAACACCGAGGGTAGAAAACACTTTTTGGGGGAAACACCGAGGGTAGGAAACAATTTTTGGGGGAAACACCTCATCGCACTTTTATTATGAGTATAGATAGATATTCATCTCCATGTCGTATTGTACAAACATAATTACAAAAAACAATCGGAACGGAGCGGAACAGAGTAATTCCGACAAAACAAAACAGGACAAATCCAACATCATATGCTTTAACCGAATATTCAAGGATACAACACCATGATAAAACCCACTAAGAGGCCATAAGGAGCAACATGGAAGATACCCTCTAAGGTTACTCGAGCAATACATTACGTTTCTTATCTAGTACATAACCAAGAATAACAGTCATCAAGTAAACATAATAGCAAGTAAGACAATTTCGTTTTACATCTTTCTGACCACCTAAGCTATCGCTTAAAAGGCCAATCCATAATCCACCCCAAAGTCCAAGAAACTAATCTCCAAACTTTGCAAGTTATTGTTCAATTCCTAGGTTTAGGGATGAGAAGTAATGGTTGTTCTTTTTGCAAGCTAATACCAAATTTCTCTCTCATATCTAATTCTTGAAAGTCCTTTCCATTCGGTAGAGACCAATTAAACGAATGGATCAATGCTGAAAGGACTAATAAAATTTGTCGTCCGGCCATCAGTAATCCCGGACAAATTCTGCGTCCACCTCCAAAAGGTATAAATTCAAAATCATTTCCTTTAAAGTCCATTGCAGAGTTCAAAAATCTCTCTGGTTTGAACATCATTGGCTCGTCCCAGATTAAGGGGTCACGTCCCATTGCCCAAACATTAATGTATACTAGTGCATTTTCAGGTATAGTATAATTCATCACTTGACATGTCTCGGAGGCTTGGCGAGGTAGAAGAAACGGTGCCGGTGGGTGTAGCCGAAGCGTTTCTTTAATACATGCCTCAAGATACGAGAGTTTTACTAAATGAGACTCATTTACTGAGTCTGTACCCACTTCTCTTTCTAGTTCTTTAATGACTTTCGTCATAGATTGTGGGCTCTTTATTAATTCAGCCATTGCCCACTCCACCGTTGAAGTAGAGGTATCGCTGCCAGCAAAAATCAACTCCTGACAAAACAACTTCAATATGATTAATGTTTAACACAAGGAAAAATACAATAAATACAACATTGAAATGATCATTAACTCGGAAAAAAGTAACAAATAATTTTGACGACTACGTCATATAAATTAGGGGGAATGAGGGAGAATGACAGAAATATTTCATCAATTGTGTAGAAGGACAGTTTTTTGAAACTTTTGCATAAAGGACAAAACTATTTATTCATTATCGAAAATTCACTTGTGTTCGAATTCATTGCTTTAAATTCACTTGCCGAAATTCACCGTCGAAATTCACTAATTTTCAAAATTCATTGTCGAGATTCACCGATTTTCGGATTCATCATCAAAATTCATTGTCAAAATTCATTGATTTCGAATTCACCTGGAAAGATTCACCGATTTTCGGGATTCACTTGTTTGTCTTCTCGCTATAAAAATTAAGCAGTTGTCCTTCTCCCTATAAAAAATATGTAGTTGTCCTGTTACTTAAAAATATTCCAGATTGTGTCCTTATCCCTAATTTTCCATATAAATTAGGACAGAGGGATCTAAAAAGACTTATTTATTTGAAGAAGACGTAGAGTTAAAAAGTGTTATATTTTTTGGAGAGATTATATTGTACTACTATTGCTGTGACCACATATTTCTATCCTATTTCACCATACATACCACAACTACTTGGAAGAAATATATATATACATATATATATATATATATATATATATATATATATATATATAAAGGGAAATGAGGAGAAGAATAAAAATATTTCATCAATCGAGTAAAAGGACAGATCTTTTGAAACTTTTGCATAAAGCGACAAAACTATTTATTCATTTATCGAAATTCACTTGTGTTCAAATTCATTGCTTAAATTCACTCAAAATTCACTATCGAAATTCACTAATTTTCAAAATTCATTGTCGGGATTCACCGATTTTCGAATTCATCATCAAAATTCACTATCGAAATTCACTGATTTCGAGATTCACTATGGAAATTCACTGATTTTCGGGATTCACTGTTTGTCCTTCTCGCTATAAAAATTATGCAGTTGTCCTTCTCCCTATAAAAAATATGTAGTTGTCCTGTTGCTTAATAATATTCCAGATTGTGTCCTTATCCCTAATTTCCCAATATATATATATTGTATATGTCACTTGCTATAACTAAGTTACACCAGTTTTATGATAAACTTACCATTACCGTTTGGTGAATATGAGCATTGGTGAATTTGTTTAGGAGAAGAACATCCAGAAAGTCATTTTGGCTCATAGTAGCATTACTTGCCTTTCTTCTATCTTCTATTATGGGCTCATAAATAGCTTGAACTTTCATTACCATTTTCTTTGAATTTCTCCTTAAACCTTGAAGATCGAATCGAGTCAATATCGGGTAAAAATCAGATATATTTGGAGTAACAGCATCTTCAGACATTTCCCTAATCAAACCTTTCATCCCACCATCTTCATTTTTTTCATCATATCTAATAAGATCTCTAGACAACAACACATTGCTCAACATATTGTACACAGTTACAAACACCAATTCTCCAATATTCACTTCATTTTTAGGGGGAATGAGGGAGAAGGACAAAAATATTTCATCAATTGAGTAAAAGGACAGTCTTTTGAAACTTTTGCATAAAGGACAAAACTATTTATTCACTGTCGAAATTCACTTGTGTTCGAAATTCACTGTTTAAATTCACTGCCGAAATTCACTGTCGAAATTCACTAATTTTCAAAATTCATTGTCGAAATTCACTGATTTTCGGGATTCACTGTCGAAATTCACCACAAAATTCACCGATTTCGGGATTCACCGAGGAGATTCACCGATTTTCGGATTCACTGTTTGTCCTTCTCGCTATAAAAATTATGCAGTTGTCCTTCTCCCTATAAAAAATATGTAGCTGTCCTGTTACTTAAAAATATTCTAGATTGTGTCCTTATCCCTAATTTTCCATCATTTTTATCCTTCACATAGTCAATCATTTCTGATATCTTCTTCTCCCTCAAGCTTGATTGAGCGTCTAATGTTTTCACCGAGAAAAGCTCGGCTCGACAAAGGGTTCGTAGGAATTTCCATCCTTCTTTACTTGTTTCTCCCCAGATAATCGAGCACTTGTTGCGCAATTCTTGAGTACTAGGTTCACACTTGGGAACATATCGCATGGATAAAAGCCGATCGTGTGTTTTGAGGATTTCTTTTGCAGCTGCAGGTGATGAAGCTACAACCATTTTCTGTGTTCCTAGCTTTAGCATCATTAAAGGGCCATGAATTATCGATAAATCTGATAGCGCGATATGAGGCATTTTGGTGGCCAAGTGAGGAATGTTGCCTAATAGAGGCCATGGAGTTGGCCCTGGTGGAAATGGTGGGATATTTTTTGAGGAAGATTTGAATTTCTTGAAGATCAAATACAGGAAAGACACAAAAAAGATTAAAAGGAGGAAATAATTTCCTCCAAAAGAAGAAAATTGAGCCATTATTGACTTTGAGAAGAGTTGGATTGAAAACTGAGCCTGATGGGAAATTTTTTTTTTTTTTTTTTTTTTTTTGAGTACCTAGTGGGCTATTTGATTTCTTTAATAGAAGGGATAGAGTTGACAATATGTGGAGGGTGTACCTAGTGGAGATTGAATATTTTTTATTGATTAATTGAAAAAAGTTGCATCTTGCTATTAATGAATGTATATCGTATTGGCACTTGAATATGATTATTGGTTGCTTTCGGGGGGGGGTGTGTGGTGGTTCTCTTTCTTTCCCCTCTCTCTCTAAACTTTTCTCTCAGCTAGCTTTCCATTTTAAGCAAAGTTTCCGACGCCGGCGGCGATAATTATTGCCGGCGTCTCCATCTTGTTTATATTTCTTATAATTTCCTTATCTTTCCTTTATTCTATTTTGTTCCTTGATCTGCAAAGCTTCATCTTTTGTTGCTGCTATCAATTTCCGGCCTGGCCTGTCGGTTTCCGGCCTTTGGTGGTGGCGGGTTGCAGATCTTAGGCGTCGGTCAGAGTATGACCTCCTCTACTTGACTGGCGTTTGGCTTTCTTCCGATTTTGGGGTTGTGTCACGGTTTTGCTTCAACCCATCTAGAAGCTGAATCTCTTTTGTCTTTTCTCCACAAGCTTGGCTTGCTTGCGACAGAGGTGGTTTGATCTGCAGCTGTCTTGTTTGGATCTGGAGGTGGTTTGATTTGCAGCTGTCTTGTTTGGATCTGGAGAGGATCGTTGGTTTCAGCTCGATATCTCCGGCGGTTGGGTTGCCATGTCTGTTTCGTCCACGTCTCCTTCAGGTGATGAATGTGATAAAAGACGATCATGCGTTTTGAGGATTTCTTTTGCAGCTGCAGGTGATGAAGCTACAACCATTTTTTGAGTTCCTAATCGAAGCATGATTAATGGGCCGTGAATTTTCGATAAATCTGATAGCGCGATATGAGGCATTTTGTTGGCCATTTGAGGAATATTGCCTAATAGAGGCCATGGTCTAGGCCCTGGTGGAAATGGTGGGATGTTTTTTGATGAAACATAAGCTTTGAATGGCTTAAAAATCAAATACAGAAAAGGAATAAAAAATATTAAAAGCAAGAAATAGTCTCCTTGAATATATGAAAATTGAGCCATTGGTACTTGCAAAAGTGTTAGATTTGAAAAATAGCAACTAACATGGCTGTTGGATGAGTTTCTTGGATTCATTTATACAATTTATACAGGGGAGGATATATGGTATTGCGAACATGCAGACTAATAAAAATATCACATTCATATTGGTAACGGTTGGCAGCATCTGCTGTTTATCAAATTATATATATATATATATATATATATATATATATATATATATATATATTTTTTGCTCATCCGTATTTCAGTTTGTCCACTAGTGAACTTCTAGATGTTGACAAGTCTATCCTGATATGGATATTAATGAATTCTGAGGTAATGATATTGATAGTTTTGTGACTTGATCTCTAAAGCTAATAGAACTAATCTGAAAGCTGAAACTGAGTTTTGTAAAGTGAAACTAGGGAAAAGCTAAGAAACTGAGTTTTGTGGAAACTGAGTTTTGAGGGAAACTGAGTTTGCTGAGTTCTACATCTGAGTTTTTGTTGATTACAAGTGAGTTTTCTAGGAAAGTCAGTTTGAGTGACTTTCGCCCCAGTGGATAACAAATGAGTTGGGGTCCACATCTCTGGTATTTATGACAATTCCGACAAAGATCTTATGGCGGTTAGGGTTAGGGATTTGTGCCTATAAATACCGAAGTTGTAATCAATGCAAAGTGTGTCTTTCAAAGTGCTATTCACACACTTGTGAAAACTTTGTAATTCTGTGCATAATAAAATATCTCCTTTTCTGTCCGTGGAGTAGTCGGCACAACGCCGGAAACCACGTTAAATCACCGTGTTCTCTTTGTTTTTGTGTTTTATCAATTTCCGACTTATTTTTCTGTTAGATTGCATCTGTTTTATCTTTCTTCAAGTGCAAGTTTCTCGTATGTGTTTCAACAAACTGGTATCAGAGCGCCAGGTTCAAGATTCAGAGAGATTTGCATGCTGAACGAAGTTGATCTTCACCAAGACCGGTGACCGGTGACCGGTGCTAGGATTTTGTGATCAAAGGTCTGTTCTTTAACAAGAAAGATGTCAGCAGTTAACGTAAAGATTGATAAATTTACAGAGAGGAACAGTTTCAGTCTGTGGAAAATCAAGATGCGGGCCTTGTTAAAACAACAAGGATTATGGACTCCTTTATCCGGTAAAGGAGATGCCAGTGTAACAGATTACGCCAGTCTGAAGGAGAAAGCACATTCCATCATCATGTTGGGCTTATCTGATGATGTTATCACAGAAGTTGCCGAGGAAGACACCGCTGCTAAGTTATGGTCAAAGCTTGAAACACTGTATATGACTAAGTCATTGACCAACAAGTTGCTGCTAAAGCAGATGCTGTTTAGCCTAAGAATGCATGAGGGGGCTCAGCTGAGAGATCATCTTGATCAGTTGAACACAATATTACTTGATCTCAGGAATATTGATGTGAAGATTGAGGATGAAGATGCAGCTCTGATTTTGTTGGTATCTCTACCAGCTTCTTATGAGAACTTTATGCAATCCTTCATAGTTGGGAAATATACAGTTGAATTGGAAGACGTAAGGCCAGCTTTACATGCCAGGGAGCTGAGACATAAGACAGCTGGGGCAGACAGTCAGGCTGTTGGACTAGTAGTCAGCAGCAGTGGTGGAAAAGGGCATGGGCAGCAGTTTGGGAAGAAGAAGAAATCCAAGAAGACAGGGATCCTAAATCCACAGATGTTTGCAATTACTGTAAGGAGCATGGACATTGGAAGTCCAACTGTCCAAAGAAAAAGAAACAGCAGGAGAACAGTTATGGAACAGCTGATGTTGCAGCGAGTTTGATTCAGAGGAGGACATGGTTCTAGTAGCTGGAGAATCAGAACATCATGCTAATGTGTGGATTCTGGACTCTGGAGCATCTTATCATATTTGTCCACACAGAGAGTGGTTCTCAAGTTATCAACAGATAGATGGTGGTCATATAGCTATGGCAAACAGCAAGGTCTGCAAGATTGTTGGGATTGGCTCAGTTCAGTTGAGGACAGAGGATGGTAAATTCTGTATGCTAAGTGAAGTTAGCCATGTTCCACAGATGACCAAGAACTTGGTATCTCTCAGTCTTTTAGACAGCAAGGGATTCAGTTTTAAGGGTGAAGGTGGAAAACTGAGTGTCTACAAAAACTCGATTTCGAGCTCTCGTGAGTCAAAAGGAACCTTGTATATTTTGCAAGGATCGGTTGTGTGCAGGTCTCACTGGCAGTAGCATCTCTTTGTTCATCACCATCCTGATTGGCAAAATTGTGGCACATGAGACTGGGTCACATGGATGAAAGGGGGATGCAGATTCTTTCTCAGAAAGATCTTCTTGGGGGATGTAAGGTCAAGAATCTGGACTTTTGTGAGCATTGTGTGTTTAGGAAGCTTCATACGGGCAAGTTCTCAAAAGGGATACACAGCACAAAGTCATCACTTGATTACATTCATTCTGATTGTTGGGGGCCATCAAAGGTGGAGGCATTGGGTGGTCACAGATATTTTGTGTCATTCATAGATGACTATTCAAGAAAGACTTGGGTGGTGATGATGAAACACAAAAGTGAGGCATTCAAAAGCTTCATGCAATGGAAGGCTCTAGTTGAAAATCAGTTGGGGAAGAAGATCAAGAGGCTTCGTACAGATAATGGTCTGGAATTCTGCTGGAATGAGTTTGATGAGTTGTGTAGAAATGAGGGTATTGCCAGACATTATACAGTCAGGAATACTCCTCAGCAAAATGGTGTAGCTGAAAGAATGAATCAAACTCTTCTAGAGAGAGCAAGATGCATGCTTTCTCATGCTGGTTTGTCAAGAAGATTTTGGGCCGAACCTGTAAGCACAGTTTGTTACTTAATCAATAGGAGTCCTCACACAGGGATCAGTTTCAAGACACCAGTTGAAATGTGGTCAGGAAAGCCTGCTGATTACTCAGTTCTAAGGATATTTGGAAGCACAGTTTACCATCATGTCAGTGAAGGGAAACTGGAACCAAGAGCCAAGAAAGGAGTGTTTGTGGGGTATGGTGATAGAGTTAAGGGTTATAGAATTTGGTCATCAGCAGAAAACAGAGTTATTCTCAGCAAAGATACAATTTTTGATGAAAATTCTATGCTCAGTTCTTCAGTGGGGAGGATAACTGAAACCAGTGCTGAAACTGAGAAAACTGACAGTAAGGTGGAGCTTTAGGTGGATTCAGTTGAGATGCAACACTCAGCTGAACAAAGTCATTTTTCATCCGATCCGTTATTGAACTAGAATCAATCCAGCCGAGTCACCAAGCAGGTCACCGAAAGCGTCAAACTGATATTGGTCATCAAAGTATAGCTGTCAGCAGAGCAAGAAGATCCAATGTTGGGATACCTTCCAGAAGGTATGGGTTTGAAGATTTGGCTGGATATGCACTTCAAGTTGCAGAAGAGGTGGATGGTTTTGAACCTTCTACTTACAGGGAAGCAGTGACATATTCTGAGTCATCTCAATGGCTTGCTGCCATGGGAGATGAAATGGAGTCATTACTGAAGAATCAGACTTGGGATCTTGTTACATCCAGCTGATAGGAGAGTTGTTACATGCAAATGGATCTTCAAGAAAAAGGAAGGATTGACTGAGGCAGAAGGAGTCAAGTATAAGGCACGTTTGGTTGCTAGAGGGTTCAGTCAAAAAGAAGGGGTAGACTTAGGTGAGATATTCTCACCAGTAGTTAGACACACTTCAATCTGAGTGTTACTAGCAATGGTGGCACAGCAAGACCTTGAACTTGAGCAGTTAGATGTGAAGACAACTTTTCTACATGGTGAGGTAGACAAAGAGATATTCATGACTCAGCCAGAGGGATTTCAAGTTCCTGGTAAAGAAGCATTTGTTTGTAAGCTGAAAAAGTCCTTGTATGGGTTGAAGCAGACTCCTAGACAGTGGTATAAAAGGTTTGACAGTTACATGATCCAGCTGGGTATAACAGATGTCCTTATGATTGTTGTGTCTACAATAGTCAGCTGGAAGATGGATCATACATATATCTTGTTTTGTATGTGGATGATATGCTGATAGCTGCAAGAAAAAAGTCTGATATTCAGAATCTGAAAGACCTTCTTAGTGCTGAATTTGAAATGAAAGATTTGGGTGCAGCCAAGAAAATCTTGGGGATGGAGATCTGGAGAGATAGAAGTCAGAAGAAACTGTTTTTTTTTATCTCAGCAGGGCTATATAGAAAAGATTTTGGCCAAGTATGGTATGTCTGCTGCAAAGCCAATAGATACTCCTATGGCATCAAATGTCATTTGTCAGTTTATGCTTCACAGTCAGCTAAGGAGAAGGAATATATGTCAAAAGTTCCCTATGCTAGTGCAGTTGGCAGTCTGATGTATGCCATGGTGTGCACTAGGCCTGATCTGGCTCAAGAAGTCAGTGTTGTCAGCAGGTTTATGGCTCAACCTGGAAAGGAACTGTTTAGGGTATATTTTACTATATTTTCGGGCTTAATCCCTAAACAATTTACCTTGTTTTTAAAGGAAATAAATGAGAAAAGCATGTTTTTAACCAATAAATTCATATAATGTTCATTGAGAGGTTATAATTTAATTAGGAGGAAATATTGGGATTAAATGTTATTTTGTTACACATTTTATTATTATTATTATTCGATGACTTGGTGTATCAATAATTTTGTAGAAAATAAAGAAATGCAAGGGGATATTATTTATTGAGAAGATTTATGTCATTCAATCAAGGATTTCAAAATAAAGAAGAAAATCGGATCAGCATTTGAAGAATAAATCATATCAGAGCGAAAGAGTGGAGTGGGGAACACGGTATACGAAGCCGCGTGTGTGAACGCTCTCAAGTGGTACGCTTCGATCGACCGAAAGCGTGCTTATTCGGTCGACCGAGCCTGGACGTTCGGTCTACCGAGGCTGCAGAAATTAATCCGACGCATTTTCTAGATCCTTCACTATGTCGGCCACAAACTCCTATATAAGCAGCATCCATTCGAAAGCGTAAAATGACATCCGAAACATCGTAAAATTAGTATAGCAATTAGCAATAAATTAGATTCATAGATAGTCTTTCTTTTATTTTTCTTTCAATTTCAATTCAAAGAAATAAGGATGTTTTTGAAAAGATGAGTGGCTAAAGGCCGAGGCTAGAACCACCAATGTGAAGCCACCATCGCCGGAATAAACAAGGATTTTTGCATTTATTCGTTCTAGTAAGTTTCTTGTTCTTCCTTCGTGTTTTGAATTCTTTATGTGCAATGTGTATGACTATACTTGTGTTGCATCTTTGATTGAATTTAGACATACGATAGTTGATAAATTCATAGATTGCCGTGAAGGAGAGTGATAATATTTCTTCTAACAAACGAAAGTTGAGGAGAATATTGTTAGATTAGGATTTTATATCCATATCTTTGTTCCGTATATTCGTCGATTTGCATCGAGAGGTGGACTAGTTAACGGTGTTAAATCGAGAGAGAAACGCCTTTTTAGTAGATAATAATCCAAGGCTTGCAAACGAATGTGCGCTTTTTCTTGTTAATTTCGGTGGGGTGGTGGATCAACGGTGCTTCTAGTTGTTTAATTATAATTGTTACGGAAAGATTTGTTACGTGCTAGTTTTTATTTTCAATTTTCAAACTCTTTGTTTTTTTAATCCAAGATCGTAGTCATGAACCTTACAAAAGAAATCGAAAGCAAAAACACTATTTTCGCACAAGTCCTGCGGATACGACCGGTTTCATCACTATAGTCTGCGAACCTTGAACTTGGGGTTGACATCGGTTTTATTTATTATATTTTATCAACGCTTTGCATAAAACCGCAAACAAGTTTTTGGCGCCGTTGCCGACGGCACGGAATTTTTCGTTTTCGATCTACGTAATTTACGACGATCGCTAATTCCGGTGCGTACTAATCTTTCATAAAAAAAAATAATAAATTAAAAAAAAAAAAAAAATTCAGTTCGGTCGACCGAACCTGACCTCTCGGTCGACCGAGAGTTATTTTATTTTTTTCTTTTCTCTGCTTCGCTACGTGATAGTCTTACAAGATTACGCTCGCATTATATTTGCGTTTTTGAGCTGCTTTTGAGTCCATTTTAGTTTAGTTTTTAGTTGTTGAGTCTAATTAAAGGATTACACTTAATTTAAAAAATAAAAAAAAAAGAATAATTATTTTGACCCGAACATTTGGTTCGAACGTGGTTTATGCAAACTCGAACTCACGGGGGACCACTTTTATATAACCCGGAGCTAGAGCGCTCCATCGTTCGACCGAATAGACGTTTGGCTCGACTCGCCGGATCGACGGACGAGGCAAACGATCCTGAAGAATACGTTGAGGAAGAAGCCCAAGTTGAGGAAATGGCAGATCAAAGGACATTGGCAGACTATGCCATGCCATCTACTGTGAAAGTAAATCCTGCAGTCGTGATTCCTGAAATCACGGCTGATAATTTTGAGCTCAAAACCTCTTTAATCAACTTGGTGAGAGGTTCCACATTCCATGGCTTCTCCACTGAGGATCCACACGATCACATTCACTCATTTCTAGAATCGTGCGGGACTACTTTAATCAAAGGGGTCACTGAGGACGCCCTAAGGATGAAACTTTTTCCCTTCTCACTGAAGGGAGAAGCGAAAGAATGGTATAAATCTTTACCAGTCGACTCCATTACTTCGTGGGAGGAGTTGGAGAAAGAATTTTTGAGCCAGTACTTTCCACCTGCAAAGACGGCTCATCTTCTGAATAAGATATTCACTTTTGTGCAAACTGAGAAGGAATCGTTTTGCGATGCATGGAAACGATTTAAGTCTCTCTTGAGGAAGTGCCCCCACCATGGGCTGGATAAACAAAGATTGGTCAACACTTTCTATAGTGGTTTGACTGAATTGACTAAGGGAATGGTGAATAGTTCTCACTGAGGTGCATTTCGAGAAAGACACCAAGAGGGATGGACGTTGTTTGAAGATATTGCAAAGTATAATTATGCCCCTACCTATAAAGGTGCATCCAAATCGGAAGAGCTCGACTCGTGGAAGTATGAGGTAGATGAGACCACACTTCTAAAGGCTCAGTTAGCCGCACTACAGAAGCAAGTGGCGGCAATGAATGTTCAAAGTCTTGTATGTGACAACTGCCATGGCCAAGGCCATCGCAGTAATCAGTGCCAGCTTGACCCGATCTCTCAGGTCAAAGCTGTGCAAAACAATGTTGTTTGCCAAAATTGCGATACTATTGGGCACACATTCCATCAATGTCCTCTATTGCTGCATTCAGAGGAGGTGAATGCATTCAGTTCTCAAAATTATCGACCTTTGGGTCAGAATCAGAACACTCAAGGGTTTAATTACTGGAGTGACCCTTCTAGGGTAGCAAATCCCCATCGATTTGAGGCCCCTAGCCTAATCGAGCAATTTTCAATCAAACTCGACCGGCATGGAACAATAATCCACCGGTCAATCAAAATCAAAATCGAAATCAATCATTTCGGATCTTAGAACAAAAGTTGAGTGAGCAAGCCACGGCCAACACTCGGTTGGCAAATGCATTGAGTACTCGACCAAGATCTGATGAGGAATTTAGAGGTGAAAATGGGACAGATTTCGGGCGACAAGCAAATCGACCTCAAGGTCACCGCCGAGTTTTATCGAGAAGAACCCCCGAGGGTTAACGTGATCCGAATGACCGAATACTTGCACCGATCTGGCTGCACCATGGAACTATGGTCAAGATGAGTTGAATGTCGTAAATGAGAGAGAGTGGGAAGCGGTTGGCGGTCGAGGCCAACCAGGAAACGAATAGCCCCTCCTGCGAGCGAGAGGCGGAGGGGAAGATCTTCTTTCTCCTCGGAAAGGATCTTTGGGACGGCCGTTGAGCCAAGTGAAAAGGAAATTCAAAGAAATGTGAGAGTTGAGAATACTGCTGAAAGAAGTCGGATTCTAAGTTGAGTTAGGGAAGCATGTGAGGTGGAAAGATAGGGAAGACAAAGCAATCAATCATAAGACAAAGAAAGAAGAACTTCACCGAGGAGGACTTTGCCGATCTCTCTTACCCACCTAGCAAGAACAAGTCATCATTAACAATGATAAGGAGTATAAGAAGGTTATCGATTTGCTCAAGAATACTGAGGCAAACATTCCATTAGTTGATCTTTTGGTAGGGATGCCAAAGTATACAAAGTTTATAAAGGACGCAGTGATGAGTTCGAAGAAGAAGCTTCAAGAGCTCGAGCACATAGTGTTGAATGAAGAATGCTCCGCAATCGGCCGGACTAAACTTCTGTGAAGTGTCCCCTCTGTAAATTCACGATTTAGTACTATCGGGAACAGGACTTCCACAATGTTTTATGCGATTAGGGAGCATCACTCAATCGATGTCTACTTCAATCTTCCAATCTCTTGGATTGGATCAATCTATTACTCTTAGACCCATTTCTCTTCAACTTGCGATAGAAGTGTGAAGTATGCAAGAGAGGAATAGAAGATGTGTTGGTCAAGGTTGAGAACTTCATATACCCGGCTGATTGGGTAATCATGGACATGACCAATGATGAGAAAAACCCTTGATCCTTGGGAGACCTTTTCTTGCAACCGCCCGTGCCTTACTAGATTCCTACAAAGGCGAGATAACCCTACATTTGGAGGATGAGAGTGTAAATTTCAATGTGGGCAATGCAAGGTGAAGCAGCGTCGGTGACACTTGTTTAGCTATAGAGGGCGAGTTCAGCGATGAGTATGATGAACAAGTGTTCATGGGTAGTTGGGATGAGGAAGAATTCAAAAACAATCTGCAACTTGGGTGATGAGGAGTGGAAGAAATTTTTAGAAGAGATTGAGAAGGAGGAAAAGGAAAGTTTCGATTACCAGGAGATGGTAAGAAAGAAAATGAGGAAGAGGCATGGTGACATGGCCAGATTTGCAAAAGGGATGAAACCCCTGCCTGGCACGGAGGCCATGATGCTTCGAGCCCTTATGATAAGCTTGGAGATCTGGAGCTTAAGGGCGATAAATTAAGACCAAGTGTGGAGGAGCCACCGTCGATTTAGTGTTGAAACCCTTGCCTCAACACTTGAAATACATTTTTCTCGAGGGACGGTGATAAGCTCCTTTGATTATTTCATCTAAGTTAGAACCAAAGGAGGAAGAAAAAAAGCTTATCAAAGTGCTTGCAAGATAATATCCTCGCTTTGGTTTGGAAAGTGGGAGATATCAAGGATAAGCCACGATATCTGTATGCACAAGATCGACTGTTGAGGGATCGAAGAAAGTGCGACACCTCGAGAAGGCTAAACCTCACATGCAGGAGGTCGTTAAGAAGGAAATCATCAAATTGCTTGACATGGGTATCATCTACCCAATAGCCGATAGTGAATGGGTGAGCCCCACTCAGGTGGTGCCAAAGAAAGGAGGGATCACCATCGAGAAGAATGAAAAGGGGGAAGAGATTTCCCTACGGCAAGTCACTTGGGTGCAGAGTTTGCATCGATTACTGAAGACTAAATGAGGTAACTCTAAAAGACCACTTCCTTGCCATTCATTGACCAAATCCTTGAGAGGCTTAGTGGCAAGCAATTTTATTGTTTTCGGATGGCTATTCAGGGATACTTTCGAGATAGCTATCGACCCCATTGATCAAGAAAAGACTACCTTCACTGTCCATCGAGCACCTTCGCTTACCGAAGAATGCCATTTGGTCTCTGCAACGCACCGGCTACATTTCAAAGATGTATGCTGGCTATCTTTGATGGTTTAGTGGAGAAGGTGATGGAGATTTTTATGGATGACTTCTCGTGTTCGGGGCAGCCACCACTTTGTTTACACAATCTTGATAAAGTTTTGTCCCGTGCATAGAAGGACTTAGTGTTAAATTGGGAGAAGTGCCACCATGGTGGAAGAGGGAATTGTTTTGGGACACAAGGTGTCCAAAGAAGGTATTGAGGTCGACAAAGCGAAGGTAGAAGCTATTGAAAAAATGACATACCCCAAAAATGCAAGAGAAGTAAGAGGATTCTTGGGTCATGTCGGCTTCTATAGGCGATTCATCAAAGACTTTTCTAAAATAGCCAAGCCTTTGTCATCTCTCTTAAGAGAAGACGTGCAGTTTATTTTCACCCATGAGTGTGAAAGAGCGTTTAAAGAATTAAAAGACAAGTTGGTTACCTCGCCAATTCTTATAGCACCCGACTGGAAAGCTCCCTTCGAGCTTATGTGTGATGCTTCTAATTATGCGATCGGCGCGTGCTGCTAGTCGAGAGTGGATGGAAGGTTCCGACCCATCTACTACGCTAGTCACACTTTAAACCCATCGCAAGTAAATTATGCAACAACTGAGAAGGAGTTGTTGGCAGTAGTTTTTGCCATGGATAAATTTAGAAGCTACTTGCTTGGGTCGGAGGTCACGGTGCGGGCGAGACCATTCTCGCATTGAAATATCTCGTTGAACAAGGCCGATGCCAAGCCTCGTTTGTTGAGATGGATCCCGATTTTACAAGAGTTTGATGTTCATATCCGGGACAAGAAGGGTAGCGAGAATGTGGTGGTGACCACATGTCTCGGTGACCGGCGATCCTCGGTAGAGTCGGGATGAGATTGGAATTGATTTTCCAACCGAGCAACTCATGACCATTGATGTGTGCGAGGTTGCTCTCTGCCTGCGTCTTTGGAAAAGGTTCTCCTTGGTTTGCACCTTTGCAAACTTCTTGAGCGCGATATCTGGACCCCGACCGACATATCGGCAAAAGAAGAAATTCTTTTGGATTTGAACTATTATGTGTGGGACGATCCCATTCTCTTCAAGCGTTGCAAGGATGGATTGCTCCGTAGGTGTGTCCCTCGAGTTCGGCGCAGAGGACATTATGGAGCAATGCCATGGTGGACTGTGGGAGGTCATTATGGAGTCGGGAAGATCGCCGCCGCGAAGATTTTTCGATCTGGTTTCTCTTGGCCAACAATTTTTAAGGATCTGAGAGAACTTTGTAAAGGTGTGTGACCGTGCCAACGCACCGTAAACTTTCTCGGCGAATGGACATGCCCTCCACCCCATCCAAGAATGCGAGGTTTTCGACGTATGGGGTATTGATTTCATGGGACCGTTTCCATCCTCGTATGGGAACAAGTACATTCTGTGCGTCGACTACGTGTCAAAGTGGGTAGAGGCGATAGCAACATCATGAACGACCACAAGGTGGTCAAGAACTTCCTCTGAAGAAAAACATTTTCACGCGGTTTGGCTGTCCACGAGCCCTCATCGGTGATTTAGGAACTCATACGCAATACTCCACTAGAAAAGATCTTAGAACGATATGGGGTAAAACACAAAATCGCTACCCCCTATCACCCTCAGACGAGTGGACAAGTTGAAGTGAGTAACGAAGCTCAAGAACATTCTTGAGAAGACGGTGAATTCTAATAGGGCGGATTGAGTCGAAATCGGATGATGTGCTCGGGCCTACAGGACGACTTTCAAGACTCCTATTGGCACGCCTCCGTTTGAGATGGTTTATGGCAAGGCCTCGCCACCTGCCAATCGAGCTTGAGCACAGGCGTTACGGGCTATTAAATTCTTGAATTTCGATAGCCGCTTATGCGAGAAAAGCGATTATTGCGCTTGCGAGAGCTTGATGAATTCGAACTCCAGCCCTGAGAGCTCGAGAAATCGATGAAGGAAAGGACTAAACCGCTTCACGACAAGAAAATCAAGATCAGGGAATTCAAAGCGGGCGAGTGGGTTTTACTGTATAATACCAGGTTACATCTGTTTCCTGGTAAGCTACGCAGCCGTTGGTCTGGCCCATTTGAAATCTTTCAGGTATTCCCTAGTGGAGCGGTTGATTTGAAAGACAAGCAGGGCGGGTTGTTCGAGTTAAATGGTCATCGGTTAAAACACTATATCGGTCAACAAAAGGAACGACCGGTGGTCTTCTATCTGAACGACGTCCCTAGTCAAGCCAGCTCCGATCCTTCGGCACCCGATGATTTACATCTCTGTGAGTTCTTTGATGATGTTGTGCTCCCTGAAGTTGCACCTCGGCTTGTGAAGCAGAAATCTAAAAAGAAGAAGAGAAGAATCATAGAACAAAGTGAATCTGAAGTTTGATGATATGGCCAAGACGTTGGCGAGACTTTGTTCTGTGTGGATTCCACTGCTGACCCGAGAAGGTCGGGAATAATTCGGGATGAGGCTTCACCGCCTGACCCGGTTGAGTTTTTATTGGTTAGTCGAGCTCCGACTATAATTAAGCCCTACTAGGGCGGTAACCTAGATATCTTTTTCTTTTTTGTTTGTAGTTTATTTTTGCTTTGTTTCTCTTGTTGGTTGCTAATGTTTTCCACCTAGCGCTTTCGACTATGGATCTGTACTTGGGCGATTGCCCACATCATGACCCCTGTTTGTTTCTTTTTATTTCCTCATGTACCCCAGTATCTCTCGATATTACATTTGTGCACTACATTTCACATAGATTCGGTTATTATCCATTTTTGCATTGCTTCTGCTTTGTTCCATGATATTGCCTTGTCTATCATCTTTTGTGCCCCTATCCCCGAGGTACGTCTTGTTTCCCCATGTGTGCAGGATATTTGCGATAGCGATTGTGAGCTTTAAGATATTTTCTTATTTTGCACATGCTGAGGACATCATGTAACTTAAGTGTGGGGGAGGGTTTATTGGTTTGTTTTACTGGTTTGTTTTACATGCTATCTAGTTTTGCTCCTTTGAAAAATTTGATAAAATTTTTGAAAATTTGTGAGTCCCGAGTAACTTCAATGACATGCTAGTTTTGTAATTTGGCACCTTTAATTGTTATCAGTAGTCATATCATGTTCTAAGAATAGGTTTGGTAGATCAGATACTCACTTGAACCTCAAGACACGAACATTTAGATGAGGAACCAAAAATATAAAATAGTCTCCGGTTAGTTAAGGGATAGCCAATTCTCGCTGCAGATAAGCACTTACTTAGTCTTTGATGAAAGTTGGGAACTCGTACTTACTCACAGCTAGAATCTAAGTACCTTAGTGTTCTTGAGAAACTTAAAGGTCTTGAATGTGTTAGAAATGATACTCGACCGGAGTTTCAAAAGAGTTTGAAAAAATTGAAAAATTTGAAAAATTAAATTATGGAGGTTGTTTGTGACTATCACCTCGAGTCCATTTGAATCTTGCCCCAATTGGGGAGTGTGGTTTACCTTGACAAGATATAGGTTTGAGTGATCTCGGGGTGACCGCCTCTAAAGTAGGGAGAGAGTGTTATACTTTTGAGACGCGATGATGGAAGAAAATATAGGCCTTTTGGAACTCTAAGTCGAGTTGATCTAAACCAAGAGAGACTGAAAGGTATTTTCTTGGCACCAAGTAAAGGAATTTAAATGTAAGTTGGTTACTTTGTTCTTGATAAATAGTTTTTGTAGGGTAAGTGTCAGAGATGCATCGAACTTCGCTTATTTAACCGGATGATCATTAGTGCTTGATTTAATACATCAAGAGAGGATCGGTGGAAGTTTAGCGGGTTCAAAGACACACAATCACTGAGTGAGTTCGATTTGCTAGATACTAGCTTGATGTGAGCATGACTACATCTCGTGTCAAATTATGTGGGTTTTTGATAGTTTGTCGTTGTTTGTTTTGCTCGGGGACAAGCAAAAAGCTAAGTGTGGGGGAGTTGTTTAGGGTATATTTTACTATATTTTCGGGCTTAATCCCTAAACAATTTACCTTGTTTTTAAAGGAAATAAATGAGAAAAGCATGTTTTTAACCAATAAATTCATATAATGTTCATTGAGAGGTTATAATTTAATTAGGAGGAAATATTGGGATTAAATGTTATTTTGTTACACATTTTATTATTATTATTATTCGATGACTTGGTGTAACAATAATTTTGTAGAAAATAAAGAAATGCAAGGGATATTATTTATTGAAAAGATTTATGTCATTCAATCAAGGATTTCAAAATAAAGAAGAAAATCGGATCCGCATTTGAAGAATAAATCCGATCCAGAGCGAAAGAGTGGAGTGGGGAACACGGTATACGGGCTACAAGTGTGAACGCCGCTTCAAGTGACGCCGCTCGATCGACCGAGCGTGCTATTCGGTCGACCGAGCCTGGACGCTTCGGTCTACCGAGGTCTGCGAAATTAATCCGACGCGTTTTCTAGATCCTTCACTATGTCGGCCACAAACTCCTATATAAGCGAAAGATCCATTCGAAAGCGTAAAATGACATCCGAAACATCGTAAAAATTAGTATAGCAATTAGCAATAAATTAGATTCATAGATAGTCTTTCTTTTATTTTTCTTTCAATTTCAATTCAAAGAAATAAGGATGTTTTTGAAGAAGATGAGTGGCTAAAGGCCCGAGGCTAGAACCACCAATGTGAATCCACCATCGCCGAATAAACAAGGATTTTTGCATTTATTCGTTCTAGTAAGTTTCTTGTTCTTCCTTCATGTTTTGAATTGTTTATGTGCAATGTGTATGACTATACTTGTGTTGCATCTTGATTGAATTTAGACATACGATAGTTGATAAATTCATAGATTGCCGTGAAGGAGAGTGATAATATTTCTTCTAACAAACGAAAGTTGAGGAGAATATTGTTAGATTAGGATTTTATATCCATATCTTTGTTCCGTATATTCGCCGATTGCATCGAGAGGTGGACTAGTTAACGGTGTTAAATCGAGAGAGGAAACGCCTTTTAGTAGATAATAATCCAAGGCTTGCAAACGAATGTGCGTCTTTCTTTGTTAATTTCGGTGGGGTGGTGGATCAACGGTGCTTCTAGTTGTTTAATTATAATTGTTACGGAAAGATTTGTTACGTGCTAGTTTTTATTTTCAATTTTCAAACTCTTTGTTTTTAATCCAAGATCGTAGTCATCAACCTTACAAAAGAAATCGAAAGCAAAAACACTATTTTCGCATACAAGTCCTGCGGATACGACCCGGTTTCATCACTATAGCTGCGAACCTTCGCACTTGGGGTTGACATCGGTTTTATTTATTATATTTTATCACTGCTTTGCATAAAACCGCAAACAGGAACACTGGAAATCTGTGAAAAGAATGTTCAGGTACCTTAGGGGTACATCTCATATTGGTCTCATTTATGGAGGTGATACTCAGAGTTTGGTCAAAGGATACTGTGCTGCTGATTATACAGGTGATGTGGACAGTAGAAAATCAATGATTGGTTATGTTTTCACATTAGGAATTCAGTTGTCAGCTGGAAATCAACTCTATAAGCAAATGGGGCTTTATCAACTACTGAAGCAGAGTATATGGCTCTTACTGAAGCAGCCAATGAAGCAATCTGGTTGAAGGGTCTAGTCAGTGATTTGGGGCTGCATCAGGATCAAGCAGAGATTTATTGTGACAGTTTGAGTGCAATTTTTCTAGCTAAGGATCGGGTTCATCATGAGATAACCAAGCATATTGATGTGAGATATCATTTTCTGAGAAATGAGAAGAGGGTTGGAGTGAAGAAGATCAGCACCAAGGAAAATCCTGTTGATATGTTTACTAAACCAGTTCAACAAAGCAAGTTTCAATTGTGTCTGGACTTGCTTAACATTCAAAGCTTATAATCCGTTTTATGGAAACTCAGTTGAGGGCAGGTCAGCTGAGTGGATTCTGTGGAGAAGTCTGGTACAAGTACATCCTGGCATTGACGAATGCATCTGGTACAAGTACATCTGAATTATGCAATCTGGCAACGTTGAATGAGATTTCAAGTCAAGGTGGAGATTTTTTAGTTTTGTGACTTGATCTCTAAAACTGGTAAAACTAATCTGAAAGCTGAAACTGAGTTTTGTGAAGTGAAACTGAGTTTTGGGAAAGCTAAGAAAACTGAGTTTTGTGGAAACTGAGTTTTAGTGGAAACTGAGTTTTCGTGGAAACTGAGTTTTGAGGGAAACTGAGTTTGCTGAGTACTACATCTCAGTTTGTTGATTACAAGTGAGTTTTCTGGGAAAGTCAGTTTGGAGCTGAGTTTCGTCTGGTGGATAACAGCTGGAGTTGGGGCCCACATCTGGGGTATTTATGACAATTCTGACAAAGATCTTATGGCGGTTAGGGTTAGAGATTTGTGCCTATAAATACCGAAGTTGTAATCAATGCAAAGTGTGTCTTTCAAAGTGTTATTCACACACTTGTGAAAACCTTGTAATTCTGTGCATAATAAAATATCTCATTTTCTGTCCGTGGAGTAGTCAACGCCGGAAACCACGTTAAATCACCATGTTCTCTTTGTTTCTGTGTTTTATCAATTTCCGCCTTATTTTTCTGTTAGATTGCATCTGTTTTATCTTTCTTCAAGTGCAAGTTTCTCGTCTGTATTTCAACAGATATTGTTACAAGGATCGTAATACAACAACAACAGGTTAAACAATACATTTTTATATCATTTATTATGATTCTAACTCGCCTTCTCGAGGCGGAGATAACAACATATTGATTCCATTTCTTAGGCCTCTAGTTTTTTAATCGAATTTGTAACCGAGGTAAAACCATGATTAAATTTCTAATTAAATAAACCAAGTTACAAAATTAATTTGACAATATTTTTGAATTGATAGTATTTTCAAATGGGGTCCAGGAGAATAAACCATGGCCTATTGCCTCTTCAATTTTTTCGGGGCCCCGCTTTTACACATTTGTAATGTATTTTGAATTTATTTACTATCATAATTTGTATTAAAAAAAAAAGGTATATTGGATTGATCTAATTTTTATGGTGATTATTATCCTACAAAATACATATACACAATTTGACATCGGCTTACTCGATGGGTGAACCCACCGGGGGTTTGTCGGGGAAAAATACGGTTCCACCTGCTCCTTCTTATGCGGCGGTGGTGGCCGCTAAGACTCCTGCGGCGGCTGTCTCTACACCTAAGGTAATCCCTGATCTTGGCACGCTTTCCACGTGTAGAGGAGAACCCGCTTTTTTTTATTTCAAGAGCGGTTCTTTTGATTTTGTCTAGACCTTTTGAAAATACTTTGGTCGCCCGTTTCCCTGATTACCGTCCCCGGCTTGATGATCTTAGGGGTTTTTTTACTCGCCTTGAATTGAAATTGCCCTGTAAACTAGGATTATTGGATAATCATCACGTTTTGGTTCAACCGGGTTGTCAAGATGATTATAATAGGATGTTCACTCGTGGTCTTTGGAAGGTTGGTAAAGCACGCATGATTTTCACCAAATGGACAATAGATTTTCGCCTCAACGAGGATTCCCCTTTGGTCCCAGTTTGGTTTGTTTTACCAGATCTTCCGCTTCCTTTATTGAATGAATTTTATGTTGAAAAGCTAGCTAACCGTATTGGACGGCCTTTAAAAGTTGATGCTTCAACCCGTTCAATGACTAGGCCATCGGTGGCCCGTGTTCTTGTCGAAGTTGATGTTGCCAAACCGGTGTGTACGCGTTTTTGGGTCGGGGAGGGGGTTAATGATGGTTTTTGGCAGGAAGTTCATGCTGAGTCGTGGCCCTCTTTTTGTACCTATTGCAAGAGATTGGGACATTTGGAGGAGGGATGCAAAAGAAAATATCCGTCGTTTGAACCCACCCCTCCCTTGAACCCTTCTAAACAGCCCGTGGGCGGAAGCAAAATTAAAAAAGTCTATGTACCTATTGTGCCAACAACTGACAGAAATCCCAATAACGCTGAACAACATCACCCACCTGCCCCAAATGAGCATGTGGTTGAGACTGTTCAGCCAAGTGTGGCTGAGGAGCCTTCAACCGTGATCGATGGGACAGGTGGTCTTGATGGCATTAGGGAACCTATGATTGTTAAGGGGACCGTGGCTTTGGATCCTAGTGCCAAATCGTTTGAATACCCGAAGAATAAGATACAGAATCAGATTGAAAAGGGACAACACGGTGCTCGGTTTGAAGAATCTGGGGCCAGAATCGATTTCGCATGACAGCTTAAGAGCTTTCCACTCCACCTTGCAGGCCCGTTTTGATGTTTCCGGGGTTATACCCGACTCGATAAATTCTGACATTACAGAAAAAGACCCAAGAACCCCACTGATTAATCCAGGTGATACTTCGAAGGCCCCGACCCCTACTTACCTTGAGTCGGCTTTGAAAGGGGGGGAAGTGAACTGATCTTTGTCATACAAAAAAGAAAGGACGAGCTAGAAAGAAAGACAAGACACCGCCCAAGAAGCGCTCGTTTCAACATGATAAATTTGCATGCAGCTCGGATATAGATAAAATAAAAGATCAACTTGACGCCTCAGATAAGGAATCAAAGCTGTACCTAAATTCAAAATCCTATGACAACTATGAAGAATGGACAGAGGCATCCGAGAATGAGGACTACTTGGCAGAGGCACCCTATCAAGAAGTAACGACATGGGCAAGAAACAAGAGTTACCACAAATACGATGCTGGCTACGAATATTATTAGTGTTTAATTTTGTCTAAATATCTATTACATCTTTGTGATTTTTGTGGAGTCGACCTTTTTTCCTATCCAGATCTATACGGCGACAACCACGCGTTTTTTCCTCTGTTGCAGCTTTTTCGGCTATGAACCTCGGCCTTGTGAGGTTTGCCCTTTTATAAAATAATAAAAAATTTATTAAAAAAATAAAAAAAAGGTTCATTTAATTCTTCAATCAAGTAACAAGTTTTACATGAGCACATACACTTTCAGTATCTTGAAATTGCTGTCCCTAACTTCTAACATTTTCTGAGAAAATGAACATACTGAAAAGTTGTTCTAAAATTCTGAACTCTATGTAATAATCTAGACCAACTACAAACAAATAAAAAACAAAAGTACATACAATCCCAAAAAAAGAACCCGTAAAATTGACCGTATACAACGCATTCCACATCAACCAAACCCAAAACCATGGATTAAATAAACCATGTTACACTGCACAGAATCGACATTGGAATGCCAAACCAAATGTGAGTAATATTCCTTATTGATTCCTCAATCTCGCGCTTACGGCCAAAAGTGAGTAATTTTCCTTATTGATTCCTCCATCTGGGGCTTACGATGGGGAAAAGTCCGTTCGGGGATAATGGAAATCCGTAATTTGGAGAAGGAGATTTTGGCCACTACATGGCTCCGTCCTTGGCACCGGGACCCAGTGCCCCTACCTTTTGAACCAGCGCGTATCTTGAGGCTCTCGGGTAATTAGGAGTTCTTTCTATCGGCCAAGAACTCAATATAAGGCCATTCGTAAAAAAAATTAAATACATCACTTGGTTTCCGATACTTTTAGATCCAATACTTTTAGATCAAAGTAGTTTGAGTTTTTGAGCATGATCGAGTTTGAAGATCTATTGTGCAACAATTGATGAAATCAACGATTCTCCCGTTCAGAAGCAAATTGAAACAAAGTTTGGGTGAGTGTTCTTCGACGTCTTGTCAGGGCCTGGGTGCTTTAAAAGAGCAGATAAACCTTAAGCTGAAGTGTGAAGGTTAATACCGTGAATGTGGACTTCTTTCAATTCTTTGGCATAATAGAAATCCCATTACTTTGAGTTACTAGTTTACCTGATTAACATCTCCACTCATCCCGTGAGACAGAGGGAGTGGAGACCCTCATGGTTAGAGTTTAACCATTTTGAGAAGGATTATACTATATATATTGCATGCGGTGTTTGTTTTTTCTTGCTAGTTAACTCGTTGGTTTTCAAGATAAATATGGTAGGCTAAATATTTCATTAACCAAACTTATATGAAAATTAATCTGGACCCAATCTGATGATAAAAATGATCCGTTTTGTGATTAATCTTAAAAAAAGAAGACTGATCTGGTCAACCGGACGGCTACTGCGCTGGTCTTGTTAATTAATTGGTAGGGGGCGCTCAAATATGTCCTAGTTAATTGCATGTCGAGGAAGTAAACAGGACTCAGTGGTCTCTTTGGTTAGGCTTTCGAGTAAGCGTTCCATTAGTAGTTAATGCATGTTTCATTAATCGAAACATATGGATGTTGGATGAATTCTTTGATTCATTTATATAGGGAAGGATATATGGTATTGTGACAATAAAGTAGCCTAATAAAAAAAAAGGGGCCAAAGGCCAGAAGGATAAGATAAGATACAAAATGGTTGAGAAGGACAAAATGTAGTAACACATTTAGTAACTGTTCCCCTCAATCATTTTAGATTAAAACTGTCATTCACAACCTTTAACCTATAGAAAAATCACCTTCATATTGGTAAACGGTGGGCAGCATCTGCGGTTTCTAAAATAATATATATATATATATATATATATATATATATATATATATATATATTGGGAAATTAGGGATAAAGACACAATCTGGAATATTTTTAAGTAACAGGACAACTACATATTTTTTATAGGGAGAAGGACAACTGTATAATTTTTATAGCGAAAAGGACAAACAGTGAAGAGTGAGAATTCATACCCAAACTAGGAGATCCAGCTTGTCTTGAAGTAGCCTTATTTGCTTTACCTTATATGACATCCTTAGCAAGAAGGTTTAGAATCCATGTGGCGAGAGGGATAAATTTCCTGAGGAATCCTTATGTTTTAGCTTCCGGAAATTCATTCCGTAAGTCATTCAAAATAGTGCCTAAAGTCGACTGTTCGCCACTTATACTTAGACCCGGTTTAAGCTAAAAACCATAAAAATTCCAACAATCCTTACTGAAGGGAAATGTTATACCTAGTGGTACGGGTCAACCCTACTATAATAGTATCACTGTGCAGCATAGGGGAAGAAACACTACACCCATGAATCAACAACACAAAAAACTGTACCCTCAGACATCGAAATAAATTCGAAAATCGAGTGAGAATATTAGTAGTATTTTTTTTACATTTTATACCAACAAATTTACATAAGTTTACGGATCTCTGTAAGGGCACCCCACTCCTACTCCACTTGGGTCTGCCCATGATTGAGTATACAAATATAGACCTCATTTCAACTTTTCGAGGTGGAGGTAACATCACTTCGATTCGATGTCTAAGGCAACTATTTATTAAAATTTGCAGCAAGTAAGGAAATATGCTACGGAAATTTGTGGTGGCGTTGGATGCATTATTCAGCCATAACATCCCCGCCATTACTGGCAGAAGAGGCTGAATTTGGGAAAGATCAATTTTCGCTGGACATTTGTAATAATTAGAGGGATAAATTGTTACGCTCGTGCTGTAATTTGAATTGAATTAAGTATCTCGGCCATTTAGTTCAAATTAAATTCAAATTAAAAGCGATTATGTAATTTTCGCATCTAAATCGAATTAAATATGCTATTAGTCTGCTTGCTAATAGCATTGATTTTCGCAATCAAAACATAACACATATATAATATGATAAAGAGTCCCACATTTTTTTTTTGTTTAGAGCTCCCGGGTCGTGCCTGCAGAGTCTGGAAGAGTCCCACATTTACAAGATTACACATCATTGTTTATTTTCGGTTTTGGGTTGAGTAGTAACGGTTGTTCTTTCTTCAAACTAATACCAAATGTTTCCTTCATATCCAGTTCCCCAGAGCTACTTTCTTTTGGAAGCGACCAAACAAATGAATGGACCAACACCGCAAGGATCATGGTAACTTGTCGCCCGGCCATTGGTAATCCGGGGCAAATTCTCCGTCCACCTCCGAATGGTACAAATTCAAAATCATTTCCTTTATAGTCCAATGCAACATTTAAGAATCTTTCTGGTTTGAATATTAATGGCTCGTCCCAAATCAAGGGGTCACGTCCCATTGCCCAAATATTGATGTAGACTTGAGCATTTTTGGGTATAGTGTAATTCATCACTTGACATGTTTCGGAGGCACGACGAGGTAGCAACAATGGTCCTGGTGGGTGTAAACGAAGCGTTTCTTTTACACTTGCTTGAAGATATGAGAGTTTTACCAGATGAAACTCTTTTATTGGATTCATACCCACTTCTCTATCCAATTCCTGAATAACTTTCTTCATGGATTCTGGGTTCTTTGTTAGTTCAGCCATTGCCCATTCTAGTGTTGCAGTAGAGGAGTCTGTGCCAGCTGTAAACATTTCCTGTTGATTGATACAACAATATGAGAATTTTTTAATATGTACCACCTCCATCTCAAAATGTAAACTCATTTATCTTTTTGGTTTTGTCATATAATGTAAATCTATTTAGATAACCAGTGACACATTTATTATATTTTTCTCCTTTTACCCATTATTTATTATATACCATCCACTTTTTAATACTTTGTATTAGTAACAATCTAAGACCATTATAGATTTTTTTTATCAAAATTCATAAGACATAACCAATTTAACAATTTTACTTAATCTGTATGAAAAAACTCAAATGACCTTATATTTTAGGACGAAAGTAGTATATAAGTGTCCAACCACTTGCTTTTTTTTAAAAAGCGAGAAATACTCGGTTTGGTGATATGACAAAACATGAGACCAAGACATTTCCACGGGGAGGTTTTTGTATGGTGTGTACCTTCGTGCGGATAGCACGTGCATTTTCATTATGTATTTAAACTGTGTGGTTCTGATCGTTTCACTCGTCACATCAGCTCAAATTCCCTCATCACACAATAACTTCACATTTTCACGATTAATTTAAGAATTTACAGTTATGAGTCATTTCTGATTCGACTGGAACTAGAATATATTTAAAAAGAAAAAGTTATTCATTTTTAATAAAGTGATTTTCTTTTACTTACTTTTCTTTCCTCACAAAAATCACATTCACATCATTCGACACAAAATGTAATGCAAATCAGACAACATTTAACCGAGAAATACACGGTTTGGTGATATGACAAAACATGAGACCAAGACATTTCCACGATTAATTTAACCAACATGTTTGAACCAAGTCGAAGTAATTTATAATCAAACGGAAAGTTTCAACTTATCAATGACATGATTCAATGAAAAAAGCAATTCCCTCCCCTGGAGAAACCTCTTCCCCAGAGAACCCCCATCCTTGAAGATTTACTCTCCTTTTCGTGCTACCATGGAGAAAGAGATTGTAACGAAATTGCTTGGGCCGTTGTCCCTCATGGCCCATGAAGCTACTTAAGAAGAAATTTCAACACATAGTACATACGAATACGCAAGTTACACTCTTGCTCAGCTGACCATCATTCTCAACTGACCCCGGATTAGTTCAACCAGATATAGAGTTTAAGTCATCTTTGCTGACAAATCTCCACCTTGACTTGAACTCTCATTCACAGTCAACCAGATTGCATAAACAGATGTACTTGTACCAGATGCATTCGTCAATTCCTGGATGTATTTGTACCAGACTTCTCCATAGAATCCACTTAGCTGATCTGCCCTCAGCTGAGTATCTAGATTTCCAGAATATAAGCCTTGATTGTTCAGCAAGTAAAGACACAAATGAAACTTGCTCTACTGAATTGGTTTAGCAAGCATATCACCAGGATTCTCCTTGGTGCTGATCTTCTTCACTACAACCCTCTTTTCATTTTTCAGAGATGATACCTCACATCTGTATGCTTGGCTTTCTCATGATGAACCTGATCCTTATCCAAACATATTGCACTCAAACTGTCACAATATATCTTTGTTTGATCCTGATGTTGCCCCAAATCACTAACTAGACCCTTCAATCAGATACCCTCATTGACTGCTTCAGTAAGAGCCATATATTCTGCCTCAATATTTGATAAAGCCACTCTGGCCTGAAGAGTACCTTTCCAGCTCACAACTGAATTCCCCAATGTGAAAACATAATTAGTCATTGATTTTTTTGCTGTCCACATAACCTACATAATCAGCATCATAGTACCCTGTGACCAAACCTTGAGTATCACCTCCATAAATGAGACCAACATCAGCTATACCCCTAAGGTACCTGAACATTATTTTCACGGCTTTCCAGTGTTCCTTTCCAGGTTGAGCCATAAACCTACTGACAACACCGACTGCCTGAACCAGATCAAGTCTAGTGCACACCATGGCATACATCAGACTGCCAACTTCACTAATATAGGGAACTTTTGACATGTACTCCTTCTCCTCTGCTGATTGTCAAGCATAAACAGATAAATGAACATTTGATGCCATTGGAGTATATATTGGTTTTGTAGCATACATGCCAAATCTAGCCAATATCTTATGTATGCAACCCTACTTAGACAAGAATCGCTTTCTCTAACTCCTATCTCCATATCTCCATCCCCAGAATCTTTTTGGCTGCACCCAAATATTTCATTTCAAAATCAGCACTGAGAAGGTCTTTTAGATTCTAAACATCAGATTTCTCACTTACAACTATCAACAAGTCATCCATACAGGACAAGAGAGATGTATGATCCATCTCTCAGCTGACTGTTGTAAATACATCAATCATATGGACATCTGTTAAGTTGAATCATATGACTGTCAAACCTTTTATACCACTGTCTTGGAGCTTGTTTCAGTCCATACAAGGACCTCTTTAACTTGGTTACAAAATCTTCCTTGCTAGGAACTTGGAATCCCTCTAAATGAGTCATGTATATCTTTTTATCTACCTCACCATGTAGAAAGTTTGTCATCACATCTAACTGCTCAAGTTCAAAATCTTGTTGTTCCACCATTTCTAGTAACACTCTGATTGAAGTATGTCTGCCTGCTGGTGAGAATATCTCATCAAAATCTACCCCATCTTTCTGACTGAACTCTCCTGCAACAAAATGTGCCTTATACTTGACTCCATCTGCCTCAGTCAGTCCTTCCTTCTTCTTAAAGATCCATTTGCAAGTAATAACTCTCATATCAACTAGATGTTTAACTAGATCCCAATTTTGATTCTTCAGTAATGCCTCTATTTCCTCTCTCATGGCAGCAAGCCATTAAGATGCTTCAGAACATGTCACTGCTTCCCTGTAAATAGAAGGTTCAAAATCATCCACTTCTTCTACAACTTGAAGTGCATACCAACTATATAATCAAACTTATACCTCTTGGGAGGTACCCCAACATTGGATTTTCTAGCTCTGCTGACAGAATACTCTACTGACCAAAATTCTATTTTTATGCTCATCTGACCCCTATTCAGCTGACTGGCTTGGATTAGACTCTGGTTCAGCAGCCAGATCAGATGAGTGATTACTTGGACCAGCTGAGTGTTGCATCTCAGCTGACTCCACCTGAAGCTCCATCTTACTGTCAGCCCTCTCAAATTCAGCACTGGTTTCAGACTCAACAGTCCCTCTCACTGATGAGCTGAGCACATAAATTTCATCCAAAACCACATATCTATTGAGAATAACTATGTTTTCTTCTTATGACAAAATTCTATAACTCTTCACTCCATCACCATACCCTATAAACACTCCCTTCTTGGCTCTTGATTCCAGCTTCCCTTAACTGACATGATAGTAAACAATGTTTTCAAATACCCTTAGACTTGGGTAGTCAGCAGACTTGCCTGACCACATCTCAAATGGTGTCTTGAGATTGATCCCTTTGTGAGGACTCCTGTTGATTAAGAAGCAAGTTGTACTTACATCCTCTGCCCAAAATCCCATTGATAAACCAGCATTAGAGAGCATGCATCTTGCCCTCTCCAAAAGAGTATGATTCATCATCTCAGCTACACCATTCTGCTGAGGTGTATTCCTGATTGTATGATGTCTGGAAATACCCTCATCCTTACAGAATGTATCAAACTTAGACAAGTAGAATTCCAGACCATTATTTGTACGAAGCCTCTTGATCTTCTTTCCTAACTGATTCTCCATTAGAGCCTTCCACTGCCTGAAGCTCTTGAATGCCTCACTTTTGTGTTTCATCATCTCTACCCAAGTCATCCTTGAATAGTCATCTATTAATGACACAGAATATTTGTGACCACCTATTGACTCTACCTTTGATGCCCCCTAACAATCAGAATGAATGTAATCAAGTGATGAATTTGTGCTGTGCACCCTTTTGAGAACTTGCCCCTATGAAGTTTCCCAAACACACAATGTTCACAAAAATCCAGCTGCTTGACCATACATCCGCAAAGAAGATCACTTTAAGAAAGAACATGCATCCCCTTTTCACCCTTGTTACCCAGTCTCATGTGCCATATTTTTTTCACTGCATCCCCAGCAGATGCCATAGCAGCAGACCCAACAACAGTGTACCATTGTAGAATATACAAGGTCCCCTATTTTAACTCTCTTGAGAACCACAACTAACTTTTGTAGACATTCAGAAATCCACTTTCACCCTTGAAATTGAACCCCTTGCTGTCCAAAATACTAAGAGATACCAAATTCTTGGTCATCTGGGGAACATGTCTAACATCCTTCAGTGTACAAAATCTACCATCCTCTGTCCTCAGCTGAATTGAGTCAATCCTCACTATCTTGCACACCTTGCTATTTTCCATAGATATATGACAACCATCTAACTTCTCATAGCTTGAGACCTACTCTCTGTGAAGGAGAATATGATATGATGCCCCAGAGTCTAGAATCCACACATCAGCATGATGTGCTGACTCTCCTACCACTAGTACCATGTCCTCATCTGAGTCATGCTCAGCTTTCACAATAGTTGTGCCCGAACTGTTCTCCTGCTCTTTATTCCTCTTTGGACAATTGGACTTACATTGTCTCTGCTCCTAACAGTAATTTCAAACATCTGTGGATTTGGCACCTTTGGACATTGCCTTCTTGGAATTCTTCTTCCTGGACTGCCCATGCCCTTTCCAACTATTGCTGCTGATTACTAGTCCCTGCTGCCTGACAGTCTACCCATGTTGCCTTATGTCTGAGCTCCTTGTCATGCAAGGCTGAACTCACATCCTCCAAAGCCACTGTATCCTTTCCAACTATGAAGGACTGTACAAAGTTCTCATATAAAGCTAGTAGTGAAAACAACAAATCAGAGTAGTATTCTCATCCTCAATCTTCACATCAATATTCCTGAGATTAAGCAATATTGTGTTCAGCTGAGCAAGGTGATCCATCAGCTAAGCCCCCTTATGCATCATCAGGCAAAACAACATCTGCTTTAGTAGCAACTTGTTGCTCAATGACTTAGTCATATACCGGCTTTCAAGATTTGACATAACTTGGCAGCGGTGTCTTCCTCAGCAACTTTTGTGATAACTGTTGAAATAGTGTCCAAACCCAATCGGGTTGGACCGGATCCGACCGGGTCGGATCATTGCTACTATTTATTTATTTATGTTTATACATATGATAAATGGCTTTCTGTTATTATATATTTGTTCGGTTAACGGTCCAATTATGATATTGTATATATGATAACGTCACTAGTGTCAAACTGTGAAAGAGAAATCATAATAGTGATTATGGTTGATGAGATCTCGACTCACTTTAAAGGGTTTGATACTTAAATGTCTCTAGTCGTATGTGCTATTAAATGGGACATTAATAGTATGATTAGACTAGCACGTATTAGATGTCTTCTATCTTATTGAAGGTAGTGATAGATCTCATCTATCAAAGTGTAGAGAAACTTGGACTATACGTGGACGTGTAATAGAGAATGCTTATGTTAGACTAACCCACTTACTTTATTAAGTGTCACACTATGTGGCGGTTGTGTAATTATTCTAAGACCGGAGTCTTCATGACATCACGGTGTGGATTGTCATACTTTGACACTACTGAGGTTTCCCCTAGCCATAGGGCGATCATGCGGTAGTGATTGAGTGTGATACTGAAGCATGCATAGGATTCATGTTGCTCGTCCGGAAATCACGTATCCTAATAGTAGGAGTAAATATCCGAAAGGGCCTTCTTATAAGGAATGTCTAGCTCTCGTGAATCTTTGCAAAGTGGGAGTAAATGAGTTACTTCGAGAGAGCATGATATCCAGATTATAAGATACGGTTGTTATGTATTGACACTCATGATACGACCGTATGGATATTATTACCGCGATAGGATTCTATTTACACGGTAAGCGTTTCACATGAAAGGTAGTAGTAATTGCATTTGACTTTCCCGATGATTGGGGGTCATGGCGTGTTGTTAGATGCTATCAATGATCGTTAGGTATGAAGGGTATTTTAGTAAATGCACTTTGTGCCTACGGCCAACATATTCAGAAGCCTATCGGGTCACACACATAAGAACATTTAACCGGATTAAAATGCGGTTATCATGATAACCAAATAAGGAAATTTTATCTCGACTATAAAGTGTTATAGTGGTGAATTAATATGGTGGTATTTGTTTATTATGAATTAATTAAATATAAGATATTAATTATGTTGATTAATTAAATATACATATTTTATTATGTATGGGTCGAAATATAAATGTATATATGATATAGATAGATGTATTTTGCGAATTAGTTAATCATAGAACTATGTTAATTAATTAAAAAATATTCCGGATGCCAATTTATGGCATATGGGGCGCAGATGACATGTGTATATGATACACATGGATTTTGCAAATTAATTAATAGTATTATCATATATTAATATTAGCTATTAATGTGTATAGATTCGCACACATGTGTAAATTGATTTATGATAATATAATAAAGATATATTCAATATAAGATATTGTCAATATATATTTGGGAAATATTTAATATAAGATATTCAGTATTAAATGAGATAAATCTAGAATATCTATTTTCCTTATTTTACTAGTAAAAATATTTTCTTTCTCTTTACTCCACTCGGAAACTTTTCCCAATAAGATTGGGAGACTATATGGGGCGCACCTTTCACTATATACATGTAGTGGGTGTCAAGCTCTTTTGCATCATCACAATTAGAAGAGTTCTAATTTACTAGAAATAATAAGAGCTTCCTAGAGAGAGTTTTGAGAGAGAGAAAAGGTCGGTCTAGCAACCGAGTTTTTCTGGTAGCAATCCATGATGGGATTCCGGCGGGCTGTTTGTGTGGATCAACGGTAGAGGCCGAACACTTGAGCGGCTTTGTGTAGAAACTACAACCATAGACAAAGCGATGATCTATTTTATATCATCCAAGGTATATTCTACGTCTACTTCTTTTATGCTTGTTGCTTAAACGAAGTCGATATTGGAAAAAGGAAATTAAATATTAAATTCCGCTGCGTTCCCACGTATATTTCCTAACAGTGGTATCAGAGCGGTCTTCGAGCTTAAGCAATAAGCATTAATTAATTTGTGTAGTTGATTGCATCATTTAAATCACGTAATTAAAGATGAAAGATTTTTTTATTCGCAAAAGGAATACACGAAAATAAAAAAAATATTATTCATCCATGGTGGTGCTCGGCCAATCGGCGGCGGCACCACCACCGTATGATCGCCGGCAACGGCGGCGGCCTCCGGGCTGTTGGCGTGATGCGGAGGTTCCTGTTTTGTTTTGTGTATTTTATGATTCAGTATAGTTCATAGTAGTGATTGTTAATATCTCTTTTGTTTAGTTGATGTTATGTGGCCAACTGATGGTACAAATAGTTTGGAGCATTGGGATGCCACATGGCATGAAAAGAACCACTACTCAATCTGTTGAGTAAAAGGGGTTGACCTATGTTCTACAATTGTGGACCTAAGGTTAACCTAGGCCATTCCAGATTTGGTTTGGAATAGGCCTAAGCCTTTTTCCAAAATTTGGATTTTGAAAAAGTTATAGGAATGTGCCTTTTGGTTTTGGAAACCAAAGGCATCCATTTGATTAAGAATCAAAGAGAAAGAAAACAAAAGAGACCCACTTTATTTTGATTTTATTTTGAATAGTTCAAATTAATAAAATTAAAATTGAAATTGATTTTAAAATTAATTGTTAATTTTAATTTCGATTAATAATTATTTAATTGATTAAAAGTTAATTAATTAATTGGATGAAAAAGGACGTAATTTGGTAAATTTAGATTTTATCTTTTTCTTAAGATTTTATTTTATGGATTAGATATTGTAGATATAATATGATTATATGGACCCCGATTAATAATGGACTCGACCAATATGATAGATGTGAATGATTTAATTTTTTTGTTGATTTAAATTTTGACCAATATGATACATGAAGAACGTGACCTAGTTTATTTTCTGCATTTATTCTATTCCCGTTAGTTCCCCCCGAGTGTGGCGGGTGTATAAATTTATTAGATAGATTTGTTATGTAACAAGAATGGAGCGGAAGATGGAGGCCAAACAAAAGAAGACATATAGATCATATTGGCGGTTGCAGCTACTCTTAGATTGTGACTTGCGGTTTCGTCAGTTTGTATTCCAAACCGCACATAGGAAAAGTCCATGATCATACCGGTTACTTTACGCATTTATTTATTTTGTGTTTGTATTTATTTTATATGATACGATAGATGAATGACTAGACACGGTCTAGGTGAATGTGTAGGATGTATGTCTATAGAGATAGAAATGTTTGGTGAGACTGTAATTAATTGAAATTAATTAAGTGAATTAATTTAAAAAATACTCCCACAACAAAAATCGAGTCATATTTTGTCACCCAATATTATAATGACGGTGAAGAGCCCTTGTTCGGATCCAAATGATCGACCCACGTCGGTAGTTGACCTACCTCGGGTATATCATTATTATCGAGATATGATCATTATGAGATCTCATGAATATTTGGGTTACGACTCGAATAGAATCTTGCGGTGATTGACCCATGTCAAGACTGTCTGATTTTAGAGACAAGGGGTTGGCTATCACATAGAGATGTGAGTTGTCAAAGAGTTGACTAGTCAACCAATGGAAGTCGCATGAGATGCGACCGGTAAGTGTACCCACCTTTCGAAACTGGCCAAGTCGATCGGCCCACGTCGAGGATTGAGTCAACTAGATTGGATTCCATCCACTAAATTAGGAGTAGTTGACTAGTGGTAGCAAAATCATAAACCAAAAGACTATTTTTTATTTTACATGTATAAACAACAACACTCTTTTATCTTTATTTTTATGTTGTAGTTTTCTAGCAAACTTTTATTTCTATGTTTTTATTCTCGATTAGTAAAACCAAATTATTACTGTTACCTTTTGAGAAACGTTGTCAAGTATGGTTAAGTAATTTTAATCCTTTTAATAGGCAATGACACGAGCAACTACATTATAGTAGTTAAAGACAATGAGACTACATATTTAATGGAGTGCTCTAAGACTTTAATTATTATTCAAAACGGAAGCTCGTGATATGATTAAATCACTTGAAATGAGTTTCAATGAATTAATCATATATTGGATACGATGATGTCCAATGGGTTATTCTATCATATGATGACAAATAATTCAAACATTAGATGTGACGAATGTGTATGACCACAATGAATTTTGGGATGGTTGTTCTCAAGATTGTAAGATTTAAGTATCGACTTAATCATTGAAAGAAGGTTAGTTAAATAGTTCATGTTTTGAATATCATTCAAAAGGTTAAATAAACAATCTAATAAACTTTGGATTTTCTTTGTGAAAGAAATTTGATGACATAGCTCTTGTGATTTTCTTAAGTCAATGAAGACAAAACTAAGAAATATTTACAAGTGCCTAAAGGATTAAATGGAAAGTTAGGGCATGTTCTTAAATAGAGAACTTATCGAAGGCTCTATTCTAGGCAAGTAAGTTGAGATAAATCTATCTATGTTCAAGTCAACTCTAAGATATATGATATCTTATAAGTAAGATTGAATTAATAAGATTAAATAAAGAATATTCTAAGATACGGAAAATGAGGCAAACGTTGCAACATTTGTCATATTGTATTCCAAATCTAGTAATCTGGTTAAAGAACTAAATAAATGTTATTGTATTCCGGTTCTTATAAAGAACATGATATCAGTGACGTGTTAGGATTTAATGGACAAATTCAAATGTAAAGAATAAACGTTATTCCAATAAAGTTGGATAGTGATTGAATCTAACACACTAGATTAATATCACTATATAGTCGATATAGGTGATAAAATCTCAACTAGATATTTGTACGGCTGTTATCCTTGATGATTTTTTGGTTGTTCTAGACATAGTTTCTGGGGAAGAGAAATGTGTAATCAAATGTCATTATGATGATGTCTAAACCATGTGATTATGAATCATGTGGGTAGTACGTATCTTATCTAAAGATGACTAAAATACTCTTTTATGAAAATGTTATAAAATCTAGAAAATTGCCTAAAGCCTAAACATACTGATGTTTTTTTGCTTGTGACAATTAATGCCACGAATAATATTATTGTTTATTACTCTCTTTGACTGTTTTAGAAATAGTCGAACATACTTAGTGAAGTACGAATTTCGGAAATGTCTGAAAGGTTTAGGACTAGTACGAATATGAGATTGGTAAACAATTTGGGGATTCATCTTCAACTGGATTGAAGTAATTAATACCTCAAGGGTGTTTCAGAAGTTGTCTGAAAGGGAAGCAGATTCTCCATTGAAGGATACTATTTTTGGGATACGCAATTATATTGTGTTTCTAAAATGGAAATAGCACTTTATACGATAAAGACGTGAAGTAAGCCATGCAAAGTATCTCTTACCTATTTCGGGATAGGGCTCTTATATAATGCATATACTTAACCGAGTTTCGAAGAATAAATGTTGGATAAATTCCATATCAGATATGGAAGACGATGACATAAAATCCATCTTAACCGATGATTTAGGGTTATCGTGGTTCTAGCGAACATGCAGTGTCTGAAAGGCTTGGAGCCTAGTATGACATGTTCAACTTTGTGGGATATCTTAGCAAGAACGCTAAATATTATTTACTTACCCATGGAACAAAAGTGTTTGACTCCAAACATGCTGTCTTATAAAGGAAGTGTTTCTTCCAAAAGAAACAGTGGGAGTAAATCTATATCTCAAAAGTAGTTTGAGAACCACAAGGAGATATTCAACCATCGGAACGTGAGCAGGATCCACATAGAGATGAGGTGTAGAACACTGCTCGCAGCACACAAGTATTATATGAGTCCACAGATAACCACACGCCTGAATAGGCTACTGGTATGTTCATCTTGAAGAATGAAGATCTCGCGACTTATGCAGGAATGCTTGCAAGGCAAGAATAAGAGATATATATGGCTTAGAGCCATATTGTCTGAAACAGATTCCATGTGTGACAAACGGGTTATGAACCTAGCCTGACTTACCTGAAGGCAATGTCTCTGAAAGGTGTGGTAGGTCTTTATGAAAGACTAACATGGAAGGTAATAAGATTACTAGTTAAGCTAAGTTGATGGCTAAAGGGTTACGAGGCCAAAACCTTGTAATTACCTTTATGCTACCAGCTATGCTTAAATCCATTCAGATAGTTCTTTTTGTAGCTACGTATCATGGCTATATGATAGTGTTGAAAATGTTGGGCCAATGACTTGGTGTTCATAGATGATAATGTGATGTGTAAGCTTACGTGATCCATTTATGGACTCAAACAAGATGACATGTGTATATGATACCCATGGATTTTGAAAATTAATTAATAGTATTATCATATATTAATATTAGATATTAATGTGTATAGATTTGCTCACATGTGTAAATTGATTTATGGCAATATAATAAAGATATATTCAATATAAGTTATTGTCAATATATATCTTGGAAATATTTAATATAAGATATTGAGTATTAAATGAGATAAATCTAGAATATCTATTTTCCTTATTTTACTAGTAAAAATGTTTTATTTCTCCTTACTCCACTCAGAAGCTTTTCCCAATCAGATTGGGAGACTACATGGGGTGCACCTTTCACTCTATATATGTAGTGGGTGTCAAGCTCTTTTGCATCATTACAATTAAAAGAGTTCTAATTTACTAGAAATAATGAGAGCTTCTTAGAGAGAGTTTTGAGAGAGAGAAAAGGTCGGTCTAGCAACCGAGTCTTTATGGTAGCAATCCATGATGGGATTCCGGCGGGCTGTTCGTGTGGTTCTGTTGGAGAAGATAGAGGAAAAATGATTTAATCGATTTTATAATCATTTACGACAGCTATTTTTAAAAGTGAGTTCGATAGACTTTTATTAAAGTTATCGAGACTTTATTAAAATCATTGGAAACAACGTGCTACGTAGTTGACAATAGGATTTTAAATCATTCAATTTGGAGTACGGGTGAATGAGATATTAACGCTTTAAGTTGTTGTGAGATATGAGAAGTAAAGTAGTGTAAAACTTTGTCCCACATTGGAACTTGAGTGTTCCAATGTCATGTATTTATATGATGATAGTTGATGATTGGTATAAGCTCCTAGAGAAAGGGAGAGAGTTCAGAATGGTTTTAGACAGACGATGTTCTGTTAAAATTGCCACACGCGTGCGCGTGCGCCGCCGCCCGCCCGTGCGCCGCCGCCCGCCCGTGCCCATTGAGCTTGGGCTTGGGCTTGGGCTTGGGGAATTGGGCCTTTGTGGGCCTGAGGGCAAGTATTATCTTTTTGGACAAAGTCAGCGGGGTGGGCAAGTCAGCTGAGATTGCTGAGACTCAGCATCAGAAAGCTAGTTGAGGATGAATCAACTGAGACTCAGCATTCAGCTGAAGCAAAATCAGCATCAGTCTGCTGGAAGAAATTCAATTACAGTATTGTAATAATTTTATTTCAAATTAATAAAAAGTGTTCTTAATATTTCTGTTTATTTATTTATTTTGCATATGATACTACGACTTTAACAATCTTAAGACAAATTTTCAGAGCTTTCTTATGCTCTGAAAAGTATCTGTATGCGAGAAGAAAATAAATACTCAGTTCGTTTTGAACATTTTTTCCCCAACTGAATATCAAGTTTTGATATTCTGTAAATCTTTTCTTGCTGCTGTTTGGTCTCGATTTTTCGAACTAAAACGGAACTGCTGATCTTTTGTTTTCTGAACAGAAATGGCTGATGTCACTGATGCGTCAATGACACCAAATATTGATGCTCCGGCAAGTGGAAGTCTGAATCCACTATCAAATGCAACTGTGCCTACTACTAGTGTGACACAATCAACTGTTGCTGTGGCTGGTTCTTCTCATGGAGAGAAAGAAGAGAAATTTAACAGGCTGAATTTCAAGCGTTGGAAGCAAAAGATGTTGTTCTATTTGACTACACTTGGATTAGTCAGGATGCTAACTGAAGAGAAACCAATTGTGTCTCTAGACAACCTCGAACACAGGGCTTTGCTTGCTCTTGAGAGTTGGAATCATAGTGATTTTTTTATGTAAAAATTACATTCTGAACGGCTTAGACAATACTCTGTATGGTGTATGTTGTACGTTTGAGTCTGCTAGAGCACTGTGGCTTGCCTTAGATAAAAAAATATAAAACTGATGATGCAGGTGCTAAGAAATTTATTATAGGTAAATTTCTAAAGTATGAGATGGTAGATTCCAAAACTGTAATTAAACAGGTTGAGTAACTACAAATAATTATATCTGAACTCATAGAAGAGGGTACGGATATTAATGAGAATTTTCAAGTAGCCTGTGTAATTGAGAAACTACCTTCTTCATGGAAGGAGTATAAAAGTTATCTCAAACACAAGCGAAAGCAGATGAGTATGGATGATCTGATTGTCCGACTCCGTATTGAGGAGGACAATTGAGGGTCTGAAAAGAAAAGCTCTGTGCAGGTTGGACAGACCAAAGCTCATGTTGCTGAGGTCAAAAATCAAAAGAGGAAGAAAACTGGCCAGTCTTCCAAGAAAACTGGTGAATCGTCCAAGAAACCACAAACTCCATTCAAGTTTAATGGTGAGTGCCGCAACTGTGGAAAATACGGGCATCGTGCGGCTGAGTGCTGTGGGAAGAAGCCATTTCAGCCAAGTGCACATGTGGCTGAAACTGATGGTGATGATGACATGTTCTGCGCTGTGATGACAGAATGCAATTCTGTGGGAAATCCAAGGCAATGGTTTGTGGACACTGGAGCCACAAGACATGTATGTGCTGACCGGGCAGTATTTTCAACCTATAAGGCTGGAAATGGTGAGAAACTGTGGATGGGAAACTCTTCTTATTCAAACATAGGCAATGTGATTCTGAAGATCACTTCGGGGAAGAAGCTGACATTGACCAATGTTCTCCATGTTCCTGACATTAGGAGGAATCTAGTTTTTGGTGCTATGTTGAGCAAGGCTGGGTTCAAAATAGTGTTTGGCTCTGATAAGGCCATTCTGACCAAAAATGATGTGTTTGTCGGTAGAGGATATCTCACCGAGGGGATGTTCAAACTTAATGTAATGGCTATTATGCCTAAAAACGTTGTGCCCGATGAGGCTAATAAAGTTGCATCTACTTCTGCTTACTTGACTGAGTCGTCTTGTTTATGGCATAATCGATTAGGACATGTAAATAATAAATCAATTCGTAGAATGATGAATTTAGATTTATTACCTAATTTAAAGTTTAATGAAACTGGAAAATGCCAAATATGTGTTGAAGCAAAAATGACTAAAGCACCGTTTCCATCAGTGGAAAGAAACACAGAACCGTTGGAATTAATTCATACAGATTTGTGTGATTTAAAATTTGTGCAATCGAGAGGCGGTAAAAAATACTTTGTAACATTTATCGATGATTGTACAAGATACTGTTATGTCTATTTGCTAAGTAGCAAAAATGAGACAATTGAGGCTTTCAAAAACTATAAGAATGAAGTCGAAAATCAACCTAGCAAACGAATCAAAAAGGTTCGTAGTGATAGAGGTGGTGAATATGATGCACCATTTAATGAACTATGTTCAGAATCTGGCATTATTCATCAAACTACTGCTCCGTACACACCTCAATCAAACGGTATTGCTGAACGTAAAAACCGCATATTGAAAGAAATGATGAATTCTATGGTGATAAGTTCGGGTTTACCTCAGAACTTGTGAGGGGGAGGCAATCCTCTCAGCAAATGTCATTCTTAATCGTATTCCATCCAAGAAGATGGATTCACCCCATATGAGTTGTGGAAAGGTCATAGGCCAAGCTACAAAGTCTTAAAAGTGTGGGGGTGTTTAGCAAAGGTAGAAGTGCCTAAACCTAAACAAATTAAGATTGGGCCTAAAACGATAGGTTGCATATTTATCGGTTATGCGAATAACAGTAGTGCATATAGATTTCTAGTGCACAAATCTGACATCCCTGATGTACATGTGAATACAGTCATGGAGTCAAGAAATGTTGTGTTTTTTGATGATGTCTTTCCAAACAAAGACAGAAACAATGAAGACACGAGTCCAAGTAAGCGGACACATGAATCCTTAGAGGATAACACTTCAGAAAATGAGGAAGCAGAACCTCATAGAAGTAAAAGGGCCAAGACTTCAACGTCATTCGGTCCAGATTTTCTCACCTATATGGTAGAAAATGATCCAAGAACATATGTTGAGGCTATGTCAAATCCAGAAGCTCCTTACTGGAAAGAAGCGATCAAAAGTGAAATAGATTATATTATGCAAAATCACACTTGGGAGTTGGTTAATATCCCACCAGGGCATAAAGCTCTCGGTTGTAAGTGGATTTTTAAGAATAAACATAAAGCTGATGGATCTATTGATAAATATAAGGCCAGATTGGTAGCCAAGGGTTATCGACAAAAAGAAGGTCTTGATTCTTCGATACATATTCACCTGTAACTAGAATCTCTTCAATAAAGGTTCTTATTGCGATTGCTGCGGTCTATAACTTGGAAATCCATCAAATGGATGTTAAGACTGCTTTAAATGGTGAATCAGAGGAAGAAATTTACATGTAACAACCTGAGGGTTTTGTATTTCCAGGTCAAGAACACAAAGTGTGTCGACTCGTTAAATCACTGTATGGGCTCAAACAAGCACCAAAACAGTGGCACCAAAAATTTGATCAGACAATGTTGTCAAATGGGTTTAAAATTAACAAGTGTGACAAATGTGTCTATATAAAAAACACTTTTAATTCCTATGTGATAGTATGTCTGTACGTTGATGACATGTTGATCATGGGAAGTACTCGTGATATAATCATGAATACTATGAAGATGTTGACTTAAAATTTTGATATGAAGACATGGGAGTTGCAGATGTAATTTTGGGAATTAAAATCTCTAGAGTGTCTGATGGACTTGCTTTGACACGGTCTCATTATATTGTGTCTGTTCTAAAAAGATTTAATGTCTTTCATGAAAGTCCTGTGAAAACTCCAATTGACTTAAGTTTACACTTAGTCAAGAACAAAGGTGAACCTGTGTCTCAGTTGAACTATTCACAAATAATAGGCTGTCTGATGTACATAACTAATTGTACTAGACTAGATGTAGCATGTGCTGTGAATACTCTGAGCAGATTTACAACCAATCCAAATGAGGATCTTTGGAGAGCTTTGATAAGGGTACTAAGGTACTTAAAGTTTACAATGAATCTGTGATAATGTTATACACGATATCCAGCAGTATTAGAAGGATACTGTGATGCAAATTGGATATCAGACTCAAAAGATTCGAAAGCCACAAGTGGATATGTATTCACTCTTGGAGGTGATGTGGTGTAATGGAAATCCACAAAGCAAACATGCATAGCTCGCTCCACGATGGAGCCAGAGTTTATTGCATTAGACAAGGCAGGAGAAGAAGCTGAATGGCTTCGTAATTTCATAGAGGATATTCCATGCTTGACTAAACCTATTGCTCCTATAAGCATACATAGTGATAGTCAGTCGGCTATAGGTCAAGCACAAAACAGTATGTATAATGGTAAGTCTTGAAATATACGTCGCAGACACAATACTATTAAACAACTGATCTCTAATGGTGTGATTTCCATCGATTTTGTTAGAACGAAGGAGAATCTTGCGGATCCGCTTACAAAAGGTTTACCTAGAGATCAAATGTCAAAATTGACACTCGGAATGGGACTCAAGCCTATTACGACATAAAATTTGTAATGGTAACCCAACCATGTTGACTGGAGATCCCAAGATCATGGTTCAATGGGACAACTAAGTTATGAAGATTCCGTGAACACTTACCCATTCTGTGAATAAAAGTGTTATCTGTCAGTGGTGTAAAGGTTAAGTGAAAACTTTTAATGATTCCTATAACTTGGTTAAATTTGAGTGGGGTATGGCAGAATACTCTTGATATGAGGTCACCTATGTAAGTGTGAAGTGGGGCTGCTTCTGTGAGAATTTAAAGGCTAGAATTCTCTAACGCACTTTCTGAAACCAGGGTGATTCATGGCCAAAATGAACACAATCATGAGAACCAAATATGGTGTTTAGGGAAATATTGTGTGAGTACTATTGTCTGGTTTTACAATAAAGGCTGAACGGTTCAAGACATATATAGTTCACTGATTAGCCGAGTAGATCCAATAGTATTTCACTAAGGCAGGTTCAAAGCCAGAAGCTACCTCTCCTGATGCAATTTCCTGTCAGAAAACTCTTCAGGATCTGCATTTGCATTAATATCCATTCATGTGAGGGATTGTTGGAGAAAAAAGAGGAAAAATTATTTAATCGATTTTATCAATTTTTTAATCATTTACGACAGCTATTTTTAAAAGTGAGTTCGATAGACTTTTATTAAAGTTATCGACACTTTATTAAAATCATTGGAAACTACGTGCTACGTAGTTGACAATAGGATTTTAAATCATTCAATTCGGAGTACGGGTGAATGAGATATTAACGCTTTAAGTTGTTGTGAGATATGTGAAGTAAAGTAGTGTAAAACTTTGTCCCATATTGGAACTTGAGTGTTCCAATGTCAAGTATTTATATGATGATAGTTGCTGATTGGTATAAGTACAAGAGAAAGGGAGAGAGTTCAGAATGGTTTTAGACAGACGATGTTCTGCTAAAATCTGCTAAAATTGCCACACGCGCACGCGCCGTCGCCGCCCGCCCGTGCCCGTTGACCGTTGAGCTTGGCTTGGGCTTGGGCTTGGGGAATCGGGCCTTCGTGGGCCTGAGGGCAAGTATTATCTTTTTGGACAAAGTCAACGGGGTGGGCAAGTCAGCTGAGATTGATGAGACTCAGCATCAGAAAGCGAGCTGAGGATGAATCAACTGAGACTCAGCATTCAGCTGAGGCAAACTCAGCATTCAGCTGAGGCAAACTCTGCATCAGTCAGCTGGACAAAATTCAGCTGAGGCAACCTCAGGCTGAGACTGAACTGAACTGAATGCTGAACTAAAGTTCAGCTGAGTAATTCAGCAATTCAGCTGAAGCAATTCAGCATACTGAAAGCCGAATTCAGCTGAGGCATAGTCAGTTTCAACCAAGGCACCTTCAGCAGACTGAATGTTTCAGTGAGCTAAGATTTTTCATCTTCTGGAGAGACTTTTCATCTTCGAAACTGTCATCATTAATATTGATATCAAAGTGGAAGTAGTGGGAGTAAATGCGTTAATGGCTATCAATGCAGAGGCTTTTCCATTGCTTGTTCAAGCCTCTATATAAACAAGCCTTCACATCATGGAGACACGTACACACAGAATACAAAGAACACAACACAAGTACTGCAACAGAAATTCATATAGTTTGCATATAAAGTTGAAGAGCTTTCAAGAACACCATCAGAGTTCGAAGTGGTTCAGAAATTGAAGTACATCTTTTCTGAAAAGGTAACTGAGTAATCCTGGGAGACAATTGCATAAACCGGAGCAAATTTGTCTTAAGGACAGAGTTCCATCTCGCCTCAGTTGGAAATATCCTTTGATTATTTTCAATTTCAATTACAGTATTGTAATAATTTTATTTCAGATTAATAAAAAGTGTTCTTATTATTTCTGTTTATTTATTTATTTTGCATACGATACTACGGCTTTAACAGGATCAACGGTAGAGGCCGAACACTTGGGCGGCTTCGTGTAGAAACTACAACCGTAGACAAATAGATGATCTATTTTAGATCATCCAAGGTATATTCTACGTCTACTTCTTTTTTGCTTGTTGCTTAAACGAAGTCGGTCTTGGAAAAAGGAAATTAAATTTTAAATTCCGCTGTGTTCCCGCGTAGATTTCCTAACAATAACATCATCGGATAAGTACAACATGATGGTTGAGTGTGCTTTCTCCTCCAGACTGGCATAATCTATATAACTGCCATCCTCTTTATTAGATAAAGGAGTCCACAATCCTTGTTGCTTTAACAAGGCCCGCTTTTTGATCTGCCACAGACTGAAACTATTTCTCCCTGTAAATTTTTCTATCTTAACGTTCATTCCGACATCCTTCCTGCTAAAGAACATATTTTTTTATCAGAAAATCCAAGCACCGTTCACCGGTCTTGGTGAAGATCAATACTTTTCAACTTGCAACTTCCTCTGAACCTGGCTCGGATACCAGTTTGTTAAAACAGGATGAGGAGCTTGTTGCACAAGAAAGAACAAACACAGAAGCAATCAAACATAAAATATTAACGGCAAAAATAGCGGAAACAAGAAGAACATGAATATTTAACGTGGTTTCCGGCGTTGTGCCGACTACTCCGCAGACAGAAAAGAAGAACTTTTATCATGCACTGAATTATAGATTTTTTCACACTGTACATTGTATTAAAGCATTGGGTATTTATAGCCTTGGAATCCTAGCCGTAGCCGCCATTATGACATTGTCCGAAATCCAATAAATGCCCCAGATGTGGACCTCAGCTCCAGCTGACACCACCAGATGAAATTCAGCACTCCTGACTTTCCCAGACTTGTAACAATATAGCTCATTGCAAAACTCAGCAGCTCATTGCAAAACTCTGCAGACTTAGAAGTCTCGCTGACACATAAGGATCTCAGCTGACTTCACCAGCTAACTTCCTCAGACATGAAGACTCTTGCTCAGATGACCATCATTCTCAACAGACCCCAGATTAGTTTCACCAGATGTAGAGTTTAAGTTACCTTTGCTGACAGCGTTGATTGTCATGCTTTACGCTATGGAGGTTTTCCCTTATCAACGGACGATTGTGCGATAGTGATTGAGTGTGATATTGAAGCATAAGTAGTATTGTGGAAATATTTCCTTACATTATTGTAACTATAAAACGTTACTTGTTTATTAAGACATATTATTTGTAAGACATATCAATTGTATTGTATAAACAATTAATATGTCGTAAAGTCATAAAGTAACTCTATTTTGTCTTATTATGTAATAGACAACTCTAGCAATTAATACTAACCGACTCTAGTAATTAATTGCTCTACCCCTAGCTTATACTCTACTAGGACCTTTCTCATTCATACTTGTACCTATTTATACCCACTCTTTTATCATGAATAAAATAAGTTGAAGTTTACTCAAGTATTATTACTTTCTCAAACTCTCTTCATGGTATCGGAGCCATAATCGTCTTGAATCCGCTGCAAAATATCCTATCTTTTCTTTAAAATGTCTTCTCTATCTGAAGCTTCTTCACCTCTCGCAGAGTCCCAAATGCCTCAGTGGATCAAGTTCTTGAAAACTATGCATTTACAAATCACTGACTTGATGGCAACAACTACCCGCTGTGGTCAAGATCTATGAAAATGTATATCTCGAGGCCGAGCAAGATGGGATACTTGTCCAGTTCCAAACTCCGCCTCACAAAACAGGACCCCAAGTTTGAAGAATGGGATACGAAAATAACCAAGTCATGACCATCCTCACGAGGTAAATGACAAAAGAGATCGATGAGAACTTCATGATGTATGACACGCTAAGGATATCTCGGGATAATGCCGAGACCTTTACTCAAAGAAGGACAATACATCTGAGGTCTATGAACTCGAAGCTCAAATCCAGAATTACAGTCAAGGAGACATGTCTGTAACTCAGTACTACAACCAACTATCTAAGGCATGGCAACACCTAGATATGTTGGAAACATACCCATGGAAGGATGTAGAGGATGCTGCCTTATACAAGAATATCATTGAGAAGAAGAGGGTATTCAAGTTCCTTACAGGACTGAACTTATCCCTTGATGATGTTAGAGGTAGAGTCCTTGCTACTAAACCTCTCCCCAGCCTCAAATCTGTGTTTGCTGAAGTCAAACATGAGGAAAGCAGGAGGAAAGTAATGCTGCAAAGCAACCCTGCTGATCACCCTACTGATAACTCAACAATGTTGGTGGTCAGGAAGCCTACTGAGGTTACTGAGACTTACAGGAAACCTACTGAGAAGACAGTAAAGTTGTTCTGTGACCACTGCAAACGCACAAATCACACCAAGGACACTTGCTGGAAACTACATGGTAAGCCTAATTCCTCAAAACCCTCTAAACCAACTAGGTAGAGTCAGGGCAGGCATGTCAGTGAAGAAGGGAACAAAGATACCATGTTGGATGCTCAGTTTGCTGCCTTCAAAGCCTTCATTGCTCAGCAAAAGGAAGTTAGTTATATCACTGACATAGCTACTCATGCTAAAACAGGTATATTCCACTCACCTCTCAGTAATGATACTTGGATTGTTGATTCTGGGCTTCATCCCATATGACTGGTAACAAGAGTCTCATATCTCGCTTAAGCCTCATTATCACACCCACAATATTAGGATTGCTTGATGGATCTATTTCATGTGCACAAGGTTTTGGAAATGTTAAACTTATCGATAAGATATACCTTCAGGATGTCCTATTTGTTCCAAAATTAGATCAGAATCTTATATCTCACAAGAGACTCACTAAAGACATAAATTGGACAAGTCTTGTTTAATAACAATCAGTGTATTTTCCAGATCTTTCTTCATAGGAAGTGATTGGGAAAGCTAAAGCTGCTTTCAGATCATTTATGGTCAACCTCTTTGAAGACAGAAGATTGAAGACTGAAACTGCCTCAGCAGCCTACAACCAAACCTTAGACAATATCATGTTATGGCATTATAGACTAGGTCATCCAAGTTTTGGTTATTTAAAGTCTTTATTTCCTGAATTGTTTAAAGGATGTAACTCAGTGACCTTCAATGTGATATTTGTCAGTTTGCTAAACTTACTAAGTCTGTGTATAATAAATTACCTTACTTACCCTCCACACCTTTCACTCTAATACATAGTGATGTATGGGGACCTTCAAGAGTTAAAAGTATAACAGGAAAGAGGTGGTTTGTCACCTTCATAGATGATCACACCAGGATCACATGGCTGTTTTTAATGAAAGATAAATCTGAAGTTGGAACCATCTTCCAAGAGTTCTATAACATGGTATCCAATCAATTTGACACTAAGATTAAAATCTTAAAAATAGATAATGCCCTGGAATACTATGAGTCCAACCTCAACACCTTCCTGAATGATAAGGGAATTGTTCACACTAGTAGCTGTGTAGAGACACCTCAGCAAAATGGGGTTGCTGAGAGGAAGAACAGGCACCTACTGGAGATGGCTAGATCAGTTATGTTCACCACCCATGTGCCTAAATACATATGGGGTGAAGCTATATTAACAGCCACATATCTGATCAATAGGTTACCCAGCAGAGTGCTAGGGTTCAAGACCCCTATCCAAACCCTGCTGACAACTCACTCCTGTCCTCATCTCATTGCTGACCTGCCTCCAAAAATCTTTGGATGTACTGTATTTGTCTACATTCATGCCCAACATAGAAGCAAACTCGACCCCAAAGCTCATAAGTGCATTTTTCTTGGTTATGCCAAAGACAGGAAGGGCTACAAGTGTTATTCCCCCACTGACAAAAGATTCTACAACTCTATGGATGTCAAGTTCTTTGAAAAAACTCCTTACTACAGCAACCCTACTGAGACTGCCACAGATGGAAACCTGATTGAAACAAAAACTCTTCCCTCTACTTATAATCCACTGACTCCAACTGCACCTTCCAGTGAGGAACTTGAGAACGTGCCAATCCCTCTACCAACTTCTAATATTCAGCAACCTAATGAGTCTCATCAGCCTCCTAACCCTGATCTCCATACACCTACTGAACCTCAGCAACCGGCTTATACTCCCCAAACTCCTGAACCTGCTGATATGCCTCAGCAACCTACTGATACTCCTAAACCTGTTGATATTGATAATAGACCCATTGTTGTCCGAAAGGGAAAGAGATCATGTACTGACCACTCTATCCATAATTATGTATCATATAATCACTTATCATCTGGTTTTGCTATGTTTACACAGGACTTGGACACTCATTCCATTCCTAATAATATACAGGAAGCTCTCAAACATGACAGTGGAAGGCGGTAGAAAACCGAAATGATCGCACTCATTGACAATCATACTTGGGATCTCACCACTCTCCCACAAGGAAAGAAGACAGTCAGCTGTAAATGGCTATTCACCATCAAGTACAATGCTGATGGTACTATTGACAAGTACAAAGCTAGATTGGTTGCAAGGGGTTTCACTCAAACATATGGACTTGACTACAAAGAGACATTTGCACCTGTGGCAAAGCTCAACACAGTTAGGGTGCTAATCTCCTGGTCATCCAACTTGATCGCCACTCTATCAGTTGGACATCAAGAATGCCTTCCTAAATGGTGATCTCACTGAGGAAGTTTATATGACTGTACCTCCTGGCTTTACCAACACTCACACTCAAGGGAAAGTTTGTAAACTGAGAAAATCTCTATATGGCCTGAAGCAGTCCCCAAGAGCATGGTTTGGCAAACTTACTACTGTGGTTAAAGCTGCTGGATACCATCAGTGCAACTCAGATCACACCATGTTTATCAAAGCAACCAACAGGAAAAGATCCATTCTTATTGTCTATGTGGATGATATCATCCTGACTGGTGATGACCCTGCTGAGATCCACACTTTGAAGACCCTCCTGGCAAAAGTGTTTCAAGTTAAAGATTTGGGGTACCTCAAGTACTTCCTTGGCATGGAAATAGCAAGAAACAACAAGGGTATATCAGTCTCACAGAGGAAGTATGTGCTGGGCCTGCTGAAGGAAACTGACATGCTAGTGTGCAAACCATCTATCTCTCCAGTAGACCCAAGTAATCCTCTAGTGCACGGTAATATTGCTGTAAGAAAGGAACAATATCAGAGACTTGTAGGAAAACTCATTTACCTCTCCCATACAAGACCTGATATTGCATATGGAGTTAGCCTTGTCAGTCAGTTCATGCATTGCCCTACTGAGCCCATTGGGATGCTGTCTACAGAATACTCAGATACTTAAAGTCAACTCCTGGCCAAGGCTTACACTTCACTAAGTCTACTGACAGATCAGTGAATGTCTATACTGATGCTGATTGGGCTAGTTGCCATATAGACAGAAGATCTACCATAGGCTACTGTTCCTATGTATGGGGTAATCTTGTCACTCGGAGAAGCAAGAAACAACCTACTGTCTCTAGAAGCAGTGCTGAAGCTGAACTTAGGGCACTTGTTTTGGGCATTTGTGAAGCTCTGTGGCTGAAAAGAGTCCTGACTGACCTTCAACAACCCCTTCAACAACCTATCATCCTCTGCTGTGATAATAATTCAGCATTATGCATGGCAGAGGATCCTGTTCATCATGATAAGACAAAACATGTGGACATTGACAGACATTTCCTTAAAGAGAAGATTGATGCCCAGATCATTCAACTCCAATATGTTCCCTCAGCAGACCAGAATGCTGATATTCTCACCAAGGCCATTCCACCGCTTATGTTCAGCAGACTGAGTAGCAAACTTGGCTGTATTGACATATACAACCCAGTTTGAGGGGGGGGGGTGTGTGGAAATATTACCTTACATTATTGTAACTATAAAACGTTACTTGTGTATTAAGACATATTAATTGTATTGTATAAACAATTAATATGTAATAAAGTCATAGAGTAACTCTATTTTGTCTTATTATGTAATAGACAACTCTAGCAATTAATACTAGCCGACTCTAGTAATTAATTGCTCTACCCCTAGCTTATACTCTACTAGGACCTTTCTCATTCATACTTATACCTATTTATACCTACTCTTTTATCATGAATAAACTAAGTTGAAGTTTACTCAAGTATTATTACTTTCTCAAACTCTCTTCAAGTATTTATGCGTTTCCTAGTGGTAGGATTGTATATCCGAAAGAGCTTTCTTATAGGGATTATTTTATTCTCGAAAGTCTTTGCAAAGCGTAAGTAAAGTGTTACTTCAAGAGAATATAATATTTTTATTATTAACGACCGCATGTGTATTGCGTATGCGAAAAGATTCTATTTACACGGTAACTGTTTCAAATGAAAGGTTGTAGTCATAACCTATACGATGCTTGGGGCCGTGATGCATTGTTAGATGCCAATCACGATCGTTAAGTGTGAAGAGTATTTTCGTAAAATACACTTTACACTTATAAGCAAATATTCGGAAGCCTATCGAGTCACACACATATAAATAACTAGCCGGATTTAATATAAGGATTTATTTGTGCCAACTATAAGGGTTATATATAACGGAAATTACAATCCAAATATATACATATTTACCTTAAATAATATGTGAATCTGAGCATCGGTGAATTTGTTGAGGAGAAGAAGATCCAAAAAGTCATTTTGAGTGGTAGGAGTAGGAGAGGTTCCGTTTCTTCTTTGTATTAGGATGTGGTCGTAAATTGCCTGAACCTTCATTCCCATCTTTGTTGTATTTCTCTTTATACCTTGAAGATCAAACCGACTCAATATCGGGTATAAATCAGATACATTCGGAGCACTTGCAGTCTCAGACATCTTCCTAATCAAACCTTTCATCCCACCATCTTCATTTTTTTCATCAAATCCCATAAGATCACTTGACAACAATACATTGCTCAACATATTAAACACAGTTACAAACACCAATTCTCCTATATTCACCGCTTCCCCGATATCACTTTTAGCTTTGACATGTTCAATCATTTCTGATATCTTCTTCTCCCTCAAGCTTGATTGAGCATCTAATGTTTTCACCGAGAAAAGCTCGGCCCGAGAAAGGGTACGTAGGAATTTCCACCCGGCATTACAAGTATCAGTCCATCCAATGGAGGATTTATTCAGTTCCTCCGGATTACTAAAAGACTTTGGAACATATCGTGCGGATAAAACCCGATCGTGAGTTTTGAGTATTTCTTTCGCAGCTGCAGGCGATGAAGCCACTACCATATTCTGAGTTCCTAGCTTCAGCATCATTAAAGGGCCATGGATTTTCGATAAATCTGATAGAGCGACATGAGGCATTTTGCCAGCCATGTGAGGAATATTGCCTAATACAGGCCATGGAGTAGGCCCTGGTGGAAATTGGGGGATATTTTTTGTTGAAACAGAAGTTTTGGTTTTCTTGAAGATCAAATAAAACAAAGGCACAAAAAAGATTAAAAGCAGGAAAGTATATCCTCCCATATAAGAAATTTGAGCCATTGACTTGGAAAGAGTTGTGATTCTAAAGTGTTAGTCGTGGGATGTTCCCTTTGATTTCATTTATAGAGAGGTTCAGTTTATATATAAAGAATATTAGATTTTAGTCCACTTTTTACCGTGTATATAAATTTTAATCCAGTTTATATTTTATTTTATTTTATTTAAAGACAAAACATTTTCCTTTAGACTATTTTGCCCTTTCTTTTAAGGAACAAGCTATTTTTATCCTAATCCCCAATTAGCTTTTCAGTCTTGCGGCGGGTTACGACCTGATATCTCAGATTGCGATTGCCAAGTTCATTGAGGAGAAGTATAAGATTCTTTTGTCTTTAAACGACATATGTTGCCCATTGAAGTGTTTGAAACAACAATGTTGCCCATAAAATCAGACCTTGTGAAGAAAACCTGGTAATAAACGATAATGTTTCCAGGTAAAACGCAGATTTCACCTTTTATGCTCTTAAATTGAAATGTTAAAAAATATATTATTCATTTATAATATTTCCTAAACGGGGTATAAAAGCTACTTCTCTTGTTCCGAAATAACTGAGGCAGTTGTCAAAAAAAATTTGTTCCAAAATAACTTAAACAGTTACTTTTCCAATTCAGCATTTATTGTGTTTTCCTACATCTACCCTTAATTATTAAGGAGTGGAGAATAAATACAATATTACATTAATTATAGACTAAGGATTTTTTGTAATTTTGTCATTCAAATTACAGCATTAACGCACATTCTTAATATGCGTATTTTTGACAATTGTCTCAATTATTTTGGAACAGATGAAGTAATTAAATAAAAAAAAGCTTATATTATGCTGGGATGGAGGGAGTATTTTTTTCTATTTGTATGGAATTTGTCAAAGTCAAATATGCTGATCGATCACATTGTTGTTTGTATTGTGAGGAAAAAAAAGATGAGGGGATTGACGTAAGGTAATTATCTTTATAATTTTATTGTTATTCGAATAGAAGAATGTAAAGTAAGTATATTTTTGTTATTGTGTAAATTTTATGACCATTTTATGTTAAGGTATAAGGTAGTCGAGGTTAATTTTTCTTTTTCTTTTTTTATTTCTTTTTATTTTTTATTTTTTGGCTTTAAGCATCCAGATATCCGAAACAAACTGATCCCACTAATCCAAAGTTTGACACGAATTATATCTATAGAATCTGACTCTATTTTCCACGTTCATAGGAGTTCGTCCATGTTTCTGATTTATGAATATGATAGTTTTTGGGCATTTCTAATAATATCAAGTCTTATTCCTATTTTAACTTTTTTAATTTCCGGAGTTTTAGCCCCAACTAGGAAAGGGCCAGAGAAACTGTCTAGTTATGAATCGGGGATAGAACCGATGGGCGATGCTTGGTTACAATTTCAAAAAAAAAATTGTTTTCAAATGGCGCAAAAGTCGAGGTTTTAACTAATGAATTTGTTTCCTTTCTTTTGACTGAATTATTCGTAAAAATATTGCATCCATGTGTAGGGCGAGGCAATTATAAAAACTACATTCCATCAAGTAAACGATGGGTGACATGTTGTTTGCAATAATAAAGTAATTTATGAATATAATTTCGCATCTTTACACGTTAAGAATATATAATTCCACGAGCAGTGACGGTCCAAAAAAATATCGCAGTAGAGGCATCAGAGTAAATACTCGAAATACCAGTTAGAATATAGTAGTGTTTTTGAATTTTGTAGCAACAAAAATTGATCGTTTTGATATAATTTTTCTGATCTAAGTAGGGTACTGGCCCCTACCCTAATCCACATGGTTCCGACATGAACCTGCTCGAGACATGATCCGAAATAGCTCTAAAAAAGAAGTTATATGTTATATTTACTAGTGGGAATGTTCATGCCGTGCAAGGCACGGCATGCCCAATAAAGACATGAAAGTAGAAATGGAGGGTGTTTTGATATTGATAAAAAGGATAGAGTCATGGATTTTTATTATTACAAAGCCATACGGTTCAAAAGATATATAAGTTTAGGTAGCATAGGTTACAAAAGATAGTGGAATATAACAATTGCAAGCACTTACAGTTATGTATATTACTACACCATCAAACATTATTCATGATAAAAGATAATGGTGGTAATATACTAACTATATTTCCCCACTACATCAAAAATTGGCTTTTAAAAAACATACAAAACAACCATGACTTAATTTTTAATCCATAAAGATACAGCAACTTCTAAGTTGCCTTTTCCTTTTCCTTGGCCCTCTCTTGATTCTTGATCTTTTTGGTTGGACTTTGAACTTCATCACCTTATATGGACCGTAACTCCGATGCAATGACTTTTCTCAAAAATTTACGGGATTGGTGTAGGTATGCTACCAAACATCGAGTTCTTTTTGAATGTGAAGGTCGGGTCTTTGGGTCCATCTTTCATCTGAACAATGACGCAATCTCCTTAAGTCTGACTTTTGTGTTGGGGTTTGAAAAACTCGAGTCTTTTCTTTTGTTGGTTGCTCTACCATAGTAACACTGATTGATCATGTGATCAGATCTCAAGAGTCAAGAGGTAGGAGTGCCTCTTACGTATGCAGGTTGTACAATAGTGTAGTTCTTATCGATCAGTAGACAAAGCATAGAACCTTTTGCCAAGTATAGGCTGCTTCTACTCCTTCAATAATGGTTGCCCTCAAAATGAAGTATGTATAAATTTTAGCTATAACTGAATGAGTAGTTCAGCTATTAATTTAAAACAAAACTGCATAATACCATAAAGATTAAAGCATATAAGATTATAATTTTTGAATTGTAATGGAAGTTATGTACATAAAGAATTTTCTACGATCTTTTTGATGTGTAATGGAAGTTATGTACATAAAGAATTTTGCTACTATCTTATGCATGTAATGCTGTATACTTTACTTTATGAATTCGTAATGATGTACACTATCAGTTCATTATATATACATACTATATGTTGGAGATTCAGAAAGCAAATAACTATATAGCCTTAAATGCCATACCTTCTTATCTGCCTCATAAAGTTGCTGCACTGTGAATTCAGTTAACTTTTCAAAAAGTGGAGAGAATAGTGTGGCAGCAAGTGTGCCTGAATCATCAGTCAAATAGACCTCCATACGACCACTGTGAAATTTGAAGTCCATAATGGATTATTAAGTATGAACATTGTTCTATTGGTGAGATGTATAAAACAAAAATATTTACCGTGGAATGATTACTGTTTCTTCACCGCAAGAGTTACAGGTAAATCTCCAACCAACACTTCCTATGCGGTATTTTTTTACAAACTTCCCGCATACAAAGAGTTGCCATAGTTTTTCTTGTCCAGCATTAGTTCCAATTTTCCCACAACCGTGCTGTTTTGATCATTAAGGAAAAGAAATATTATTTGAGATATCAGGAAAAATGAAATAATCTTTCCATATTACACACTTCTATGTATATACCTCTTGAATGTTGGTTGTCACATCTTTGATTTGACGCACATCTGAAGTTATGGGCGGGCGTAGCAGTATTTCAACATTATCATAAGCCTTATTCTTCAATAATTCAGCAATCTCTGTGCTATGTTCTTTGTACCTAGTTACAGATTCATAACGGAGATGTAGTTAGTTTGTTTGTTTGCAAAGAAAAAATAAGCAGGCTTGATAAGTAAGGTTCATAGATGAATTCTCTGCACAACTAATAAAATAATGGTGTAAATTTAGTGTTATTTCAGTATAGTGTTATGAATGGGCAGAAAAACCAAAAAAGGCTGGACATATAAATATGGGAAAGATGAAGATGGAGTTTTTTAAGTTAATGTCACAGCCAAAGATGACATATAAAGGCTGTGACATATATGGGACATATAAATATGGGAAATAAAGGCTGGACATATAAATATGGGACATTCTGAATACATAAATATGCCTGTTACAGTTTCCAAAAGTTGAACAACCATTTTCATTCTGAATACTTTTCAGAGATTTACATATAAATGAAGGTAAATGATTGCTGAGATTTTGAAAGCTATTTATGAACTAAAGATAAATATAGTTGGAACATTATTTTATATATATATATCTAAGCTATAAAACAAAGTAGAAGATATTTTTCATTCATACCAATCATATAAATGTGCAGCGTCTGATAATGGAGGATCCAACATGAAGTAGGCATTGTACTTTGGTGTGGTAAGTGATAGGCCTAAATCATAAGAATGTATATTAGAAATAGAAATTAATGCATTTTAAGTAATGCTTTGATTATATGTGCATAAATCTGGAATTTTCTTACCATGGAAAGTGGTTACTTTCAAAGTTAAACCAACCACCAATGTTGGTTGTGGAAATCTAGCAGAGATTTGTAGTTCTTCAGTTTCAAAGAAATTTTCCCAAAGCCTTAAAACAATCGGTATTTTCCTAATAAGAATTTCTAGCAAACAATTGAGGTTTAATGACTTATTTTAGTTCGGTGAAAACCAATGTGTTTAAGAGTAGAGTTAATAAACTTACTCTTCATCAATTAGGATATAGTCTTTTATTGTTGAATTACCAGAACCAAAAACAGCATATGAATCGATCACCAATCCTTTGATAGCTGATGTAAAATTATATGTACATAAGAAAATGAGGTTAAAATTATAACAAGTAAGAATACAGCTGAACATAACAGAAAAATATCAGAACGAACAAATGTAAGATTATAAATCAAATCATATGGTCATTATGGACCTAGGGGCAAGTATAAACCTTGAATATTAATTGTAAATAGTACAACATATAAAGTGACTAAGGTTAATCGGTTATTCATAGAAGCACAACTTAGAAAGTCATTGGTATAGCCTATATCTAATAGAAACAGTACAGTACCAAGATTTGCAGATTCATGAAAAATGAAACAGTAGAGTATGGATTTATTAATGAAGATAGAAGGTTGATAATGAAGCTACTACAACAACATTATTAAATCTTTTCTTACTTTTTTAGCACAGAGCCAGTCATTACCAATATTAATGGTGAAATTTTAGGAATTAGAACTTACCAACATATTCATTGTGCTCAGCAAATCGATACAATTCTGAAAACTTGTTGTAAGTGTATGAGCATGGCAAGGTATGAGGAACTTCATCATGTATTGGCTCAATCAGGTTATTCATCGATAATACCCATTGGTATCCATATTCTCCAAGCCTGTACCTCTGTTTTGCCACTTTTAATCCAGCATTAGATATTTTGTATCTCTTGAATGGAATGAGTAGTCTGTCCAAAGGTACAATGCTTCCACCAAAAGTGACAGCTACAATCTTTGTACCCTAAATAATGGAATAAGTAATAAGGCATTGAATCTATCATTTATCATACATTTTACTATAGAATACAATATAGTCAATACATTTTGAGTATTTACCTGCATGTCTGTTAAAACAAACTTCTTGAATAGTGTTGCCTTGTTTCGTGATTCTTCAGTTTTATGTTTTTCAACAACTTGAACTATGACAGTCCATTCTTCAATTGAAAATGAAACTTGCATTGCATTGAGGAGAGGTCTATCTTTTGTTCTCTACATGAAGAAGATTACATAATTTGTATGCATTATTATCTATCCAACAAATAATATTCAGAACATAAATATATGAAGAACAATAATTTCATGTGATCACTATGAATGAAAAAACATTTTTCGAATGTTCATGCACCACTTAAAACTTCTTTATACACAACATTACGTGTAATGTTATTTTTTTTCAGAATCAAAGAATGTAGGAACAATAAATACTTTTACAGCTTTTGATGTCTTTACACGTGAAAGAGCAACATACAATTGACCATGAGAGAAAACAGGTTCTTTTAAATAGACACCAACATAGTCTAATGTTTGCCCTTGTGCTTTATTTATTGTCATCGCAAAGCAAAGCCTTATTGGAAACTGAACTCTTTTATAAGGGATTGGGGAGAATTCATCATTAGATGGCTGTAAAGGTATTCTATGTAAGAAAACTTTTTTTCCGGCCAATTGCTATTTCAACATGTATTACATTTTTATCTAGGTGTTTACATATTAGTCGTGTTCCATTACATAATCCTTCAGATGGATCTAAATTCCTAAGTAGAATTATTGTTGCATTAGGTTTTAATTTTAACTTATGAGGTGGTAGACCATTGGGGCTTAAACTGTTCAGCATATCTTCATACAGTTCTTGATCTTGTGGATTAATTGTTTTATCATAACTTACATACTCTGTTTGAATACCTGGAAACCTATCAATCATGATTTCATTTATTTCATCAACAAATTTATTTTTAGTAGTCAATATAGCTCTATTAATCGAGAGCTATAGTTTTTAATCTTTGTTTGGCACATTTTTCTTTCCATTTTTTTATTTTAGTGGACCTTTCAGATTGATGACTCCTTTTATTTTCTACTAAAGTGCCAACTACAAAGCTCTCTCCTGGAAGAGCATATGATGTTGGAACAGGTACACTAATACCATAACTGGTAGAAGTAATAGATTTAAATAAACCTAAATCAGTCTTTTCTTTGTTTACTTCAGATTCATTGTGTTTTTTATTTCTAAGGATTGTCTGTTTATATTTCTTTTGCTTCTATCTAGAAATAGCCATATGCCTGTTATTCTTCTTTGTTACAAGACTATCCATGCTTGAATGGAAGCATGAGGAAGTTTGATCACTGAAGGTGTTTATTTTGTTACTAAAGAACTAAAGCTTTCTTCAGATCAAATAACAATAAGGAATAACCTATAAGGCTAACCTATAACAGCAAGTTTTTATTACAAAAGTAGTATTGAAAATAAAGAACAGTACAGTAAAAGACAATCTATACACAGTATACCTGCTGAAGAGCCATAAGAGCAGTTAAACATCAGTGAATGAGTCCAGCAAATAGTACTCTTCCTTATAGCCGAGCCTAGTGGAAAACATGTAAAGAACACAGGTAAACAGAATGGTTAGAAAACATGAAGCATCAAAAGAACAATTTAAGAGAACATAAAAGAAACAGGAAAATAAATGAAACCACAAAATATTATAATGACATATAACACTAAGAACTTGAGGTATAGTATAATTTTCAGATTAACTAATCAGTTAAATAAACTGTGCTCTTCTTTTCTCACTATTACAATGCATAGATAAGTTCATTTTATCTTATCCACAACCTACAACCTGATTTACATGAAGAGTATGACTGTACAAAGCACTTATCATATTATTTTGAATGATGATGCCTGCAAGATATTTTTTTTTTCCAAGTCATATTGCTCTACCTTTGACTAAGAGCTATATGACACATCCATAAACAAACACCAGTTTTTAAAAGCTGCTTTGAATACATTAATAGTATCAAGAATACATTCTTTCATGAGAAAAAGTAGTAAAAAAAAGTAAACTTTCTCATACACAATAACTATGTATAAGAATATTCAGTTGGAATAAATATTGATCAAAGTCATATACATACATTTAATACTAACAGCAAAATATCCACAGCTTGTATTGAATGCAAACATGATGGGAAAAAATGCAGTAAAAACTCAAGGTGCTATATACATACAGAAAACAAACACACTTAATACATCATTTATGATAGAAAAGGTTGAAAGAATGAGTCTTACAAAAGGATGAGAATCAGAAGTTTTTTTTTTTTTTTCTTATGCGAGAGCAAAAGCAGACGGTAATAAATGAAGTTTTAAGGGATTGATTTATATAGGAAAACGTAATCTGCATGTATAAGATAAGAAAAGAGATTTTTATCCGGATATAATCACTTTACACTCCTTACTCTATTGTGTAATAAAAAAAAGCAATCTCTCTGTCTTAAATCCAACAGATAAAGATAAAGAAGCTGTCATCTTTCAATCGAAGAAATTACCTACCGGATAAACCTTAAAAAATCATCAATTTCTTCAATTCCATGGAAAACCCAACGGTTTAAAACCGAATTCTGACAATTTGGAGGCTCAAGACTGTAAATTTACCTTTATCTGCACATAATCAATTTATACTCCTTATTAATCTGCTGTGTAACAACAAAAAGTAGTCCTTATCTGTTGAATCCAACAGATAAAGATGAAGAAGGAGTCATCTTTCAATCGATAGAATTACCTGGTGGATAAACCTGAAAAAAACGTCATCTTCTTCGCTTCCATGGAATATGCAGCGGTCCAAAACCGAATTCTCAGAATTTGAAGGCTGAGGACTACAAATTCGAATCCTTTATACTATATAAATCTTAGATAAGACATGATTGAAAGGAAAAAAATTGATCTACAAGAAACCCTAGCACCTATTCTTCTTCCCCATTCCATTCATTGAATAATGAAGGGTGGAAAACTGAACACCACCCACCGTTTACACTTTACACAATCCTTGTTTTAATTGTTTTTGATGACACGTATCTCCTCCCCCGTCTGCCACATGTACCCAATTTTTTTGACACCTAAACCGAATTCTCCCTTATTTACCCTATTTTATTTAACAACATAACATACATAAAAGTTCCACTAAAAAAAAAACATACATAAAAGTTTTTATATCAATTACTATGACCATCAAGTAACACTTCTAATACTAAAAGTAAGTAAATATAATTAATAAAAAAAACTTTCTTCTTATATACATAATTATTGTTGATGATTAACCCTTCTACATACGTATTATTTTATCCTGAGGAAATGAAACAAATTATATTTATATAATAACCCAATTACTATATATACATGAATGCGAGAAAAAAAATTGTTGTAACTATAATTATATAATGATTTGATGATCTGGTGATCACCATTTATACGTTAACAATAGAACCAAAATCATAATAAAATACCAATATAGTACCATTAATAAAGAAAACCTTTTTTCTTATATATATAATTATTATTCATGATCAACCAATCTACGTACGTATTCTTTTACCCCATAAAGAAAAACTAATCACATTTACATAATGATCCAATTACTATATATACATGACTGTGATAAGTAAAATTCTAGTAACAATTATATAACTATATAATGATTTCATCACCATATATACATGAACAATAGAACAAAAATCATAACAAAATAGTATAGTACCATAATTATATGTTTATTATACATAAGATATATGATTGTAATAAATATAAAAAAACAAGATGCAATAAACACAATTTCAACTCTAACGAATAACAACACGATAATAGCACAATAAACATATATAGATTTATCATATATTTATTTAATAATCGATTTTTATTTCCTTAATTACATGATTACACTAAATATGAACATATTCGGAAAAAAATAATGAAGAATAAATTTTTTATTTTCATTTATTATTGGGTATATTTGAGTAACTTCCTTTTATCTTTGGTATAAAAGAAAGGTACAATATTAAAAGTAATAGGAGATCCTTATAATAATATATATATCTCTATATGTGTAACAAGAGTTTTTATTTTTTATTTTTTATAAATGTGCGATGCTGCCACGTGGCAGACAAAGAAGAAGCAAAGAATTGAACCAAATGGACACGTGGAAGAAGGAGATTCAATTTGAGTCTCTTTTTATTATATATAGATTATACTCATGTATTCGATGATAATGTGTAATTTTCCATGTCAATTTTAGTCCTGACCCAAGTTCGAACAGAAAACCAAACACGAAGTGATGTTCAGGGCCGGCTTATGTTAAGGGGGCCTAAGACGGATTGGTTGGATGGGCCCTTTTAATTTGTCAGTTGGTCGATCAGGCACGACCGATTGGTTGGTCAGATGATATCGGTTTCTATATATAGATATATAATAATAATAAAACAAATCATAAATCTATTATTTTTTTCACTTGTAACATGCCGCATCTTTTACACTTTTTATATATGTTTCTATTTTCCAATTGAATTGCATGTGTTCTATTATGACATCTTCACAAATAATCCTCACAATTTATCATTATCAGTCAATGCTTATGATGGCCATGAAAGACTGAATATTGGTGACGGTTCGGGATTTTCTATTACACACTACGGTTCTACCATTCTTTCCACCCTTACTAAATTTAGGCTCCTAATCGTGTGTTTATTTCTCTCTCTTTACATACTAATCTCCTCTTTGTCTCTCGTGTCGCAAAGGATAATGATGTTTACATTGAATTTCACTACAATTATTTTCTTTTGAAGGTTTACTCGATCCGTGTTCAACACCGGGGCTACCTTAAAGATGGTCTCTATCATTTCTTCCACTCCTTTCATCATCGATTCGCATCGCATGTACTTGTTTCCAGCCGTCCCTCCGTTGATCAATTGCACCCAGCGTTTAGGTCCCTGCTCTTATCTAGTTCTTCATTGGGCTTTGCGTCGTAATAATATCTTGGCACCCTCGTCTTCCCCTACATCAGTTTATGTTGCGTGTCAAATGGCCAAAAGCCATGTCAATCGTTACCATTGTCATCTTTTACTTCGAGTAGTCCATAGGATTAAATTTATTCCGATGTATAGGGCTCGTGTGCCGAATGTTGGAAAGGTGTCCTAAACCCAATCGGGTTGGACCGGATCCGACCGGGTCGGGTCATTTACAGTCTGTTTAGTTCATGCAATAACTTTATTATGATTAATAAAAGCACTTATGTTATTATATATTGTTTATCTTCATATTATTTGTTGTATATATATAGTAACGTCCCTAGTGTCAATCTGTGATAGAGAAACCATGATAGTGATTATGGTTGATGAGATCTCTAATCACTATAACAAGATTGGTACTTAAATGTCTATTGTCTTACATATTATCAAATTGGACATTGATAGTATAATCAGACTAGCACGTATTGGATGTCCTCTATCTTTTAGAAGATAGGGATAGATCTCGTCTATCGAAGTGTATGGACACTTGGACTGTACGTGGACGTGTATTAGAGAATGCGTACGTTAGACTGACCCACTTACATTAAGTGTCACACTATGTGGCGGTTGTGTAATTATCCTTTTGACCGGAGTCTTCATGGCATCACGGTGTGGATTGTCATGCTTTGACACTATAGAGATTTCTCATAACCACGGGGCGATCATGCGGTAGTGATTGGGTATGATATTGAAGCATGCGGAGTATACTTGATTGGTCGTCCGGGAATCGCGTATCCTATGATTGAGATCGAATATCCGAAATGACCTTCTTATAAGGAATGTCTAGCTCTCGAGAATCTTTGCAAAGTGGGAGTAAATGTGTTATTCCGAGAGAACATGATATTCAGATTATAAGATACGATCGTTAATGTATTGACACTCGAGATACGATCGTATGGATATTATTTCAGCGATAGGATTGTAAGTTACACGGTAACTACTTCACATGAAAGGTAGTAGTCATTGCGTTTGACTCTTCCGATGATTGGGGGTCACGGTGTGTTGCTAGACGCTATCCCGTGATCGTTAGGTATGAAGGGCATTTTAGTAAATTTCACTTTGTGTCTACAGCCAACATATTCGGAAGCCTATCGGGTCACACACATATGAACATCGAGTCGGATTAAAATACGGTTATAGTTGATAACCAAATAAAGAAAGTTTATCTCTAGACTATAAATGTTATAGTGGTAAATTAATATGGTGGTATTTATTTATTATTAATAAATAAAATACAAGATATTAATTATATACAAATTATATTAATTAAAGAATATTCCGGAAGTCAATCTTTTGACTATTGGGGGGCCATATTTAAGTGTGTAAGATACACTTGGATTGTGCACTTTAATTAATAAGATTACCATAATATTAATATAAGATATTAATTGATTTTGGAAAAATAGATTTATGGTAATAATATAATTATATTCAATATAAGATATTGGCAAAATTAATTATAATAAAAGAGATAAATCAATTTAGAAGATTTTCCTTATTTTATTGGGAAAATGTTTTCTTCTCTTCCACACATATGGGGTGCCACTTTTGACTATAAATAAGTGGTGGGTGTCAAACTCTTTTGTACATCACAATTGCAAGAGCTCATAGTTCTTGTGTAAAATAGAGAGCAACCTATAGTGAGTTTGTGATGGAGGAAAAAGACCGGTCTAGCAACCGGAGTTTTCCTATAGCAATCCAAGGAGGAATCCGGCAAGGGGTTCGTGTGGATTAGCGATAGAGGCCGGACGCGTGGACGGCTTGCGCACTGAACTACTCTCCGTAGACGGTCAAAACGACGATCTTATAGATCATTAAGGTATAGCCGTCAAACTACTTAACGTGTTTATTTTATTTTATTTTATTTAAAGACAAAACATTTTCCTTTAGACTATTTTGCCCTTTCTTTTAAGGAACAAGCTATTTTTATCCTAATCCCCAATTAGCTTTTCAGTCTTGCGGCGGGTTACGACCTGATATCTCAGATTGCGATTGCCAAGTTCATTGAGGAGAAGTATAAGATTCTTTTGTCTTTAAACGACATATGTTGCCCATTGAAGTGTTTGAAACAACAATGTTGCCCATAAAATCAGACCTTGTGAAGAAAACCTGGTAATAAACGATAATGTTTCCAGGTAAAACACAGATTTCACCTTTTATGCTCTTAAATTGAAATGTTAAAAAATATATTATTTCAATATATTTTGTGGGAGTTGACGTAGACGAGCATCTATGTTAATAATACAAATTTCAATATAAATAACCTACTAAACAATAATTAGATATAAATAACATAATGCTTACCCAAATAAGGATCCTCCACGAATAATTCTTCGACGAAATCCTTCTCGACTCCCTCATTCTGGACTCCCTCCAGCTGCACTCCCTCTTGCCCGGGTTGGGAAATGCCTTCAAGAATCTTATCAAACCCGAGCATTGATAAGCGTTTTTGCTACTATCAAAATAAAATTTATAAAACTCGAAAACCTAATGCAAAACTCACTTTTTACCGACATTGGATCGGGTCAATCGTAGGTAGTGCGTTCGAGTATGCAGGTCGATCCCACAGAGAATCGGGTGTTAAATCTAGTTCGATTAATTCTTCTAACTCAAAACTAAAACAAAAAAATAAAGCGACAGAGGATTGTCACCCAAAGCCGGAAAAGGTAGTTGCGGACAAACATAAATAAAACTACATCTAGAAAAACAGTAAAACTAACTAGCGCTGAACAAACATGAACAAAACAATGATCAACTTATCCCAACAGCCATCACCCCACCGGAAGAAATAAGATAAACATACATTCACTCATAAGCTATCTTGGATTATTATCTTATCTAAAGAAGCGTTTCCTCTTTCGATTTATCACGCCATTAATTAGTTTACCTCTCGGTCTTAACTAATATTTTACGAAGCAAAGATATGGATTTAATCCTAATCTTAACAACATTATCCCTCAACTTCCGTGTGTTGGAATAATAATTGCTAATCTCTCTCACGGCAATCTAACGAATCTATTAACTTCCGTTATCTAAATTCGATTAACATAAAGCATACAAAACATGAAAGAAAACAAGAACAACCTAATGAAATAAACACATGAAAAATCCTATCTTTCCGGTAACGGTGATATCCCTCGATTCAATTCTAAGATAATCTTGTGTCGAATTAATCAAATTGTGATCCTCTCGTAAATCTAGATATTTAACCTACGAACTTCCGTTATGTATAGATTAAAAATCTAATCTTTCCTATGGTGATCTAAACTACACCGACTTCCGTCATACGGTAGTATCAAATCATGCAATCATCTCTCGATTAAAATGCAAGATACGTATAAACATAGAAAAGAAACAATTCAAAACAAAACTTACAAGATCATCCATGAAAAGAAATAAAAGTTGCAGCTGGAAAAAGCTTCACATAGCTCGATCATGGCTGCCTTAGCCTTATTCATCATAGAAGAAACGAAAAACAAAAGAAATAACCTAATCTAACATCGGATCACCCGAGCACAAGGCTCGGGTGACCGCCTTCAAGCTCCAAAGTGCGGCTGCTCTCTCAAGAATATGTGTAATGTCTTATGTTGGTTTTTGTTCTCTCCATGAGAGATATTATATAAGGGAGGTGTATAAGGGAGGCTAGGAGTTAGGCTTGGAGTTTGTTGGGAAGGTTTGGGAGTTTGTTAGCTAGGCTTGGAGTTTGTTGGGATATGGTGGGTAGGAGATGGTGGGTAGGGGTGGTGAGTCACCAAAGTTTGTTGGGGAGGAATCATTGCAAGTAACATGCAATATTTTGAGGGAATTAAATCCAACTCGTCCATAATTGAGCTGTTCGGGAAAAAAAATCATAACTTGAGTTGTAGACCTCCGATTGACGTGATTCAAAATGCGTTGGAAAGCTCATTTTAGTATCTACAACTTTCATCAAGACCTCGTCCCCTGAAAATGCCTCTAAGTCGGGTCAAATTTCCATCGAAAAACAGGTTACGGTAGAAGTGCGTTGGAAAATATTGATCCGTTGATCTCAAATAAACTCGTGGCATCTTCTTCTCTTCCTCAAAATCCATCTTTTAGGACTCCAAAACATGTCTTCTTCACCAAATATTCCTTTTGGCTCCAAAATATTCTCTTTGTCTCCTCTTAGCTTGATTAGGCAAAACTCTCGTCTCGTGATCCAGTCTTGATTCCTTTTCACAATAAATCTTATCTTTTTTCCCGAACATAAAGAAACGAACCACGAGTATTTCGACAACAACAGCTTTTAATGATGCAGATATGTATACATATATATACATACATATATAGGTATATATATATATATATATATATATATATATATATATATATATATATATATATATATATATATATCAAAAGGAAACGAGAGAAAGAAAAAAAAAGAGAGAAACAAAAAAAAAAAAAAGGAATATTTGGGAGTCCCAAGGAATATTTTATTCCTTTGAAGATATATATAAATATATGGATAGATAGATAACTACTACTTATACATTTTAGTAATTATGACTTGAGTTAATATAATAATGCTCAAAATCCGAACCTTATCATCCTTTAATCATCTTTTAGATCGAAAATATGTATCTACAAGAGGATCAAACATACCAAAGCGTAACATAATTCCAAAATAATATAAAATCATCATTTAAGCACATAATTAAATTCGTTTTGCAATTTAACTCTTAAAAACATCATTTACTCAATATTTCAATATAACGCTCGATTTCTATGGAAAACATCCATATATGGGGGAAATTGATAGAAAATATATTGTTAAAAATCATACAATTTGACCCTAAACAATACCCCCACACTTAGCTTTTTGCTCGTCCCGAGCAAAACAAAACAAAATCAAGCTCGAGACAGATAAACATTTTAGCAAATATAAAACATATTCAATAGTTTAGAGGTTCGCCCCAAGTGTGTGTGCATAGCCATAATAAATTTCCACTAAATCCACACTTGAAATTGATTCAAGCAAAACTAGCTAATACCCCTTCAACTTGAGACAAATGACACTTACAAGATGTACCTTACAAAACGTGACATATCCTGAAAAATATGATAGAATACATCTAGAACCTTTTCGACATACTCGAGAGGATAATCCTACAAAGATATATTTTAGTTTATACTAGGTATAAGATTAATGATAACCAAGTCTTTAATTAATTTTTTTTTTTTTCACTTTTATACGCACATTAGAATGAGCTCTTTCCGTCGTCATAGTAGAATAGGATGTTTCGGGATAACACCTACCTTACTCAAATCATAGGGTAGCTTCTTTCAACCATCGTGAGCTTTTAGTCATCATAGTGGTATAGGACATTTCGTGATAATGCCTACCTCACTCCAATCATCGACTAGCTTTCGACACACCCATTTATTTATGTGATTACTTACAGTTTACGGCTAGCGATGGTAAAAATTATTTTTTTCTAATGACCACTGAGCATAACACCTCAAGTAAAAATTTATTCATTATTATTTTTTTCAAAGACTTTAGTTACGTTTCACTTATCACATTCAAACCTTGGATATTCACGATTATATCATACTGCGGATCTAAACATAAACTATTATAAATCTCACGATATATACGTTAGCACTAAGTACACGACTTATAAGAAAATCAAAAATCACTAATCCAAAAAGGGTATAGCTTTATATTTTATAGCTCATCATTCACTATGGCATGTGAAAAATAGTGTTGGGTGAAACAACTAAATTTACTAAATATGCAAAATAACGCCTCAATGATATAAAACTCAAATAAAGACATGCAATGCTTACTCGACAAAACAAAAATTTTGAAAATTTAGCTCATTTTCGCATAGAATAAAGCAAATGAGTGTAGATACATATCGATCATTCCCCTCCCCCACACTTAGATTGCAACTTATCCTCAAGTTGTACAGAAATAAAAATTTAGGGACTTAGCTGATTTGTTATTGATTCGAAGAGTGGCTGAAGAGGACAACAATGGTGATGTCATATGGAGTCCTTTTCCAGCAACGACTTCCAAAGTAGCTTGACAAAAGCAGATGATGAATGGTACTGCACCCACTTGAAAAACACGAAACATCTCGGGAACAAAGGGTTATACATGTAAAACACATGGAAAAGAAGTCAGAGATTTTTTTCAGATTAAGCTCATATAAGGATGGACATATACATGGAACATTACAAAATAGTAGGCTAGGTGCAACTACATGAAAGTATACTATAATGCAGCCTACATGACATGCAATCCTAAAAATAAAATAAATAAAAATAAATTCGACAGCTCAGGTGAGCAAGTTGACCGCCCGACAACTCTACGGTGACTACGGCCCGTGCGAAACAAAATAAAAGCGAGGTAGTATTACGAAACCGGCGATTAACTACGCCAAGAAAAATAAAAGAAAAATAGAAAAACAATGCAACTAGATGACATGTTACTAAATGATATGCATCTAAATGATATGCAAAAATAAAAGAAAATAAAAGCAAGAAAACTAGCCCACTCATTAGCAACATGACATGTATATAATAAACGCTACCAAATAATGACAAAGTTTACGATAAACGCAGTTGTTGTTCATTACATGCGAGTGTAGACGCGCGCCTTAAGACTCATAAAAGTGATAGCATTATGGAAAACCAACGATTAGCTATACTAAGCAGATATAACTCATATGGCCAAAGGCGTAGCATACGGAAAACCGACAGTAACTACCCAAATGAGTTATAAAAATAACAAGGAAGCACATAAGTCTCAAAGCTCACAAGATTCATCACAGCGGTATGTAGCATACGGAAACCGACATTAGCTACTAATTAACAATAAGACCAGTTATAGCATACGAGAACCGACATTAGCTATAACATGCATAGATGAATCAAGTATATTAAAGTAAATCAATTATTTAACATGGATTCGTAGATGGAAAGATATGAATATGCAAGTTCAGAACATCTACGTAAAAACAATTATAATTAGCCACAGAAGCTCAAATTAAAGTATCCATATCAAATAAAGCATTAAAAATCAAGTCAAGAGAAATCTAGAACACTGGACGTGCGTTCAAAGTCCAAGCGGGCGTTCGGATGGAATATCGACCTTTGGGCGGGCGTTCAACAAACCAGGCGCTTCGTTCCTGCAGATTATGAATCGGGCGGGCGTTCACTTACCTTGAGCGCTCGTCCAAGCATCGAATTTGCCGCGAAGCGAAAGGGAAAAAATACAGCACACCCCAAATAGCTCCAAAGATTATCAACTCATAGCAGATCAGATCATACAAATCACATATACAGCAGCCACAGATGAATTATAGCACACGGGGTTAGATTAGCAAAACAAACATATAATTCACGTTTCATAAATTGAGTAAAAAAACTTTTTGCACCTTCTTAACCCAACGGTCATCGAAACATGGCAAAAATAAAAACTCTCAATTTAATTCACGCTACTTTTATTGAACACAGTAAATTGTAACAAAATCAAGAATTAACTCAAGTAGATTCAACAAAACACCAATTCCCCGGCAACGGCGCCACTTTTGATAAGCGTTTTTGCTACTATCAAAATAAAATTTATAAAACTCGAAAACCTAATGCAAAACTCACTTTTTAACCGACATTGGATCGGGTCAATCATAGGTAGTGCGTTCGAGTGCGAGTCGATCCCACAGAGAATCGGGTCATTAAATCTAGTTCGATTAATTCTTCTAACTCAAAACTAAAACAAAAAAATAAAGCTGACAGAGGATTGTCATCCAAAGCCGTGAAAGGTAGTTGCGGACAAACATAAATAAAACTACATCTAGAAAAAGCAATAGAAACTAACTAGCGCGAACAAACATGAACAAAACAATGATCAACTTATCCCAACAACCATCACCCCACCGGAAGAAATAAGATAAACATACATTCACTCATAAGCTATCTTGGATTATTATCTTATCTAAAGAAGCGTTTCCTCTTTCGATTTATCACGCCATTAATTAGTTTACCTCTCGGTCTTAACTAATATTTTACTGAAGCAAAGATATGGATTTAATCCTAATCTTAACAACATTATCCCTCAACTTCCGTGTGTTGGAATAATAATTGCTAATCTCTCTCACGGCAATCTAACGAATCTATTAACTTCCGTTATCTAAATTCGATTAACATAAAGCATACAAAACATGAAAGAAAACAAGAACAACCTAATGAAATAAACACATGAAAAATCCTATCTTTCCGGTAACGGTGATATCCCTCGATTCAATTCTAAGATAATCTTGTGTCGAATTAATCAAATTGTGATCCTCTCAGAAATCTAGATATTTAACCTCACGAACTTCCGTTATGTATAGATTAAAAATCTAATCTTTCCTATGGTGATCTAAACTACACCGACTTCCGTCATACGGTAGTATCAAATCATGCAATCATCTCTCGATTAAAATGCAAGATACGTATAAACATAGAAAAGAAACAATTCAAAACAAAACTTACAAGATCATCCATGAAAAGAAATAAAAGTTGCAGCTGGAAAAAGCTTCACATAGCTCGATCATGGCTGCCTTAGCCTTATTCATCATAGAAGAAACGAAAAACAAAAGAAATAACCTAATCTAACATCGGATCACCCGAGCACAAGGCTCGGGTGACCGGCCTTCAAGCTCCAAAGTGCGGCTGCTCTCTCAAGAATATGTGTAATGTCTTATGTTGTTTTTTTGTTCTCTCCATGAGAGATATTATATAAGGGAGGTGTATAAGGGAGGTGTCATTTGAGGGAGGCTAGGAGTTAGGCTTGGAGTTTGTTGGGAAGGTTTGGGAGTTTGTTAGCTAGGCTTGGAGTTTGTTGGGATATGGTGGGTAGGAGATGGTGGGTAGGGGTGGTGAGTCACCAAAGTTTGTTGGGGAGGAATCATTGCAAGTAACATGCAATATTTTGAGGGAATTAAATCCAACTCGTCCATAATTGAGCTGTTCGGGAAAAAAAATCATAACTTGAGTTGTAGACCTCCGATTGACGTGATTCAAAATGCGTTGGAAAGCTCATTTTAGTATCTACAATTTTCATCAAGACCTCGTCCCCTGAAAATGCCTCTAAGTCGGGTCAAATTTCCATCGAAAAACAGGTTACGGTAGAAGTGCGTTGGAAAATATTGATCCGTTGATCTCGTAAACTCGTGGCATCTTCTTCTCTTCCTCAAAATCCATCTTTTAGGACTCCAAAACATGTCTTCTTCACCAAATATTCCTTTTGGCTCCAAAATATTCTCTTTGTCTCCTCTTAGCTTGATTAAAAAACTCTCGTCTCGTGATCCAGTCTTGATTCAGTTTCCACAAGAAATCTTATCTTTTTTTCCCGAACATAAAAAAAAGAACCACGAGTATTTACGACAACAATGATTTTAACGATGACAAGATATGTATACATATATATACATACATATATAGATATATATATATATATATATATATAGGTATAGATATATATATATATATATATATATATATATATATATATATCATCAAAGGAAACGAGAGAAAGAAAAAACAAAAGAGACAAACAAAAGACAAAGGGAATATTTGGGGGTCCCAAGGAATATTTTTATTCCTTTGAAGATATATATAAATATATGGATAGATAGATAACTACTACTTATACATTTTAGTAATTATGACTTGAGTTGATATAATAATGCTCAAAATCCGAACCTTATCATCTTTTAATCATCTTTTAGATCGAAAATATGTATCTACAAGAGGATCAAACATACCAAAGCGTAACATAATTCCAAAATAATATAAAATCATCATTTAAGCACATAATTCGTTACGTTTTGCAATTTAACTCTTAAAAACATCATTTACTCAATATTTCAATATAACGCTCGATTTCTATGGAAAACATCCATATATGGGGGAAATTGATAGAAAATATATTGTTAAAAATCATACAATTTGACCCTAAACAAGCATCATCATCGGGTCGTCGGCGGATGGGGTAGGAGATGAATAAGTATCTTGATCACGTTATCTTTGACTAGGTGGAGGTGATGAGTATCTTGACCGGTGGAGACGATCAAGATATCTTGATCAATCTGATGACCCAGACCCATCGTGGAAAACTGAGAAGATGTGCCCCGGTCAGTATCATGTGGAGGAGGTGAATGAGGTGGAGGAGGTGGAGGCCGATGAGGGGTAGACTGAAAAGATGTTGCCCGGTTAGTATCATAATACATACAACTAAATTTATCGCATAAATAAATTGACAATGAAATAATTTTTTACCTGATCTCTGGATGACAACGTCTGCATCAACCTCTTAAGTTCAAGAAGTATCGCCCCATGCTCATTCTGCCACTGTATAACCTCTCGAATTACTTGCCGGTTTTCGTCATTCTGCCGGCGAATTTCCTCCCGAATGACATTCAACCCATTATCTATCCTTCTCTTCACAGCCCTATAAAGCCCAGCAGCTTCATCTTCTTCATCAGATTCATCTTCTTCCGCCTGTAGCATCTCAGTGTATGAACTGTGCGGCACACGTCGTGAATGAGGAGGTAGAGGCTGTTGTGAAGTAGAGGGATGTGAAGTAGAGGCAGACTGTTGTGTAGCAAAGCGTGTTTACTGTGTAGTAGATGTACGTCTAGGAGGTGGCCGTGCAATTGGTACAGGCCGAGGGATCACACGTGGCGGCTCATTAATCTCCGCATCAGGGATGCCCCTATGTAGCATTAACTCCCTATCAACTTCCCTTGCAGCCAGGTATCCTATAACACGGCTCTGCAAACAATGTATATTTCATTACAATTAACAATAAGAAAATGTTTAACCATACCGGATATAATTAAGAGAAAATGTTTATTAAGCTTATTACCTTACTTGCCTTCGCCAACACCCCCTTCCACTGCGGAGGGGTAGTCTTGCAACTCCATCTCATCATCCGAGGAGCTGCATCAGGAGCTCTGAGGGTGGCAGCAATAGTCGGAACAAAGAATGTCCCGAGGGTCTCGTAAGCCCAAAACTGTAAGGCATGTATAACCCCTTGTATCGTCACCCTGCCTTCTGCACTTTCCTTGTAGGTATTCATCATGCGACAGATCTTTCTATAAGTCTGATCCCACAACCAAGTACCCCATGGAAAGTCATTTAGGCCTTCTACATTCTCGACCAAATAGAAGGTCTCACGAGGTACCTTAGTAGTCTCATCATGACCCATCATAATACCGTGAATAAGGTAGACTAAACTACACGGTAGAGAACTTCAGGATGCTCACCCTTATCCAATAATCATCTCTCAATATCCGGTATGGTGATCGGTTTTGGGTCAGGATGATGGATGTGGCCGTATGTCCCATCAGCAAAATACCTGGAATAACTATCGGGAGCTTCCGGGAGAGCACCAAACCTAAAACCGGTCATCATGCAAAACTCCCGCCTACCGAACTTCGCGGTCGTCTCACCAAATCTAAAATGAAGCTCACCGGCCACATTCGGATAAACGGCACTGAAACATACATATTGCAAAATTTTGGCGGAAAATCGCCAAATGCTCGTACATTTGAATGAATTCTCCAAAACCCCACCTCTCAATGTTCCTCAAATCCGATCCTTCTCATGTGAATGTCAAGAAGATCCGAGAGCTTGTTCTTTTCCTCTAAAAGTCCATGTCAAATTTTCCTTTACTTTGTAGACTTGGCCCATGAGTGCCAATCAACTGTTAACAAATAGCATTGTTTCAAGTCAATCACACACATATACTAGTCTATCACAAGCTTTATACACTAACATTGTGAAGTAAATCAACTATATAGTACATCTAATACCAAAGAAGAAAAAACAGAGCTACCAATACCTAAATGATTAATGTAAGTGTAAGTGTGATCAATATTTCCAATAACAATGGTCTCTGGAAAACAGAGCCATTTTCAGTACCATTTTGGGTAGGAACAACACCCTTATGCACGATCAAACCATCAATCTCACCATCAAGCCTCAATCAATCTCAACATATACAAGAAAAAATGCATAGTACACCATACTCATACACTATCAACTTAAATGTCCCAAATTTAAACATACCTAGCCACATATTGCATGTTTTTATCAAATTACAATCAAGACTAACCTAAACCCTATAAACTGGAAAAATCTGCATACAAAAATACAAAATAGGACTTAAGAACAGTTTTCTACGTCCAGACGTAGAAAATCCTACGTCCAGACGTAGAAAACCTACGTTCAGATGTAGAAAAACACAGAATTTCTCCCTTAATCGTCTTCTTCAAAATTTGGACTAGGTTCAACCCACATAAAGTAAAATCAGGCTAATCCCCTCTATTAGTCAACAATTTCAGACTAATCACCACAAGGCCAACAAATATCAGGCTAATCACCACTACAAAACAATAAAAATTGGAAAATATATACAACATAATTTAGGAAAACAATATAACAATAAAACGTTTTAAATGCATCATAAGGGGAAACATTTACATTTTCTATATTGCTTTGATCCATTATGCTTGAGAGCAGAGGTGCTAAATCTGAATATTTGGTGCAAAATCGCCGTCAGACGTAAAGAAACTGATAAGAAACGTAGGGATTAGAACTAGTGGAAGGGGATAGAAGAGAGAGAGAGAGAGAGAGAGAGAGAGAGAGAGTTATTCAAAACCCTTCAGGAACTTACCGTTAAACGTAGGGTTCTCTACGTTTAAACGTACTGAATCCTACGTTTAAACGTAGAGAAATTTGAATATTGCAACTTTCATAATTTATTGAAATAGCCTACGTTTAAACGTAGATTCTTTACGTTTAAACGTAAGGAATCTACATTTAAACGTAGGTTATTTCAATAAATAATGAAAGTTGCAGTATTCAAATTTCTCTACGTTTAAACGTAGGATTCATTACGTTTAAACGTAGAGAACCCTGCGTTTACCTGATTTTCCATGTCTGAAAAGGTACGACTAGATTTGCAAGTCAAAGGTCTGACACAACCTGAATTTCCAATTTCCGGAAAATTCATGAAGGTTTATTCATGTATGCATATTTATATATATTATATAGTAAATAAATTATAGTTAATTTATAATAAGGCATTTATATATTTTGATTCAAATAATAGTCCAGCTTATATTTTGATAAGGCCTTAAGGACAACATAAATTTCCTAAATTACCCCTGCTGACTTACTAAAAATAATATTTCGGATCATGTCTGGAACTTTACCTTCATCGAGAGAATAGGAAAACACAAAGCGGCTAAGGTGATCATTTAGCTAGCACCGCCAACATTCTCCATCTTTCTCTGGCGTCCACCGTCGTCTTTCCACCAGAAAAACTTTCTTTCTTTTTCGACGAAGCACCTCCAACAGACCTTACCCCTTCAATCTATGGCCCGAAAATCTCACAGCTCTCCGGTGATGCTTGGATGTGAAATCGGCGCTCAAATTAAACCGTTCTACGCTTTATTGTATTTGGTTAGAGTCTGGTTTTACAGCCCGACGTTTGACACTTGCCGGAAGCGGCGGAAGGGGCGAGAGGTAAGGAACTTCATTGTTCACATATTTAAAGCTTTCGAAACTCAGCTTTTGTGTACTGATTTTGGGTCTTAGGGATTGCTGCAATCCGTTTTCGGTAAAATTTGTTGCAAAGTTGCCAATGGCGGAACCATGAATTTTTCTTGGAGTGGTCTTGGTTATCAGTAATATACATATCCGGAAAAAAAATCCAATGCTAAAGAATCACATTCATAATTAGATTTAGATGCTACTCCTTCCGTTTTTTTATCCGTCACATTTCAAAATTTGCTCTGTTTTTATTTATATGTCATTTTACATTTCTAATGCATCATTTATTATTTTTATTTCCTCATTTACCTATAAAGTATTTACATCTTTAATAAAAAAAATATATTTCCAATACTAAAAATTCCTTTACCAACAAAGTATTTACATCTCAAATAAAAAAAAATACATTTCCAATAATATATTTTAAATATATTAATTACTTTCTTAATCTGTGTGATTCTTCTCTCTGTGACAGATAAAAAAACAAAGGGAGTATAAGACAGAAAAAAATGTTGATTTAAAAAATCTAAGGTAAATAGAATAAATTATCAGATTTAGATCGCATAAGTTAAGAAAAAAAATGCTATAAGTATTTCAGTGGTATAATATACCAAAAAAGGTCTAATGTAAAAGGGGTTTATTTTTTTAAATTTAGATCGTATAATGTCAGGGGAAAATGCTATAAGCATTTCAGTATATAATGTATCAAATTGATTAGATTTAGTGGAAAATTAGGGATAAGGACACAATCTGAAATATTTTTAAGTAACAGGACAACTACATATTTTTTATAGGGAGAAGGACAACTGCATAATTTTTATAGCGAGAAGGACAAACAGTGAATCCCGAAAATCGGTGAATCTCCCTAGTGAATCCCGAAATCAGTGAATTTCGATAGTGAATTTCGACAGTGAATCCCGAAAATTAGTGAATTTCGACGATGAATTTTGAAAAATAGTGAATTTCGACAGTGAATTTCGTCAGTGAATTTCGAACACAAGTGAATTTCGACAGTGAATAAATAGTTTTGTCCTTTATGCAAAAGTTTTAAAAAACTGTCCTTCTACTCAATTGATGAAATATTTCTGTCCTTCTCCCTCATTCTCCCTAGATTTAGATGGTATAATATACAAAAAAAATAAAATAATGTGATATAAAAAGTCTAAGGTAATCGGGAAAAATATTAGATTTAAATCGTAAAATGCTTCTGCCATGCTTTGAACCCATGACCATAGGATGAGAAAGACATACTTGATAGATCTTATTCCTCTAGGCCACTATAGCTTTCTTTTACAAGCTATAAGACTTAAGTACATATACTAATAACAACACTAATTCAATAATACAAAAAAATAATTTTTTTTTTGTTTTTTTTTCCTTTCAAATTTTGGGGTGGTCTTGAGACCACCCCACCTGTAGGGTGGGTCCGCCCCTGTTGCACTTTACCCGATTTGGCAGCTTTGTGGCAGTTATTCTGTCAATCTAATTCAGTTAATGTTTCAGTCGACATCCCATGCTTTGATTTGAAAGTCCAGCTTTTTGTATGTATAGTTTGTTGATAGTCTTTCCTTACATTGTTTATCTGCATAGGCAAGACCATGGCACAAACTTTTATTGAGAAGTAAGTATTTCGTTGGATGACTCCTCAGATGAAGAAGACATTGGACTGAAAAGTATGCAGTTATGCAGCAGTGCCATGGATGTAACATCTACAGGTAATAAAGCTAATTGGAGTTGCGAAAAAACTAGCCTGCTTTGTACCCACTATGTTCTTGATTCAATAGCAAAATGATAGGTAATGAATGCATCACCAGAAAAAATCTTCTTTGGTGTAATTTCCTCGACTTCCACTAACTCCATGTTATTCTCTTGGTTCGTCAATTCTAATGATATGAGTTCATTCGCTCTAGGGATGTTGTCATCACGACCATCATTTTGTCCAATGGTGCCATCATTTTGACCAATGGTGTTATCTACCTGTATTGTTATACATATTTGTCAAATCACATATAAATGTAGAAAACAAATTTAATTTTAACGCTTAAAATGACAAGGGTACTTATACATTGACATGAACTTTGGTTTGGGTTCCTTAGCCAAAGTCATCTAAATGTGGCAAATCACGAATGATGTCGTCTTGTTGCATTGTTCGAGAGTGTTCACCAACAACTTAAGACAATATGAAACACACGAAACAATTGAAATATGTTTTTACTATTGTTTTTTTTTTTGTCACACGAAGAGGCCAAAGGCCTAAAAGATGGGGATGGGGGGAGGGGGGACAAAAAAACTAAACCTTAGGGAGATGAACTCCTTTTATGTCATCGGCAAGAAGATCAGGATCCTCACTTGGAGGGTCTTCCAGAATAGTAACTCCCCTCATGCTGTCATGGCCCATTCTGGCAAGTCTATCAGCCACCCTATTAGCTTCACGGTGTCTGAATGTTCTTATTATTGTAGAGTTGTCCAAACAACTATTCAAAAACCTACATGGCTTTCATATTTTGTGTCGCCACCAACATCAACTGTGGTGATTTTCGGACGTTTGCATCTTGTTGATTTGTTTCAATAATACCTCCACCGATCTAATGCATAAAAAACACCAAGTTTGAAGTTAAATATATGGATATTCAATACAAAAGACGATTGTCACACGTAAAAACCGCCATGCACGGGTGCACATACATTCGATTATGTCCTAGTTGAAACACTGTTCAAGATTCGACCCCCCTACCCTCCCAAGGTCGAATGTCTGAGAATCGACCCCCCCGGGGTCGAATGTCGAATAATCGACCACAACAAAGTCGTTCAGCCTTAAAACGACTCTGTTAAGCTTGTTTTCATCTGGGCGAAAAAAATGGCATCAACTTTTGTAACATTGAATCACCAAACTCAAAATATTAGTTCAATACACTAATTTCATTCACATTTTAGCATTTCTACATGTCGATTTCACGAAAACAACACAAAATAGTAGATTGATTTCAAAAGTACATTCTCATTGATTTTGCTTGAAACCCCAATTTCTTCAATTGGGTTTTTGCTTCCACTCCTTCATCCATTGAACCTTGGTATACAACCTCCAAAGCAAGTTATTTTTTCGTATAGTTTGGGTGCATTTCGTGTAGATATGATTAAGATGAAAAATAATTGATGAGGATCATGAAGATGGTTTTGGGTTTGAAGGTTTTATGATGATGAAGATTATGGAGTTATGAAGATGGTGTGGGTTTGAATGTTTTATGATGAAGAAGATATTTCTTGAAGGGAAATATTGGGGTGTGTATGTAGGGGTGTGAGATATAAAGTAGATAAAATTTATGGACTAATTTGTAATTAAAAAAATAGGTGCGGAAATAGTTTTAAAATGCGGTATGAAGATAGATAATGTGGTGTAAATAAAGAATTAAAAATGTTTGAAAATCAATGTGGTGCAAATTTAGGTTTTACTTTTTTGGTGTGGTGTCAAGTATAAAGTGGTACAGCGATAGGTTTGATGTGGTGCGAATAAATGCCCCCTATTTTTAATCCTTGTGGTGTACGAAATAGGGAGTGATAGAGTTACTCCATCAAGTCTACACCATTTTTACACCATTATCATCTCACCACATATTTTTTACTTGTAAATTTTTTTTAAAAAAAACTTGAATCAATGACAACCACAAGATTGGGTTGGGTGTAGAAATTGTGTAGACTTGGGGAAGTAACTCTATAATTACCCGTACGAAATATTGCACTATTAAAAATAAAAATAGATTTTGGCAAGAAAGACAAGTTTACTAATTAATCAGGATTCAAGGAAACTGATGTTTAATTAGGACAAATATAATGTAAATTTCCAAAATACCCTTTTTACTACTCCCTCCGTTCCGAATTATCTGAGCCTGTTGCCAAAATCACACATATTAAGAAAGTGGAGTTAATGCATTGACTTTAAAATGAAATGACTAAAAAGTCCTTGGATGTAATTAATGTGGCATTGTTTTTTATTTATCATATTGCAATAAATAAAGGTAAAATAAGGAAAAGTATCATTAATGTTGCATTGGAAATGTAACTACCTCACATAATATGAAACAAATTATTTTGGCAACTGCCTCAGATAAATTGAAACGGATGGAGTAATTTTTTTAATAAAATGTCTTGATGTGCGCTGATCTCTTTCACATTCAATTACGATCCTTAAAAACCTGTCATTTAATGCTTTTCTACCCAAAAAAAGAAAAAACCGCCAATCAATGCATTTAATGCTCTTTCATCATTTATTATAATCGCCAATCAATTCTCCATAATTTACACATCGATTATCCACTACATATTTTTTTTATTTTAATGTAAAATAAAAACTCACTTTATCTACAATTTTGATGCGAAATTACTCAACCTATGTTACTTGATTCATGTCAGTGTTACTACATTTTTGTTGTTGTAACTATATCTATTTTATCGGTTGTTACTACTACTTTTTCAATATTACTACATTTTTTAGCAGTAATTATATCTATTTTATTGACTGTTACTACTTGTTTTTCGAGTGTTACTACATCTTTTTGATTGTACTTTTATTTCATTGGTTGTAACTACTTCTTTTTATATGTTACTATACTTTGTTTTTATTGGAACTACATTTTATTGATTGTTACTACATTGAATAAATTGATTTGGCAGATTCACTCTCTACAATTTATGGCAATACATTTACTTCATCTTTTTTATAATAAAAAATCATAGGTATTTCGGTCTATTTATTTTAATTTGTCCTTTTTAATATCATCATCATTTATGATATTTCTTGTCTTTCTGGCCATTTTCCTAAATAAACAAAACCTTACACATAAATCCCAACGTAATATAACACAATTCATGAAATCATATGTTTAGATTTAGGCTGCAAACACATATATAATAAGAATGAAAGTCTCATATCACTGTTTATTTTCGCAGTTTAGGGATAAGCACTAATGGTTGGTCTTTGTGTAAGCTAACACCAAATTTCTCCGTCATATCTAATTCGTCAGAGCTCTTTCCATTTGGTGGAGACCAATCAAATGTATGGATCAACATTGCAAGGATTAAAGGAACATGTCGTCCAGCCATTGGTAATCCCGGGCAGATTCTTCGTCCACCTCCGAATGGTATATATTTAAATCCATTCCCTTTAAAATCAATAGCAACATTTATGAATCTTTCTGGTTTGAACATTAATGGCTCGTCCCAAATCGAGGGGTCACGTCCCATTGCACAACAATTTACGTAAATTTGAGCATCTTTTGGAATAGTGTAATTCATTACTTGACATGTTTCACGGGCTCGGCGAGGTAGCAGCAATGGCCCCGGTGGATGTAGGCGAAGCGTCTCTTTGATACATGCATGAAGGTAAGGGAGATTGACCAAATGCGACTCTTTTACTCGGTCTTTACCTACTTCTCTATCTAGTTCTTGAATCAGTTTCTTCAAGGATTCATGGTTTTTTGTTAGCTCAGCCATTGCCCACTCCACTGTTGTAGTAGAGTTCTCAGTACTGCCTAAAAGTAATTCCTGTTGATAGCGGAGTTCTCAGTACCATTATCATGCGAATATCCACAGGTCATTGGATATTCATGGATACCTTATTCATTCACAACAATTAACTAAGTATATATCTCAATTTCATATAATAAAAATAAGGTTGTATGGGCACCAAAAAGATGCTTCGCATGCCACATATTTTGATTGTTTATTTTTCCACTACACCGAACCACCAATTTGCTTTTAGCAAACATCATATTAAAAATATTTGTGTAAGTAATGTTAACACAATCATCGTCATCGATGCTAACGTTACACATCATTGTCATCGTAGGTGATGTTCCTACGATTTAGGAAACGTATAGTGAGTATTACGACGAAAGAACAGAAAACGGATACTCATTTATCTTACCCACTATGATTTTTTGTACAATACAATCTGCAAATTACTTTACCCTAACATTTAAGATAGGATAGATATTCTACTGGTTGGATTGAAATCGACATCTCTGAATAGCCAAATTAGTAAAAAATTAATTATGATCATAATATACTCACAATAAGCAATTGGTGAATATGAGCATTGGTGAATTTGTTTAGGAGGAGAACATCCAGAAAGTCGTTATGGCTCAAAGAAGCAGCACTCGCTTTTCTTCTTCCTTTTATTATGGGCTCGTAAACCGCCTCGATCTTCCTTATCAGCTTCATCGAAGTTCTCCTTATACCTTGGAGATCAAACTTACTCAATATCGGGTATAAATCAGATATATTTGGAGCAGTAAAATTCTCAAGTAATTTCATAAACAAACCTATCACCCCACCATCTTCACTTTTTTCATCGAATCCAATATGATCAGTCGACAACAACACGTCGCTGATCATATTGAACAAAGTCACAAATACCAATTCTTTAATATTCACCGCATGCCGGCCTTCGTTTTTAGCGATGTGGTGAATCATTTCCAATATCGTGTTCTCGCTCGAGCATGATTGAGCATCTAATGTTTTACTCGAGAAAAGCTCGGTATGACAGAGTGTCTTTAGATACTTCCATCCATCATTACATGTATCTGTCATGGCTATGGAGGAGTTTTGCAGTTCCTCCTCATTAGCACATGCAGATTTTGGAACATACCGCGCGGATAAAACCCCGTCATGAGTTTTGAGGATCGCTTTCGCGGCTGCAGGTGATGAAGCCACAACCATATTCTGTGTTCCTAGCCGAAGCATCATTAGCGGGCCATGAATTTTCGAGAGATCTGACAGAGCGATGTGAGGCATTTTTCCGACCATATGAGGAATATTGCCTAATAGAGGCCATGGAGTTGGCCCTGGTGGAAATGGTGGAGGGATATTTTTTGATGTTTTGAATTTCTTGAAGATGAAATACAACAAAGGCACAAAAAGGATTAAAAGCAAGAAATAATTTCCACCATTATAAGAAAATGGAGCCATATATTAATTACTATAGTAAAGATTTGGATTTAAAAACACTCACTGGGTCGTTTGATTGAGTTCTTTGGTTCCATTTATATAGGGGAGGATGGTAATATTGTCGACATTCGAATGTCAACCTTATATAAAAATAATGCATCCATGCTTTGCAGGAGGCAATTAATATATTACATTCCTCTGCATTATTTAATTGTAAGGATAAGTTTTTCGCACAATTATATACTCCACTGTTTTTTTTTATCTGTCACAGAGAGAAGATTTACACAGAATAAAAAACTGATTAACGTGTTTGAAAAAAATGGTAAAAATATAAAAATATCTTTCACTCCTCGTGCATGGAAAATTGTACCAAAATTTAGGGTTATTAAAATGAAGAGTAAAAGTTGAAAAAAATAATAAATGAAGAGTATAAAATGATTGAAAAAAAGGACAAAGATTAATAAATGAAGACAAAAGAATATTTTCATGATTATAAAGGATAAAAATCACAATTGTTACTTTTAATGGAAAATTAGGGATAAGGACACAATAAAATATTATTAAACAAGACAACTACAATTTTTTATAGGGAGAAGGACAATCGCATAATTTTTATAGCGAGAAGGACAAACAATGAATCCCTAAAATCGGTGAATCTCTAGTGAATCCCGAAATCGAATTTCGATAGTGAATTTTGACATGAATCCCAAAAATCGATGAATCCCGACAATGAATTTTGAAAATTAGTGAATTTAAATTATTTTGAAAGAATTTAAAATTGAATTTGAACACAAGTGAATTTCGATAGTGGATAAATAGTTTTGTCCTTTATGCAAAAGTTTCAAAAGATCAATTCTACTTAATTGATGAAATATTTTGTCATCTTCTCCTCATTCCCCTACTTTTAAATTGTTACTTCACGTGTTAATGTTACTTTGTGTTTCACAATTGTTACTTTATATTTATTTTATTCCACATTTGTTACTTCATATTTGTTATTTCATAATTGTTATTTTTGTCCTTATTAAATTACAATTTCCTTCTATCCCGATTTTTTTGATAATTTTGTCATTCTGGACAAAAATCAATAAAAACAAAGCAAATTCTGATAAATGACAGCTAAAAAAAAGCGGAGGAGTATTAAATAGAGTAATGATACGGGCACAACGGTTGTGCCACAACGAGTGACACAACGGTGATCTACACCGTTGATCATGTCAGATTTACATTTGATCAATTTAGACGCATTATGATTTACATTTGATCAATTTAGACGCATTATTATCAACGGTGTAGATCACCGTTGATAATAAATTAATAATGCGTCTAAATTGATCAAATGTAAATCTGACATGATCAACGGTGTAGATCACCGTTGTGTCACTCGTTGGGACACAACCGTTGTGCCCGTATCCAAAAACTCCCTGAATGAAAAAGTCGGATACCAAGGACTTTCTATTAATGTCAAGCAAACCTTTTGAATGAAGTCTAAATGAAAAATAGTATAGGACAAGGACGGTTGTGCTGTTGGATTCTTTTCATATTCATTGAAGAAATCGAGGTGTGCACTATTTGTTGGACTTGAGGAATTCGTCCTAGTTATTAAAAAATTAGTTGAAACAAAACCGTTATAGTCAAAGGACCAAGAAATTTTTAATAACTAGGACGAATTCCTCAAGTCCAAAAAACAGCGCACACCTCGATTTCTTCAATGAATGTGAAAAGAATTCAACAGCACAACCGTCCTTGTCCTATACTATTTTTCATTCAGACTTCATTCAAAAGGTTTGCTTGACATTAATAGAAAGTCGGGATATCAGGGACTTAGGTTTGCTCTTGTTTTAGGTGTGGTCTGTTTTTTGAGAAAGTCTCTGTTCAGGTTGTTAGCTTCAGTTAGCTTCCGGTCTTTGGTTGTGTCATACGTACTGATTATATTGCACGTGGATGGATGATTGTAGGCATATGTTCAGCAGTTATGTTGATTCCTGATGAGATTGGAAATTGTGCATCTATAAACTACCTGTAATCATGATTAAACTACCAGTTTATGTTAATTTCCTGTTTTCAAGCCTTTTTTAACTTAGAAAAAATTGATAATCAAGCTTAATGCATGTCTTCTCTATGCAGGGATTTGTTTGATAACTAGCTTGATGGTGACATACACTTTTCAATCTCAAAGCTCAAACAGCCTGAACTGCTGTAAGTTCTGTTCGTAATATTAATCAACTCTCATTAGCATTTTGTCAAACACTTGTTCTTTATTCACTCGAATTTGCCAGTTGACTGGACTTTGGTATTTGTAAGTAGTCCTCCCCTTCTTTGATTGTCTTTCTTATATTTCATCTCTGTATCTAAATAATAGTCATTTTAAAACAGATGAATGCCATGATTTTTAGTTCATAAAGTCTAAAATACACTTTCATTGTCATTTGCAGCTTGGTTTTTAGCACTATTCCTTCTCATCAAGATTATCAGACATCATTTTCCAGAGAAAGAACATCATGCAAAAAGGTTAGTACATGTTCAAAGAGATTTTGTGTGAATACAGAGTAAGGAACCAAACCATCTAGTAATCCCTTATTTATATTGTTGGTTACAGGCTGAGATTGAAAACGTGTCGTTGAAGCAGCAAATATTTGCTGATTTAATAAAATATTGCCCTTCACATTGTGCACTTGAAAGTAATACATCAACTATTCACTTAAACTTAATCGGTGAAATTATGTCTTGTTTCTTCTCTATGTTCTTGTTCTCTCTTTGTTTGATTCACTCTTCAAAATTCGTTTAGTTTCATTAGTTATTTCTTTCAAATTGTTGATTCCTAACTACTACTATTGCAAATCCATGATCTTGTTTATAGTTGGTCTTCAATGTCTTTATAGTTGTTATGTAAACTACTACTACTGCAATGAATCTTTGTTCACGTACTTCTACAATTGAATATATTTTTCTTTTTCCTTTTATTATTATTTTGGATAAGTGGGTAGTAATTATCATTTCCTTTTTTAATTTCTGTCAGTAAGGTGACTTAAACTCTGCATCTGGGTGGAACCAATCTGAAGACTCAGCTGTGTGATGGACAGCTGAGAAGTGTATTCAATTCTGTGCATCAAGAGGGTGGAGTCTACGAGAGGCTTCAAAGAGGTGACTATCAGCAGGGTGATAGTCTGCTGAGTACTTGAATACAGCAGGGTCCCACATCTGCTAATTCATTATGTGACAACTATACGATTGTCATTAAAAGGAGGACACGTGTAGGGGTATTTATGGTACATCGTACAAAGATTCCTTGCGGCTAGGGGTTTGTGGATTTGTGCCCATAAATACAATTGTTGTCTCATTATCTGTGTGTGTTGAAATCAGAAAATTCAAAGGCATAATAAAATATCTCTTTCTACGCCCGTGGTTTTTACCTCTCCCACCGAGGGGTTTTCCACGTTAAATCTGTGTTCTTCTTGTTTCGTCTTCTCCTTTGATTGTTTATGTTTGATTGCTTCGCTTTACTGCTTCTTGCATCCGAAGTTATCTCCATCCGCTTTATAACAAGTGGTATCGAGCCAGGTTCCGAGAAAACAATCAGTATGATCAACTTCGCGTTTCACCAAGGCCTTCACAGAAGTGCTGCTAGGATCTCAGACAAAGTTGTGATCTTTAGCAAGGAAAGATGTCGCCAGAAACGTAAAAATCGATAAATTTACTGAGGAAGGAACAGTTTTGGTCTATGGCAAATCAAGATCGTGCCTTCGTTGAAACAAAGCAGGTTTGTGGAATCCTTTATCCGACAAACCAAATACAAGTGCAAGATTATGCCAGTCTGGAAGAGAAAGCACATTCAACCATCATGTTGTGCTTATCTATGATGTTATCACTGAGGTTGCTGAGGAAGACACCGCAGCCAAGTTGTGGAAGAAGCTTGAAAGCCTCAGATATGACCAAGTCAGCGACCAACAAGTTGTTGTTGAAACAGAGGTTGTTCAGTTTGAAGATGCATGAAGGAAGTCCACTGAGGGAACATCTGGACCAGCTGAACACAATATTGCTTGATTTAAGGAATATTGATGTTAAAATTGAAGATGAAGATGCAGCCCTAATCTAATCCTGTGGTGTCATTACCGGCATCATATGAAAACTTTGTGCGCTCTTTCATAGTTGGAAAGGATACAAGATAGCTTTGGAGGATGTGAGGTCCGCCCTTACATGCCGGGGAGCTTAGACACAAGGTCAGCTGGAGCAGACAAATCAGCCGGGGCTTTGGGCTAGTAGCTAGCGACAATAGTGGAAAAGGATATGGACGAAGAAAGAAAAAGAAGTCGTGGTCCAAAGGTCCTAAGTCTACTCGATGTGTCAGTAATTCTCATAAGGAGCGGGGACATTGGAAGTCCAACTGTCCAAGGAAGAAGAAGCAAAGCGGGAAGGCACTTCGCACAAAGCAGCCTTTGGCTCTTGAGCAATCGATGAGGATCTGGTTCTAGTTGCGAGGGGATTCTACACACCACAATGATGTGTGGATACTTGATTCTCGGAGCATCCTACCATATTTGTCCAAACAGAGAGTGGTTTTCTACTTATGAGCGGATAGATGGTGGTCAAATCTATATGGCCAACAAGAAGGTCTCAAAGTTGTGGGAATTGGCTCAAGAAAGTTAAGGGCAGAGGATGGTAAATTTTGTACAATCAAGGATGTAAGACATGTTCCACAGATGACCAAGAATTTGGTATCTCTCGATCTCTTGGACAAACAAGGGGTTCAATTTCAAGGGTGAAGGTGGGCAAATGAATGTCTTTAAAGATTCGATTGTAGTCCTCAAAGGCATCAAGAGGGAACCTTGTATATATTACAAGGATCTCATCAGATCTGCATCGCTTCTTCTTTGTTGCATCCTCGGCAGCTTCACTGATCTCAGCAGACTACACATTGTGTGCACATGAGACTTGGTCACACGGGTGAAAGGGTATGCGAGTTCTTTCTTCAAGAGGTTTTCTTGGGGATATAAGGTCAAGAATCTGGACTTTTGTGAACATTGTGTGTTTGGAAAATTGCACGTATAAATTCTCACAGGGTTGCACAATACAAAGGCAACACTTGATTATATCCATTCAGATTGTTTGGGGTCCATCAAGAGTTGAGTCATTGGGTGGTCACAGATATTTTGTGTCATTCATAGATGACTATTCAAGGATGACTTGGGTGGTGATGATGAAGAACAAAAGTGATGCATTCAATAACTTCAAGCGTGGGAAGGCCCTAGTGGAGAATCAGTTAGGCAAGAAAATCAAGAAGCTCCGTCATGAGATAATGGTCTGAATTACCGGACGGATTTTGATTCATTTTGTGCAAATGAGGTATTGCCGGACATCATAATCAGTAAGGAATACACCTCAAAGCAGAATGGTGTAGCCGAAAGGATGAATCAAACTCTACCGGAGAGGGCAAGATGTATGCTCTCTCAAGTTTGGTTTATCAAGGAGATTTTGGGCGGAGGTCATTAAGACGACTTGCTACTTAATCAACAGAGCCCTCACACAGGATCAATCTCAAGACACCATTTGAGATGTGGTCGAGCAAGCCTCGCCGACTACTCGCCTAAGGGTTTTTGGAAGTACGACTTACTATCATGTTAGTGAAGGAAGTTGGACCCAAGAGCCAAGAAGGGAGTGTTTGTGGGGTATGGTGATGGAGTAAAGGATATAGAATTTGGTCATCAAGCAGAGTCCGTGAGTAATCCTCAAAGCGGGGCGTTGTGTTTGATGAAAATTCTATGTTAAACACATCAGGTGGAGAGGTCTCACCGAGTGCAGAAACCGATCTTTGAATCGATAGTGTTGAGAAGCAGGTGGAGCTTCAGTGGAGTCTCTTGATATGCAACAATCGGTGGATCCAAATCAACACTATATCTTGATCCGGATAATGAACCGAGAATCGATCCAAGCCGGTCTGCGAGACCTCGGCGAGGCGTCCATACAAACATTGATCAACAGAGTCTAGTTGCCAAAGAGCTAGAAGATCTAATGTTGGGATACCTCCAAGGAGATATGGATATGATGATTTGGCTGGATATGCACTCCAAGTTCTTTGAAGAAGTAGAGGTTCTTTGAACCTACTACTTACAGGGAAGCAGTGACATGTCTGAAGCATCTCGGTGGCATGCGACCATGGGAGATGAAATGGAGTCATTATTGAAGAATCGACTTGGGAATTGGTCAAACAACCCTCTTGGCAAGGGAGTTGTGACTTGTAAATGGATCTTCAAGAAAAGGAAGGAATAACAAAGCGAAGGGGTCGTATAAGGCACGCTTGGTTGCAAGAGGATTCACTCAAAAGGAAGGGGTTGACTTTGATGAAATATTTTCACCAAAGGGTCGACACACTTCAATCAGGTGTTACTAGCAATGGTGGCACAAAGGATCTCGAACTTGAGCAATTAGATGTGAAAACTTTTACACATGGTGAGGTGGATAAGGAGATATACATGACACGGCTGAGGTTTTCAAGTTCCTGGCAAAGAAAACTATGTTTGCAAGTTGAAGAAATCATTGTATGGTTTGAAGCAAGCTCCAAGGCAGTGGTATAAAAGGTTTGACAGTTTTATGCTTCAAAGGGTTATAACAGTAAGTCCATATGATCATTGTGTTTACTACAAATCTGTTTGAAAGATGGATCATATATCTATCTTGTCCTGTATGTGGATGACATGTTGATAGCCGCAAAGAAGGAAGTCGATGTTCAAAATCAAGAAGAATCTTCTCGATCTTGAATTTGAAATGAAGGATTTTGCCAAGAAAATCTTGGGGATGGAGATCTGGAGAGATAGAAGTCGGAAGAAGTTGTTCTTGTCTCAAAGAGGGTTATGTCTGAGAAGATATTGGCCAAGTTTGGGATGTCTGCACAAAAACCAATAGATACTCTATGGCATCAAATGTTCATTTGTCTGCTTATGCTTCATAGTCACCAAGAGAAGGAGTATATGTCAAAAGTTCCTATGCTAGTGCGAATAGGCGATCCGATGTATGCCATGGTATGCACTAGGCCTGATCTGGCTCGAGCAATCGGTGTTGTCGCAGGTTTATGGCTCAACCTGGAAAACAACACCGAAAGTCATTAAAAGGATATTCGGTGCCTGAGGTACAAATTGATGTTGGTCTCATTTATAGAGGTGATATCGGTGCAGTCACAAAGTTCTTGTGATGCCGATTATCACAGGTGATGTTGATGAGAAAAATCAATGATGGTTATGTTTTTACATTGGGAAATGCAAAGTGGTCACCGAAAGCTACTCTTCAGCTCTGATGAGCCTTATCAACTCTGATCGAATATATGGCTCTTCTTGAAGCGATTAAGGAGGTGTCCGTTGAAGGGGCTAGTCAATGATTTGGGGTTGCATCGGATCAGCCGAGATATATTGTGACAGATCCTAAGTGCAATATGTTTAGCCAAGGATCGGGTTCATCATGAGAGAACCAAGCATATTGATGTCAGGTATCATTTCTTGAGGAATGAGAAGAGGGTTGTGGTGAAGAAGATTGGCACAAAGGAGAATCCTGCTGATATGTTCACTAAACCAGTTCAACAGAGTAAGTTTCAGCTTTGCCTGGACTTACCGAATATTCAAAGCTTGTAATCTGCTTCGAAACTCTTACGAGGCGGCGATTCGAGTGGAGTGGATCTTTGTGGAGATAGTCCGGTACAAGTACATCCGGCATTGACGAATGCATCCGGTACAAGTACATCCGGTTATGCAATCTGTTTGACTCTAGTGAGAGTTGAAGTCAAGGTGGAGATTTGTCGCATAAGGTGACTTAAACTCGCATCCGGGTGGAACCAATCAAGACTCACCAGTGTGTGATGGGCAAATTTGAAGTGTATTCAATTCTGTGCATCAGTAGGGTGGAGTCTACTGAGGCTTCAGCAGGGTGACTATCAGCAGGGTGATAGTCTGCTGAGTACTTGAATACAGCAGGGTCCCACATCTGCTAATTCTGTTATGTGACAGCTATACAGTGTCATTAAAAGGAGGACACGTGTAGGGGTATTTATGGTACATCAGACAAAGATTCCTTGCGGCTAGGGTTTAGGGATTTGTGCCCATAAATACAATTGTTGTCTCATTATCTGTGTGTGTTGAAATCTGTAAAATTCAGTGCATAATAAAATATCTCTTTTCTGCCCGTGGTTTTTTACCTCTCCCACTGAGGGGTTTTCCACGTTAAATCTGTGTTCTTCTTGTTTCTGTCTTCTCCTTTGATTGTTTATGTTTGATTGCTTCTGTTTCTGTTTCTTGCATCTGAAGTTATCTCCATCCGTTTTATAACAATTTCATCTATGACAAAGCAGATCAGGAGGCACCCCTTTGATGGAAACGGCACCAGATAAACTTTCTGCCATCTCTACAAGTTCTTTACCATGAAGTTAATTGTCAATCAAATGCATGGTCTATTGAAGCACCCAGATTCTCCCTATATCAGAGCTGTAAGAGGGCCTTGCCAATGCCTATGTATTTATTTTCTCTTTGTTTTTCTCTTAAACGGGCCTTAATATGCTGATGAGTTTTTTGACCTGCTCGTTTTATTAACTTGCCTACTATAAAGGCCATAACTTGTCTACTGCTATCTGCAATGTGCTTGATACTCTGTTGCAATCTGACTGTCGGTTCGAATGTTTTGTTTGCCAGTTTTTACATCGTGTCCTAGCACCACTTCAGCATGCTTTAAAAGGTAGTTGTACCTCTATTTTAAGGCACTGAACTGAATTAATTTTAAGCTTAATTTGTCTTATTAATTCAAGCTGCCAAAGGGCTTATGTTAGCCATTGTGTTTTTTGTTGATTACGTAAGGAAAATGTTTATTATTTTTTTTATGTATTGCATGACATAATAAATTCATTGCTTTTTAATTTTGTCAGGACCCTTGGAAACTCTACAGCTGTGGGAGGACCCAACCTCATTTTTTGATAAGTTTACATGCTTGCATTTCTCTGCTTAAATTATAGCTGGAAGGTAACATTTTTTTCTATATTTATGCTATTTGTTTTACTTTCATGTGCTGTGTATATAGGTTTCATTTTATATAGGCTGGACTTCATTTGTTGTTCATCTGTTTTGGAGTCTTCTGTTCTATATGTTTGATCTGTCTGCATTAATGTCCTGCTCAATGTTCTGAGTGTTGAACAACATGCTCGTGTTAAATGCCTGCAGTCTAGTTGAGTTTCTGGTTTGAATTTTACTGACCTACTTGTCCATATTTACTCTTGTTTTGGAGTTTAAGTTCAGTCCAAGATTATGAGAAACCTATTAGCTTAAGTGTTTTGTTAATGAGTCAAATCTTAGTTGAGCATTAGTTTCCTATTAGCTTGGCCCTGACTTAGGAAATCGAGTCCTTACCATATGTGGACTAGCTCTATTTAGACTTATTGTTTACTTCTTTTTTATGGTGTATTCTTGGGTGTTGTGTCTGTCAGTGAGTTGGTGTCATTCTAGTGTTTCAATGAAGGTCTTTCTTTCTATCATGTCAAGAGAGTTCTCAAGCATAATGGAAAATTTGGTTCCAGAACATGGGCTCTTTGTAGGTAACTATTTTATGCTAGCTTTAACATCAGTTCACTTATTGTTTCCAGAACATGGGCTCTTTGTACTCAAGTATTCACCGCCCCTGAAAAGCAGGTGAATATTGAGGATTTTTCATCTCTGGACTTGAAAACGTGAGTTGATTTATGTTTCAACTTTCCATGGCTTGTAACCTTTTTTATTTCCTACACAATGTTCAGGTTGTTAGCTTCAGTTTGCTTCCGGTCTGTTGGAAAAATATGGAGAGTTACTACTTTATAACTCACACACAAGAATAGAAGTGGAGAAAATCTTTTAATGTTTGTATTCACTTTATTCCACTTTGATCCACTTTATATAAAATACTTATAATGTTTGCCTATTTATAGTTACCCAGGCACACAATCTTAAGATGCGTTCATGCACTATCTTTATCCTTTTTATGACTACATTAATACTTGTCCATCTTATACATTAATACAACTTTATCTAATGAATTATCTGAATTCTTTACTACTCGAGAGTTATATTTTTCTTCAACGTATTTTCTGGATATTTCAAATTAATATTTCAACATCCTCCTTAATTTGGAATATCTTCCTCGCACACCAAGTCTTATCCTCAATCTTCAAAATCTTCAAACTTTAACGGCTTCGTGAAAATATCTCATGATCGATCTTGTGACTTCACGAACTCAAGATTCACTTCTTTCTTGGATATGCAATCTCGGATGAAATGATACTTTGTATCAATATGCTTGCTCCTTTCATGAAACACCGGATTTTTGGACAAATTCAAAGCGGATTTATTATCGACATAAATCTTTGTTGGTTCTCCTTATGGTAGGTGAAGTTCCTTTAACAAACTTCTCAACCAAATAGCATGACAAACACACGCACATCTTTGCGACATACTCAGCCTTCACATGTAGAAAGGGTCACAATTGGTCGCCTTTTCAACTCCAAGTAAATGCACTTTTCCCATAAAGAAAGTAAATCCGTAGTACTTTTCCGATCAACAACATCACCTCGCCCAATCACTATCACTATACCCAACAAGTTTAGCATCATCAGAAGATGTATAGAAGATGCCATAATTTGTTGTACCTTTGATATGCCGGAGAATTCTTTTGGCCACTTTCAGATGTAACATAGTAGAGCTTCCATATATCGACTAATAAGTCCAACACCAAAAAGAATATCTGGTCTTGTACAAGTCAAGTACCTCAAACTTCCAATAAGTCTTTTAAAGAATGTGGGATTGATCTTCTCACCATTTTTATCCAAAGATAATTTGACTCCACATTCAACAGGAGTGCTAACCGGCTTGCAATTCATCATCTCGAATTTCTTTAGAATTTCATTAGCATATCTTTCTTGAGAAATAAATATGCCATCATCTCTTTGCTTCACTTCAATGCCAAGATAATATGACATCAATCCGATGTCCGTCATTTCAAACTCCTTTGCCATATCTCGCTTAAAATCATCAATCATCTTTCGATTATTTCTGTAAAAATTAAGTCATCCACATACAAACATACGAATAATTTATCACCATGTGTGTTTGATTTAACATATAAAGCATGTTCATGTGGACACTTGGTAAATCCTTTTGCCTTGAAATATTTATCAATCCTGCTATTCCAAGCACGAGGAGCTTGCTTCAAGCCATAGAGAGCCTTCTTTAATTTTAACACCATTTTCTCTTTGCCTTTTATGACATAACCCGGAGGTTGATCGATATAAACTTCTTCCTCCAAATAGCCATTCAAAAATGCGGATTTCACATCCATTTGATGAATTTTCCAATGATTCTGAGCTGCAAGCGAAATAATCAAACGAATCGTTTCAAGACGAGCGACTGGAGCAAAAACCTCACCATAATCGATCCCGGCCTTTTGCTTGTATCCTTTGGCAACTAATCTTGCTTTGCACTTCTCCGTCTCACCGTTTGCATTTTTCTTAATTTTGTATACCCACTTCACACCAATTGTACTTTTGCCTTTAGGTAATTGTGCCAACTCCCACGTCTCGTTCTTCAAGATTGAGTTAATTTCCTCATCCATTGCATCTCTCCATTTCTTGTTAAGATAAGCATCTTCATAACATATTGGCTCAGTCTCGGCAAATAAACAAAAATTGGTAAAATCATCCAAACTTGGTACCTCTTCGGTAGCATCATATAAATCACGTAGCGTCCTATATCTCCGAGGACCTTCACTAGAACTTGCATCTTCAACTGGTGTATTATGCGATGGAGGTGTTGGTGGAGGTGTAGTAACTTGTGTTGTATCTTGCATCTCATCATCAGGGAATGAAATATATTTGTAGTCTTCATTTTTTGTGTTCCATTCCCAAACACCTTCTTCATCAAACTCAACATCTCTACTAACCACAATTTTTCCATTGTTCGGATTGTACAATTTATAGCCTTTAGAACTTGGATCATAGCCGACAAATACATACCTTACACTTTTATCATCAAGTTTTGTTCTATGTTCATCGGGCACATTGATGCGAATCAACTTTATGACATTTTCTATATCAATTTACCCCCGAAATTGGACTTAAACATGATTAATTCATGATAAACTATACGTAAAAGTGCTTAATTTGATTGGAAGTTGCGTATGAGCTTTTATCGTGACTATTTCGTATTTTTATCTTATTTCTATACCGAATTGTATTACTACACGCTTTATGATTCTTTGTAGGAATAATCGTGGACTAATTTGAGACGGCGTGGATTTGGGTCAAGACATGTTGAAAGACCAAGATCGAACCGGAGGAGAACCAAGTCGAGCTGTTGGACAAGCCTAGGACATGCCCAAGACATGCCCAGACAAGCCCAGGACATGCCCAGGACAAGGCCAGGACATGCCCAAGAATCGATCCCAGATGCCCTGGACATGTCCATGATCGCCTTGACAAGCCCAGGGAAAGCCTAGGGCGCCGAACCGAGAATAATGCTCGTAAAGCGACCCAGTGCCCAAGGAATGCTCAGATCACTCGGGACACGTTCTAGACAAGCCCACAAAGACAACCAAAGACGCCGAACCGAGAAACATCTATGGTACAATGCCCGTGTGTCCAGACATGTCCCGCATAAGCCCAAGACGTGTCTCGGACATGTCCAGATCAGCCCGGATGTTTGAACCGAGGACACTGCCGGTTAAGCGAGCCGACTTAACCCTAAAACTTACAGATTTACCCTTTTTAGCCCTAGGTCGGTTTATTTACTATAAATAAGATGTAATACATCAGAATACACACGATTTTGAGAGCAGACAATTTACTTAAAGTATTATCAATATAAGTTCTTGTTTTCTTCATTATTTGAGAGTAGTTTAGCTTTTGCATGTTCGTTCAATTGGTGATTCATTGCGGAGGAAATAGCTAGAAGATTGATCTCGTGTTTCTAGGTAATCATGTCGATTCTTTCTTCTATGTTTTACGAATTCGTGATGATTATCGTTGTTACAAGCATGTTAGGTTAAATTATTTGTAGATCGAATTGAACGATGTTAATTTGCACCTAATCGTGATTTATATTGATTCATACATGAGAAACGCCCGGTCTCGGGGAAAAGACTTTGTTTTGGAAGAGTACCCAACGGTTCTATATTGGAGAAAAGCCTTAACGATTTAGTTTCCCGATACGAATTGTTTTGATTATTTCTATTGTTTCGTTTTAACTTACATGTTTAGAACTTGATCAACTCTTTGCATGTTTTAAGTAAATTATTCTTGAAGGAACTAAGGTTGAAAAGAGTAATTGGACAAGAAACAATTAGATCGTTATTAGTTAACTAGCCCGTGCACGGTAGTTACGTAGCGAGGTTTATGATAATTATTATCGGTATTTTCTAGTTCTTAATTCGTGTTTAGTTAATATTGTTCTAGCCCGCGCACGGTAGACGTTTAGCTATTCATAGGGTTCTAGAGTCCGCGCGATGATCTATGAACCACTTTAGGAAAATACACCAATAATTGATTCGATTCTAGGAACTTTAATGACAAAAGTGTATGAATCAATATAGAAACAATTAGGGAATAATTAACTAGTTCGGTTCGATCTACTTTCTTAAAAGTGGTTAAAACTCGTCTTGATTTGATAAACCGTTCTTTTTACCTAATTTTCCGCGTTTATTTTGGTCAAAGACCACAAACCACCCGTAATCTTGAATTTGATAACTAAGTTTGCATAATTATCGAACAAGTCCCTGTGGGATCGACCTTGCTCACGAATTGAGCTATACTACAGTTGACCTAGTCCGCTTGCTAGTGTAGTTGTGATTTTCGCGAACAAGTTTTTGGCGCCGTTGCCGGGGACTAGTTTCGGTAACGTATGCTTAGTTTTGAAGTTCGGGTTATAGTCTTTTCTACTATCTCAATTCTATTTTTGTTTTCTTGATTTTTGTTTTTGGATTAGATTATTTTTGAATTTTCCGGAGTTTGGAGGAGAGTCTGCTTTTGCATCTGTGATCACCCAGTTGAGACAGTCTGTGTTGTTGATTTTCAGTTTTAGACGCCAACCGAGAATTGTCTTCGGTTCAATGAGCCAACCTTGCCTCTCGACAGTTTTTGTTGTTTCGTGTTGCAGAAGCATGACTCAAGCTCTAAAACTGAATCTGTTTCCTTTAGATTCAAATAGAAGCAACTTGTAGGGCTAATAACGCATTGCGGAAAAAGGCTGTGACATCTTCGGGTAAAATTTTAGAGGTTGACTTGAGTGAAGCCGATCTTCAAGGTAAGGAAGAATCTAAAGAAGAGATTCCAGATTTGATTGAAACTGAAGAGGAGATGGCTTTGCAACAGCGAAATAATGCTAACGGTGATGGGGGAGTTGTTGAAGCTCATGAAAAGACGTTGTTTGACTATGCTACTCCATCCATTGAACAGTTTTGTCCCAAAGAATCAAACCACCGACAAATCCTGCTGAAGCTTACCACCCTAAGCCTAATGTAATTCGGGATGGTGCGAAATTATGCTAGTTTTACCGGTTCACCAACCAAGATCCAAGTACCCATGTTCGAATTTCTTAGAAGTTGCTAATACCGTTAGGCCACCTAACATACCGAAGGAACATCCGTTGACACTTTTCCCCTTCACTTTGAGGGAAAAAGCAAAACAATGGTTACTTTTGTTGGCTCCTGAGTCGATCACGACTTGGGATGAGTTATTGCGGGTGTTCATGAATCGATATTTCCCACCAAGCAAGACGAATAAGTTACTGAATGAAATTCTGATTCAAGATACTACCCGTGAATCTCTGGCCGACTCATGGGAAAGGTTCAAGGAAGCACTCCGGAAATGTCCACATCATGATATAGCCCTTTGGCTCTTGATGCACACATATTATAATGCTATTGAAGAAACAGACCAGATTAGGTTGGATGCATCAAGTGGTGGGGCTTTTATGGATCAATCACCGGATAAAGCATGGGAAAAAGTGGAAAAGATCGCGATGAATAGTCAGTGGAATGGTAAAGCTTCGGTTAAGAAGGTAGCTGGGGTTTTTGATTCTGATGTTTCTCAAGAAATCCTTCAACAATTGTCCAACATCTCGACGCAGGTTACATTGGTTAGTGCTCGTATGGATCGTTTCGAGAAAGGGGTGGCTAGTGAGAAAAAGGATGTGGCCCAAGTGGAAACTACGGAAGAGGTAAACTACATGGGACAAGGAGGTCAATACCCCAAGTATTTTCCCGGTCACATGATGCCCCCGGATTCCGGTATAGTGATCAAAGCGGTGGCGAATATCCAAAGGCAATAAATCGGGATCTTATGTGCCACCACATGCAAGAAACTCATGGGAGCATGCTATTGAGCGTTTGAGTACAACGGTTGAGGATAACTTTGGGAAGCTTACGAAGACGATGGATGAGATGGCTAAGTCTTTCAATCAATATCGATCAAGCACCGATACTACTCTTGCAAGCCATGAAGCACAAATGAAAGCGTTGTCTTCTCAAGTTGGGCAGATTGCGGAGCAATTGACTAGTAGACCTCCAGGAGGGTTGCCTAGCAACACCGAAAGGAACCCTCGGGACGTAAATGCCATAACTACTAGAAGTGGAAAAGTTGTTGGGCTAGAGGATGCTAAAAAATCGAAGGAAAAAGCTCCGTGAAGTTGCGATTGAGGACCAGATTACACAGATAAGCAAGCGAACTGACGGCGGTTTCGAGCGATCTAACCAGACGCCGAACCGAGCATAGCTCTCGGTTCAATGAGCCAGATGTCCCGAAACATCGAACACGCCTCAGTGCTTGCCGAGGCCTTAGGTAAGTCTTCCGATCCAAATTGCTACAGATTTGAATTCTCTTCCGTATCCATCTAAACGTAGTCCTAATGTGCAAAATAAGCAATTTAAAAAGTTTATTGACATGTTTCGAAAGTTGCAAGTTAATATTCCTTTGGTTGAAGCGATTGCACATATGCCTAATTACGGAAAGTTCTTAAAAGATATTGTGTCAAATAAGCGCTGTTTATTGGATTTTGAGACTATTTGTTTGAATGAGGAGTGTTCGGCTATCTTGCGGCTACAAGTTACAACCGGCTAAAGGATCCGGGAAGTTTCGATCCCGTGCATCATAGGTGACGTGTGTTTTAAGAAAGTCCTATGCGACCTCGGTGCTAGTATTAATCTCATGCCTTATTCGATATTCCGTAGATTAGGATAGGGGAACTTAAGGAAACTTCGATCACTATTCACCTAGCCGATCGCTTACGTGAAGAGACCAATAGGGGTAGTTGAAGATGTCCTCGTTAAGGTAGATAAGTTTGTTTTCCTTGTTGACTTCGTGATTTTGGATATGGAGGAGGACTATGATGTGCCTTTAATCCTAGGTAGGCCATTCCTTGCCACGGGTAGGACCTTATAGATGTGCAAAAAGGAGAGCTAATTCTTAGGGTTAATGATGAGAGAGTGACATTTAATGTGTTTAAGGCCATGAAGTACCCTAGCGAGCCCGTAGAGACATGTTGTATGATGAGTGCATTTCAGAGTTTGCGGCTTTATAAAGGACGTACCAAGAGGATTCACAACAAAAATATCTTACACCGTAAGTTTGAAGTCAATGACAAGGTACTTCTTTATGATTCGCGATGGAGGTTATTTCCGGGTAAGTTGAGGTCGAGATGGAGTGGCCCGTACGTCGTAGTTAAGGTAGATCCTTCGGGAACCGTGGGAGTGAAACGTCAAGGTAATGATAAGACCTTGGTTGTCAATGACTGTCGGTTGAAGCATTATACGGGTGTTGACTCTGACAGATCGGGGGAGATCCTATACTTTGACGACCCTGTTTAGACACGAGTGGTTATACGGTCGAGCTGACGACCTTAAACTCAGAACTACTTCTTAGATCCTTTTTTTTTCTCGTAGTTAGATCGAGTCATCGTGTCTAGGAACTGTTAGATTGAGTCACGATTATTTTATTGTGTGGAGGTTTTTTATCGCCGTGTTCCAAAAGCTTTTGAGCAATGGATGTGCGAGTTTTTTTTACTCTATACGATAGTTTAATCGTTGTGGTGTCATTCTGATTTTCTTTTCTTTTCTTTTATTTGGAGTCTATATTTATTTTTTATTTATCTATCGAGTCGGGTTTTTCTGTCAAATTTTAGGGTGAATCACAATGGAATTAGTATTGGCTTAATCTTGTTCAGTGCACTTTAATTTTTCTTTCGATATTTTATTGTGTCGCCTTACTGCCGGTATTATGACATTGTTTTTCTAGTATGGGTGTTCTGTCCCGTGTTGCACTAATCGTTTCTTGGAGTGTGTTAGACTTGGTTTTTGGCAGTTCTTGGCTCATTTTGGAATTTCGATGGATCTCTTGGTTTAGTATTATTGTTTCACGCTCGGATTTGCTTCGCGTTCGAGGATTTGCTCCACCGGATTTACCAAAGCTAAGTGTCTTGGATTTCATTCTATTTTTCTTTCACATTGAGGACATTGTGTGTTCTTAAGTGGGGGGGTAGGGTACACTTTCTTGGGTAAAGTAGTTATAATTTTACCACTTGATTTTTGTGAATTCCGGTGCATGCATTATGTTGAAAGTGGAACCTCGACACCTATTACACCCGAGTTAGTACAAACAAAATGAAAGATCGTTGTATCATGTGTTTTCATTCGTGAAGTAGCACTTTATTAAGCGTTTTTCATGTCATGAAATCGATTATGAACAAAATTGAAGCACGTATGACTTTGACTGCAGTTGTTTCATGATTAGATGAAGGATTATGCGAGTTTAGTGTCAACATACGTGTCGATCTTTGACTCGTTTTATTCTCTTTTTACTCGGTGAAAGGAAATCAACGCATGGTTTGGCGTTGGTTAAGGGGAAAAAATAATAAGGATTCGCAGCAAAAAAAAAAAAAAAAAAAAAAAAGGAAAAAAAAAGAAAAAAGGTTGTGTGACATTTTGATGAGAGGGCTTGCTAGGCACCCACCATTGCATGATCCTCACGTCGACAGTGCATGAACCTTAAAAAAAAATCAAAAACAAAAAAAACAAAAAAAAAACAAAAAAAAATAAAGAAATTGGGCAATGCGCTCGGTTTCCGAATCCTTCCAACCAACAACGAATAGTGCTCATTTCCTGTAACCTTGAGTTTCCGAGAAGAAGACCGAGTGTTTGGGAGATAAGTTGAGACATGAGGCTTGTATAATAAGAATCTTTTTATGAATCACAACGACATGACGAGTTATGCACACACACACATCGGTTTCTTGATATAGGGATGCTTAATGACTTGCTTATAGATTGAAGTTGATTCACATCTTATGTTTGTATCTCGATTTAAGTAGGTACTATTCGGCGTGTAATATTTTTCGAGAAGTACTTTTCAATGTGATGTTTGCTCGGGACGATCAAAGATTAAGTGGGGGGTAGTTGATGCGAATCAACTTTATGACATTTTCTATATCAATTTACCCCCGAAATTGGACTTAAACATGATTAATTCATGATAAACTATACGTAAAAGTGCTTAATTTGATTGGAAGTTGCGTATGAGCTTTTATCGTGACTATTTCGTATTTTTATCTTATTTCTATACCGAATTGTATTACTACACGTTTTATGATTCTTTGTAGGAATAACTGGTGGACTAATTTGAGACGAAGTGGATTTGGGTCAAGACATGTTGAAAGACCAAGATCGAACCGGAGGAGAACCAAGTCGAGTGTTGGACAAGCCTAGGACATGCCCAAGACATGCCCAGGACAAGCCCAGGACATGCCCAGGACAAGCCCGGGACATGCCCAAGACAAGGCCAGACATGCCCAAGAATCACCCAGGATGCCCTGGACATGTCCATGATCGCCTTGGACAAGCCAGTGGAAAGCCTAGGACGCCGAACCGAGAATAATGCTCGGTAAAGCGACCCAGTGCCCAAGGAATGCTCGGGATCACTCGGGACACGTTCTAGACAAGCCCACAGGACAACCAAAGACGCCCGAACCGAGAAACATCTATGGTACAAAGAGACCCATGTGTCCAGGATATGTCCCCAGCATAAGCCCAAGACGTGTCTCGGACATGTCCAGATCGAGCCGACGAACCGAGGACACCGTCGGTTAAGCGAGCCGACTTAACCCTAAAACTTACAGATTTACCTTTTTAGCCCTAGGTCGGTTTATTTACTATAAATAAGATGTAATACATCGAATACACACGATTTTGAGAGCGCATAATTTACTTAAAGTATTATCAATATAAGTTCTTGTTTTCTTCATTATTTGAGAGTAGTTTAGCTTTTGCATGTTCGTTCAATTGGTGATTCATTGCGGAGGAAATAGCTAGAAGATTGATCTCGTGTTTCTAGGTAATCATGTCGATTCTTTCTTCTATGTTTTACGAATTCGTGATGATTATCGTTGTTACAAGCATGTTAGGTTAAATTATTTGTAGATCGAATTGAACGATGTTAATTTGCACCTAATCGTGATTTATATTGATTCATACATGAGAAACGCCCGGTCTCGGGGAAAAGACTTTGTTTTGGAAGAGTACCCAACGGTCTATATTGGAGAAAAGCCTTAACGATTTAGTTTCCCCGATACGAATTGTTTTGATTATTTCTATTGTTTCGTTTTAACTTACATGTTTAGAACTTGATCAACTCTTTGCATGTTTTCGTAAATTATTCTTGAAGGAACTAAGGTTGAAAAGAGTAATTGGACAAGAAACAATTAGATCGTTATTAGTTAACTAGCCCGTGCACGGTAGTTACGTAGCGAGGTTTATGATAATTATTATCGGTATTTTCTAGTTCTTAATTCGTGTTTAGTTAATATTGTTCTAGCCCGCGCACGGTAGACGTTTAGCTATTCATAGGGTTCTAGAGTCCGCGCACGATCTATGAACCACTTTAGGAAAATACACCAATAATTGATTCGATTCTAGGAACTTTAATGACAAAAGTGTATGAATCAATATAGGAAACGATTAGGGAATAATTAACTAGTTCGGTTCGATCTACTTTCTTAAAAGTGGTTAAAACTCGTCTTGATTTGATAAACCATTCTTTTTACCTAATTTTCCGCGTTTATTTTGGTCAAAGACCACAAACCACCCGTAATCTTGAATTTGATAACTAAGTTTGCATAATTATCGAACAAGTCCCTGTGGGATCGACCTTGCTCACGAATTGAGCTATACTACAGTTGACCTAGTCCGCTTGCTAGTGTAGTTGTGATTTTCGCGAACACACATGTGCATAGGCTATGCATCCAAAAACTCGCAAATGAGAAACACTCGGCTTGTGGCCACTCCATGCTTCTTGAGGTGTTACGCCATTGACACTTCTTGTATAACATCGATTTAGTAAATAAACGGCACAAGAAACAGCTTCGGCCCAATATTCTTTTGGCATATTCTTGCATTTCAACATACTCCTCGCCATGTTCAAGATAGTCCGATTCTTTCTTTCCGATACTCCATTTTGTTGTGGTGAGTATGGAACTGTCATTGGACGCCTGATGCCATTCATCTCACAAAAATCTTTGAATCGGTTTGATGTAAATTCACCGCCTCTATCGGATCGAAGAGATTTAATTTGATAGCCACTTTGTTTCTCCACCATCAACTTGAATTTTTTAAAAATTTCAAACACCTCTGATTTTTCCTTCAAAAAATACACCCAAGTTTTCCGAGAATAATCATCGATAAATGTCACAAAATAATGATTCTTACCAAGCGATGATGGCTTGATAGGTCCGCATACGTCCGAATGAACCAGCTCCAGAGGTTGTTTTGCCCTTGTCAAAGACTCTTTCGGAAAACTCTTCCTTGCTTGTTTGCCAAGAAGACATCCTTCACACAATTGATTTGGATGATTTATGAAAGGCATTCCTTTCACCATATTTCCTTTGCTCATAAATTTCATGCCATCGAAATTCATGTGTCCAAGCCGCAAATGCCATAGCCAAGATGAATTTTTAAAACAAGAATTCAAGCACATAGGAGTATCACTTTGAATGTTCAACAAAAACATTTTATTTTTCGTCATTGGCACTTTGGCAAGCAATCTTCCATTCTCATCTTTCATTGTCAAACTTTTATCTTTCATGTGTATGTCATAATTTTTCTCCAAAAGTTGTCCCAAACTTAAAATGTTAATTTTCATAATTGGAACATAACATACATTTGAAATAAACTGATGGCTTCCATCTTTCATCTTAATTAGAATCGTACCTTTTCCTTTCACTTGAACTTTCGAGGCATCACCAAATGTTATATCACCATTGATGGATTCATCAAGCTCCACAAACAAGTTTCTCTTGCCACAAATGTGACGGCTTGCACCCGAGTCAAGATACCATTGATCACTTTCTTCACCTTCAATAGTTTTGCATGCGAGAAGCATAGTGGGTTCTATCTCTTCATCATTTTTGTTGTTCTCCGAAAAATTGTTTGTTTCCTCCACTTTATTTTTACACTCCCAAGCTAAATGACCAAAACGATGACAATTATAACATTCAACATTTGATTTTTCATACCTTGATTGATTTGGTCTATAACCTCTTCCTCTTGATCCTCTACCTCTTCCACGGCTTCTTTCTTGATTGGAGTTTTGGCTAGATTCATTATTGTTCGAGGTGTCTCCTCGTCCACCTCTTCCAAAACTACGGCCTCGACCATTGAATTGACCACGACCTCTTGCCACGACCTCGGCCTCTTTGAGATGTGCCATAATTTGACTCGTTTTCTTTTAACGATAGCTTTGCTTTTAAAGCTTTTTCTATCGGTGCTTGGATGGTGCCTTCAATCTCTCTTCATGAGCTTGCAACGATCCGTAAAGTTCATCAATGGTCATGGTATCCAAATCTTTGGATTCTTCAATTGCAACGGCGACATAATTAAATTTTGAGTCCAACGATCTCAAAATCTTACCGACAATTCGGTCTTCTCCCATATCATCTCCATATCTTTTCATTTGATTTGTAATGGCCAAAACTCTTGAAATATAATCAAAATTGATTCGGACTCCTTCATTCGTAGAGATTCAAATTCTCCTCTCAATGTTTGGAGACACACCTTCTTAACTTTGTCAGCTCCTTTGAAGGATGATTGAAGAATATCCCAAGCTTGCTTGGAAGTGGTTGCGCTAGCAACCTTCTCGAACATTTTTTCATCCAATCCTTGATGGATGAGTGTGAGAGCTTTTTGATCTTTCTTCCTAGTAGCGGTTTCATCTCCTTCAACACCATTCTCTACTTGATCCCACACATCATAGGATCCAAACAAAGCCTTCATTCTAATGCACCAATTATCATAATTTTCCTTGGTGAGTTGTGGTACCAATTGGGGTGTACCATTTGACATCATTTCTTAAATCGTTATCTTCAAACACAAGCACAACCTAGCTCCGATACCACTTTGTTGGAAAAATATGGAGAGTTACTACTTTATAACTCACACACAAGAATAGAAGTGGAGAAAATCTTTTAATGTTTGTATTCACTTTATTCCACTTTGATCCACTTTATATAAAATACTTATAATGTTTGCCTATTTATAGTTACCCAGGCACACAATCTTAAGATGCGTTCATGCACTATCTTTATCCTTTTTATGACTACATTAATACTTGTCCATCTTATACATTAATACAACTTTATCTAATGAATTATCTGAATTCTTTACTACTCGAGAGTTATATTTTTCTTCAACGTATTTTCTGGATATTTCAAATTAATATTTCAACACGGTCTTTGGTTGAGTCATATGTGATTTAACTAATGTTACATAACCTTTTCCATGTTAGTTGGAAATTTGAAACTTACGTCTTATGCTAATTACTAAGTCCTGAAATGTAGTAGTAGAATCTACTTTAATCCATGTGTGTGAGTTTTTTCCTTTTGTGCGTCATGTAATTTTTCATTCACTGCGTTGTGATACTTTTCCAGATTAAAACCATCATGCTATCCTATTGCCCGAAGGACTTGTAGAATGTATTCCTGTGGTTTATGCTCTATCACAGGTATATATGATGTATTTTTACAGTACTCTTGCTTGGTATTGTTAAATTTAACCAATGCCCATGAAGAGTTAGTTGTATTTTTGAGCTGTACTGGTACAAAGTTCTTTACACGAGCTCATGGCACTGTTTGACGATTCATTTCTTCTTTTACAGACCTGTGGGTATTTCAAAAGCTTATTATTTGTTGTTTTTGGGGTGATTTGTGGGATGAAATGCTCTTTTTTTAATCTCCATTGGTATGACAAATATGTAATTGCTTCTATGTAGGATTTTGGACGTGGTTCAACACCTACCATGATAAGTAACATAGAAAGGAATACGGAGGTTGAATTACTACGCCAGAGTGTTTGTTTTATTAGAATCCTTTGCGAGGGACAATACTTATTGGTACATCTTGTGAATAGTTGGTTCACCATTATTTTAGGAGCAGCAGCGTAGACAAGGTCTCACTCATGTTCTGATAGCATATGATTCCGTGGTTTTTTTTTATCGTTCTCTCATTGTTTTCTGAATGGTTGAGCAGCATGAAATGGGTTGAACTGAAGATGGGGCAACTCGGTGTACTTTATCATCCACACGACAAAATTACAACCCTGCTGGATAGCGGAGCAATGATTAGTGTTCTATCAGATTTTCGACTACAAGTCACTCCGCTTGATTTGGGCTCACTTTTCTGAGGTACACTATAATCTTGTGGCTGTATCTAGTTTCTTATGTAGCAGCAAATATTTCAATGGGTGTTCCTTCTTTCATTCAAAAAAAGCACCTGCATATAATTTGAAAACTGATTCCTGTTTCCTTGAGAGATGCTGCAATTCTTTTTGCAGTTTTACAATTCAAAGAACACAATTTGAGAAGAAATTTCGTGATGATTCCTCAAAATGGGTTTATGTGTGATTCATATGCACACAGTGATACAGAGATGTAGCTTTTAGGATTGTTTTCCCCATAAACTTGAAGTGTTAGGATATTGGTGCATGCTTTACAGGATTGTGATTTGTAGCTGTATGTTTGAATAATGTAGGGTAGTATTATTGACGTTGACATTTTTCTTCTTTTTTTTTTTTTTTTTTTTTTTTTTTTTTTTTTTTTTTCAGATACGAAGGAGGGTGGGGGATTCAACCCTGCCTCCACCACCGAGCCTGTCTTTACCACTAGGGTAATGGGCCTTGCCCGACTTCTAATGTGTCTGTTTATTATTATTATTATTAGTATTATTTTTTTTCTTTCTATTTTCCTATTATTCGAATATTTATTATTTTTTAATAATAATAATAATAATAATAATATTATTATTATTATTATTATTATTATTATTATATGACTTCTAGTGACAAAGCCTTTGTCAATATTAACCTTTAATGTAAAAATGTGTTCATACCCTTTGGTGACAACAGCAATGAATTAGTGATAAAATATTCATTATTTTGTGATAAAACTTTTGTCGCATGAAAAACCTTCTGGTGAGAAATCTGGATGTTTGTCATGAGAAGCTTTGGTGACAAAAATATGAGATTCGTCGCGACTGAACCTCGTCAGTGACTAATACTCTGATTGTCACAATAGAGACCTTTACCGACACTGCATAGACAACAAATGCCGTGACAAAAAAATTCGTCACGAAAATTTTTACTGACGAAAATCAGCACTTTCCGCGACGGATATTTTTGTCACGAAAAGGTCTGTTTTTTGTAGTGAATTTTACCGTAGATGGAAGTTGAACTTGCATTCAATTCCTGAACAGAAGCTAAGATTATAATAACCATTTTAAACTCACAAAGACGTTATTTGAAGTAAGAAGGCAATTCCGACAAATTTACCACAGACAGTATTTCAAACATCAAGATATTACATTATTCCAACATAAAACTCAACACATCGCATTCGTATAAAAGGGAGTTTTTGGACTAAATTACTCGTTGGGGCACAACGATGCATGTTCAAGATGGAGGTTTCATCGAAACATATGGTTTTTCCAGGATGTCTCATAAAGAATATGTAACCAAAATCAGGAATAAGACCGTTAAATTTGATAGAATTGGGGTTTTAAATTTAATTGAACGAATCAATATTATTCGAAGATTAGGAGTGATTAATGGGATCTTATGTTTGGTTAACCTTATTCAAACCTAAGTCAAAAATCCGAATATTATTTTCTGTTTAATTTTTGTAGTATAAAAAATGACCATCATCATTATTTTGGTAATGACCACAATTCTAAGTGTCGGTTTTGGTGACTTGATCTCTAAACTGATGAATAAACTCGTGGAACTAATCTAAGAAACTAAGTCTGAAATATGGTCAGTTCAGTTAAGTATATTCAGTTCTGTGAAAGTCAGTTTGATAAAGTGCAACTGAGTTTCTTCTGAAGTAAGCAGTCAGTTTTTTGGTCTGCTGAGTATAGCTGAGTTCTACATCTGGGCAGTTGATTACAAGTCTATAAAGTCAGTTTTGAGCTGAGTTTCATCTGGTGGATAACAGCTGGAGCTGGGGTCCACACCTGGGGCATTTATGACAATTCCGACAAAGATCTTTGGCGGTTAGGGTTTGGGATTTGTGCCTATAAATACCAATGTTGTAATCAATGCAATGTGTGTCTTCAAGAGTGTTAATTTTACAATTGTGTGAAATACCTTGGAACTTTGTGAATGATAAAATATCTTCTTTTCTGTCCTTGGAGTAGTCGGCATAACGTCGGAAACCACGTTAAATCACTGTGTTCTCTTTATTTCTGTGTTTTATCAATTACCGTCATTCTTTACGTTTGCATTGCTTATGTTCTATCTTTCTTAAACTGCAAGCTTCTCATATGTGTTTTCAAGAAACTGGTATCGGAGCGTCAGGTTCAAGATTCAGAGGAGTTGCAGGTTGAACAGAGTTGATCTTCACCAAGACCGGTGACCGGTGCAAGGATTTTGTGATAAAATATTTGTTCTTTAATTAGAAGGATGTCAGCAATGAATATAAAGATTGATAAATTTACTAGGAGGAACAGTTTCAGTATATGGCAAATCAAGATGCAGGCCTTGTTAAAGCAACAAGGATTGTGGACTCCTTTATATGATAAAGGGGAAGCTAGTTCAGCAGATTATGCTAGTCTGGAGGAGAAAGCACATTCAACCATCATGTTGTTCTTGTTTGATGATCTTATCACAGAAGTTGCTGAGGAAGACACCGCTGCCAAGTTATGGTTAAAGCTTGAAAGCCTGCATATGACTAAGTCATTGACCAACAAGTTGCTGTTGAAGCAGAGGCTATTCAGCCCGAGGATGCATGAGGGGACTCAGTTGAGAGATCATTTTGACCAGTTGAACACAATATTACTTGATCTCAGGAATATTGATGTTAAGATTGAGGATGAAAATGCTGCTTTGATTTTGCTGGTTTCATTACCAGCTTCCTATGAGAACTTTGTGTAGTCCTTCATAGTTGGGAATGATACAGTTGCTTTAGAGAATGTAAGGTCAGCTTTACATACCAGGGAGCTGAGACATAAGGCAGATGGGGCAGACAATCAGGGTGTTGGACTAGTAGTCAGTAGTAGCAGTGGAAAAGAGCATGGTCAGTCTAGGAAGAAAAATTCCAAGAAGACAAGATCCAAGGGCCCTAAATCCACAGATGTTTGCAATTACTGTAAGGAACATGGACATTGGAATTCCAATTGTCCAAAGAGAAAGAAATAGCAGGAGCACAGATCTGGCATAGCTGCTGTAGTAGCTGAGCATGATCCATATAAGTACATGGTTGTAGTGGCAGCATAGTCAACACATCAAACTGATGTGTGGATTCTGGACTCTGGTGCATCCTTTCATATTTGCCCTCACAGAGAGTGGTTCTCAAGTTATCAGCAGAGAGATGGTGGTCATATATCTATGGCAAACAACAAGGTCTGCAAGGTAGTTGGGATTGGCTCAGTTCATTTGAGGACAGAGGATGAAAGATTCTGTAAACTGAGTGAAGTTTGACATGTTCCACAGATGACAAAAAACTTGGTATCTCTCAATTCTTTGGACAGTAGGGGATTCAGTTTTAAGAGGGAAAGTGGAAAACTGAGTGTCTATAAAAACTCAATTGAAGTTCTCAAGGGAGTCAAGAAAGGGACTTTGTATATATTACAAGGGTTAGTTGTTGCTCGTTCTGCTGCTGTGGTGATGACGGAAAAATTCATTGTTATTTTTATAACTTTTCACCCCGTTTCTGATATCATTTTGAGCACTTTTGTATCATTTCGAGTCATTAATTCCTAGATTTCATAAAATTGTATAAGTCGTGACTATTTTATAAAATATCGTGTTTTTATGTGTTTTTATTAGTTTTTGTACCGGTTTAGTAACCGGAGTGTCGTGTCGGATTTACGATTGGTATTTTGGTGTTTCATTGCAGAATCTTAAGATGAACCAATACCCCGAGTAACGACACGTTTTGAGCTCTAAAAGAGGTGTTTTTAGGGATAAAAGAGTGTGCCACTAACTTAAGTGGTCAAGTGGCTCAGTGGTTAGTGGTACCACTAACGATTTATATCTTCGACGAACAAATGGCCCTCCAAAACGGTATTTTCTGAAGAAGTGGCCTTAATGAAAGTTGTAGATCTTCAAATAATCTTTCCAACGCATTTTGAATCACGTCAATCAGACTTGTACAACTCAAATGATGGTCAAGTGGCTAATCGATTCGTATTAGTGAAAATCCCGAAAACGACACGTAATGGGAATGGCCCATCAAAAAGGCGTTTTCTGAAGAAGTGTCCTTCATGAAAGTTGTAGATTTTTCCAAGAGCTTTCTAATGACGTTTAAATCATGATTTTTGGAGGTCTACAACTCAAGATATGAATTTTAGAAGTTTAATATATAATTATATATATATTATAACCGTTCACATGCTGCAAGTGAGTGTAATCATTGCAATGATTACATAGGATCGGTCCGGCCACCCTCAGGACCGGTCCGGGAAGGATCATTTTCTATATATAGAAGCTCAAGAGACAGCAGAGCGGAGGCACCATATATATATACTCTGTGTATATATATATATATCTAACTCCCTCGTTTCTTTCTTTTAGTTTTAGTAACGGCATTATGCCGGGAATAATTTAGTAGTAGTAGTATCGTTGTAATGCTCGGTAAATTATCGGAAGTTCGGTGTTGCTAAAGTCGTTGTAATTTCACGTTTTGTAAGTCTATATATATATATATATATATATATATATATATCTTATATCTTGTATTTTTATCGTTGTTCTTTATCTTTTTCTTTCATTTTTGTTGCTTTCATATATCTATTATATGTATATATATATATATATATATATATATATATATATAGTATATATATATATATATATATATATATATATATATATACTTACTACTTTTACTTACATATTTACTTTTACATACTTATATGTATATATATATATATATATATATATATATATATATATATATATATATATATATATATATATATTTTTACTACGCATTTACTTAATTATTTTATTTACACACTTATATATATATATATATTTACTTTACGCATTTACTTACGTATTTACTTTTACACTTATATATATATATATATAGGGAATGAGGAGAAGGACAAAAATATTTCATCAATTGAGTAGAAGGACAGTTTTTTTGAAACTTTTGCATATAGGACAAAACTATTTATTCATTTGTCGAAATTCACTTGTGTTCGAAATTCACTATTTAAATTCATTTGCCGAAATTCATCATCGAAATTCACTAATTTTCAAAATTCATTGTCGAAATTCACTAATTTTCGATTCATTCATTATCAAAATTCACTTGTCAAAATTCACCGATTTCGGGATTCACCGGGAGATTCACCGATTTTCGGGATTCACTGTTTGTCCTTCTCGCTATAAAAATTATGCAATTGTCCTTCTCCTATAAAAAATATGTAAATTGTCTCATTACTTAAAATATTCCAGTATTTTGTCCTTATCCCTAATTTTCCAATATATATATATATATATATATATATATATATATATATATATATATATATATATATATATATATATATAGTATATTTACTTTTAGGGGAATGAGGAGAAGATGTAAATATTTCATCAATTGAGTAGAATGACGCTTTTGAAACTTTTGCATAAAGGACAAAACTATTTATTCATTTATCGAAATTCACTTGTGTTCAAATTTCATTGCTTTTAAATTCACCGACTAAATTCAATTGTCGAAATACACTAATTTTCAAAATTCATCGTCGAAATTCACTGATTTTCGGGATTCACTGTCGAAATTCACTGTCGAAATTCACTGATTTCGGGATTCACTGGGGAGATTCACTAATTTTCGGGATTCACTGTTTGTCCTTCTCGCTATAAAAATTATGCAGTTGTCCTTCTCCCTAAAAAAAATATGTAGTTGTCCTGTTATTTAAAAATATTTCAGATTGTGTCCTTATCCCTAATTTTCCATTACTTTTATGCACTTATATATATTATTAGCTAAATAACTATATATCTATATATATAAATATATATATGTACTTATAAAAAAATGAATTCGCTTTTACTTTCCGTCGTTAATATAATTTCCGTTAATCATTCCGTTATTATCGCCAAAATGAATAGCTAAACGTACGTATAGTCGAATTATGTAAAAACGAGTGAAACGCCCTAAGGGGGATTAAACGGGAGTTGTGTAGTGCGTAATTTGATATTATAATGATTAATCCACGTCCTAAAACTTAATATAAACGTCTTTGAATTAAACTGATCATTTAGTTCACTGTCACACACATCGAACCTATAAATGTATTTTGCGGTGAGATGTGGGAAAAGGGGTTTTGGGATCGTTGCGTAGATTCGGCCTAGTTGTTAGGACCGTTTCCAATACAGAGGTTTGTCATCGTTGTTCGAGCGACTCTAAGAGCGTAATCATGTTGTGTTAATCGGTTTTCTAAAGGGAAAATTAATTAACTTCACATAGGGTGTTGAGTGAGAGTTGTTCAGACCTTAACACCAGAATTAGGAGTTGGCACCCGTGGATGTCGTTAAATTACTGTGGAAAGGTAGGTTGGTCAAAACACGCTTCCTGTCAAGTCTTCCCTTAGGGGTAAAAATAACTCGTTGGATCATTATTCGGCTATACCTTTTAATAACTAGAACTACAACCGTCGCTAATTTTTACTTTCGCTAAAGTGTAATATCTCTCCACCGCAATCTTGACCTAAACCAAGTTCTACGTCGACTTTGGTACTTAAACGTTGTTCCCTGTGGATTCGACCTTGTTATCACTATACTACTGTTGACTCGATACTATGTCGGTTAAAGTTAGCAGTTAGTTATTTTGCTATCAAGAATTTTTGGCGCCGTTGCCGGGGAGCTAACGTTTGATATCTTGTAAGTTGACCGAAAGCCTGGGCTTAGGTCGTTTTTATTTTATTTTCGTGTTGTTTCTTGTTTGTCAGTGAATGACTCGAAGCTCTAAAGAACCTCTCATCGAACCCATCCAAGAAATCGAAGCTTACGCACGTCATAGAAACAGTCAGCGCCGAGGAGAAATCCTAGTCGCTAGTCCGAACCCTTTGTTTGAAGAAAGAGAGACATTAGAAAGATCACTTTCTAATTCCTCTACAGAAATGGACGATATCATAACTAGACGAAACGGTAAAGATCCCATTGATGAACAGACTCTACAGGGGCAAACCTCAACCACTACTGGTGGTAATGCAACAGTACCTTTGCAAACTCCACCGAGGACCCCTCGTCATGAATCATTGAGAGAAGAGAACACAGGGCTACGTCAGTTGGGATCTGCACAGTTTAATCAGAGGCCAGGGATTGGACAGTACAGAGGAGGACAAGATCCTCAGGATACGCAGAACTTCAGACCCGAATTAGACCAAGAGACGGTAAATCGAGTACTGCGGATGCTGGAGAATCAAGGAAATCAACAGGGGTTCCAAAACCCGTATAACCCGTATGATCCACCTCCTCGGCGGCGGTTTATCGACAGCAGATGGCTCGGCAAGCACAGGGGACCGAGGTTTTGTCAAGATTACGCCACTACCCCACGAGGAAGTTATAGGGCACAACCCAATTAGGGTACCCCCAATTAATGCGAATAACATGGATATTAAGCAAAATATTTTGAACATGTTGGGGGAACATGCCTTGTTCCACGGGAAGTCGACCGAGAACCCGAGCGAGCTTTCTCGGATCACTTTCTCGGATCGTGGAACAATGAAATATAAAGGAGTAAGTGATGAGGCGGTAAAACTAATAGTTTTTCCGTTTGCATTAAGAGGAGTCGCTAAGGATTGGTACGACTCATTACCAAATGATTCGTTACATACGTGGGTGACGTAACGAGAGTGTTCTGAAAAATACTTTCCTCCGGCAAAGATTTTAGATCTGAAAGAAGAAATCTCTTCGTTTGATGGTCTCGAGGGAGAGACACTAAAAGAGACTTATGAGAGATTTAGGGGTTGCTTAAGAGATGCCCTCCACACGGATTTTCTACGGTGGAGCAAGTTATTATATTATTCGTGGCCTTAGAGCCGATGGACCAAAACAAGCCGAATCTCGCAAGCGGCGGAGATATTATGAATCTACCACCGAACAAGCAATGAGACAGATAGAAAGTGCGGCGGATGGAGAAGGACAATGGGGATCGAGCGAAAGAAGAAGAAAGCCCCAATGGAAAGTGTATAGTCATTTGAAAGAGGAACTCGATCGAGAATCGCCATGCATGACAAGATGCAAGAAATGGTACTAAAGATGGACCGAATGGAGTCGAAAAGAAAGAAGACACATCGCCCAACTCATGAGGTGGACATTCGCCATAGAATGTGTATCGTTGAAAAATCCACTTATCCACAACAGTTGACACCTACTCCAAGACAACAACGATCTGGAAATCGAATGACCAACAAATGAATGAATGTCTATGCGATGGGACGATGATGGATATGAATCGGCAAGAGTTTGTCCAAAGAACAAAGGAATCAAAACTTTAATAATCGGCAAGGGCCACAAATGGATTATGGTATGAATGATGTTTCACAACAATATGATGTGAATTATGTTGGACAAGGTTGGAATCGAAAGCGAATCGAATTGGAATAGAAACAATAATCGAAATCAAGACTTTAGGCAAAACCAAAGCTCATACAACCGACCTTGGAATCATAATCCCGAATCGAGTTCATACCGTAATCAAAATCGAGGCTACTATCGAATAGTCGAATCCATGAGCCTCGATCCACAAGGACAACAAAGAATCGAAATTCATATTGGAACCAAAATCAAGGTGGAATCGAATCGGGTCAACAAAACAATCGAGAATCGGCAAGTGAGCCACCATCTTTGAGAAGTAATAATTCGCACCTATCAAAGATCCAAACGCTCATCTGCACTGAGAATAATCAAAGCAATCAACAACCAAACAATTACGTGTTCGGAAGATGGCCACCGAGATACTCCCGGAGAAATTAGACAGAATGTTTCGAGTTAAATAAGAATGCTATAGAGCAAAAAGTGGTCACACATTCGCCATTCGAACTTGGAGACCCAAGTAGGACAAATAACCGACACTCTAAAGACAAATCTAAGTGGTGGACTCCCGAGTAACACTGAGAGGAACCCAAAGAATGTGAATGCTATGTTCACACGAAGTGGTAAAGAGGTCGGGCTGAGTGACAAAAAGAAAGAATTATGGGCTGAAGAAGCAGAAACTGAGAAAGCTGAGAAAGAGAAAGCAGTTGACTGTGAAGGAGCTATGTATGGTGAAGTTGAGATCGAAGATTTAGAGACTGGCAATATCAAGCAGAGAATGGAAGCAATGAGGAAAGAATTGGAAGCCACGAAAAAGGCTTTGGCTGAGGCAAATAAGAAAGCATTAGAAGGGGCAGCACCGAAGAAAGACTATGTGGTCTTGGACATCAAAGAAGAAGAAGCCTCACCGCCTAAAGAAAGAGGTAAGAAAAACAGAATTCCTCCTCCTCCCCCTGATTTTGATGTTAATACTTTACCCTATCCTCCTAAGGGAACCAGAAAGGACATCCTGACCCAGGGTCAGGCAAAATTTCTGAATCTTTTAAGGAAGGTAGAGGTGAATATTCCCCTATTAGAGGCAATTTCGAGCATTCCCCCATACTTTAAGTTTCTAAAAGGAATGTTGTCGAGTAAGGAGAAGATGCAACAGATGGTGCATTTGAGTGAGAATGTGTTCTGCAATCTTTGAGAATAAGATACCCCCAAATTACTGAGGATAGAGGTAGCTTTACCATCCCAATTACCATTGCCGAAACTGTGTTCAAAAATGTGCTATGTGATCTAGGTGCTTCTGTGAGCCTGATGCCTAGAGGAGTTTATGAGAAATTGGGATTGGGAGTGTTAGAGCCAACAGGAATGACCTTACAGATGGAAGATAGGTCTGTTAGGAAACCTCTAGGGGTAGCTGAAGATGTGTTGGTGCAGGTAGACAAGTTTGTTTTCCCTGTTGACTTCGTAGTTTTAGATATGTATATGGATTCTAAAACCCCACTTTTGTTAGGTCGGCCTTTCTTGAACACATGAGAGACCTTGATAGACGTTAAGAGGGGAGACATTATACTACGAGTCGGGAAAGAGAGTAGCCATAAATGTGTATAAGGCAATGAAGCATCCTGATGATGAAAAGAGTGATTGTTTTTCTATTGATGCTATATATCCTTGTATTTTGGAGCACACTAACTGCGGGATACCAAGAACCAATGGAAGAATGCCTGATGAAGTCAAGCACCTGCAGAGGATGACGATCCACAAATGAGAGTTCGTATATCATTTGGAGGCAACTCCTTTTGTTGACGCAAGCTGGAATAAGAAGCTAGAGCTCAGTTTGACTGGCAAGCTGCCAAAGCCGTCAATCGAGGAACCACCTACTGATCTGGAGTTGAAGCCACTTCCTAAGCATTTAAAGTATGTGTTTTTAGAACCTGATGAATTACTTCCTCTTATTGTTTCATCTGCACTAACCGCTTTGCGAAGCTAAGTTGATCCACGCTCGAAAAAACACAAAAGGCCTTCGGATGGAAGATGGTTGACATAAAAGGATCGATCTTGATATCTGCAAGCACAAGATCATTCTAGAAGAAGATGCCAAACCGGTCGGCGGTTTGAGAGGCGACTAAACCCACATATGCAAGAGGTGGTAAGAAAAGACGTGGTAAAGATGCTTGAGTTAGGGATAATCTACGCATCTCCGACAAAGAATGGGTGAGCCCTACGCAAGTCGTGCCTAAGAAAGGAGGCATCACAGTTGAGCTTAATGAAAAAGGTGTGCCTATTCCTACTCGTTTAGTTATCGGTCACGAGTTTGTATTGATTTTCGATCTTTGAATGATAAGACTAGGAAAGATCATTTTCCCTACCCTTTATTGATCAAATGCTAGAGCATCTAAGTGGTCATGCATTTTATCGCTTTTGGATGGTTTTAGTGGCTATTATCAAATTCACATCGATATACATGACCAGGATAAAACTACTTTCACATGTCCATATGGCACTTTTGCATTTAGAAGAATGCCGTTTGGGTTGTGTAATGCACCCGCGACATTCCAAATGATGCATGATGGCAATTTTTGTTTGATATGATAGAACATTTCATGGAAGTTCTTATGGATGACTTTAGCGTTTTTGGTGATACTTTTGATGAGTGTTTGTCGAACATTGATAAGGTGCTTGCGTTGTTGTGAAGAGACAAACTTGGTTTTAAATTGGGAAAAGTGTCATTTCATGGTAACTCGAGGAATTGGTTTAGGACATAAGGTATCGGGAAAGGAATAGAGGTCGATAGAGCAAAAATAGAGGTAATTTCTAAGCTTCCTATGCCTACAAATCAAGACTCTACGTTCGTTCTTGGGACATGCAGTTTTTATCGTAGATTCATTCCAGTTTTTCCCACATTGCTAGACCTCTTACTCTTCAATTGATGAAGGAAGCCCCTGTGTTTTGATGCGGCATGCCTAGATGCTTTTCAACCCTTAAGAAACTTCTTACTTCGCTCTATCTTGGTAGCACCTGATTGGTCTAAGGGATTCGAAGTGATGTGTGATGCAAGTGATTATGCCGTAGGAGCCATCCTAGGTCAGAAGATTGACAAGTTGTTTCGCCCTATCTACTATGCGAGTCATACCATGAACTCGGCTCAACAAAAGTATGCCACAACTGAAAAGGAACTTTTAGCTGTTGTTTTTGCTTTCGATAAGTTCCGGTCATACTTGGTTGGATCGAAAGTCATAGTTCACACTGACCATGCTGCGTTGAGATATCTATTTGCCAAGAAGGATGCAAAACCACGCTTGTTGAGGTGGATATTGCTTCTTCAAGAATTTGACGTAGAAATTAAGAATCGAAAGGGGTGTGAGAACGTAGTAGCTGACCACCTCCCTCAGTAGGATGGAACAGGGAGACAATAAACACTCTATTAGGGTTGAAATTGATGATCATTTTCGGGATGAGCAGTTGTTCGTAGTGGATACGATGCTCCCGGTTAAGCGAGGAAATTTCCTGCAGAGAGGAAAGAATGGGAACCCTTGGTATGCACCTTTTGTTAATTATTACGAGTGTGGATTTGTAGATCCTGAGTTTGATGAAAACCAGAAAAAAAAAGTTTTTAGTGAGGTAAACCGATATGTGTGGGAAGATCCCTTAATTTTTAGGCTATGTCTTCGATGGAATCCGAGGAGATGTGTTGATGATGAGTGAGATAGTGAGTATTCTCTCGTTTTGCCATGATAAAGAGGCCGGTGGCCACTTCTCGGGCGAGAGAACAGCGTTAAAGGTGTTACAAAGTGGGTTCTATTGGCCCACTATTTTCAAGGATGCATATGCTTATATTAAGATGTGTGATGCCTGTCAACGCTCAGGAAGGATTTCCAGGAGAAATGAGATGCCCCAGAAACCGATATTAGTGTGTGAAGTATTTGATATATGGGGATTAGACTTCATGGGACCATATCCGTCTTCTTTCGGGAATCAGTACATTCTTGTCGCCTGTGATTACGTTTCAAAGTGGGTTGAGGCAATTGCTTCACCTACTAACGACAAACATGTAGTCATAAAGTTTCTTAAGAAACATATTATATCCCGGTATGGAATACCTCGAGAAATAATCAGTGACAATGGAAGTCACTTTGCTAATAGAGATTTCAATAAGCTTTTAATGAAATGCAGGGGTCACTCATAAGTTAGGCACTCGCTACCATCCTCGACTAGTGGCCAAGTAGAGGTGTCCAATCGGGGAATCAAAAGAATCTTGGAGAAGACAGTGAATTCTAACCTGAAGGATTGGTCAAAGAAGTTAGATGATGTGCTTTGGGCACACCGAACTGCGTTTAAGACACCAATAGGTATGTCACCCTACATGCTCGTTTTTGGCAAGGCTTTCCATCTCCCCGTAGAGTTAGAACATAAGGCCTATTGGGCGATTAAGAATTTAAATATGGATGACGCATTAATTGGTGAAAGAAGGATGGCTCAGTTGAACGAGTTAGATGAGTTTCGCTTTCAAGCTTACGATTGTTCGGCGAAATATAAGTGTTGGACTTATTTCTTAGTTTTGATGATGAGTGCCATACTAGCTGTTATAGTGCAAAGGCAAAAAGATGTCTAGATTAAATGTATAGGTTTATTAGAGTTTGATTCATAAATAGGTTTGATCAAACAAGCCTCAGTAAAAGGCTCTGTGATTGATATCAACAGATGGTCTAGTCGATGGGGTAGATAGGTCAGTAGACTAGTCAGGAACCTGCTGAACACTGAAGACTGAAGGCTGAGGGTTCAAACTCAGTAATTGAAGGCTAAGGGATCAAACTTAGTATTTAAAGTCAAGGATATGGAATCAGACTTTAGGCAAGTCTGTGATGACCTAAACTGATTGCATATACCTTGTATAGAAGGTCTAAGTTCCATTAGTTGGATGATGTTTGGAACTTGGTTATAATTAAAATGATGTAATCTAACTTCACAATAAAAGTTAGATAAAAGTAATCACCGCATTATATCTTACATACGAAAAATATGTTGATCAAATAGATCGATAGGTACTTCAAATGAGACTCATGAACCTGCTGATATATTACCTCGATTAATTCAAGTTTATTGGAAGATTACATGGATAAGGACAGCCAACTACCTCTGACTTATCAAGAAAATCAAAGGCTGAGATTAAAAAGACGTTGGGATGATCCACATTTTTATCCATTGGATACAAGTCAAAGGGGTGGACAGACTGCACTGTCAAAAAGGAATTCTGACAGTATCAGTCCTATGAATAGTGACAGACTGCATGTCAGATGGGACAAAAACAAGGAACGGTCACATTTGAATTTCAAATGCAAGTCACATGCATTCCTACCTATAAATAGAGGACTTTCAACTCAGAAATAGATGATGAATTTTTGGGACAAACTTTAAGTGATATATTGAAATAAAAACACCTGCTTGAACTTCTTGAGTTTAAGGTCAGCGATCTAGTAAATTTCTTCAAGTGTTTTCTGTGTTCAAGCTGCATCAAGCATACACACTTGAAGGCTGCAAGCTGCTGGTTACATCATCCTAATCAAGCTGCTGCAACTGAATCATTTATTTGATTCATTCTTTATTTTATAAAGAACCTCTTGAAGACAAAGTGAAGCATCTGCTTTGGGTGTGAAAGATCGTTGTTTGTGGTGGAGCCGGTGAAGAGGCAATCCTACCCTTCAAGGACCAGTGGAAGACTAAGGAGCAGCAATCCTACCTGTTCCCAGTTTTCAGTTTGTGAAGCCATAGTCATTGGTGAAGGACAAACAACTTAGGAATCTTTGTAAAAGCTGCATCAAAGATCTCTAGTGAATTTCCTCCAACATCACAGAGAGAGAGTGGACGTCGTGATTACATCACCTGGAACCACTATAAAAATCTGCCTACTTACTTTCTTCATTTACTTTCTGCACTTAGTTTATTTCACTCATCAACCTACTAAATCTAGCAACTGAAATCACACACTTGCACTACTGAGTATCTAATACTTAGCATCATATTTGACAACAAGTATTAAGGCTTAATTTTGATTTAATTCCATTTGCACAAATTCAACAAACTCAACTATCGATGAGACTATTGTTTATCGTGAGTCTATCAAGTCTCAAAGAGACTCTGAAGTATCACCAGATCTGGCGAAGTTGCAGAATTTGTTAACTCCAAAGTTTTAAGTGTTAAGTTTATTCACCCCCCTCTAAACTTAACCAAAGCCTTTTCAAGGGACCAACAATTGGTATCGGAGCAGTGCTTCTGTTCTGAAGGAATCTTACTTGTTGTGCTTGTGAAAATTCTTTAAAACTTTCTTTCAAGTTACTGATTTTCAAGACTTGCATCATGGACAATACACAGTATGCTAGAACTATGTTGATGTGTTCTCTTGATAGATTTGATGAGTATAAACGACGAATGCAGGCATATCTTGCTGCTACTCATGATGAGATGATGGATGTAGTGTGATGGACCACTTGGAGATTACAAAGGCGATAATATGGGTGACAGAATCGAGTACATTCCTAAACCAAAAGAGAGAATGGAATGCGAGAAGACGAGAAAAGAGCAAACCTCAACAACATTGCTATTGATATCATTTACGAACCTTGGATAGCAATATATACATGAAGGTTAAAGATTGCAAGACTGCAAAGGAACTTTGGGATAAGATTCACTTGATCTGTGAAGGCACTGATGCAATAAAGAAGAACAAAATCGGTGTGGCGAGAAAGAGATTTCAAAAGTTCAAGATGTTTGCCAAATGAAACCATTGAGCAAATGGAATCAAGATTCAATGCAATCTGGATGAACTTACCTCGCCGAGTGTAAGTTATTCAAAAGAGGAAATAAACACCAAAATCTTGGAAGCTCTACTGCAAAGAGATGTTTGGAAAATGAAGGTGATCGCAATTGAAGAAATGAGAAAGTTGCATGAAGAAGACACCTTCAAATTGTTTTCGATCTAAAGGCTTATGAATTTAGCAAAAGCTTGTGCTCAAATCCGAAAAGGAAGAGCCAAAGACCATCAGCATTGGCTGCTTCACATCATGAAGAAACATCGAGGAGGACAGGATGATATCTTTGGATGAGATGCAAGAACAGTTGCCCTACTGAGCAAGAAAATCGGGATGATGAAAGACGGAAAGGCCCCCGCAAGAAATTTTACAAAAGGCCTCTTGAAAGAAGGAAAGAAGAACCAAGGAAAGATAATGACTATCTCAGGCTTTCATTGCAAGAAACCAGGACACTTCAAACTGGATCGTCCCGAGTTAAAACAAGGCAATGAACTCGATTATCTTTGCTTCAACCGCAAGAAGCCTGGACATTTTAGACTGATCGTCGGACTTCATCAAGACCAAAAGTCAACAAAGAAGACTTGGCAAGAAGGCTATGGTTCTTTGAAGATGAATCAAAGCTATGAAGTTGAATCAAAAAAGGAAATGAATCGATGACACCGCATCAGTTCTTTGATATGGAGGATTATGCTTTGATGGCTAATATGGATGAAATCGAGGAGGTATACAACACCGTGTCTATCAACACTCCTCTGAAGTGATTGTGAATCAACTTGTGGTTCAAATCCTAGAAATTCGACAACAATGAGACTTTGGATGCCATCCTTAATCAACCGAGGATAATACAATCGCTATGAGGTTGTGAAGGTGAAAAGAAACTCTTGAGTTAGAAGTTGGAAGATTGAAAGTGAATTAAGGGTTCTCAAGGTAAGGAAAAAGATGTTGGATGAGAACCAAAATAAGTCCATTTGAACATCCAAAGCACCCTCTCGAATCTATTTGAACCATCTTGTTCTAATCATCGCATACAAATCGAAAGCCTTATGGAGATAGAACAGGGCTTGGATTTGGAACTCAAGAATCTAGCAAGAGTGGATCCAGTAAGGTTACTGAACCTAGTACCAGAATTGGTCCTAAGTTTGTATCTGCACTAGATCCAACTCCCAGTAAGGTTGCTGAAGCAGTAAAACCCAATGAGAATGCTTCAAGGAAGCAAAATCAGAAGTCTAAGAAGTCAACGACTCTAGTAAAAGAATAAATCCAAAAATAGATCATTGTGCCTTCTAAGCTCTCTGATAGCGGACTACTACCAAGTCTGGCTTGGACCACGTAAGGTAAGTAAATGAAAATATTCCAAGGATAAGAATCTCAACCCAAAAATGTTAATCATTCAAGGGATACTTATCTCGGGGGAAAGGTAGACTATTTCCCACTCGATGATGATTGGAATATTCCTGCATCTAATGCTAGAAACAAGTAAGTATAACCATGTTTGCTAGGGTAAAACCTATGCAATGGAATCAACAAAGGGGCTCAAAGAGAGACCTATACAAGGCCTCAAAGAGACCCTCAAGAACTCTCATATTATGGGGCTGGTCCTAACAAACAGCACACATATGGTTATGCAAATGTTTCTAACAACAAGAATCACTTCAAACAGCATTATAAACCAAAAGGCCAGAAAACATATGTGATTCCTACACAACCTACTGTTAGAACTTATGGATGTGTGGAATACATGTATGAACCAAAGTATGAACCAAAGTATGAACATTTAGGAGAAGACCTTATGGAGACATGCCAAGGGTCATGCTTACCACTGACCATTATGGACCCAAACAGGTTTGGGTACCTAAAATGCATTAACTTTGTTTTGTAGAGTGTCTGGTACTTTGACAGTGGATGTTCCAGACACATGACAAAGAATAAGCACTGTCTATCAAACTATGTGGCAAAAGATGGTCCAAGGGTGAATTTTGGCAACAAAAATACACCTGGATATACAAGAGGATATGGCACACTTGTGAGAAATGGACTTACAATCAAGGATGTTGCATATGTTGAGGAATTGAATACAACTTGTTTGAGCAACTTGGACAATTCTGTGACAAGGGTTACAAGGTCACTTTTGACAAAGACAACTGCATTGTCATTAGTGAAAGAGGTGATCAAGTTGTACTTGCTGGTAGAAGACAACAGAATATGTATGTTGTGGATTGGTCTACTGCAGTTCCAGAAACCTGCCTGATAGTGCATACCAAGTCTGAACTTAATTGGCTATGGCACAAAAAGTTGAATCACTTGAACTTTGATGATATTAATCAATTGGTGAAGAAGAAACTAGTGGTTGGTTTACCTGAGATCACATTCAAGAAGGATGCTATATGTGATGCTTGTCAGCAAGGTAAACAGATAAAGTCAAGCTTCAAATCAAAGACCAAACAATCAACAAATAGAGTGTTGGAGCTAATGCATATGGATCTTTTTGGACCAATAACTCCAACAAGTGTAAAAGGAAAGAAGTACACCTTAGTGGTTGTGGATGATTACTCTAGGTACACTTGGGTAATATTTATGAATAAGAAAAGTGAGACACTTCAAAGCATGCCAAATCTTTTAAAGAGATTACAAAATGAGAAAAGTTTAACAGTTATAAAGATAAGATCAGATCAGGGTACTGAATTTCTCAATAAAGTTATAAGAGAATATTGTGAACAGAATGGTGTACTACATCAACTTGCTGCTGTTGGTACACCACAGCAAAATGGGGTTGCTGAAAGAAGAAACAGAACTTTAAAGGAAGCAGGAAGAACAATGATTTGTGAAGCATTGCTACCTGAAAGGTATTGAATGAAGCGATAAACACACGAGATGCTATACACAAAAAGCAAACATCAATAAACAAGAAGCTGTTGAAGACACCTTATGAGATTTGGAATGGAAGGATACCTAACATATCCTATTTTCATCCATTTGGAAGCAAATGTTTTATTCTAAATCATAAAGTTCATTTGAAAACATTCCAACCAAAATCAGATGAAGGAATTTTCTTAGGATATTCTTCGGTCAGCAGAGCATTCAGGGTACTGAACAAGAGGTCACTGAAACATGAAGAAACAATCCATGTTGTGTTTGATGAACCTAAGTTTACTGGTATGGAAGATGAAGATTGTGAACCTGCTGAGAATCAACAAGTCACTGATCCAGATTGTGTTGAAGTTTTGGAAAGATTCAATGACTTGAAAGTTTCGATCACGCCTCTTTGACACCTGTGCGATAATATTACTGATGCAACAACTGAAGTAGTTCAAGGATCTGCTGACCCCCTTGTAGAAGAAGCTACAGCAGACCCTACTGAAGATGATGTTACTGAAAATCAAAATAACCAAAATCCACAATGGTTAAGGAATCACCCTGCTGAACAAGTTATTGGCAATGTACAGCAAGGTGTGAGGACTAGAAGACAACTGAAAGCCATGTTTACTTGTTTTCTATCTCAAATGGAACCTAAAGTTGTTGAAGAAGCTATTTCAGACCTAGACTGGATAATAGCTATGCAAGAAGAATTAAATGAATTTGAAAGAAATCAAGTGTGGACACTAGTTGAAAGGCCAAGTCATGCAAATATCATTGGTACTAAGTGGGTATACAGAAATAAACATGATGAATCTGGTACCATTGTGAGGAACAAGGCCAGACTAGTTGCAAAAGGCTATTCTCAAGCAGAAGGAATAGATTTTGATGAAACTTATGCACCTGTTGCAAGACTGGAAGCTATCAGATTATTCTTAGCACATGCTGCTTATAAGAACTTCAAAGTATATCAAATGGATGTCAAGAGTGCATTTTTGAATGGCATTCTAGAGGAGGAAGTTTATGTTCAGCAACCTCCTGGATTTGAAGTTAAAGATCAAGAAAATAAAGTGTATAGACTCAACAAAGCACTTTATGGATTGAAGCAAGCACCAAGAGCATGGTATGAGACTCTATCTCAATTCTTGGTGGACAATGGTTTTACAAAAGGCACCATTGACAAGACTCTTTTCAGAATCAGTGAAGGGGACAGCACCCTACTAGTACAAATTTATGTTGATGACATAATTTTTGGTTCTGAAAATGACTTACTTTGTGAAAAGTTTGCGAATTTAATGAAAAGTAAATTCCAAATGAGCATGATGGGAGAAATGAATTACTTTTTGGGATTGCAAGTTAAACAAATGAAAGATGGAATCTTCATTCATCAAACCAAGTATACCAAGGAGTTACTGAAGAAGTTTGGTATGGAAAGCAGCACTAAGAATTCAACTCCTATGAGTACAATTGGATGAAGATAAAGAAGGCAAAGATGTTGATCAGACATTATACAGAAGGATGATAGGCGATCTGTGTACTACTAATCGCCAAAGAGACTGATATATCCTTTCTTTGTAGGTGTTTGTGCAAGATTTCAATCTAAACCAAAAGAAAGTCATTTAGGTGCAGTCAAGAGAATTCTCAAGTATCTAAAAGAGACTTTGGGAGTAGGGATATGGTATTCCAAGGAAGGAAGCTTCAAAGTTATATCCTACTCAGATTCGATTATCTTTGGATGCAAGATTGATAGAAAAAGCACCTCGGGAACACAATCGGTTAATGGGAAATAGATGGTCTCCTGGTTCAAAGAAGCAAGAATTCTATATCAACTTCCACCACTTGAAAATTGAATACATTCTTCTTTGGAAGTTCTTTGTGCACAAGTACTTTGGCTAAGACAACAATTAAGGGATTATGGAATTGAAGAAAAGGAAATTCCAATTATGTGTGATAACACAAGTGCAATTGCAATCACAGAAAATCCAGTTTTGCACTCAAGAACCAAGCACATTGATGTGAGACATCATTTTATAAGAGATCATGTTGAAAAGAAAGATGTTGTGGTTCTATACATCCCTACTGAAGATCAACTTGCTGATATTTTCACTAAACCACTTGACAGTGAAAGATTTGCCAAATTAAGGACTGAACTTGGAATTATAAAAGTTGACTGATAATCAGCAGTGTACCGGAATTCACCAAGGGGATTAGTCTTTGCTATGATTGGGTGAGCTCACTTAGCAGATTAGTCATTGGTATCAACAATCCATGTACTTATGTTTGGACAATTGAGCAAATGAGGTTGCCAAGGGGATTGGTCTTTGTCATGTTGGGTGAGCTCACTTGACAGATCAGTCATTGGTATTAAACTTCATCTTGTATTATCAATTGAACAAAACAAGAAGAAAACAAGGATCAGCAGAGTGTTTTTGTCGTCAAGAGTTTGAAGCCTACTTATCGTGAGATCACCGAGCCCACCTCGCCGAGGATTACCTGCTTTGGAAGGAACGTTACAGTCAAAGTAATTAAAGTCAAAAGCAGTTTGGCGGGATATTTATTCTATCCATTATTACCATAGTTAAAACATCCAACGGTTACAAACGTTATGGAGGAGTTATGGGCCACGTGTCAAGACAGAACTTATTCAATTTAATCGTGGTTACCTCAATGTACGTGCAATGACAGTTTCAACCACCTACTGTCTATATAATCAGACTGTTATACAGCGGACTCTCTACTTGTATTTTCTACTTTATCTCTGCAAATCCTACACTGTGTGAACACAGATTTGAGAGCAATTCATCTTCATCTTTTTCTTATTTCAATGGTGGAAAGGATTGAAGTTCAAATCGAATCAAGCCAAAGTGTGAGAGGTTATGTTGTTGATGCAAAACAAACAGAGTTGGCTATTAATATAGGTCGAAGAATAAGGAGGTTTGCAGGCTTGGAGAACAAACTCAATATCCGGTTAGAAACGATCTCATACACCAATGTTATTGATTTCTGGAAGAATATGGTTGTGAAAGAAGGCACTGAAGCATTCAAGACTACTGTGAATGCTGAGGAGCTTGTAATCTCCTCTAGTCTACTGAGGGAAGTGTTTGTATTTGAAGAAGTGGTGGATGGTTCAGTCAATCCTGAAGCAATGGGATTGGACAAATTGGCATTTGTGGATCAGATTAAAACAAGTGCAGCCATCAAATCCATACCAGGCATCAATTGCAAACATATTGGAAATGAATCAGCCTGCTGAGCAAGCTCATTGCAAAGAACATACTTGGGCTAGTTGGCAGTATGGATACTTTTATCAGGACCCAAGATAGAGCTGATGATAATCATCTGCAGGAGCATGAGGTTTGACTGGGCTGGTTATTTCATACATTATATGAAGAAAGTAGCCAAGGAGGAGAAATTAGGGAAAAGGAAATCAAAGGCCTTACCCTTAGGATTGATGATTCAGACCCTGCTGAATCATTTGAATGTTCCTGATCTTGAACCTGAGAATATCAATCAGTCTAGATACAAGAAGGAAATTAATCATGCTATTCCTGGTCTAGATGATGATGAAGAGGTTGCTGGAGAGGTTGCTGATGATGATAATGATGATGATGATGGTGATGCTGGTGGTGAGCAGGTTCAGCAAACTAAGAAAATTTCTATTAAACCTGCTGCACCCAAGAAAATTGTTGAGAAGAGAAAGGGTGGAGGTACAAAGAAAGTGACTGAAGGTTCAAAGCTTTCAAAGAAAACAAGAAAGGAAACAAAGACAGATCATTGAGTCTCTTTGAGGTCAAGTGGAGGTTCTGACCTGCTGTACCTACAAGGAAAACTGTTGTTGAAATTTTGAGAGAACAACAGAAAGAAGCCAGCAGGAAGAGGATGTCTGCTGTGACTGGAAAAGATGATGATGAACCTCTCTCCAAGAGAATGAAGGAAATTGCCAAAAAGAAGAAATATGGCAAAGGGAAAGAGTTGAAGAACTTGGAAGCTCAAAGAATCCAAGAAGAGGCATCAGTAGAAGAGGAAGAAGAGGCTGTTGAGGCTGAGCCATTAACTATCATTCCGCCTGTTGTAATTAGTGACTCCTCACCTGAAGAGGTTGTCAAATCTACGATCTTTGGACAAAGTTGTTGTTGAGCAATCTGTTGAAGATACACAAATCTCATCGACTCGAACTCTTTGTAGTATCTCATGAAGAACCACAACAAACCACCGAACTCAACTCTTTGTGGTGGTTGGAGAAGCAACTGAAGACTTGGTTGAAGACCCTGCAAGGTTGGCAAGAACTCAGGGGGAAGAGCAGTCTGCTGCTAACCCTGCTGATGAGCATGTTAGTCAGGGGGAACCAAGTGTGATACAGATGGAAGTAGTAGGTACAAATGTACAGTCTCAGCAACCTAATGACTTTAGAATGAGTATTGAAGAAACCATGAGCTTACTTGTTGAGGCTTTTGAAGGTCAGCAAGCTGCTGAACCTACCATTAGGAAGCCATCTATGCCATATGAGAAGGCATCCAAAAAGACGAAAGTGGATCCTAATTTCAAAAAGGTGCAAAACTATTTTTAGTGGAAGTTCGGATTCTACAAGAGACAGAAACCAGCTGCTGACCCAATGAGTGGATTTGAAGAATGGGCATTTGAGCAGCTAGGTGTGGACAGCTTACTGGATTTGATAGACACTAGCATGTTGCAATCCAGGCTGATGGATATGTTGGATGAAGGTAAGAAAAGTGGAGCCATTATGTTCAGAGATCCAAAGTTCACACCAGATAGTGATTCATCAGATTCTGATGATGATACCCCTATGTTTCCTGGGGAGACCAGTGGAGTGGCTAGAGAAACAACAAGCGAGGCCACCGGGTCAAGAACCTCATCGAGATCGGTAAGTCTCACCGAGGACAAGAGATCGAGAGATGGATGAGGATCTACAGGATCTCACCATGGATGATCTGGAGGCATTGATCAATGAAGGCATTACTCTGAGTACTGGTAGGCTGACTAATGAACCAAGTACATTCCATGTTGTAAAGCCTACTGCACAAACTGATGATGGACAGAGTGAGGATTTGGATGGAGAAAAGGTTGCTGATTTTAATGAACCTAGTGCCAGTTCTGAAGAGTCAATTGAATATCAAGACGGATTTGACATTGAAGGCACTCTGACTAAAACTGCCATTATCCTGCACAAGATTGGTCATGCTGAAGGTTTCCAAGTGGATAATACCAATATATTCAATCCACAGGAAGTTGAACAGGAGGTACAGGCTGCTGAGTCTCAAACAGCACCTGGACAAAGGTTGGAACCTGATTTGGGTTTGGAGGAAACCCCTGCTGTTGATGAGGCTGCTGTAGTGGAGCCTTCTGGAGGAAAGACCACCGAAGGAAAGATGGTCGCAGATTGTCATATTGAAGATGAGCAAATTTCTTTGGACTATGACTTCAAAGATGAGGAGTCTCGATGCCTGAAGAAGAAAATTTTGCATTGATCCACCTCGGGCATTTGTACTGCTTTTGAGGAACTCGCCATTGATCCTATCCTGGAGGAATATGAAGGACCTAACCCTGCTGGACTGGATAGGAGTTGGGCAATGGTAGCAAGCAATCAGAGGCCACAATATAAAGTTGAGGAGCCTGCTGATGGATCTACTGATAGTAGAGTGAGGAGTGGAGTGCCAGTTGAACTTTTCAATGAGTTAAGAACTGTTAGAAATGATATGCAACAGTTAAGAACTCAACTGGACAGACAAGAACAGAGATTTGAAGAACTGATGAAGATGGTGAATGAAAACAGACAATCTGCTGATACAATTGCTTCAAATTTTGCATCCACTCAAAATGCTGTAACTGATATGATGTTGGATGTAAGAGGAATCAAGCAAGGGAATACCTTGAAAGATAAGTTTATAAAAGACCAGCTTACTTCCATTCATCAAAAACTTGACAAACTTGCTTCTACACCTGAGCCTGCTGAATCTGTTGCTGCACAACAACCTGCTGTGCCTGACCCCAAACTCACTGAAAGGATCAACAGACTGGAGGAAACATTGCAATCCAGGATCACTGCTATTGATACTAGAACTGGAACAATGGAAGGGCAATTGAAAAGAGTGATAGTATCACAGGAAGGTATTCATGGCCTTATATCCCGTTTTGTTGATGATGTCACTAAGGGGAAGAGGGCCAATCACCGCAAAGACAAAGGAGGCTGCAAGACTCTTTGCACAGAAGAGATGGACAGATGATACAAATGCTTTCAGGCAACCTGCACCTGGCAGAGTTCAACTCACTGATTATCTCTTTAGACAATACAAGAAAGAGTATTACAACAGGAGGAGACCTTATCATGACTTAGGGTTTCATGAAGGTCTTAACTCTTTCTTGGGCTTGAAATTTTGGGAAGCAAGAGTCAAAGCCCTGAGAGCAAGCAACAGAGGCAGAAGAAGTAGCAAAGGTGATAAGGTGACACCTATTATAAAAGCAAGGGACTCACTGGATGAATTCAAGGAGCTGTATATGAAGTTTGGATTTAAAGTGAATGAAATTAATCTTATCCTCCCTGAAGCTTGGAACTGGTGGAAGCAAGTCAATCCCTACATTGATTTTACACTGATTGAAAATGAATGGATGAGGGATATGATAGAACAAATCAAAGCCTATCAAGAACAAGCTGAGAAGGCTAGAAGAGAAAGAGAAAAGAGACAATAGATCAGCATATACTTTTTATTCCTTATCTTTGCTGTATCTAGTTGTAATAACTGAACAATGTTTTTAATGAGAATTGACTGATTTTGTTCTGTTTTTGTTGTTTATCTTTTTGCTTTGCTGATTAGGTGAGGGTAGTGGCATCATCACCAAAAATGGGGAAATTGTTGGACTTATTTCTTAGTTTTGATGATGAGTGCCATACTAGCTGTTATAGTGCAAAGGCAAAAAGATGTCTAGATTAAATGTATAGGTTTATTAGAGTTTGATTTATAAATAGGTTTGATCAAACAAGCATCAGAAAGGCCTCACGATTGATATCGTTGATCGGTCTAGGTCGATGGGGTAGATAGGTCAATGACTAGTCGAGAACCTCTTTGAACACCAAGACTGAAGGCTGAGGGTTCAAACTCAGTAATTGAAGGCTAAGGGATCAAACTTAGTATTTAAAGTCAAGGATATGGAATCAGACTTTAGGCAAGTCTGTGATGACCTAAACTGATTGCATATACCTTGTATAGAAGGTCTAAGTTCCATTAGTTGGATGATGTTTGGAACTTGGTTATAATTAAAATGATGTAATCTAACTTCACAATAAAAGTTAGATAAAAGTAATCAGCTGCATTATATCTTACATACAGAAATATGTTGATCAGCAGACTGATAGGTACTTCAGCAGACTCATGAACCTGCTGATATATTACCTCGATTAATTCAATTTTATTGGAAGATTACATGGATAAGGACAGCCAACTACCTCTGACATATCAAGAAAATCAAAGGCTGAGATTAAAAAGACGTTGGGATGATCCACATTTTTATCCATTGGATACAAGTCAAAGGGTGGGACAGATCGCCTTCATCAAAAGAATTACTCTGACGACATCGATCCCTATGAATAGTGACAGACTGCATGTCAGATGGGACAAAAACAAGGAACGGTCACATTTGAATTTCAAATGCAAGTCACATGCATTCCTACCTATAAATAGAGGACTTTCAACTCAGAAATAGATGATGAATTTTTGGGACAAACTTTAAGTGATATACTGAGCTGAAAAACACCCTGCTGAACTTACTGAGTTTAAGGCTGCTGATCTAGTAAATTTCTTCAAGTGTTTTCTGTGTTCAAGCTGCATCAAGCATACACACTTGAAGGCTGCAAGCTGCTGGTTACATCATCCTAATCAAGCCGCTTTGAATCGAATCATTTATTTGATTCATTCTTTATTTTATAAAGAACCTCAATGAAGACAGTGAAGCATCTGCTTGGTGTGAAAGATCGTTGTTTGTGGTGGAGCCGGTGAAGAGGCAATCCTACCCTTCAAGGACCAAGTGGAAGACTAAGGAGCAAAGAATCCTACTGCTCCCGGGCCACTAGGTTGTGAAGCCATAGTCATTGGTGAAGGACAAACAACTTAGGAATCTTTGTAAAAGCTGCATCAAAGATCTCTAGTGAATTTCCTCCAACATCATAGGAGAAGAGTGGACGTACATGATTACATCACCTGGAACCACTATAAAAATCTGCCTACTTACTTTCTGCATTTACTTTCTGCACTTAGTTTATTTCACTCATCAACCTACTGAATCTAGCAACTGAAATCACACACTTGCACTACTGAGTATCTAATACTTAGCATCATATTTGACAACAAGTATTAAGGCTTAATTTTGATTTAATTCCCTTTGCACAAAATTCAAAGAAACTCAACTATCGAAGAGACTATTGTTTATCAAGAAGACTATCAAGTCTCAAAGACTCTGAAGTATCGCCATGATCATGAAGTTGCAATTTGTTAACTCCAAAGTTTTAAGTGTTAAGTTTATTCACCCCCCCCTCTAAACTTAACCAAAGCCTTTTCAAGGGACCAACAATAAGGAAAAGTCCAAATTGCTTCATGATAAGTTGATCAAACCTCGTATTTTCGGCGTAGGTGATGAGGTCCTTTTCTATAATACTCGCCTCCATTTATTTCAAGGCAAACTTAAGTCAAGGTGGTCAGGACCATATACGGTATTGAGAGTTTTCGACTCAGGAGCCATCGAGGTAACGCATCCGAAGCACGGAACGTTCATCACGAACGGCCTTCGCCTAAAAAAAGTATAAGAAGTTACCATTCGATGAGGCTCTTGAAATTGTGCATTTGATGATCCCGAGCCTCAATAAATCGCTTCGAGTCTCTCGCGAGCGACGACGTTAAACAAAAGCGCTACCGGGAGGCAGCCGATAATAATAATAATAAAGATAATTTGAATAAGCCTAGTCTTAATGAAATGTAGAATCAGTATGAAAGATGAACACAAAGCACAACCAAGTCTCGGGATGAATGTTTGAATTTCATTAAGAGGAATGATTAGGTGGTTATCCGAAAATCCCGATGGAAAAAAAAAAAGATAAAAATTTCAAATGTATCATTTCTTGGACTTAGGTTATTGAACCCTTGAGGATCTGGGTATAAAAGACTCAATACTCTTTCACACATTTCATTTTATGATCTAGTCTGCTTTCAAATTTATGGTCGTTGTAGTATAGTGGTGAGTATTCCCACCTTAATAAAACGTGTGTAATAAAAAGGAATCTAGGAATAGTGACTATGAATTGATGTCTTATGCATGTTCTCAGATATTGTCTATCGAATTTTCTCGACGTAACAGGCCATTTTCATATTATTCCCATATCCCTATTACATACTTTGGCACGAGGACCATGTCCCGTGTTTGCTTTGTTTTGATTTTGATATAGGGATTCGGATCGTGCTTTCTCATGGTCATTCACGGGATTTGATAGCACCTTTCGCCTCGTTTATAAGCTAAGTCTTCCTCTCTATCTCATTTACACTCTGAGAATAATGTAAAATCGTAAGTGGGGGTAGAGTATGGTTGGTTAGAAATGGCGTAAGTGTTTAAACCCTTAGTTTTTGATTTTTCGAACATTAATGAGTTGATTAAAATAATCTGAATAAGGCATTTATTTCATGGATTTAAAGATGTAATGATCAATTTAGATATGTATAACTAATTTGAACCGTAAGTGCATTTTAGCCTAAATTTATTTGTGTAACATGAATTCCTTCACGTAAGCCTTTGATATTGAAGCGAAAATTTTAAACTGTACCCATTCAGCATTCTAGTGATTTATCCTAGAAATAGCAGTAACTTAGTACCTAACTTCTGAACATGTACTGTGAATATCTGAAGGTTTCAATGTGATAGAAAGAATGTCAAAATAAGATAAACTATATATATGTCGGTTGTAGCTACCAATGATTTGAGTGCGGTAGGGCGTTATCACGAAACGTCCTATACTACTATGAGGCTTAAAAGCTCCCGACTGCCTGATGATAGTAGTCCAGCTAGGGTGTTATCACAAAACATCCTATTGCTGGGAATGAGGGCATATGCTACACATTAAAAAAAAAAAAAAAAAAAAGAGAGAGAGAGAAGTTATCTTCTGACTATCCCCAGTATAAACTAAATGATATGCATTAGGGATTATCCAAATAAGTACACGGGAGGACTTTGTGTGGAAATGTTACTGCCTATACCTAGGAAAGTCATTAGGACTGTCTGAATGGATATTTGTGCGTTTGCTTGAATTATTCAAGAGAGGATAGTGGAAATTGAAAAGGCTTGTCACACACTCACTCTGTTATACATTAAGGTTAACGTGTGGTTATGATTCGATTGGTTGCATCATCTGGTTGTCCTTTATACCTTTTATCTTCATGAATTTTTCCTCATTCATTTTATTTTATCGCTTATTTTGTTCGAGGACGACCAAAAGCTAAGTGGGGGGTTGTGATGACGGAAAAATTCATTGTTATTTTTATAACTTTTCACCCCGTTTCTGATATCATTTTGAGCACTTTTGTATCATTTCGAGTCATTAATTCCTAGATTTCATAAAAATGTATAAGTCGTGACTATTTTATAAAATATCGTGTTTTTATGTGTTTTTATTAGTTTTTGTACCGGTTTAGTAACCGGAGTGTCGTGTCGGATTTACGTTTGGTATTTTGGTGTTTCATTGCAGAATCTTAAGATGAACCAATACCCCGAGTAACGACACGTTTTGAGCTCTAAAAGAGGTGTTTTTAGGGATAAAAGAGTGTGCCACTAACTTAAGTGGTCAAGTGGCTCAGTGGTTAGTGGTACCACTAACGATTTATATCTTCGACGAACAAATGGCCCTTCAAAACGGTATTTTCTGAAGAAGTGGCCTTAATGAAAGTTGTAGATCTTCAAATAATATTTCCAACGCATTTTGAATCACGTCAATCGGACTTGTACAACTCAAATGATGGTCAAGTGGCTAATCGATTCGTATCAGTGAAAATCCCGAAAACGACACGTAATGGGAATGGCCCATCAAAAAGGCGTTTTATGAAGAAGTGTCCTTCATGAAAGTTGTAGAGTTTTCCAAGACCTTTCTAATGACGTTTAAATCTTGATTTTTGAAGGTCTACAACTCAAGATATGAATTTTAGAAGTTTAATATATAATTATATATATATTATAACCGTTCACATGCTGCAAGTGAGTGTAATCATTGCAATGATTACAAAGTATCGGTCCGGCCACCCTCAGGACCGGTCCGGGAAGGATCATTTTCTATATATAGAAGCTCAGCAGCAACAGAACGGAGGCACCATATATATATACTCTGTGTATATATATATATATCTAACTCCCTCGTTTCTTTCTTTTAGTTTTAGTAACGGCATTATGCCGGGAATAATTTAGTAGTAGTAGTATCGTTGTAATGCTCGGGAAATTATCGGAAGTTCGGTGTTGCTAAAGTCGTTGTAATTTCACGTTTTGTAAGTCTATATATATATATATATATATATATATATATATATATATATCTTCATCTTGTATTTTTATCGTTGTTCTTTATCTTTTTCTTTCATTTTTGTTGCTTTCATATATCTACGTATATGTATATATATATATATATATAAGTATAAGTAGTAGTATCTATAAATATATATATATATATATATATATATATATATATATATATATATATATATATATATATATATATATATATATATTTACTTTACGCATTTACTTACGTATTTACTTTTACTTACTTATATATATATATATATATATATATATATATATATATATATATATATATATATATTTACTTTTACGCATTTTACTTACGTATTATATTTACGCACTTATATATATATATATATTTACTTTTACGCATTTACTTACGTATTTACTTTTACGCACTTATATATATATATATAGTATATTTACTTTTATGCACTTATATATATTATTAGCTAAATAACTATATATCTATATATATAAATATATATATGTACTTATAAAAAAATGAATTCGCTTTTACTTTCCGTCGTTAATATAATTTCCGTTAATCATTCCGTTATTATCGCCAAAATGAATAGCTAAACGTACGTATAGTCGAATTATGTAAAAACGAGTGAAACGCCCTAAGGGGGATTAAACGGGAGTTGTGTAGTGCGTAATTTGATATTTTAATGATTAATCCACGTCCTAAAACTTAATATAAATGCCTTTGAATTAAACTGATCATTTAGTTCACTGTCACACACATCGAACCTATAAATGTATTTTGCGGTGAGATGTGGGAAAAGGGGTTTTGGGATCGTTGCGTAGATTCGGCCTAGTTGTTAGGACCGTTTCCAATACAGAGCGTAATCATGTTGGGTTAATCGGTTTTCTAAAGGGAAAATTAATTAACTTCACATAGGGTGTTGAGTGAGAGTTGTTCAGACCTTAACACCAGAATTAGGAGTTGGCACCCGTGGATGTCGTTAAATTACTGTGGAAAGGTAGGTTGGTCAAAACACGCTTCCTGTCAAGTCTTCCCTTAGGGGTAAAAATAACTCGTTGGATCATAATTCGCTATACCTTTTAATAACTAGAACTACAACCGTCTGGCTAATTTTTACTTTCGCTTTAGTGTAATATCTCTCCACACAATCTTGACCTAAACCAAGTTCTACGTCGACTTTGGTACTTAAACGTTGTTCCTTGTGGATTCGACCTTGTTATCACTATACTACTGTTGACTCGATACTCTGTCGGTTAAAGTTAGCAGTTAGTTATTTTGCTATCATGTGGCATCAGATGAGATTCATCAGTCACAGCTTACAAAACTGTGGCACATGAGACTTGGTCACATGGGTGAAAAAGGGATGCAGATTCTTTCTCAGAAAGATTTTCTTGGGGAGTGTAAGGTCAAGCATCTGGCCTTTTATGTGCATTGTGTGTTTGGGAAGCTTCATAGGAGGAATTTCTCAAAAGAGGTACACAACACAAAGTCATCACTTGATTACATTCATTCTGATTGTTGGGGGCCATCAAAGGTGGAGTCATTGGGTGGTCATAGATATTTTATGTTATTCATAGGTGACTATTCAAGGATGACTTGGGTGGTGATGATGAAACACAAAAGTGAGGCATTCAAGAGCTTCATGCAATGGAAGGCTCTAGTTGAAAATCGGTTGGGGAAGAAGATCAAGAGGCTTCATACAGATAATGGTCTGGAATTCCGCTGGACCGAGTTTGATGAGTTGTGCAGAAATGAGGGTATTTTCAGACATCATACAGTCATGAATACTCCTCAGCAGAATGGGGTAGCTGAGAGGCTAAATCAAACTCTTCTGGAGAGAGCAAGATGCATGCTCTCTCAAGCTGGTTTGTCAAGGAGATTTTGGGCAGAGGCTGTTAGAACAGCTTGCTACTTAATCAACAGGAGTCCTCACACATGGATCAATCTCAAAACACTAGTTCAGATGTGGTCAGGCAAGCCTGCTGACTACTCAGTTCTATGGGTATTTGGAAGCAGAGTTTACTATTATGTCAATGAAAGGAAACTGGAACCAAGGTCTAAGAAAGGAGTGTTTGTGGGGTATGGTGATGGAGTTAAGGGTTATAGAATTTGGTCATCAGTAGAAAACAGAGTTATTCTCAGTAGAGATACAATTTTTGATGAAATTTCTATGCTCAGTTAATCAGTGAGAGGGACAACTAAAATTGAAACTGAGAAAACTAACATTAAGGTGGGGCTTCAGGTGGAGTCTGTTGGAATGCAGCAATCAACTGATCCAAGTCAGTTTTCATCCGATCCGTTCTTGAACCGTAATCGAATCCAAGCCGCCACCGTGAGCATATGTCAGTTGAGCATCAAATTGAGAATGTGGGTCAGCAGAGTATAGCTATCAGTAGAGGTAGAAGATCCAATGTTGGGATACCTTTCAAGAAGTATGGGTTTGATTATATGGTTGGATACGCACTTCAAGTTGCAGAAGAAGTGGATGGTTTTGAACATCATACTTACAGGGAAGCAGTGACATGTTCTGAAGCATCTCAATGTCTTGCTATCATGGGAGATGAAATGAAGTCATTACTGAAAGATCAGACTTGAGATCAAGTTAAACATATTGCAAATGGATCTTCAAGAAGAAGGAAGGGACAACTGAGGCATAATGAGTTAAGTATAAAGAACGTTTGGTTGCAAGAGGGTTCAGTCAGAAAGAAGGGGTAGACTTTGATGAGATATTCTCACTGATAGCAAAATACTTAACCGCTAACTTTCACCGACATAGTATCGGGTCAACGGGGGTATAATGGTCACAAGGTCGAATCCACAAGGAGTAATGTCTACGTACCAAAGCTGACGGATAACTTAGTTCAGGCCAAAATGATGGTGGAAGATATTATACTAATGCAGAAATGAAGATTATACTAACAAGTTTATTTCTAGGTATTAAAGTGTATAGCCGAACTATGATCCCATGAGTTACTTTTACCCCTTAGGAAGGACTTAACAGGGAGCGTGTCTCAACTGACCTCCCTATCTAATGTAGTTTAACGACATCCACGGGTGCCAACTCCTAATTCTAGTGATTAGACTGAACAACTCAATCTAACCACCCTATGTGAAGTTAATTGATTCTCCATTTAGAAAACTGATTAACCTAACATGATTATGCTCTAGAGTCGCTCGAACAACGATGACAAACCTCTGTATTGGAAACAGTCCTAACAACTAGGCCGAATCTACGCAACAATCCCAAAACCCCTTTTCCCACATCTCACCGCAAAATGCATCTATAAGTTCGATGTGTGTGAGTGAACTAAGTAGCTACTCTAATTCAAAGCTGTTATAATAAGTTTTAGGACGTGGATTAATCATTTAAACATGATATTATGCACTACACTACTCCCTATCTCATCCCCCTTAGGGTTTTCACTCGCTTTCACATAATTCGGCTACACAACGGATTAGCTACTCATGATTATGCTAGAAACGGAATTAAAAGCGGAAATTAAACTAAGGACGATAAACAAAAGAGAAATCATTACCATAAAAATTGCTGGAAATCTGATCCACAAAATATGAAAGTAAAAAAGTAATCTAAAAGTTGAATCTTTGGAATTGTAATGGAAAACTAATCTATAGAAAATGTTTAGAATCAACGGGTGTTATCTAGAGAATCGACGGATCAAAAGATGATCAAACTACACTAAAACCGTAGAGAAATCGCCCAAAAGTTATCCAAAGTCGGCCAAGGTTGTCAAAGTGCTGAATGAGCTGCGTATTTATAGTGTACGGTTGATTTTTGCTGCTGTCGAGGGCAAACGAGCATTTGCCTCATGGTGGACGCTCGTTCGCCTGGTGATCCTGATGACGTCTAGGGTTTTTTCTTCAATGAACGAGCGTATGTGCTTCCTTGAACTCTCGTTTGTCCTATATGAGCTTTCTTGAATTCGGGCTGAACCCATCCAAACGCTCGTTTGAGGGTAACTTGGATGCTCATTCGTCATTTACGCCAACTTCCTGTATCAAATGCCAATTTGACAAATGCTCGTTTGTATGTGGCCAAACACTCGTTTGTATGGTCACATATTCTTCAGCCTGAGCTTGCCGCAAACGAACGTTCACCTAAGGGTAAACGCTCGTTTGGCCTAAATCCACTCCAAACTTGCATTTTCTCCACTTTCATGCTACGTTCGTGTTTCAAACACGTTTCACAATCCAAAACATCGCCTTCCTGGTCCTCGAGTCACTTAAGTCCTACAATAACATATACGAACAAACACCACGAGTAATTCCGCAAGACAAAAGTGCTCGGAAAAGAGATAAATATCGTTAAAAAGGCAGAGTTTACTATCGATGTGACAATTTTACCCCCCGTGCATATAACTCATGATATTACTCTTAAACAGGTCTAGAACTACCCAAAACATGTCAATAAAGTGATAAACGGAGGTTAAACCGCACACCAAAGAACAGTAAAGTTGACTCCCATCACTCACCAGTGGCCAGACATACTTCAATCAGAGTGTTAATAGCAATGGTTGCATAGCAGGACTTAAAACTTGAGCAGTTAGATATGATGACAGCTTTTCTACATGGTGAGGTAGATAAAGAGATATACATGACTCAGGCAGAGGGTCTCCAAGTCCTGGTAAGGAAGATTTTGAGTGTAAGTTGAAGAAGTCCTTGTATGGACTGAAGCAAGCTCCTAGGCAATGGTATAAAATGTTTGATAGTTATATGATCTAGTTGGGTTACATCAGAAGTCTTTATGATTGCTGTGTTTACAACAGTTAGTTAGAAGATGGATCATATATCTATCTTGTGTTATATGTGGATGACATGTTGACGGCTGCAAGAAAGAAGTCTGATGTTTAGAATCTGAAAGACCTTCTTAGTGTTGAGTTTGAAATGAAAGATTTAGGTGCAGCAAAGAAAATTTTAGGGATGAAGATCTGAAGAGATAGAAGTAAAAAAAAACTGTTTTTATCTCAGCAGGGCTATATACAGAAGATTTTGTCAAAGTATGGCATGTCAGCTGCCAAGCCAATAGATACTCCTATGGCATCAAATGTTCATTTGTCAATTTTTGCTTCACAAACAGGAGATGAGAAGGAGTACATGTCAAGAGTTCCCTATGCTAGTGCAGTTGGCAATCTGATGTATGCCATGGTGTGCACTAGGCCTAATCTGGCTCAGGCAGTCAGTGTTGTCAGTAGGTTTATGGCTCAACCTGGAAAGGAACACTAGAAAGCTGTGAAAAGAATGTTCAGGTACCTTAGAGGTACAGCTAATGTTGGTCTCATTTATGGAGGTGATACTCAAGAACTGATCACATGATATTGTGATGCTGATTATGCAGGTGATGTGGACAGTAGAAAATCAATGACTGATTATGTTTCACATTGGGGAATTCAGTTGTCAGCTGGAAAGCAACTCTTCAGGAAACATTGGATTTATCAACTACTAAAGCTGAGTATATGGCTCTTACTAAAGAAGCCAAGGAGGGTATCTGGTTGAAGGGACTAGTCAGTGATTTGGGGCTACATCAGGATCAAGATGAGATTTATTGTGACAGTTTGAGTGCAATTTGTCTAGCTAATGATCAGGTTCATCATGAGAGAACCAAACATATTGATGTGAGATATCATTTTCGGAGAAATGAGAAGAAGGTTGTAGTGAAGAAGATCAGTGATGGGAGTCAATTTTACGTGATTCTGGTGCATTTTCCACCCCCGTTTATCCCACTTTTAGCACATTCTCGGTGTTTTTAGACCATTTTCGGGTAATATCGTGAGTTTATAGCACGGGGAGTAAATCCATCGCTTTGATGGTTTACTACATCTTTTTAGTGATACTAACCCATTCCCGAGCACTTTTACCCTCCGGAATCGTTTGTGTGTGTTGTTCGTTCATGAGATTGTAGGGTCTAGGTGTCATGAGAACCCGGAAGGCGAAGATTTATGATGAGAAGTATGATCAAGGTGCAAGAATGAGCCAAGGAAGAAGAAAAATGAAGAAAAGGAAGAAAAATAGTTGGTATCTTCACGCTACGTTCTGTTCAGAAGCAATTTGACCTATGATGGAGGCATTTTGTGGTCATGGTCTCCTCATCAAAGTTGTAGAGAATTGAAATATCTTTCCAACTCATTTTGAATCACTCAAATCGGAGTTCTAAACGCGAAGATATCATGGTTTTACTGCAGCTAGAAAACAGCAACGTCCCAAACGCGCGTTTGAACATTTCAAACGTGCATTTGGAACTGTTTTTTCCGTACAGAGAGTTAGGTGTTGAAACGCGCGTTTGGGGACCTCCAAACGCACGTTTGGGGCCATTTTCTGCAGATTTTTTGCCCCTATAAACACCCACTTCCATCGAATTTCATCACATTATTCTCCCCTCTCTTAGCTAAACTATACCCACTCTTTGCTCAAAATTTGTAATGGATTATTCCACTTTCTCTTAGCATAGATTAGCATAAACATGGATTAATTGTTCCATTTCCAAGCTCAAATTCTCATTCCAACTTCAAAGCATCCACCTTTTAATTAGTTCTTTATTTTGTACTTTTGGATCTCAAACTCGAATTTCTTCAAATTAATGGTAAATTTCTCTTCTCTTTTACTTATTATGGCTCTCATTTCCTGTTTTGTGTATGTTTTGATTAGTATAATGAGTAGCTAATCCCTTTTCATAGTCGAATCATGTGAAATTTGGTGAAATCACCCTTTAGGTGATGAAATTAGGAGTGGGTAGTGCTTTTTATTGTTGTATCTTGCATATTTCACGTCTTAGAACTTGTTATAACGGATTTGGGATAGATTAGCTACCTAGGTCAAAGTCACACACATCAATCTAAAGAGTTTTTCAGATAGAGAGATGTGGGAAAAGAGGTTCTAGGATCGCGGCGTAGACCCGGCTTAGTTGTTAAGCCCGGGCCCAATGCGAGGTTACTCGTTTTAACGTTTAAGCGGCTCTAGTGCATAACATGTCTTGTTTGTGAATCTTCTTTCGGGAAGGGTAGTTAGCATGGCATAAGGTGTTAGGAGAGAGTTGTTCAGACCTTAGCAACGGGATTAGGAGTTTGCACCCGTGAAATTGAATGTGAGAGTTTATTTGTTATAATGCACACTCCCGGTTTTGTCTATCCTTGTGGTTGAAACTAGCTATCTCGATCATGGTTCGGCTATGTCCCTTAATCTATCTTTAAAATCTAGTAGTTTAATCTTCTTTCTTTTTTTTTTTTCTATCTTTAGACTCGTCGGTAGAAATCACTTTAGTGTCGTTGTAGTGAACAAGCACTTTAAAAAGATTGATCACCTAGACTAAGTAACACGTTCACTTTGGTACTCACAAACACTTTTCCCTTGGGTTCGACCTCGTACTCCTGTAGCTATGCTAGCAATCGACCCGGTACACTGCCGGTTAGAGAGTTAGTTTGCCCACGGTTTCGAGTCTTTATAAATTGTTTTGAAGGGTGGATAAACCTCAACCAAAATGGCGTGTTGCCGGGGAATTGTGTGCTATTTGTGATATCTTGCAAGTGAACCGAAGGCTTGGGCCTAGGTTTTATTTTACTGTTTTCTTGTTGTTTGCTTTTTGTTGTGCATGATCCGGAGATCTCAAACTGCACTCGAGCCATATATAGACGGGATTGAGGCTTACGCAAGGCGTAGAAATAGTCAAAGAAGAAGAGGTCATCAAGTAGAGGAATCGATTCCGGTCTTTGAAGAGAGTAGTTTGGGTGAGTTGGGAGAAGGATCCGGTATGGCACATGTTACGGGTGATTTTATACGTTTTATAAGGATATATTTTGTAACAATTCTCTCCATATTCGTATGTTTCTCATAGAAATCGAGCTTTATATTGAAATATTGAGCAAATGAGTATTAGAAGTATTAAAGTGCAAAATCGGGTTAATTATGTGATTTTATTGGATAAATATCTTTAGATGTAAGATGTTACATTTTGCATGTTTTTATCGTGATGTAGGTACGCTTGCATGAGGTGAAAGGAGCTTAAAAGATGTTCAAGTGATGATTTGCATGGAAGGGAAGAGATAGAGAGGAAGTTGGAATGAAGATCAAGATGAATTTGGAAAAAAGAGTGACGCGCGTCCAAGTCCGTCCCAGTGGGATCAAGTCCCAGGAGGAAAAAGTTGAATGAGAGAGTTTGGGCGCTGAAGCAAACGCGGGCGTCCATCTCAAGGTCCAAAGAAGACCGAACGAAGTCCCGTATGGATGGACGGGCGTCCAGCCACCGCCTTTTCTGAAACCGACCTGAAAACTTATAAATAGACGCGTTTTCTGCAACCCTAAAGACAACAATTCAATCCCTGGCCGCCCCAGGCCCTTTGGGGGCGCCCTAGCTGCGTTTTCCCACCATCATAAACATCTTTATATCTTCCTTTTTATTTATATGATTTGTATTCCAACGATGGATAGAGGCTAAGCGTTTTGAACAAGCTTGTGAAGCCGATCGAGCAACAACTTGATTTCTTCTTTGGATTTGTTTTGTGAGTTTTATTAAAGCTTGTATCTTTATTATGCTTTTATATTGATTATGCAATTATATCGATGGATTGTTGCTTATTGATGTTTAATGTTGATGAGAATCATTGTTAGACCTAGATCACCGTAGTAAAGATTAGATTTTTAACCTAAAAAATAACGAGAGTTGATTAGGTTGAATTTCTAGGTTGCTAGATTGAGAAATCTTACACCTTGTTTTGGAAGCGTTAATCTTTAAGATCGAAAGATAGAAGATTAATAGGCGAATTATCTACGAGAGTAGGAATTCATACCTTTGATAGGTGAACCACATCTTTATTAAATCTTCACTAAACGATCTAGGGTAGGAATTGAGAGTTGCGAGATAGGTGGATCATTGCTTGTTCCTCGTTAAAATTAATTGAAATTATCTTTGTGCCTTGTTCTTCGTTGTTTTCTTAGAAGTTTGCTTTCTTTTTAGTTAATAGAATTAGTTATTTTAGATTTAAGTTCGCAATTATCGTTTCACGGCTTTGGGTGACAATCCTCTGTCCAGTTTATCTTTTCGTTCTATTATATTAGGTTTAATAATAATAGTAACAACTTTAGGAAAATTAATGAACTAGATACCCCGATTCCCTGTGATCGACTCCGATATTAATCGATGTACTACGATCCCTACACTTGGGGAATACCGGATTTATAAATTTATTACTTGTTTGCTTTGTTAGATAAAATCCGTGACAGCACAAAACGGTGAACAAGGCTTGGAAGGAAATTTGAGGAACAATAATGGAGTCCCAAATCAAAACCCGCCTCTTGTCAACAATAATGCACAAGGAGGTGGGAATGGACAAGGAAATAACTTTGGGAATGTGAATGAGCAAATGCCACATAATGGTCAACATGGGGCCCAAGGAAATCAAATGGATCCCCTTGTTATGCAACAATTCAATGCATGGATGTTGAACCAATTTCTATAGAACCAAAATCAAGCTCACAATCAAGGTGTAAACGCGATGCCTAATTGGTTTAATGGTCAACAAGAGCAAAATCAAGACGGTTTAACTTTTAGGGACTTCGTGATGGCTCCCACGGAGACCATGGGGCATAGTCCAATTCGAATGCCACCGGTGGCCGCCAATAATTTGGAATTGAATAGAAATATCATACATTTATTGGGAGACAATTCTATATTCAAGGGAACCTCCGTGGAAAATCCTCATATGTTCATTGATCATTTCCTACAAATTGTGCACATTACCAAGATGAATAGAGTCGGTGAAGAAGCACTTAAACTTATGCTATTTCCCTTCGCCTTGAAGGAACAAGCCAAGACATGGTATGACTCATTGGCTCATGATTCTTTGCACACTTGGGAGGACGTGGTTATGACATTTCTATTCAAGTATTACCCACCATCAAAGACATTGGACATGAAAGAGGCTATTATCTTGTTTAATGCCTATGAAGGAGAAGAATTGTATAAGTCCTGGGATAGATTTAAAGCGTTATTGAGAGAGTGCCCGGAGCACGGCTTGCGACCTTTTGAGGTAGTTCATGCATTTTTCCGAGGGTTGGATCCGGTGCACCAAGGGACCTTACATGCTTCGTGTAATGGGGATATTATGAGGATGGTACCGGAGGTGGCTATGAATCAAATCGAGAAAATTTTCAAGACCTCAAAGCAATATGTGTCTTCAAGTAGAAAAGGGCCAAGGAGTAAAAAGCCGGGATTGGTTGAAGTAAAGGAAGTGGAGACAAATGAACAATGTCAAGCTAAGATGCAAACGATGGAGAAAAGGTTGGAGAACCTTGAAAGAGAAAATGAAAAGGCAAGGCTTTGCCAAATATGTGGAGGCCAGCATTCGGCTAAGGATTGTGGGATGACACACAATTCTCAAAATATGTCATATCCACGATCCTCAATGCAAGGACAAGCTAGTTTTTCGTCACAAGATAGTCCAACCGATCTAGCCAAGAAAATGATGAACATGTATGCCATGGGGCAACTGAGTGCAGGGCACTTGGGCTACAATCCGGTTACGAATCAATTTCAAAGCGCCAAACAAGGCCAACAAAATGAGCAACCGGTTGTGGATAATTCTCAATGTTATGAGGTGAATTATGTGGGGCAATGTCAAGATGGTAATTATGATCAACAAAGTGATGGTTCTTGTAGAAATAATAATCAAGGTTGGTATCAAAACCATCAAGGGCAGAATTGGAACCGGTATTTTGACCAAGGCCAGAACCAAGCTTATAGGCAAAATCAAAGTTCATTTTATCAAGCGCCTAACCAACAAGCCCAATACTATCCTCAACAATCTCAACATCAACAACAAGGGGGTACTTACCAAGAAACTCCTCCACCACTTGCTCCCATTCCTCAAAAGAGTGCAACCGATGTCATATTGGAGCCAATGAACAAAAACTTTGTGGAGATAAAAAATGACATGGTTGAGATGAACTTCAAACATGCGTCCGCCATTCGGAATCTCGAAACACACATGGGGCAAATCACCGATAATGCCATGGTGAACTTGAAAGGAGGCTTACCGAGCGACATGGAAAATAATTCCCAAAATGTGAAGGCACTATTTTTGAGAAGTGGTAAAGATGTGGGTTTTGACAATGCTCGAGGAGAAAGGACTCAAAATCTGTCAAAGAGAGAAAGGGGTATTGATGAAGATGATGATTTCTATAGGCCAGTTGAGGAAGAAGACTTGGAAAAAGGAAATATTGAGACAGAGTTGGAAGCAATTAGAAGAGAATTGAAGGCCGTAAAGGAAGAGTTGGCGAATGCAAAGAAAGAGAAAGTGACAGACAAGGAGAAGGAGTTTGTGGCAATTGACATTGAAGAAGAGGAACCGAGTAAAGCAATGGAGAAGAAGGGCACTAGTGAGAACGCACCTCCACGCGTGAAAGGTAAGAAAGGTATAATCCTGCCTCCCTCTCCCGATTTTGATTTAAGTACTTTACCCTACCCACCTAAATGTCATAGACAAAGTCGTTTGAACCAAGCTCAGAACCGTTTCATTGAAATTTTGCGTAAAATTGACTTGAACATTCCCTTTCTTGAAGCACTTGCAAACATGCCTACTTATTGTAAAGTCTTAAAAGGCTTGTTAAATGATAAGAGTAAAATGGAAGGTTTGGTATGTTTGAATGAAGAGTGTTCGGCGATTTTTGATAGTAAGATACCCCCGAAAATGAGAGATCGAGGTGGGTTCACCATCCCTATTACTATTGGCGATCTTCATGATTGAAAATGTGTTGTGTGACCTAGAGCTTCAGAGCTTAATGCCTAGGGCCTTGTATGAAAAGTTAGGGTTGGGTGAGCTAGAACCCATGGGGATGACCTTACAAATGGCAGATAGGTCGGTTAGGACACCTATGGGGGTAGCGGAGGATGTTCTTGTGAAAATAGATAAATTTACCTTTCCCGTAGATTTTGTCGTCTTGGACATGGCGATGGATTCTAAGACTTCGGTTTTGCTTGGTCGTCCTTTCTTGACTACGAGTGATGCTAGCATAGATGTGAAGAGTGGTGATATTACTTTTCATGTGGGTAAGGAGAGCGTGACATTGAATGTTTATAAGTCTAAATCTCTTGCTTGTCATTCTGTCGAATCTACTTTTGCTTGTGTTGTTACTACCACTAACCCACAGGTTGATAAGGAGTTAACTGTAGAAGACACGGTGGATGCACAAAAGGTTGTTGATGGAGTGAAGATCAAGACCGAGGATGAACCGGGATCGCCCGTCTCACCATCATTGTCTAAACCGGACCATAAGCCACTCATCATAGAACCAGGAATTGAACTCAAAGGCAATGTGAAGAAACGAAGCACCCCAAGCAAAGGGCACCTTAAAGAGAAACCAGAGCGGGAACCATAAAAGAAAATATTGAGTGTTTGGCAAGAGGTAACTTCACAAGCTAGAAGAGGTACCCCATGTGTTAACTATACCCCTTTAAAACCCCCTCGTGGTGTCTCTCATGAATATACTTATAATTGATATGCTATGTGTTTGGGTGCTTTGTGATGCTTTGTGGTTCCGGTCGTTGTTTTGAGTCTTTTGTGGTATGAGTCCTTTTAGTGCTACTATGTCGATGCTAACGACGTTAAACAAAGCACTTCTACCTTTTCTCACCTGTGCCAATAGTATAACTTTGGAAAAATTGGTACCGTATAAGTCATCTTGTCGAGCCAACGACGTAAAATAAAGGCGTTTGGGGAGGCAACCCACCTTTTTGGTAGTAATAATGTGTTGGGAGTGGTCTTTGGGTGCAAGAGGGGAGAGTTTAGCTTAAAAGAGAGGTTGGGGTGAGAATTTCTTTTTGGTTCCGGCTATTGTACGTAGACGGGGATATTTTTATGTGAGCCTCTGTGGCTTTATTTTATGCATGGATGCTCTGTGTTTCTTTTGATTATCTTTACATCCAGTGCGATTCCCGTCTAGTATGGTTGATATGCTTTGATACTTTGTTTGTGGCATGGCTTCTATTTTTATATATCTCGTATCTATCACCATCTTTTGGCACGTGGACTTTTTCCGTGCATGTGTTTGCCTTGGTTTTTGTTTCTATGGTTTTAGATACTCGAGATGGAGCTTACTAGAAGATGTCACGTGGGCTACTAGTGCGCCTTTCTGCCGGGTTTTTGGTCAAACAGCTAAGTCTTTTACTCTTTTTATCTCTCACACACTGATGACAGTGTTTCGTTTAAGTGTGGGGTGGGAGACTTAGCCGTTTTCTTGGTTTTGTTGTTAAATGTGCTTGACTTGTGGTATGCTTAGCCTATGATCGGGCTCGAGTCGATTTTTGGGTAATTTTTAAAAAATTTCAAGGGTTTGTAACACCGTGTTGTGTGTGTTATTCTCACATTCGAGTGGTGATTATCTTAGTAGGGCCCCGAACTTGTACACTACGGTTTAATATTATCTTGAGAATGGAGTTTATTAATTTCACGTAAGCTACACTTTGTGCACAATTTGATTGCTACCACCTCTCATACCACTAGTCTCGAGACGAAATAGAAAGGTTTACCTAAGTAGGATACGGGCTGACGGTCCTAGTGTCTTTTTGACCTTACCAAAGCCAAATAAGCCTAATCCCAAACATTAGACCTTCGTAGCCCTTCTTAGCCTTGATAGAATGGTCTGACCACCATTCATCTTATAGCCGTTTTGTTACTTAGTCAGAAACCTACCCTTGAGCCTTAATTATGGTCACATTTCCTTCGTTTCAACCCTACGAGTGGACCTATTCTTTTGTTAGACCACACTTGCTAAGGCAAGTGTGGGGTGGGGGAAATGATGTTTTAAGTTGGGTTGGAGTTTCCTCGGTTTTGAGCTATAAGGAGAGGAGGAGCTCATTTGGGCCTAGTGTTCGGATTTGGCCCAAGAAGAAAAGAAAAATCTATTCATTCTATAAAAATAAAAAAAAATTTAAAAAAACCAAGTTCAAAATAAATTAAAAAGTTCTCATTAAATAAGAGCTTGGCGTATAGGGAAATAAAGGGATGAGCTCAAAAGTTAGCTTTATGATGTTGGAGTTGGGATAGTAAGATAGGTGCTAATGTATTCGATCTCGCCTCATGACACTTGAAACATAGTTGAGTGTGGCAATGAGTTCGGGTATGTTAGTATCCTATAGTTCCCAAAGTGCATAAATTAATCAAAGAGGAGTTTGGATGGTTTTTATGGTAGAGATAAGGTGGTACATTTGTTGATTAGGTTCACTAGTACTTCTTTTTCTCTAGTTCCCAAAATATCCTTTTCGATTAACCGAATTACCCTAGCCTAACGTTATTACCCTTCAAGTCCTACCCGATCGTGTCCAAACTTAGTGACCTTGATTAGTGGAGAGGCTAGTGGGTATGAAACGGTTGGTAGACTTTTGGTCGGGATTCAAGCCCCGACAATCACTTTGAGCACTTGGCTTTAGCTTGGCACCACACACACTCCATTTTCTTGATAATGTTATACCGGTGTGTATATGTTCGTGTTTCTTACTTTGTGGTTACCTCAAGAATGTGAGTAGTAGCACCTACATCACAAATTTGAATCCCTTGGTTGGTTTTAAAACGCCTAATTTACTCGAGGGCGAGCAAAGGCTAAGTGTGGGGTGGTTGATGGGAGTCAACTTTACGTGATTCCTGTGAATTTTCCACCCCCTTTTATCCCACTTTTAGCACATTCTCGGTGTTTTTAGACCATTTTCGGGTAATATCGTGAGTTTATAGCACGGGGAGTAAATCCGTCGCTTTGATGGTTTACTACCTCTTTTTAGTGATATTAACCCATTCCCGAGCACTTTTACCCTCCGGAATCGTTTGTGTGTGTTGTTTGTTCATGAGATTGTAGGGTCTAGGTGTCATGAGAACCTGGAAGGCAAATATTTATGATGAGAAGTATGATCAAGGTGCAAGAATGAGCCAAGGAAGAAGAAAAATGAAGAAAAGGAAGAAAAATAGTTGGTATCTTCACGCTACGTTCTGTTCAGAAGCACTTTGACCTATGATGGAGGCATTTTCTGGTCATGGTCTCTTCATGAAAGTTGTAGATAATTGAAAGATATTTCCAACGCATTTTGAATCACTCAAATCGGAGTTCCACACGCGAAGATATCATGGTTTTACTGCAGCCAGAAAACAGCAACGTCCCAAACGCGCGTTTGAACATTTCAAACGTGCGTTTGGAACTGTTTTTTCCGTACGGAGAGTTAGGTGCTGAAACGCGCGTTTGGGGCCATTTTTTGCAGATTTTTGCCCCTATAAACACCCACTTCCATCGAATTTCATCACATTATTCTCCCATCTCTTAGCTAAACTATACCCACTCTTTGCTCGAAATTTGTAATGGATTATTCCACTTTCTCTTAGCATAGATTAGCATAAACATAGCTTAATTGTTCCATTTCCAAGCTCAAATTCTCATTCCAACTTCAAAGCATCCACCTTTTAATTAGTTCTTTATTTTGTACTTTTGGATCTCAAACTCGAATTTCTTCAAATTAATGGCAAAATTTCTCTTCTCTTTTACTTATTATGGCTTTCATTTCCTGTTTTGTGTATGTTTTGATTAGTATAATGAGTAGCTAATCCCTTTTCATAGTCGAATCATGTGAAATTTGGTGAAATCACCCTTTGGGTGATGAAATTGGGAGTGGGTAGTGCTATTTATTGTTGTATCTTGCATATTTCACGTCTTAGAACTTGTTATAACGGATTTGGGCTAGATTAGCTACCTAGGTCAAAGTCACAAACATCAATCTAAAGAGTTGTTCAGATAGAGAGTTGTGGGAAAAGGGGTTCTAGGATCGCGGCGTAGACCCGGCATAGTTGTTAAGCCCGGGCCCAATGCGAGGTTACTCGTTTTAACGTTTAAGCGGCTCTAGTGCATAACATGTCTTGTTAGTGAATCTTCTTTCGGGAAGGGTAGTTAGCATGGCATAAGGTGTTAGGAGAGAGTTGTTCAGACCTTAGCACCGGGATTAGGAGTTTGCACCCGTGAAATTGAATGTGAGAGTTCGTTTGTTATAATGCACACTCCCGGTTTTGTCTATCCTTGGGGTTGAAACTAGCTATCTCGATCATGGTTCGGCTATGTCCCTTAATCTATCTTTAAAATCTAGTAGTTTAATCTTATTTCTTTCTTTTCTATCTTTAGACTCGTCGGTAGAAATCACTTTAGTGTCGTTGTAGTGAACAAGCACTTTAAAAAGATTGATCACCTAGACTAAGTAACACGTTCACTTTGGTACTCACAAACACTTTTCCCTTGGGTTCGACCTCGTACTCCTGTAGCTATGCTAGCAATCGACCCGGTACACTGTCGGTTAGAGATTTAGTTTGCCCACGGTTTCGAGTCTTTATAAATTGTTTTGAAGGGTGGATAAACCTCAACCAATCAGCACAAAGGATAATCCTGCTGATATGTTCACTAAACCAGTTCAGTAGAGCAAGTTTCAGTTGTGTCCTGACTTGCTGAATATTCAAAGCTTATAAACTGAAATCTGGATACTCAGTTGAGGGCAGATGAACTGAGTGGATTCTATGGAGAAGTCTGGTACTGTACATCCTGGTATTGACGAATGCATCTGGTACAAGTACATCTGATTATGCAATCTGATTGACTGTGAATAAGAGTTCAAGTCAAGGTGGAGATTTGTAAGTTTTGGTGACTTGATCTCTAAACTGATGAATAAACTCGTGGAACTAATCTGAGAATGATGGTCAGTTCAGTTAAGTATATTCAGTTCCGTGAAAGTCAGTTTGATGAAGTGCAACTGAGTTTTTTCTGAAGTCAGCAGTCAGTTTTTGGTCTGCTGAATTTTGTTGAGTATAGCTGAGTTCTACATCTGGGTAGTTGATTACAAGTCTGGAAAGTCAGTTTTGAGCCGAGTTTCATCTGGTGGATAATAGCTAGAGCTGGGGTCCACACCTGGGGCATTTATGACAATTCCGACAAAGATCTTTGGCGGTTAGAGTTTGGGATTTGTGCCTATAAGTACCAATGTTGTAATCAATACAATGTGTATCTTTCAAGAGTTTTAATTTCACAAGTGTGTGAAATAGCTTGTAACATTGTGCATAATAAAATATCTCATTTTCTGTCTGTGGAGTAGTCGGCACAATGTCGGAAACCACGTTAAATCACTGTGTTCTCTTTATTTCTGTGTTTTATCAATTACCGTCATTCTTTACGTTTGCATTGCTTCTGTGCTATCTTTCTTAAACTGCAAACTTCTCATCTGGTTTTCAACATTAAGTTTAATCTGGAAATTTGTGAAGGTGTCTAACATATTGAATATTGTATATGTGAGATTGGCATTGTCTCGATTTGAGCTATAGGGAAATGTATCTAGTCCGCTTGCTAGTAGCACTCATTTTCACAAGCAAAACTTAACACATATATAATATATAATATGATCAAGAGTCCCCCATTTACAAGATTACACATAATTGTTTTGATAACACAGAGCTAATATGATCAAGAGTCCCGCAATTGATTCTTCAGCATCCGCAGTACTCGATTTACCGTCTCTTGGTCTAATTCGGGTCTGAAGTTCTGTGTATCCTGAGCATCTTGTCCTCCTCTCATCTTTGTCAATCCCTGGCCTCTGATTAAAGCTGTGCGCTTCCCAACTGACGTAGCCCTGTGTTGTCCTCTCTCAATGGTTCATGACGAGGGGTCCTCGGTGGAGTTTGCAAAGGTACTGTTGCATTACCACCAGTAGTGGTTGAGGTTTGCCCCTGTAGAGTTTGTTCATCAATGAGATCTTTACCGCTTCGTCTAGTTATTACATCGTCCATTTCTGCAGAGGAATTAGAAAGTGATCTTTCTAATGTCCCTGTTTCTTCAAACAAAGGGTTCGGACTAGCGACTAGGATTTCTCCTCGGCGCTGACTGTTTCTATGACGTGCGTAAGCTTCGATCTCTTGGATTGGCTCACTGAGAGGTTCTTTAGAGCTTCGAGTCATTCACTGACACACACACGAAACAACATGAAAACAAAAATAAAAAACGACCTAAGCCCAAGCTTTCGGTCAACTTACAAGATATCAAACGTCGTCGTTCCCCGGCAACGGCGCCAAAAAGCTTGATAGCAAAATAACTAACTGCTAACTTTAACCGACAGAGTATCGGGTCAACAGTAGTATAGTGATAACAAGGTCGAATCCACAGGGAACAACGTTTAAGTACCAAAGTCGACGTAGAACTTAGTTCAGGTCAAGATTATGGTATGGAGATATTACACTAATGCAAAAGTAAAGATTAACTAACGGTCGTAGTTCTAGTTATTAAAAGGTATAGCCGAATTATGATCCAACGAGTTACTTTCACCCTGGGAAGACTTGACAGGGAGCGTGTTTTAACCAACCTACCTTTTCAAAGTAATTTAACGACATCCACGGGTGCCAACTCCTAATTCTGGTGTTAAGGTCTGAACAACTCTCGCTCAACACCCTATATGAAGTTAATCAATTTTCCCTTTAGACCGATTAACCTAACATGATTACGCTCTTAGAGTCGCTCGAACAACGATGACAAACCTCTGTATTGGAAACGGTCCTAACAACTAGGCCGAATCTACGCAACGATCCCAAAACCCCTTATCCCACATCTCACCGCAAAATACATCTATAGGTTCGATGTGTGTGATAGTGAACTAGGTGATCAATCTAATTCAAAGACGTTTACAATAAGTTTTAGGACGTGGATTAATCATTAAAACATAAAATTACGCTACACAACTCCCGTTTGATCCCTTTGTATGCGTTTCACTCGTTTTTACATAATTCGACTATACATATATTTAGTTACTCATGATAGTGATAACAACGGAATGATTAAAGGAAATTATACTAAAGACAGTAAGTAAAAACGAATTCAACATCATATGAAAAACAGTAAATAAGTGCTTAGTAATATAGATATATATATATATATATATATATATATATATATATATAGTTATATAGCTAATATATATATATATATAGATATATATAAATACATAAATATACATAAGTACATAAGCATATATATATAATTATAGATATATAGTTATATAGATATATATAAAGATACATAAATATATATAAGTACTATTACTAATCTATATCTATATATATTTGAAAGGATAATTTAACCCGTTTACCCATATTTTGATCCAAACCCGTAAATTGACCTGACTTCCACACACACACGGATCCTAATCTTTTTTTTCTTGAAGATTATTTTTTACTTTCAATAACTTAAACTTTTCCGCATATCTTGGTCGGTCCCATCAGTTAACAACCGAGTATGAATAATCACGTCTCCTTACCAAATGCTGCGCTTCACTTCGATCTGCCACTACAATCCAATAACAACCCACTCTGATCTGAACGATTTAAACAATAAAAAATATAGACCTTAATAGATATTCAGTTTTACCGCTGTTGCCGTTTTGCAAACGCACTTAGCACTGCGACTGAAAGGACTCATATCGGGAAGTCGAATACAAGAAATGTTATTATGGTGATTGAGTTTTTGATTCCCCTTTGAGATTGCGGTACGATAGTTAACCTTTTTTTTTCCAGAAAGTTTTCCTTTTTATTCGATTTTCAGTTTCTTTAGGGTTTTGCGTTTATTACCTCTTTCTCTGCTAAATGTTGGTCTTTTGTTTTGCTTCCTTTTCGGTTTCTGCTTCTATGGCGTGTATTCTGTTTTTTTTTTTACACAGATCCGCGTGCACTCCATCCCCCAATAAAATTTTGATGGCACTGATTGAATATTTTTATGGTACTCAAGTGTTCATTTTGATTTTATTTATATTTAAGTAACAAAAACTAAATCACAGGGTTTGAATTGCTGCAAGTTGGAGGCCATATTGATGGAGATTTTCAGTTAGAGGTTACCGAAGGAAGATGTCCAACTCACAACTTTTGGATACTAAAATTTGACATCATGTGTTGTCTCTGTACTTTTTTTATTGTTACTTTAGGAACGTTTTGATATGTGCATGTTTTCAGCAATTTTATTAAAATTTTACTCTCAACTCTCAAGTGTTCTTCATCAACCTTAATATGTACTATGTATTTTAATGTGAGACAAGGTTAGGATTGATATACTCCAAGTACGATTTTGTGTTTGATATACTTTTCAGCTGCATTTCGTTGGTTTTCCACTTAAATCGACTCTATTTTCTTGGTGAGAAACCGTGGTGAATGGTCTTGATCGCGCGAGTGGCTTGATATGGAATACCTCTTTCTACTTTGTTGACTTCATGCACCACTTTTATTGATTGCACGACCTTGATCGCTTTCTGTTTTCATGGCAGCGACCATATAAATTCGTTACACTACTCTAATAGGAATGATTATTGAGGTATTGCTACCAATATAAGTCTTTTCGATCATCATTTCTATAATGTTAACTATTTTGAATAATGAAAACGAGACAACTCCATTTTTAAGCAATGGGAATAAGATGATTGTTGGTGACCTAATTTTTCCTCTTTCAATCCACAATTAGGCTATGTTACTAATGTTAGAAGTTGTTAACAGAAGTTGCAGTCTGGGGTGTGTTGGATTGGACTCGCACTTTGCTCAATCTTATGCAATGTCACTTTGTTTCACCTCGCTGCATTGCTAAGGTGTGTGAGATGTAGTTTTTCTTTTTTCTTTCATTCATTTCATTGAAACTTATAAATGCATTATTTGCTCCAGGTTTCAAGCAGCATTGGATTTGGAACCTGCAAAAATTTGGGTGGGTTTGAGGTTGACAACTTAAATGTAATGTGGTTGTTCTAGGAGTAGTATTAGAAATTTTGAAGAAATAATTTGAATTTCCACTTTTATTCGTGCAGGTTTCAGCTTTAAAGTCAGCAAACAAGGAATTGAGATTGATCTTGAAGTTGGTGAGATATAAGATACATATCTTTGTCTTTTGGAATATTGTTTGACAAGGTAGAATACTGTTTGTAACTCCATTTACCATTTTTATTTTTATTTTCAGATTTTGCAAGATGAGATGGACCATATAGGCGTAAATGATGAGATTAAAGAGTGACATAGTAAAAGATAGTGTCCTTGATGATATCTATGTGCAAGAGTGACGGTAAGCTGCATTTCTTTGTGAATCTTACTATGAAATCATATGTGTTGTCTTTTTCATTTGATCTTTATAAACATGAGAGTGGTTAGTGGTAATGCACTAAAATATGTGGAAGGTCCAATCTTTTTCTCAGATTAGACTATCAAATATTATGTGCAAACGTACGCACTTACATAAACATATAAACACACATAATATGATATGCACCCTTTGGTGAGTTTTTGAATGCTTTTGTTTTTGAAGGGTAGATATCTAAGCATTGCAGCTATGCTGAGGACATTCTGCATGCATTAGCACAGAGTGAAGATGCCATCTCACGTTATCGGGTCAACAAGAGAATTCTTTCAATAAGGCATATATATCGACGCATGTTTCTTCCTACATTAGCTTCTCGCATATTTGTGTCTTCTTTGTTTATTTATGAAAGTCATTTTGTTGCCCTTATCTTTGGTTAGTGTCTTTTTTTGTATTGGTAATATGGTGTTATCCCGTATCTCTATATTTAATCATAGTGATGACACTTTAGTAGCCAGATTATTTGATGAGAAGATGAAAAGTAAGTATGTGCAATAAACGTACACCGAATTTGATGTTTGAAGGTTAAATGCAGTCGAGAAGGCGCGCACACTAGATATAATTTTAGTTTGTTTAATGATTGAATATTTTATCAGTACTGGTGTGATGATCTTTTTTTTACCAATTTTCTTTTCCAGGTATAATAAGAGAAGTTCCTAGATTGTGAATTATTTTGTAGGTTTTTTGTGTGTGTGAAAGGATTGTGAATTAGTTTTAGGAGACAAAATTAGTGATGACATTGGAGTGTGTACATTGATGGCAATAGTTCTTAGTCTTTCATATTTTTTATTCTTGTTTCATTCTTATATGTTGTCGAAGACACCGGCGTGCATTAAGAAATTTTTTATGCTTAAGTTATACCAAGTGTCATAAATTATATTCACTTATATATTCTTGCTCTATTTTACATAGTAGATATGCGTATGATTAAAGAGGATAAATATATATTGTTGCAATGCAACACTTAACCCCACGGTTGTATGTGGAAAAAAAAAAGAATCCGCACAGAGTTTCAAGCTTAGAGCATTTGTAAACCGTTACACCATATGCTTGCACTATTTATATTCATTTTTAAATTTACACATCGTGCATCGCACGGGTTTTGAGCTAGTATATATATATATATATATATATATATATATATATATATTAATAATAAATAAAAAGGAAATGATATTACAACGATACTTCGGCTTCTACATTATTTTTGGCATAATGCCTACTAATATACATTACTACTACTAAGAAAGAGGGATTAGAGAAATATATATAGGAAGAGTATATATATATTGGTACACTCTTGTCTGTTGTATCTGAGACTCCTTTTATAGATGAAATTCTTGGAGCCGGACCGGGCCGGGTTTGGGTCGGACTGGGCCGGTCTCATCATTACATTCATCCCCCTTAATTATCCAATTTCCGGATAAAAATTTATATTTTAGAATAAAACTTTAAAAATTCATATCTTGAGTTCTAGATCTCCAAATGACATGATTCAGGAGGCATTAGAAAGCTCGTTGTATGATCTACAACTTTCATGAAGGACTCTTCTTCAGAAAATGTCTTTTTGATGGGCCATTCGTTCATCGAAGATATTTCTCGATTTCCACTAATACGAATCGATTGTCCACTTGACCACTTAAGCTTGTGATACTTCTTATATCCTTCCAAAGATATGATTTGACTTCAAAAAGTGTCGTTACTCGGGGTCTTAGTTTATCATAAATCTGCAAATACCACAAATACCCAGCGTAAATCCGACACGACACTCCGGTTACTGAACCGGTACAAAACCTAGTAAAAACATGATATTTTACATGATAACTTCTATTTATACATTTAGATGAAACTTAGGAATTAATGACTTGAATTGATATAAAAGTGCTCAAAATGATATTAGAAACGGGATAAAAAGTTATGAAAATAACTGTGAATTTATCTGTCATCACAACCCCCCACTTAGCTTTTGGTCGTCCTCGAACAAAACAAGCGATAAAACAAAATGAATGAGAGATAAATTTATGAAGATATAAGGTGTAAGGGCCAACCAGATGATGCAACCATTCGAATCATAACTACATGTTAACCTTAATATAAATGTATAACAGAGTGTGTGTGTGAATAATCTCTCAAAATTATTATCACGCAATTAAATATGAAATCATGCATACAACACTAATTAAGTTTCAAACCATAGGCTTAAGAATGATACCAATCTCCACTAATCGAGACATTTGGAGTCAAGAAGTTAGATCGGGTAGGACTTGCAAGTTTGTAACGTTAGGCCCGGGTAGTTGGCTAAGCGAAGGGTAAAAATGGAATATCAAAGTGAACAATGCAAGATAGCAAGACTCTATACCTTCACTTCCTAAAATGTTGAATTGGTATCTCTCCTTCTTCTTTCGCAAAAATCATCGAGGTGGCCATATCAACAAAGAACAAAAGAGATAAGAAACACCGTTTCACATCAACACAAATTCCCAAGCTTGAGTTACTTGAACTAATATTCAAATGGTTTTTCTTTTGACTAACCGTTTATTGAACTTTATTGAAACTCATTTGATTTTTTGTTTTTTTTTTCAGAAACCTATATACACCAATGAACTCCGAACTTGATAAGATATCATCTCAACTTTGTGCCAATAATGTCATCCAATTCTTGCCCAACTTCAAATGTCACCACCATACAACATATAGAAACTTGCTAAACTTGCGGGACATCAAGGGAATGTAGACCAAAATTAGGCTAAGGTTCGGATAATAATGAGCTTAATCACGAATGGCTAGTTTTCGAGTGGGGTCCACCACTCTACAAAGGCCGAGATGGGGACAGTGGAAAATATGTTCGGGAAGGCCATTTGGCTTTGGTTAAGTCAAAGAAATGCCATGACCGTCATCCCTAACTTCGATTCCAAACATCTTTCTATTTCGCCTCGAAAGGATATCAAGCCTAAGTTCTAGTTGCTATAAAAGCATGCTTACATGATATCGTACAAAAGTTGCATGTTAACAAAAGATTGAGATTATACGTTCATAAAGAATTCATGTTACACAAATAGATTTGGGGTTAAAATGTACTTACAGTTCAATTTGGTTATACATATCCAAATTAATCATTACATCTTCAAATCCATGAAATTTATGCCTTGTACAGATTATTTTAATCAACTAAATAATGCTCGAAAAAGAACAAAAACTAAGGGATTTTATAATACAAAATAAACACTTAATGCCATTGCTAGACCAACCACGACTCTACCCCCACTTACGAACTGCATTGTCCCCAATGCATAGTGAGGGTAAATAAAAATGGTTGGTCTAATAATGGTTTATCAAAACAAGTCCAAAGAAAAATTACCAGGTTGTTATAAAAGGGTGGGTGGGTGGGTAAATAAATAAACATACCACGTTAATTTTAAAACACACAACATTACATAGTAGTTGAACTAATACATAAAAAGAAAAATATGTCACACATTATTTGAAATATGAAACAAACTAGATAGTAAAATGAAATGTGTGAAATAGTATTGAGTCTTTTATCCCCAGATCCTCAAGGGTTCTTTCAAAGTATTCTAACAACCTAAGTCCAAGAAATGATGCAATTGAATTTTCTCTTTGTTCTCCATCGGGATTTTCGGATAACCACCTAATCGTTCCCATCTTAATGACATTCAAACATTCATCCTGAGACTTGGTTGTGATATGTGCTCATCTTCCATTGTGTTTATTCTTTCCACATATTCTACATTTCATTAAGACTAGTCTTATTCATATTATTATTATTATTATTAACGGGCTGCCTCCCGGTAGCGCTTTTCTTTAACGTCGTTCGCTCGACAGAGACTCAGAAACGATTAATCAAGGCTCGGGATCAGTCAAATGCACAATTTCGAGAGCCTCATCGAATGGTAACTTCCTATACTTTTTTAGACGAAGACCGTTCATGATGAACGTTCCGTGCTTCGGATGTGTTACCTCGATGGCTCCTGAGTCGAAAACTCGCAATACCGTATATGGTCCCGACCACTTCGACTTAAGTTTGCCTTGAAACAAATGGAGGCGAGTGTTATATAAAAGGACCTCATCACCTACGTTGAAAATACGCGGTTTGATCAACTTATCGTGAAGCATCTTGGTCTTCGCCTTATATTTCGCCGAACAATCGTAAGCTTGAAGGCGAAACTCATCTAACTCGTTCAACTGTGCCATCCTTCTTTCACTGATTAGTGCGTCATCCATATTTAGATTCTTTATCGCCCAATAGGCCTTATGCTCTACCTCTACAGGGAGATGGCAAGCCTTGCCAAAAACAAGCATGTAGGGTGACATACCTATGGGTGTCTTGAATGCAGTTCGGTGTGCCCAAAGCGCATCATCTAACTTTTTTGACCAATCCTTCAGGTTGGAATTGACTGTCTTCTCCAGGATTCTTTTGATTCCACGATTGGACACCTCTACTTGGCCACTAGTCTGGGGGTGGTAGGCAGTGCCTAACTTATGAGTGACCCCATATTTCATTAACAGCTTATTGAAATCTCTATTTGCAAAGTGACTTCCATTGTCGCTGATTATCGCTCGAGGTATTCCAAACCGGGATAGAATATGTTTCTTAAGAAACCGTATGACTATATGTTTGTCGTTAGTAGGCGAAGCAATTGCCTCGACCCACTTTGAAACGTAATCACTGGCGACAAGAATGTACTGATTCCCAAAAGAAGATGGATATGGTCCCATGAAGTCCAATCCCCATATATCAAACACTTCACACACTATTATCGGTTTCTAGGGCATCTCATTTCCCTTGGAAATCCTCCCTGAGTGTTGACAGGCATCACATGTCTTAACATACGAATGTGTATCCTTGAAAATTGTGGGCCAGTAGAACCCACTTTGTAACACCTTCAATGCTGTTCTCTCGCCCGAGAAGTGGCCACTGGCCTCTTTATCATGACAGAACGAGAGAATACTCACTATCTCACTGTCATCAACACATCTCCTCAGGATTCCATCTGCACATAGCCTAAAAAGTAAGGGATGTTCCCACACATATCGGTTCACCTCACTATAAAACTTCCTTTTCTGATTCTCATCAAACTCAGGATCTACGAATCCACACTCGTGATAATTAACGAATGGTGCATACCAAGGGTTCCCTTTCTTCCCTCTCTGCAGGAAATTTCCTCGCTTAACCGGGAGCATCGTATCCACTATGAACAACTGCTCATCCCGAAAACGATCATCAATCTCAACTTTAATAGAGTGTTTCTTGTCTCCATGGTCCATCCTACTGAGGTGGTCAGCTACTACGTTCTCACACCCCTTTCTATTCTTAATTTCTACATCGAACTCTTGAAGGAGCAAGATCCATCTCAACAAGCGTGGTTTTGCATCCTTCTTGGCAAATAGGTATTGCAATGCAGCATGGTCAGTGTGAACTATGACTTTCGATCCAACCAAGTATGACCGGAACTTGTTGAAAGCAAAAACAACAGCTAAAAGTTCCTTTTCAGTTGTGGCGTACTTTTGTTGAGCCGAGTTCATGGTATGACTCGCATAGTAGATAAGGCGAAACAACTTGTCGACCTTCTGACCTAGGACAGCTCCTACAGCATAATCACTAGCATCACACATCACTTCGAACCCCTTGGACCAATTAGGTGCCACCAAGATAGGAGCCGAAGTAAGAAGTTTCTTAAGAGTTCGAAAAGGATCTAGGCATGCCGCATCAAAAACACAAGGGGCACCCTTCATCAATTGAAGAGTAAGAGGTCTAGCAATTTGGGAAAAACTCGGAATGAATCTACGATAAAAACCTGCATGACCCAAGAATGACCATAGAGTCTTCAGATTTGTAGGCATAGGAAGCTTAGAAATTGCCTCTATATTTGCTCTATCGACCTCTATTCCTTTCCCCGACACCTTATGTCCTAAAACAATTCCCTCAGTTACCATGAAATGACACTTTTCCCAATTTAAAACCAAGTTTGTCTCCTTACAACGTGCAAGCACCTTATCAATGTTCGACAAACACTCGTCAAAAGTATCACCAAAAACGCTAAAGTCATCCATAAAAACTTCCATGAAACGCTCTATCATATCAGCAAAGATGGCCATCATGCATCGCTGGAATGTTGCGGGTGCATTACACAACCCAAACGGCATTCTTCTAAATGCAAAGGTGCCATACGGACACGTGAATGTAGTCTTATCCTGGTCATGTATATCGATGTGAATTTGATAATAGCCACTAAAACCATCCAAAAAGCAGTAAAATGCATGACCACTCAGACGCTCTAGCATTTGATCAATAAAGGGTAGGGGAAAATGATCTTTCCTAGTCTTATCATTTAGCATGCGGAAATCAATACAAACTCTATGACCAGTAACTAAACGCGTAGGAATGAGCTCACCTTTTTCATTAAGCTCAACTGTAATCCCTCCTTTCTTAGGCACGACTTGCGTGGGGCTCACCCATTCACTGTCGGAGATTGCGTAGATTATCCCTAACTCAGGCATCTTTACCACGTCTTTCCTCACCACCTCTTGCATATGTGGGTTTAGTCGTCTCTGAAACTGCCTGACCGGCTTGGCACCTTCTTCCAGGATCATCTTGTGCTTGCAGATATCAGCACTAACCCCTTTTATGTCAACCATCTTCCATCCGAAGGCCTTTTTATGTTTCTTCAGAACGTGGATCAACTTAGCTTCCTGCAAAACGGTTAGTGCAGACGAAACAATAAGAGGAAGTAATTCATCAGGTTCTAAAAACACATACTTTAAATGCTTAGGAAGTGGCTTCAACTCCAGATCAGTAGGTGGTTCCTCGATTGATGGCTTTGGCAGCTTGCCAGTCAAACCGAGCTCTAGCTTCTTGTTCCATCCTGCGTTGACATAAGGAGTTGCCTCCAAATGATATACCTGAACTCTCATTTGTGGATCGTCATCCTCCGCAGTGCTTGACTTCATCAAGAATTCTTCCATTGGTTCTTGGTATCCCTGCAAGTTAGTGTGCTCCAAAATACAAGGATATATAGCATAAACAGAAAACAATCACTCTTTTCATCATCAGGATGCTTCATTGCATTATACACATTTATGGCTATACTTTCTTTCCCGACTCGTAGTATAATCTCTCCCATCTTAACGTCTATCAAGGTCTCTCCTGTGTTCAAGAAAGGCCGACCTAACAAAAGTGAGGTTTTAGTATCCATATCCATATCTAAGACTACAAAGTCAACGGGGAAAACAAACTTGTCTACCTGTACCAATACATCTTCAGCTACCCCTAAAGGTTTCCTAACAGACCTATCTGCCATCTGTAAGGTCAAACCTGTAGGTTCTAATGCTCCCAATCCCAAATTTTCATAAACTCCTCTAAGCATCAGGCTCACAGAAGCCCCTAGATCACATAGCACATTTTTAAACACAGTTTCTCCAATGGTATTTGGGATGGTAAAACTACCTCTATCCTGCAACTTGGGGGGTATCCTATTTTCAAAGATTGTAGAACATTCCTCACTCAAATGTACCATTTGTTGCATCTTTTCTTTACTCGACAACATTCCTTTCAAAAATTTAAAATATGGGGGAATGCTCGAAATTGCCTCTAATAGGGGAATATTCACCTCTACCTTTCTTAAGAGATTCAGAAATTTTGCCTGACCTTGAGTCAGTATGTCCTTTCTGGGTCCCTTAGGAGGATAGGGTAAAGTATTAACACCAAAATCCGGGGGAGGAGGAGGAATTCTGTTTTTCTTACCTCTTTCATTAGGCGGCGAGGCTTCTTCTTCTTTGATGTCCAAGACCACATAGTCTTTCTTCGGTGCTGCCCCTTCCAATGCTTTTTTATTTGCCTCAGCCAAAGCTTTTTTCGTGGCTTCCAATTCTTTCCTCATTGCCTCCATTCTTTGCTCGACATTGCCAATCTCCAAATCTTCGATCTCGACTTCACCATACATCGCTCCTTCACGGTCAACTGCTTTCTCCTTCTCAGCCTTTTTAGTCTCTGCTTCCTCAGCCCATAATTCTTTCTTTTTGTCACTCAGCCCGACCTCTTTACCACTTCGTGTGAACACAACATTCACACCATTTGGGTTCCTCTCAGTGTTACTCGGGAGTCGACCACTTAGATTTGTCTTCAGAGTGTCGGTTATTTGACCCACTTGGGTCTCCAAGTTCCGAATGGCAGAATGTGTGGCCATTTTTTGTTCTACAGCATTCTTATTTAACTCAGAAACAGTCCTGTCTAATCTCTCCAGGAGTATCTCAGTGGCCATCTTCTGAACACCAGAATTGTTTGATTGCTGATTGCTTTGATAAATCTGGTGCAGATGAGCGTTTGGATGCTGATAGGTGCCAGAATTATTACTTCTCAATGGCTGGCTCACTTGTTGATTCTGATTGTTTTGCTGGCCCTGATTCTGATTCCAGCCTTGATTTTGGTTCCAATTCTGATTCTGCTGTTGTCCTTATGACTGAGACTGTGGATTCTGACTATTCTGATAGTAGCCTTGGTTTTGATTCTGGTATGAACTCTGATTCTGGGGATTCTGAATCCAAGGTCGGTTGTATGAGCTTTGGTTTTGCCTAAAACCTTGGTTCTGATTATTATTTCGATTCCAATTCTGATTCTGCCCCTGGTTCCAACCTTGTCCAACATAATTCACATCATATTGTTGTGAACCATCACCCATACCATAATCCATTTGTGGCCTTTGTTGATTATCAAAGTTCTGATTCCACTGTTGCTGGCCAAACTCTTGCTGATTCATATCAATTTGCCCCATTGCATAAACATTCATTCACCGTTGGTCGATCGATTGACGACGCTTGTTGTCTTGAAGTAGGTGTCAACTGCTGTGGATAAGTGGGTTTTTTCAATGATGCACATTCTATGGCAGAATGTCCACCTCCACAAAGTTGGCATTGCTGTGCCTTCTTTCTATCTAACTCCATTCGGTCCATCTTTAGTACCATTTCTTGCATCTTGTCGTGCGTAGCAGATTCTCGATCAAGTTCCTCTTTCAGCGACTTTACACTTTCCATTAGGGCTTTCTTCTTCTTTCTACTCGATCCCCATTGTCCTTCTCCATCGCGCATTCCCTATCTCTCTCATAGCTTGTTCTCGCGGCGATTCATAATATCTCCGCCACTTGCGGCATTCAGCTTGTTTTGGTCCATCGGCTCTAAGGCTCTGAATAATATAATGACTTGCTCCACCGTAGAAAAACCGTGTGGGGGCATCTCTTTAGCAGCCCCCTAAATCTCTCATAAGTCTCTTTTAGTGTCTCTCCCTCGAGACCACCAAATGAAGAGATTTTTCTTTCGAGATCCAAAATCTTTGCCGGAGGAAAGTACTTTTTCGTAAATACCCTCGTTACATCGACCCATGTATGTAATGAATCATTTGGTAAAGAGTCATACCAATCTTTAGCAGCTCTCTTAATGCAAACGGAAAAACTATTAATTTTACCGCCTCGTCACTTACCCGTTATATTTCATTGTTCCACAAATGCGGAGAAAGTGATCCGAAAGCTATTCGGGTTCTCGATCGATTTCCGTGGAACAAGGCGTGTTCCCCAACATGTTCAAAATATTTTGCTTAATATCCATGTTATTCGCATTAATTGGGGTACCTTAATTGGTTGTGCCCTATAACTTCCTGTGGGGTAGTGGCGTAATCTCGACAAACCCTCAATCCTGTGCTTGCTTGCGAGCCATCTGCTTCTTTGATAAACCGGTTCTTTGAGGAAGTGGATCATACTGAGTTATACGGGTTTTGGAACCCTGTTGATTTCCTTGATTCTCCAAAGATCCGCATGCTCGATTTACCGTCTCTTGGTCTAATTCGGGTCTGAAGTTCTGTGTATCCTGAGCATCTTGTCCTCCTCTGTACTGTCCAATCCCTGGCCTCTGATTAAACTGTGCAGTTCCCAACTGACGTAGCCCTGTGTTGTCCTCTCTCAATGGTTCATGACGAGGGTCCTCGGTGGAGTTTGCAAAGGTATCTTGTTGCATTACCACCGATAGTGGTTGAGGTTTGCCCCTGTAGAGTTTGTTCATCAATGAGATCTTTACCGCTTCGTCTAGTTATTACATCGTCCATTTCTGCAGAGGAATTAGAAAGTGATCTTTCTAATGTCCCTGTTTCTTCAAACAAAGGGTTCGGACTAGCGACTAGGATTTCTCCTCGGCGCTGACTGTTTCTATGAAGTGCGTAAGCTTCGATCTCTTGGATTGGCTCACTGAGAGGTTCTTTAGAGCTTCGAGTCATTCACTGACACACATGAAACAACACGAAAACAAAAATAAAAAATGACCTAAGCCCAAGCTTTCGGTCAACTTACAAGATATCAAACGTCGTGCGTTCCCGACAACGGCGCCAAAAAGCTTGATAGCAAAATAACTAATCGCTAACTTTAATGGCCAGTATCGGGTCAACGATGAGTATAGTGATAACAAGGTCGAATCCACGAGGAACAGCGTTTAAGTACCAAAGTCGACGTAGAACTTAGTTCGAGTCAAGATTATGGTAGGAGATATTACACTAATGCAAAAGTAAAGATTAACTAACGGCCGTAGTTCTAGTTATTAAAAGGTATAGCCGAATTATGATCCAACGAGTTACTTTCACCCTTAAGGAAGACTTGACGGGGCGTGTTTTAACCAACCTACCTTTTCAAAGTAATTTAACGACATCCACGGGTGCCAACTCCTAATTACGGTGTTAAGGTCCGAACAACTCTCACTCAACACCTATGTGAAGTTAATCAATTTTCCTTTAGAAAACCGATTAACCTAACATGATTACGCTCTTAGAGTCGCTCGAACAACGATGACAAACCTCTGTATTGGAAACGGTCCTAACAACTAGGCCGAATCTACGCAACGATCCCAAAACCCCTTATCCCACATCTCACCGCAAAATACATCTATAGGTTCGATGTGTGTGATAGTGAACTAGGTGATCAATCTAATTCAAAGACGTTTACAATAAGTTTTAGGACGTGGATTAATCATTAAAACATAAAATTACGCACTACACAACTCCCGTTTGATCCCCTTTAGGGCGTTTCACTCGTTTTTACATAATTCGACTATACATATATTTAGTTACTCATGATAGTGATAACAATGGAATGATTAAAGGAAATTATACTAAAGACATGTAAAAACGAATTCAACATCATATGAAAAACAGTAAATAAAAGTAATAATATATATATATATATATATATATATATATATATATATATATAAGTGTTATATAGCTAATATATATATATATATATATATATATATATATATATATATATATATATATATATATATATATATATATATATATATATATATATATATATATATATATATATATATAAGTACATAAGCATATATATATAATTATAGATATATAGTTATATAGATATATATAAAGATACATAAATATATATAAGTACTATTACTAATATATATATATATTAATAATAAACAAAAAGGAAATGATATTACAACGATACTACGGCTTCTACATTATTTTTGGCATAATGCCTACTAATATATACATTACTACTACTAAGAAAGAGGGATTAGAGAAATATATATAGGAAGAGTATATATATATTGGTACACTCTCGTCTGTTGTATCTGAGGCTCCTTTTATAGATGAAATTCTTGGAGCCGGACCGGGCCGGGTTTGGGTCGGACTGGGCCGGTCTCATCATTACATTCATCCCCCTTAATTATCCAATTTCTAGATAAAAATTTATATTTTGGAATAAAACTTTAAAAATTCATATCTTGAGTTCTAGATCTCCAAATGACATGATTCAAGAGGCATAAGAAAGATCGTTGAATGATCTACAACTTTCATGAAGGACTCTTCTTCAGAAAATATCATTTTGATGGGCCATTCATTCGTCGAAGATATTTCTCGATTTCCACTAATACGAATCGATTGTCCACTTGACCACTTAAGCTTGTGATACTTCTTATATCCTTCCAAAGATATGATTTGACTTCAAAAAGTGTCGTTACTCGGGGTCTTAGTTTATCATAAATCTGCAAATACCACAAATACCCAGCGTAAATCCGACACGACACTCCGGTTACTGAACCGGTACAAAACCTAGTAAAAACATGATATTTTACATGATAACTACTATTTATATATTTAGATGAAACTTAGGAATTAATGACTTGAATTGATATAAAAGTGCTCAAAATGATATTAGAAACGGGATAAAAAGTTATGAAAATAACTGTGAATTTATCTGTCATCAAGTATCACATCTATAAATGAGACCAACATCAGCTATACCTCTAAGGCGCCTGAACATTCTTTTCACAGATTTCTAGTGTTCCTTTCCAGGATGAGCCATAAACCTACTGACATAACTGACCCCCAGAGCCAGATCATGCCTAGTGCATACCATGGCATACATCATAGTGCCAACTGCACCAGCATAGGGAACTCTTGACATATACTCCTTCTCCTCTACTGATTGTGAAACATAAAAAGATAAATAAACATTAGATTCCATTGGAGTATCTATTGGTTTTGTAGCAGACATGCCAAACTTGGCCAAAATATTCTGTATGTAACCCTGCTGAGTCAAGAATAGCTTCTTCTTACTCCGATCTCTCTAGATCTCCACCCCCAAAATCTTCTTGGATGCACCCAAATATTTCATTTCAAACTTAACACTGGGAAGGTTTTTCAGATTCTGAATATCAGACTTCTTCTTTACATCTCTAAGCTGACTGTGATACACACAACAGTAATATGGACTTCTGTTATAACCTAGCTGGATCATGTAAATTTCAAACCTTTTATACCACTGCCTTGGAGCCTGCTTCAGTCCATACAAGGACTTCTTCAACTTGCACACAAAACCTTCCTTGCCAGGAACTTGAAAGCCCTCTAGCTGAGTCATGTATATCTCTTTATCTACATCACCATGTAGAAAAGTTGTCTTAATATCTAACTGCTCAAGTTCAAGTTCCTATTGTGCCACCATTGCTAGTAACGCTCTGATTGAAGTATGTCAGACTTCTGGTGATAATATCTCATCAAAGTCCACCCATTCTCTCTGACTGAACCCTCTTTCAACCGAATATGCCTTATACTTGACCCTACTGCCTCAGATATCCCTTCCTTTTTCTTGAAGATCCACTTGTAAGTAACAAATCTCCTGCTGGATGTTTGACCAGATCACAAGTCTGATTCTTCAATAATGACTTCATTTCATCTCCCATGGCAACGAGCCACTGAGATGCTTCGGAACATATCACATCTTCCGTGCAAGTACAAGGTTCAAAACCATCCACCTCTTCTGCAACTTAAAGTGCATATCCAACCATATCATCAAAACCATACCTCTTGGGAGGTATCCCAACATTGGTTCTTCTAGCTCTAATGACAGTTATACTCTGCTGACCAATATCTATTGTTTGACGCTCAGTGGACCCCTGTTCAGCTGAGTAGCTTGGATCCCGCTCTGGTTCAACAACCAGATCATATGAGTGCTGACTTTGATCAGCTGAGTGTTGCATCTCAACTGGCTCCACCTGACTCCACCTTACTTTCAGCTCTTTCAGATTCAGCACTAGTTTCAGACTCAATAGTCATTCTCACTGATGAGCTAAGCATAGAATTTTCATCGAAAACTACATCTATGTTGAGAATAACTCTGTTTTATACTAATGACCAAATTCTATAACTATTCACTCCATCACCATGCCCCACAAACACTCATTTCTTGGCTCTTGGCTCCAATTTCCCTTCTTTGACATGATAGTAAACCGTGCTCCAAAAAATCCTTAGAACGGAGTAGTCAGCAGGCTTGCCTGACCACATCTCCAATGGTGTCTTGAGATTGATCCATGTGTGAGGACTCCTATTGATTAAGAAGCAAGCTGTGCTTACAGCCTCCGCCCAAAATCTCCTTAATAAACCAGCATTTGAGAGCATACATCTTGCCCTTTCTTGAAGAGTTTGATTCATCCTCTTAGCTACACCATTCTACTGAGGTGTATTCTTGACTGTATGATGTCTGGCCATACCCAAAGCTTTACAAAATGTATCAAACTCAGACCAGCAGAATTCCAGACCATTATCTGTTCAAAGTCTTTTGATTTTCTTGCCTATCTGATTCTCCACTAGAGCCTTCCACTGCTTTAAACTATTGAATGCCTCACTTTTATATTTTATCATCACCACCCATGTCATTCTTGAATAGTCATCTACGAATGACACAAAATCTATGTGACCACCTAATGATTCTACCCTTGATGGACCCTATCAATCGAAATGGATATAATCAAGTGATGCATTTGTGCTGTGTATGCATGCTGAAAACTTTCTTCTATGTAGCTTCCCAAACACACAGTACTCACAAAAGTCCAAAGTCTTGACCTTATATCCCCCAACAAAACCTGATGAAGAAAGGACATGCATACATATTTCACCATGTGACCAAGTCCCATTTTCTACAACCTGGTCTGTTGTGACTAATGAACTGCTGAGGATGTTGTAGCAGCAGAGCTAGATACAATAGAGCCTTGCAATATATACAAGGTTCCCTTCTTGATACATTTGAAACTGAATCTTTGTAGACATTCAACTCTTCACATTCTCCTTTGAAATTGAACCCCTTGCTGTCCAGGAGGCTAAGAGATACCAAATTCTTGGTCATATGTGGAACATGTCTAACATATTTCAGTGTGTAGAATTTACCATCCTCTATCCTCAACTGATCGAACTGAGTCAATTCCTAATATCTTGCAGAACTTGCTATTTGCCATAGTAATATGACCAGCATCTATCTGATCATAAGTAGAAAACCACTCCATGTGTGGGCAAATATGGTAGGATGCCCCAGAATCTAGGATCCAAACATCAACATGATTTGCTGAATCTATCAACTAGAACTAAATACTCATTAGAAAGCTCAGCAGCTACAACTGTTGTGCCAGAATTGCTCTCATGCTGCCTTTTCCTCTTTGGACAATTGGACTTCTAATGTCCCTGCTCCTTAAAGTAATTATAAACATCTGTGGACTTGACCTTTGGACCCAGACTTATTGGATTTCTTCTTGTGTCCATGCCTTTTCCCATTGCCGTTGAGTACTAGTCCAACAATCTGACTATCTGTGCCTGCTACCATGTGTCTCAGCTCCTTGGATTGCAAGGTTGACCTCACATCCTCCAAAGCCACTGTATCCTTCCCAATTATAAAGGACTGCACAAAGTTCTCATATGATGCCGGTAAGGACACCAACATGATTATGGCTGCATCTTCATTTTCAATTTAAACATCAATATTCCTAAGATCAAGTAATATTGTGTTCAGCTGATCAAGATGATCCCTTAGTTGACCTCCTTCATGCATCCTTAGACTAAACAGACTCTGTTTCAGCAGAAACTTGTTGGTTAAGGACTAAGTCATATACAAGCTTTCAAGCTTTGCCCACAACTCTACACCCATGTCTTCCTCAGCAACTTTAGTGATAACATCATCAGATAAGCACAACATGATGGTTGAATGTGATTTCTCTTCAAGACTAGCATAATCTGCGGCACTGCTATCCCATTGACCTGATAAAGGAATCCATAATCATTGTTGTTTCAACGGCACGCATCCTGATTTGCCACAGACTAAAACTGTTTCTTCCTGTAATTTTTTTGATTTTTACGTTACCGGCAGAATTTTTTCTATCCAAAGAACTGAACTTTTATCACAGAATCCTATCACCTATAAAGGTCTTGGTGAAGATAAAATTCGTCCGTACATATGATTCCCAACATAAAATACGCTCTGATACCATTTTGTTTTTCGGTTTCATTAGTTAAAACCAAAACCAAACCAACTAGAATTGGTCCGGTTTGGTTTTACAATTTTTAAAAACCATATAAACGGTTCGGTTTGTTTCGGTTCGGTCAGTTTGGTCGATTTTAAAACAAAATGAACACCCCTTGAGTAATCTTAGACCGGGAATCGATACTTGTCGGTGGATATACTCTAACCGATTGTTGTAGGATGATGGTAGCAATCATGATGCCACAAACGGTAAAACGGGACAAAATGGGCTTGTGAGTGAGAGAGAAAAAAAAGTGAGAAATCTGCCAAGCAAAGACGATGGAGCGTAAAACGCACGGATATTTCATAAAAAAAAGAGAAAAAAAATAAAGATATATAAAGACAGTGAGCGAAGCGAACTTGTAGCAAAAAGGGCACGACCCTCGCATGAAAAAGAAACAAACGAGGATAACAAGTAAAACTCGGTCCCCAAGTCCGCCCGGCCAGAGCAAGGTTTCATGTTGTTTGCCTAAGTCTGAAGGCAAGAAAAGTGAGTGTGCATGCTAGCAAGTTAAGATTGTGGGGTCACTCTAACTTCATTCTTTTCACGGATACACTATCACAAAAGATTCATCACATGGCACATTGATGCATTGGTGAGTACTCATTAATGGGAAGCTTATGGATTATCGCATGTTGCATGTTCTACCTAAAATCATGACTGAATGTGTGGTAATTGGTGGGGATTTCTCTTGGAGGTACATTCCGCCTTGATACTCTGCTTGAGGACGAGCAGAAGGCTAGTAGGGGATAGTTGATGACGCTCAAAATAATACACCTTACGGCATCAACATTTCACCCATTCTAAGCAAAAATTAGTAGTTTTCGATCATTAATATGGACCATTTGAGTTGAATGTCACATGTCGGGTTCATGAGTCGAGTAATTTGCATCTAACGTTTATTTTCGTCAATTCGATATTATTTCATGCATTATTGGACTATTTTCAGTATATGAAGATTGGGCCAAGTGTTAGAGAGTGATTATGGGCCGAGCTGGGTAAAAGAAACAGACATAGGGTGTTCCAGAACCTTCAGTTAAGTCAGCAGAGCGAAAAGGACACAAATGCCCCTGAAGCCGCGTGGAATGCCACCTCAGCCGTGGATTCCAGAACCTTCGGAAAACGCATTTTCTTGGATGAGAGGTAGACCAAGGTGTTACTAAGTCAGTTTTTAGCACTATAAATAAGTGACACCAGTCACGAATTTCAATGTACAATTTCCACAAGACAAATACATTATATTCAAATAGAAGTTCTTTTGTTCTTTTATTTTCTCTATGAGTTCTAGTCACGGATCCGACGGATTCACCACCTAGGGAGCGATCTACGGAGGATCTGCACTCGTCTTTGAGGGTATGATTTTTCAGCTTTCAAGATGTAGATCTGTCGTTATTTTCTTTGTGATTAGTATGGTTTAATTGTTTGTATTAGTTCTGCTATGTAGTAGTTAGTTTATTTTACCCCATGAATGTTTAGATCTGAATCGTTGGTGAAGAAATGAAAGGTTTCGTTCTTCGGAGCCCGGACGGTCTTTATCGCGGCTGCGAAAACCTAGTAAACCTTAATACATGATAATCGGCGCTAGCTACGTCTGATCAGCAGATTTAATTTACATGGTGTTAGCATATCAACTATATGCATGTTTTCGTAAATTAACATGAAGGACTATTAGTGAAGTTTTAGTTCGGACGATGTCTTGATCTATCTTTAGGAACGTGCTAGTCAATCCACGATAGGTGCTTAGGGACTCGGTCTTGAACCAGCTAGTCCTAGTTCTTGTTGCTTGTGAATTAATACAACCAACGAAGCAGGTTAATTGCACATAGGCACCTAATGTCATGTCAATGGAAGCAGCGTAACATTAGGACTTAGCACCCGTAGCTGTCGAAGATATAAAATTTACCAACGGGGATGATTGATGCATGATTTGGGGGGAATAACTAATCACTCATAGTAGAACTAATCTTTATATAACTCAGAGGAGTATACTCATGTTTGATCTTGTGTGTTTATTGGCACCACCATATTACTTTTCTGATTTATAGTTGGTCGTAGACCATAATTGTGACAATTCTACTCGATCTAGATTAATCTGTGTTTCTACGAGTCGCGGTGGGATTCGACCTTGACTCGCCAGTACTTGCTACGATAGACCTAGTCCTATTTCTAGTAGTAAGTGCTTTGCACGTGATCAATTGTCAGCTAAACTATATGGAGTTACTGTTATAATAAAGCTAGATTACAAGAATGACCTTACAACAATAATAGATAATCAGATGATAGGATAAATAGTAATATTCTTCAATATTCCTACAGTTACAAGAAGAAGAGGAAAGGATACAAGAGAGACATACAAGAGAAACATTTCCATTGCATGAATGAAATGGAATCTTAATGAGAATCGGTTTAGAAATGCTCTATGATTCAATTCAAGGTGGAGTTGTTTTTTATGGGCAATGACACTTTGTTTGCGAGAGATTCTGAGAGATTGGTACAACTAGAATCAAGACTCATGATGGTGTTGTATAAATACTTATCCATGTCAAACATGTTTTAGATTTGAAGAAAAATTTCCTCTTTGAACGCACTTGAGACTCTTGGCTATAAATACATTTGTAAAGGTAGAATTCTTAATTATTAGTTTTTCACCCTCTCATGAAAGTTGCAGGTCTAACAATTTGTATACAATGTAGGAGTCCACAGTAATTGACATTTTTTGTGAGGGTTAAAAACTATTTACACTTACATACTTGGATTTTAGGAATAACACATTTTTCTAATATCATTTATCATGTAAATACCCGTTAGCTAAATCCCTGAAAGATGATTTTGGCATTTATCGAGGACTGCTACTGATGTGGTTTACGAGAGAAAAGTCGAGGACCACTTACGTGCCTATATCCAGAAGCTTTAATGATTCAAATAACCGACCAAACTATTCAGCCGGGACTGCACTCTACCGGAATTCAAAACATCTTCACTCCCCTAGTCATAGTAGCTACCGAGCGCCCATCAATATAAATATTACCTATGAGTAACCCTTCACAGACAGTTCATATATGAAGCAAGACATTGTCCGTAAAACTTCTCCATAACATCTTATCATGGAACTATCATTAACCCATTAGTGACCAATATCTTTTGATAATATCAAAGGTGATCAATAGGTACAAGGATTAACAAATGAGAAAACCATCTTTCTACTTCATGTTTCAAAAAAGGAGTATACTTTATCTTTGTGACTTATATTCCCGACTATCAATGTGATATCCCACATTGGAAGTGGGGGAAGCACATCACCATCATATAAGTGTGAGACATAAAGGTCTTGCCAACCCGGGTTAGCCCTTTTAGACCAAGCGAGGACGGAGGTCTAAGCAGTTGACCGGACCATTTATGACTCATTTAGCGCAACCATGCCCGGGGTCGGGGGCGTTATAGAATGGTATCAGAGCCGACTATCAGACGGATCTAAGTGCCACAAGCCACCTCTAGGCGAACCTAAGCGCCACATGCCACCTCTAGAGTCCTCTGGTAGAGGCAAACTTGTAATACCCTACTCCCGACCCCCAGGTCCACTGGGGTCATTCTAGGAGGGTTTGTGAAGCTCTCGCCGTGACTTCAATAAAAAGACTATATTCGCTACTTTATCTTTGTGGCTTATATTCCCGACTATCAATGTGATATCCCACATTGGAAGTTGGGGAAGCACATCACCATCATATAAGTGTGAGACATAAAGGTCTTGCCAACCCGGGTTAGCCATTTTAGACCAAGCGAGGATGGAGGTCAAACAGTTGACCGGACCATTTATGACTCATTTAGCGCAACCATGCCCGGGGTCGGAGGCGTTACAGAATGGTATCAGAGCCGACTATCAGACGGATCTAAGTGCCACGAGCCACCTCTAGGCGAACCTAAGCGCCACATGCCACCTCTAGAGCCCTCTGGTAGAGGCGAACTTGTAATACCCTACTACCGACCCCTAGGTCCACTGGGGTCATTCTAGGAGTGGTCGCGAAGCTCTCACCGCGACGTCAATAAAAAGACTATATTCACAATATAAGAAAATAAATCCACAAAATAATTCACTAAATCCACAAATGAATTTACATAAATCACTGTCTATTTCCATTAAAAGATTACAACCAATAAAATTACAAGATGCATAACTAACTAACTCACTATCATGATTTAATCCATAACATCAATTTCTTTTCTTCCTCGGATCTCATTTATCATCATCTACATACTCTTATTTATGTCTCGATCAAAAACACAGTATATATGTATTTATAAAAGGAAGAAAAAAAAAAAGAAAATGAGAGTGAAAAATGAGGTATCAAAGAATTTGGTATATAGCATATATATATATAATATTATATATATATATATATATATATATATATATATATATATTTATATTTATATTTATAAAAAAAATTTACTTTGATGCAACATTTTAAAAATGACAGCGGATGTCTTTTATTAACTGATTGAACAAATGGAAAAAAGAATTTTTAATATTGAAGTGCACGAGCGTTAAGAAAACATGTCAGGTTCATTTACAAGCACCAGCTTTGGCCGAGCCGATGAGTCAAGTACCGCCCAAACACCGTTTTACCATATAGATTTCAACCGCACCCCACAAGAACTAGCCATGTCTGACAACTCCGGCTGATTGTCAGGGAAAAGGAATCAACCTTCGCCGTACAAACCTCCTACACGGTTCCAGCCAACCCTATCCATGCCCTAGGACCCACGCACCAACCGTCAACCCTTGCTTTCCCGGCTGTAGCATGAATCTTCGGGGAAAAGGTACCGTCCCCACTCTTACGAGCGAGCACTCTAGCTACTGTCGGAAAGACTTCGAGTCAAGAGGCCCCGAAAACGGTGACTAGACGAATCCTAGAGCAGTAACCCTAATCCCCCTAGCCACCAGAGCTTTGACACTTTCATGCCACGAGCGAGCGAGCAAGTAATATCCGTCAATTCCACGTAACATTTTTATAGGTTTAGGGAAAAAAATATATGCACTAGCTTAAAACAGTCATTTGTTTTAAATCACTTTGCATTTTGTAATTTTAATAAATCATTCGAAAATGACTTCCGAGTTAAAAAACATCAACTTGATATAAAAAAAGTATTGGAAATAATTATAAAACACGCTTTGGCTTTATATCGAAAATAAATAACTCACCTTGTATTTGAGCTAACCAATTATATATTGTGAGATACATTCCCATACTTCAGAATCCTTACGGTTTGGCAAAAAACTAAATCATTCGTGTCACCGTGTACCTTCGAAATCTCCCAAAATGCTAAAAGAAATTCAACCACTACATTTCATTCAACCTCATATACATAGATCCAACCAAAGATGTTGACTTACACCCTTGTCCAAATAAAGTTCGATTTTGATCTATCACAAAAGTTCACTTTCCATCAATATTGTTCCCATCATTCCAAAATCCCAACACATACATCTTTTTTTTTTTATATTTATATTTTAGAAACGATCTTTTATTATAAATCCAAAATGGAAGGTCCACGATTTACAATGAAATAAAGAAAACACTAGAGCTTATTACATCATGTAGCGTTTACTCTAAATAAAACTCCAACCTTCATAAACAGCGCTTCTTACTTCCAGAAACACAATAAGTCCTCTGGCAAATCCTCCTCCCTATCACTGGTACACCTCGAATAGTGGATTAATTCCGGAGACTTCATTCACATTATCCTCAGATACTGCCAACTTTCTAGAGTTAGGTGGATTAGCCTTGGTATGGTCTCCAGAACGGTGGGTAGGTTCGATAGATCCAATGTTAGCAAGTATGACATGGGCCGCTTCATCCCCTGGGTCTAGAAGTCTCTTGGCTGCATTAGACAAATCAGACAAAGCTGTTCTAGTTGTTGAGGACTTCCTAGCAGTAGAAGTACGTTTCATCTGTTGCCCCTGAGTCCCCATCTCAGTAGTTTGTTCCTTTCGCTTGCTTAAAGAAAGTGCAGTATATGTCATCATATCTCCACTCCTGGAGTTCTTACGGCCTGGCTTGCCTCTGCTGCTTCCCTCGACTTCTGACTGCTTATTCTTGTGACTGGTCCTTTGAGACGTAGAATTATGAAACTCTTTAGTTATAGCCTGCCCTCCATGTGACTCCACCTGCCTCACTCGCTCCCTAAGCTCCCTTACCTCATCAGGAACGTCGTCCATAGCCTCTACCTCAATTTCCTCTTTGTCACCTGCAGGAGATGAGTTCTTCTTGTTAGAGTGCTGTTTATGGCTGACTTGCTTACTGGTCTCCACCACTTTAGCTTGACCTCCATGAGAAGCCGCAATCTGAACTTGTTCTTGTAAAACTTTCACTGGTTCTGAAATTGGTATAGTCTCCTCGGCTTCTTCATCAATTAAAATATCAAATCTAGAGCCTGAAGCTGGACCTTGCCAACACAGACATCTTGATATCATCATAATCTTCGTTTAATGGCCAAGACAATTGCGTGGAGCTGCTAAAAACTAAAGTCAGCAGAAGAGATGTTTTGGCTAACGATGGTTGCATCATGCAGTTGATGAAGGAAATCTATGGTTCTGTCTTACCAAGAATTGATTATAGCACTAGTGACCAATTTATTTGAACTACACAATGGTTGGCGTTTGATGGAGGTGACTTGTATCGGATTTTCTCGATTTGTGGTTATCGGAATAAAAAAAATGCGATTGACAATTTGAAAAAAATATTTTCTGATCGACAACTTTGATAGTGGATACAGTGAAGGAGTTCTGGTTGCATCGGTGGAGATAATTGTCCGTTAGCGGCGGCGGGGGTGGAGATGGTTAAAGTCGATTCACCGGAACACAATACTTCAGTGGCTATTTGACTAAAAATATTACCCACCATTAAGTTGGTAGTATTATAGTACCCCAGTTTTGAGAATATGTTGTTTAAGCTATGTACTGGGATTTAAAACGTTGTTTTATGAACTAATAATATTAATTAAACATGAACAAGCCTTGATTGAGTTTCTGATGCGTTTAGTTTCGGCACCGAATGTACTCTTCAAGGGAGTTGAAGTTCGGGACCGTCGGAAAGGCATGATAGGCTTGTGCTTTCATAAACCCGAGTTCATCAATGTCTGTGTATTTGATAGGATGTGGTGTCTAGCTGTCTAAGTGAGGGAGTAGAGTTGTTAAGGGGAGCTTAGCCTTGAAAACACTTAGGTGGCTAGTTAACAACCAATAATAAGTACATACTTGCATAGTAAAAAGATTAAACATCATGTCATTATTGGATTGGCACATGTGTATATCGGCTATGTGACGCGTTCGGATAGGTGGATAACTCTGTGACCTACTAGTGGCCAAATGACAGGGGACTTCACCGAACGTGTATGCATACCGGGGAAACCCGGGACCAATAGTGCATAATATTGTTGGTTGGCAAAAGTCTCGTGGTGGACATACACCTCGCATAGTGCTCTTGAGTGCAGACGTAACCAAGATAAGTTATGCTAGAAACGTATAGTCACGACGTAGTGAACTCTAGATTGAGTCGGTCTCATAAAGATAATATTTTATTATAAATCATAATTTATTTGTATCTTCTACCTCTTACTGAGTACATTGTACGTACCTCAAATGCATGTTTATCTATGTGTTTGGGAGAGAGAATATGAATAGGTAGATCCGGAGTTCGAAGAGGACTTTGATGACGATGTTTGAGGACGCCGACGTTGAAGCTTTTATTTTATTATTTGTTTTGATGATACATTAAACCTTGTATTTTCTTTTAGTATACTTTTGGATGTTTAAATGCGTTTTACGTTTTGTTTGGTTTTTCCAATGTAATAAAGTTACATTTCTATCTTTAGATGTTGTTTCTATTCTCATCATTAAACATCATGTATTTTCTATTCTCATCAATGTTACACATCACTAAAAATCCAATAAATCAAAATGAACAAAGGTTGGCAACAAATATCTCCAGTATTCAATCTTACTTCTAAGCACCAAATCATAGGATTCACATGTGCTTTGATGGCTTTCAAAAACACAGAATCATGACACCAACTAATATACTACAAAGGTATATCAAATAAGATTACAATACAAATGGCACTTATGAGTAACTAAACTTATCTCATTGTAACACATATGGCATGCTCAAACAATATGTACTAGATTTCATACTCATGAACCATAGAAACGACATTACCAATATTATTGCATAGAGCAAGTTGATATCATGAAAAAAGCAGTTGTTTGGCATGAACAAAACAGAGACATTCAACAGAGCACTCTATCGAAGCATAAACCCTCATTAAAAATGCATACTATCGAAGCTTCATTCACTAACAGAACACACCGATGGCCAATTAAAGATCTTGATCATAACGCCAACGCCTTCAAAGTATCAAGGATGGAACATAAAAGAAAGTTGTTCTTAAGAGACACCATATATATACAAATTAAACATAAATGCAATCCCACAAAGCCCAGTAACCTTTGAAAATACAAAGATTTTCCCCACATTTAAAGTACAGAGGCAATGTTCAACGAATGAAGGAGGAGCCTATGATCACATGGTCCTTGACTGTCAATACAAAAAAGAAAGCAAGCAACTATATGTTGCAACAAAAAGCAGAAAATAAAGGCCAATTCAATTTCACTTCTGATAGAAAACAATAAAGGGATTTAAGGACTCAAATGACGATAAAATATAATTCAAATTTCCTGCTATTTATCTGCCAAGGCAATAGCCATCTCCCAGAATGTTTTCTCATTAATAGAATATACTTATAATTCAAATATAACTAATCACTTGTTTGGATGTATACGATTACACTATTACAGGTTATTCTCAAGCTCAAAAGCAGCAGATCAGCAATATTAAGGATTTTTCAGCAGATCAGATTCAGACTTGTGTGCACAGAAACATCAAAGTCCAGGTACAACAAGGATGTGAACAAAAGATGCAGCAGACTGAGTGTTACTCCATAGCAGGTACAACAATACAAGAAACCAATAGGTGCAGAATGGGTGCAAAAGGTTATCACAGCAAATTATGGTGCCACAGTTTTAACAGCAAAGTGCAGTATAGCAGGTTGCAACTTTTAGAGTACCACAGGATTTGCAAAATCAGCAGGTCTCACAACATGCAGCAAGGTAACAATTTAGCAGATGTATAGAAAATTCAAGTAATGCAGAGAATGATTAGCACTTAGGATATTGACTCAGCAAATGCTACAAGAAGTGTGCACAAAAGGATTCAGCAATGTGTAAAGCAAGATATAACATAGTAAATCAGTTTTAATACCTAGTCAAGTTAATCTTCAAAAGGTAGATGTGCTTCTGAAGTTGAAGTTGGTTGTTTGTCATCTTCCATTTGAGACAATCTACGTTCAAATTCATCCATACGTCTCTTAAGCTTGCTATTTTCTTCTTCCTTCTCAATGAGCTTAGCCTCAATCTCTTTAGTATAGATAGCATGAGAATCATTAAAATGTTTCCTTTTCATCCCACCTCCGAAGCCAAAGACATGACTATGACGTTGTGGTCCAAAGCATTTTTCAACAACCTCAATAGGTTCAAGTGATGCATTAGAATTAACAGTCATCAAGATCTCATCCTACAAAGATCCAATATTCATTAGTCAGATTAGGAAATGAAATGTAATGAATTGAAGCATAAATTCCATGTAGGTATGGTTACATATTTTTCTTGCGCTGCTTGCTCAACAAGAGCTCCATTTCTCTGTCTTGTCGCATGAAAAATTGCAGCAATGTTAGGTGGTTTATTCACATTACCGCCCTGAAAGATATAAAAGAAAAGACAAGTAAATGTTATATATATAGAGAGAGAGAGAGAAAATTCGATATTACTTGGTTTATTGAATGTAAAATTTTAACCATCATATTAACAAGCTAACAAGCAGCAAATAATACTAAGAATAAACTACAAAATTTCACTACCATCTCATAAATGTGTTGTCTATGCGGCTTGCTTACAGTTCGATGAGGCATCGCTCCTTTAACCCGGTTATTGGAATTTCGCTTGCTGAAATTCTACGTAAATCATAAAGGAATAGTAAAGTTTTAACCGATATTAACATAGATTGTACAGGTGAACAAACTTAATGCTAATAGCACTATGATTCAACATAGGAATACCTGAAACTCCTCGGTCAAAAACTTTTCAGTTACAAGCCATTCCCAATCATTCACATTCATCCCGGTGTACGCGTTTTCAATGCTTGACTTTAGTTTTGCAAGGTGTCACGTACTTTACATTCAATGTTGACCTCCATGCAGTCCACAATTGATCCATGTGATCCAAAGTATGCTCACGATATAATTCCATTTTAGGATTGGAAAAGCATTCCTGCAACAAATTATGCATTAGTCACTACATTAGAGAGCTAGTTGTACATATTGTGAAGAAAATAAAGCACATCTGTTTCTACTTTTTAGGTTCTGAAAAAGTGTTTGGAACTTAACTATAAGATGACTTAAACTACCCCAAATTGCATCAGCTCTAGTATACATTAATAATTTGCTCTAGTGAACCAAAAACATATATGAGTTCAAGACTAAGCGTTGATACCACATACTTTAACTACAGCCCACATTTGATCTCTGTCACGTTCAGTCAACTCCTTCCATGTCTTAATTCGTACTGGACACATACTCTTGGTCCGCACGATTTTTCCCAAGTGTCTAGACCAAGATTTGTTCTGTACTCCTACACCACGATTGTTGTAAAATTGAATTTCATGTTTTTCTCCTCTTCGTAGAGCAACAACCGCTTTATTCACATTTTTTCCTCTGACTTTTCTCTCCTTTTGAGGTGCTGTCAATTTTCAGTAAAATGAATTGATAAATAATTCGATCAACACAATATTATAAAATCAATATAAAATTATTACTACACAACATGTCGAAAATAGCAACGTTACCAACAACATGATCTTTTGGTTCCTCATGCCTTGGCTCAATACTTTCATAATCTTACTGCTCTAACATCTTTCACACTTGAAACTCTTGGCATATAAGCTATAAAGATTAAAGGAAACCATTAGAATAACAACTTTGTTTAAAAGCAACTTAGAAGCCAAACATGGTTTCTTTGCATATAAGGAAAAACTATAATATAGGAAAAGGAATCACTATAAAGGTTTTATATCTATTTTACTTTGGGTGAAGCTATTGCAAAGACTTGAGGAACATTCATGAAATTTACGAGAGCTATATTTCTCAAATTAAAGAACTTACATACGGCTACCAAATGTTGGATTGTCTTGCGGCAATTTGAAGGGCAATGGTTGTGCCTTTTTATCCACATCCAAATAAATTGTTATATTCTTCACACCTTCATATTTTTTCAACATGGCTAGCACATCCTTGTCATTTCTTATTGCCTTACCATCCTCATCCGTAATTTTGACACCGGTAGAATAGATGTCAATGAAATTCTTGCAAAGCTTGTCAATATATCCAAGAAAGAACTATCTTACTGTGAAATCATCTTCTTCCCATTTATCTTCACCATAATGGACAAAAAGAGAGTGGGATGAAAATCCACCTATTGAAAGAAAAAGTACTTCTTAACATTATATTTCTTTGTTATAGATGGAACAGGTTCAGAAAATCCTCAGATCTCAACAGTGCAAAGAAACAGAAGAAAAAGCACACAGGATAAATAGATGAACAAGAGCAGAATCACAGGATCAAACTATGTGCAAGGTAACCGAACCAATACACAGCAAATTGTGTGCTTGATCAAAAATAGCAAGTGCAGGGTCTGATAGTGTGCATAACAGCAAGTGCAATAATGTATATGTAGCAGGATCAAGTGCACCAGAATGCAGCTAACGTGTTTAAGGTGCAGAACAAGTCAACAGTGTATGTGTGTATAACAAGAATACCAAAAGAGAGCAGCAGGGTAAACACAAACACACATATTGAATTAGTGAATTACTTCACTAATTCCCAGAAAATACTCAATACTTACCAATTATTTTGTGAGTGCCAATGTTTTGTACTTCTCGATTTCCAATTCCTTGCATAATCTTCGATGTTTTTTGTCCATGTACACGTTCTTTGGCTAGCTGCCCAGGTGCTATAAATGTGGCAGCCTTTTCAATGCGTCCCTTGCTATTTTTCCCATGCATTAAATTCATCTGTTGAAATAAGAAAGTAAATTAATTGTATACAAGTGCACACAACATAACACTCGTGTCTTACTCAATCTCCGCTAGCACAACCTCTACAGCCACAATGCACACACACTATAACCTTTCTCATCTCTCAGATGCTTAGGCACTCAAAATAAACATGTGTCTGAAAATTATGATCTCGTGGAAAACAACAAAGATGTTCATACCCAGGCTGCCAATAGGAAATAGCACAACACATAGATAGTCATAACATTCACAGAACAATAATCAAGCACAACAACTGCATGGAACGAAATTGAAAAAATTATGGTAATGGCACCACAAGACAAACACATGTCTCTGTATAATCATAGGCACCATTTCTCATCAGAGAAGTAAAAGATGAACAAAAATACAAACCCAACACCAAAATAACAAGACAACACAAGATTATTGTTACCTTAACTGAATGGTTCTTATCCTTGGTAGGAAGAATGCTACTGGGTTGATTTGATTTTTTTTAGGAACTACAACAGGTTTGCATAGACTGATTGCAGTATCAAATTAATACAAATCAGAGTACAAAGCAATTCAGAATACACTATTAATATAGTCCGAATTAACCAGCAAATGGCTATTAATTTTACAGAACAACTAAGTAGACTGAACAAGAACTATGCTGAATTTTTAGATGATCTTAAGGGATGATAATCACACCAAGAGGGCAGATTATCAAGGCTGAAGAGCATTGCTGAATACAAGTGTTCAGCAGAAAAGGATCAGCAGGGGATACCAACTATTATATGGCCTATTACAAGGTGGTACTCAACAAGATAGATCTAGCAGGACATGAATGTATGCAAAAAGAAGCACAAATGACACTTGGACAGTAACTGGGGTGTTCTGGTAACCAGGGGAAGGGAAAGAACTCAACAGTGAACACAAGTTGAATTGAGTGTCACTTTAACCAAGCCACTTACAGCCAAGAGCAAGTACACATGCCTAACAGTTAGGCAAATACTTCTGGAACTTCAAACCAGAATACCTTGTGACATGCTCTACCAAGGATTTAGTCAAAAGACAATTAACCACTTGATTCACATAGACAGACACAGAGAAATACTAAGACTTAGTGTGTATTGATAAGCGAGATGTGTCAATGATTGATCCATAAGTCAATAGTGAACACAAGTTGAATTGAGTGTCACTTTAACCAAGCCACTTACAGCCAAGAGAAAGTACACATGCCTAACAGTTAGGCAAATACTTCTAGAACTTCAAACCAGAATACCTTGTGACATGCTCTACCAAGGATTTAGTCAAAAGACACTTAACCACTTGATTCACATAGACAGTCACAGAGAAATACTAAGACTTAGTGTGTATTGATAAGCGAGATGTGTCAATGATTGATCCATAAGTCAATACATTTACAGGTCACTTTGGCATGTCAAACCAATTGACCTTGTGATCAAAAGGCCAAAACGGGACCACATATTACCAGAAACATTTAAAAAAACAAGGAATTTTGTAATCAGAACAATAGACAAGCCTTGCAACAGAGTGACAAAGAATTACTATGTACCTTCCTCTAAAAGAACAAGAGTACATACTCTTGGCACAGAGATTTTGATCCAAGCTATTGACCAGTTGAGTATTGTCAATAGAATGCTAAAAAAATCCAAAACTTGATTAACCAATACTTGATTGTAAACACACGGATATTCAGACAAATAACAAGAAAGTGTTTAAAAGTATAGTGAGTGTCAGATTGCTTAGTTGGTACTGAATTGGTGCGATCCTTGTTGATGTGCCAGCTATTTATAGTGTGAAAGATATTATGAACCTTACACCTATATGACATTCTCAAATCGAATCCCAATGAATTTGAGGCACTGATTTCACATGTGATGAATCTAAAACAAGCAATTTTTTATTTTCTATTGGGTATATACACATGTATTATCTCTAGTCAGAATTGCCCTCGGGCTTAATATGATTTGGAGGATAACCATGACAGTTTACTTAAGATTAAAATGCCCTAAAGACTGTAAATCACATGGATTTGGGGAATCTTATTTGTTGAATAGCCAAATAACCTGGTGAGGTAACCCGAGAAAGACCAAATGCCCAATTCAAAATATCACAACAAACAGGGTTGTACAATGACCTAAACAATACTCAACCAGGGAATTGTCAAGAAATGATATACCTTCTCTGAAATTGGACTTCACAGGGTATAAATCCTCAGTCAAAGACCCACAAGACCTGGTTGACTTAAACAACACTCTGTCTGAACAACATTGGACCAGAGAAAGAAAGGGTCAAGATGTTTTACCATATCAACCAGGCTTAGACCACGAGGTTGTAGAATATCACGATAGATGAGCGATTTTGCCTTGAAACTCTTTGTTTTCTAGACTTGAATGCTTTGAAGCGTCACGTAGGAGGTTGGTAGAATAGAGACTTGATCTAAACAGCAGCCTTTCACCATTACTGGCTCACCGGAGGAACTAGGTGATGAAATCCGCAATAGGAAACTAGATCAACGATTCGTGGTTACCAATTCTTGATTTGTGGTTACAATTGAATCTCGCTTATTGTGCTACCAAACCCTAAAGATTAGATCAAAATGAAAACAAACAATCGATCAATTGATGGTGAAAAATAGAACATGTGAATAACATTATATCAAACAGAAAAGCCACGGTCTTCTTAGAAGATTGAAGAACAGACGAAGAAGAAGTGAAGAAGAGAGGAAGAAAAAGTGAAGAACAACTTACATACGGTGAAGGTATTTTTTTTCGAGGGTTGAAGGTATTTTAGCTAATTGATGTTTTGGGTTTTGGCATGTTTAATTGATGTTTTTATTTATATACATATAAGTGGGTTATTATATTTAGAAAAGTTTGCCCAAAAAAAATGGAGGGAGGTTTGCCGTCTGTTTCACTAAAAAAGAATTATTCTTGGGTCTCCAAATTCCGGAACATAAATAAAATGAGTATGATACGGGTACAACGATTATGTCACGACGAATTACAGGATGTTCATATGCATCTTTGATTATGATGGGTTTACATCAAGATCAATTTCGAATCATCTTTATCAACGGTGCAAATGAACGTTGTGTCACTCATGTGACACAACGGTTATGTCTGTATCAATACTTTAAAAAAATTAAGAAAAAATAATTTTTTTAATGAGAGGATCATTTTAATGTGTAAATAAGGATGGGATACAATACAAAAGGTGACGGGAATAGAGAGCTTATAACTAAAACTACATCAATTAGCTATATAAATTTTTTACTCTCACAAAAAATTTAAATTATATGATTTTTGTGAGAGGATTTGCATGCTCTCACAATTTTTTTTCTCACAATAAACCCTTTTTCTTGTAGTGCTTGTACGTTTAGAAGCGTGTGATCGAATCTAATGTGAATGGGGATTGATCACATTGGCTTTCTGCGGAAAAGGTTCGAGTTTGCTGCAGATTTCCGTAGCCCATGTTGTTGGATTAGCTTGCTAAAAGGTAAGAGGATCATCCTACAAATTAGTTATGGTTTATAAAGGTTAGATCGTGTTTTGATGCGTTTTTGTATCAAAGGTTATACTTATATGTTACCAAAGGATTAAGGTTTGTTTAGGATCATAAAAGTTAGGTTTTTCTGATGTTTTTCTGATTACAATCATGTAGAACATGTTTGGAATCGAGTAGAGATCGTAAAGTGCAGAAAAATCATGTTTTAGGGTTTTACTACGTCGAATGCGTACGCATTGGTTAGCAATGCACACGCATTCCTGTTACAGGATGTGTGGCCTTAGTTTCTGCAGGTGGAATGCGCATGCATTCATAGGAATTCGCATGCATTCGTGATTCAGGATGTTCCATCCTTTTCACAGTATGTGCAATGCACACGCATTCAAAGGAATGCGCACGTATTGCTGTTTTAGGATGTAAAAAGTTACCCCCAACATGATCAATGCGCACAGATTGGCTGGGCAGAAACTTCCAGCAAGTTTCTGGTTAGGGAATGCGCACGCATTCCAGAGAATGCGCACGCATTGACCCCCAGTTTTGAGAATATGTTGTTTAAGCTATGTATTGGGATTTAAAACGTTGTTTCATGATCTAATAACATTAATTAAACATAAACAAGCCTTGATTGAGTTTCTGATGCATTTAGTTCCGGCATCGAATGTACTCTTCAAGAGAGTTGAAGTTCGGGACCGTCGGAAGGGCATGATAGGCCTGTGCTTTGATGAACCAGAGTTCATCAATGTCTGTGTACTTGATAGGATGTGGTGTCTAGCTGTATAAGTGAGGGAATAGAGTTGTTAAGGGAAGCTTTGCCTTGAAACACTTAGGTGGCTAGTTAACTGATAGGAGTCAACTTTACGTGACTCCGCTACATTGTTTGGCCTCCGATTACCACATTTTCAGCACATTTTTGGATGATTTAGACCACTTTCGGGGTAATATTGTGAGTTCCTAGCACGAGGGGTACTTCCGTCATTCTTGATAGTTTACCACCCCTTTTTGATGATATTGACCCCATTCCCGAGCACGTTTACCCTTTGGAATGTTTTGGTTGTTTTTGGTTATTGTGATGATGTAGGGTATTGGTGTCTCGATGACCCGAAAGGCAATGGTTTACAATGAGAAACATGACCGAGGCGAAAAAGAGGTGGAAAAGGAGAAAAAGTGAAGAATTGGTGGCACGGGGTCCAAACGCCGTTTCTCAAACCAGCGTTCCAGTCCCCAAACCGGCGTTCCAAACCCAAACCAGCGTTCGAGTTGCCGAGTCAAACAGAGTTCACCCGCTTCAAACGCCGGTTTAGCAACTACCCAGACGTGCGTTCAGGCCACTCAAACGCACGTTCCCTACCTTCAAACGCGTGCGTTCCAGGCCTCTCAAACGCCGTTCCCTACCTTCAAACCAGCGTTACGCAAGACAAAAGCCCTAAGTCGCCCGAATTTCAAGCGACGCGCGTTCCACTCATCTCGAAACCGGCGTTCGAACCAAAATCTGCAGGATTTTCCCTCCACCTATAAATACCCCCCTTAGCCCATTTTGGGATTATTATTCATCTTCTTAGCCAAACTCTACCCCCTTCATAGCTCGAATTTTGTAATAGCTTGGAACATGATAATTTTATGTAGATCAAACATATCTTAGTTTAATCTTTTCATTTCTTAGATTAGATTTTCATTCCAAACAACAAGTCTCCTACTTTTTGGTGATTCTCTATTTTGTACTTTCTAGCTCAAACTCGAATTTCTGCAATTTAATGGTATATTTCTCTTCTCTTCTACTTGTTATGGCTCTTATTTACTGTTTTGTGCATGTTTTGATTAGTATAATGAGTAGCTAATCCCTTTTCATAGTCGAATCATGTGAAATTTATTGAAATCACCCCTTGGGTGATGAAATTGGGAGTGGGTAGTGCTTTTTATCATTATATCTTGCATATTTCATGTCTTAGAACTTGTTATAACGGATTTGGGCTAGATTGATCACCTAGGTCAAAATCACACACATTACTCTTGAGAGTTGTTCAGAGAGAGGGATGTGGGAAAAAGGTTCTAGGATCGTATTGTAGTGCGAGGTTACTCGTTTTTTTTAACGTTTAAACGGCTCTCGTGCATGATTGTCTTGTGAATAAACCTCTCTTAGGGAAGGTTAGTTGACTAGGCTTAAGGTGTTGGGGAAGAGTTGTTCAGAACCTAGCACCAGGATTAGGAGTTCGTACCCGTGGAATTGAATGTAAGAGTTCGTTTGTTTAATGCACACTCCCGGTTTTGTCATTCCTTGGGGTGAAACTAGCTATTTTGATCATGATTCGGCTATGTCCCTTAATCAATCTTCACAACCTAGCAGTTCAATCTTCTTTCTTTTTTTATATCTTTAGACTCGTTAGTTAGAATCACTAGTGTCGTTGTAGTAACAAAACCTTAAAACTTTGATCACCTAAACTAAGCATTACGTTCACTTTGGTACTTGCAAGCACGATTCCTTTGGGTTCGACCTCGTACTCCTGTAGCTATTCTAGCAATCGACCCGGTACACTGCCGGTTAGAGAGTTAGTTTACCCATGGTTTCGAGTCTTTATAAATTGTTTTTGTTGGGTGGATTTTAGCTCAATCATTAACAACCAATAATAAGTACATACTTGCATAGTAAAAAGATTAAATGTCATGTCATTCATGCATAGGCACATGTGTACATCGGCTATGTGACGCGTTCGGATAGGTGGATAACTCTGTGACCTACTAGCGGCCAAACGACAGGGGGACTTCACCGAACGTGTATGCATACCGGGGAAACCCATGACCAACAGTGCATAATACTGTTGGTTGGAAAACGTCTCATGGTGGACATACACCTCGCGTAGTGCCCTTGAATGCTGACATAACCAAGATAAGTTAAGCTAGAAACGTATGGTCACGACATGTTGATGGACATGGAGTGAACCCTAGATTGAGTCGGTCTCATAAAGATAATCTTCTATTATAAATCATAATTTATTTGTAGCTTCTACCTCTTATTGAGTATATTATACTTACCTCAAATGCATATTTCTCTATGTGTTTGGGGGAGAGAAGATAAACAAGTAGATCCAGAGTTCGAGGAGGACTTTAATGACGACTTTTGAGGACGCCGACGTTGAAGCTTTTATTTTATTATTTGTTTTGATGATACATTAAACCTTGTATTTTCTTTTAGTATACTTTTGGATGTTTCGTACGTTTTAAGTTTCGTTTGGTTTTTCCAATATAATAAAGTTACATTTCTATCTTTAGATGTTGTTTCTATTCTCATCATTTGTTGAAAAAAATTACCTGGGTCTTTTGCTTCCGTTTTGCTTAACTCGATACGACGTAGTAGAGGCTGACGTATAATGTGTGATTTATTATATAATATACGTGCCGAAAGTTCATTTTCCGGATAAGGACTCGATGCCTTGGAACGGGGCATTACATAAATGCTTATTTTCATATTTACATTGTCCTTTTTCATATTTCTCTAAAATTCTTAATGGTTGAACTTGCTTACATAGTGGTCCTTCAACTTGGTCCTAGTCCACCATAAAATATTTGTTCTAACGAAGAACTTGAACATTTCAAGATACTCAAGACAAGCTGAATTAATACTCAACAATATGTCTGGCACAAAAATTATGGAAAATAAGAATGCATTTGTCTACTCGGTGTCACAATGACACTATAAAACTGTCCAAATGAAACTAAGCACAGACATAATACGAAAGAGAAATACACCCCTAGCACGCATGTTATTCTTCAGTTCCTAGGTTTAGGGATGAGAACTAATGGTTGTTTTTTCTGCAAGCTAACTCCAAATTTCTCTGTCATATCTAATTCCTGAGAGCTCTTTCCGTCTGGCAAAGACCAATCAAATGAATGGAGCAACGCTGCAAGGAATAATGAAACTTGTCGCCTAGCCATTGGTAAGCCTGGACAGATTCTCTGTCCACCTCCAAAAGGTATATATTTAAAACCATTTCCTTGAAAATCCAACGCAGTGTTCAAGAATCTCTCTGGTTTGAACCTTAGTGGCTCATCCCAAACCATAGGGTCACGTCCCATCGCCCAAACATTGATGTAAACTTGAGCATCTTTAGGTATAGTGTAATTCATCACTTGACATGTTTCAGAAGCTTTACGAGGTAGAAGAAATGGTGCCGGTGGATGAAGCCGAAGCGTTTCTTTAATACAGGCATGAAGATAAGACAATTTTACTAAACATGACTCTTTGACTAGGTCTGCACCTACTTCTCTGTTAAGTTCTTCAATGACTTTCGCCATAGATGTTGGGCTCTTTATTAGTTCAGTCATTGTCCACTCCACCGTTGAAATCGTGGTGTCTGTTCCAGCTGCAAACAATTCCTGTTGATTGAAAGAAAAATGAAAAATCACCATTAAGGATAAGGGGGCAGATCATCTGCTGTGTTGTATCCTGTTGTGGCTTGATGTGACCATGGGAGCGAGGGAGGGGTTAAAGGGGAATTATGTCATTCACAAAAACATCACATCCTGCTTTCTCCACAACAGAGGATTTGGGCGTAAAGATAAGGAAAAAGAACTACTCTATGACCTAAGTAAACAAAATAAGGCATTCAACCCAATAAATATATTTCTTTCATTTCCCAAATTACGATATCACACACACATAACATATATGTTTATTAATCAGATATACTTACCATTAGCATTTGATGAATCTGAACATCAGTGAATTTGTTTAGGAGGAGAACATCCAAAAAGTCATTTTGGCTGGTAGGATCTTTTGCCTTTCTTCTTTCTTGTATGATGGGCTCATATATAGCCTGAACCTTCATTCCCATCTTCAATGAATTTCTCCTTATACCTTGAAGATCTAAACCACTTAATATCGGATAAAAATCCGATATATTTGGAGCAACTGCAATCTCAGACATCTCCCTAAACAAAAATTTCATCCCCCCGTCTTCGTTTTTCTCATTCAATCGAATAAGATCACGAGACAACAACACATTGCTCGACATATTGAACACAGAAACAAACACCAACTCTCCAATATTCACTTCATTTTTACCTTTAACATGCTCAATCATTTCTGATATCTTTTTCTCCCGTATGCATGATTGAGCATCCAATGTATTCGTCGAGAAAAGCTCAGTTCGACAAAGGGTACGCAGGAATTTCCATCCTTCTTTACTTGTTTCCGCCCAGACATTCGAGCACTTGTTCAGATCATCGCGATTAGTAATTATACACTTGGGAATGTACCGCAAGGACAAAATCCGATCATGGGTTTGGAGGATTTCTTTTGCAGCTGCAGGTGATGATGCTACAACCAATTTCTGAGTTCCTAGCTTAAGCATCATTAAAGGGCCATGAATTTTCGATAAATCTGATAGCGCTATATGAGGCATTTTGGTAGCCAAATGAGGAATATTGCCTAATAGTGGCCATGGAGTTGGCCCTGGTGGAAACGGTGGGATATTTTTTGATGTCTTGAATTGCTTGAAGATCAAATAAAACAAAGTAACAAAAAAGATTAAAATCAGGAAATACTGAGCCATTGTCTTCCTGCAAAGAGCTAGGTAGATTGAAAAACAATTGCTTGATTTGATATCTTTTATAAAGAGAATTGGCTTTGTCAAAATGACTGAGTCATTGTCAACACTTCTAGTAAAATCTTTATATACTTCTCCTTTGGCCTGCCGCGGTAAAAAGCGGGATGCTGTAATAATAGCCTTTGTTTTTGAATAGAGTATAATAATTTGATTCCCTGCACCGTCTATTTATTATCTATTTCGGAAAAAAATAGTGACGAGACGGTAAAAACATTTGGAGTTTCATTTTTTACAGTTTTGGAGTGACTCTGTTTAACCTTTGTAATCTTGGTGGCTTATCTATTAGCTTAATAGATAAGTCTTTTTAATATTCATATATATAAGTTGTTGTTCAAAAAAAAAAGTGTTTCATTAGAAAAATTGTTATATATATAAAAAAAAATAAAAAAACCGAGTCAAACGTTTCATGCTTGAAATTGGTCGATAGGTTGTTAAAAGCTACTACTATAGTAAAGACAACGGTAATTAAGAATGTTCAACGGTAATTAAAAACAATTGCTTGATTTGATATCTTTTATAAAGAGAATTGGCTTTGTCAAAATGACTAAGTCATTGTCAACACTTCTAGCTTATCTTTATATTTTTTTTTATATTTTTTTGTATTTTTGTATTTTTGTATTTATATATATATATATATATATATATATATATATATATATATATACTACGTGTCGTCCTAAAGCTATATGTCCCTATATTTTTAAAAGTTATAGTGCTGTGTTACAATAGCTGGTAATAAAATTATTAGTGTAAGTGTCGTGCGTCGTGTAAGTCTGTCGGTGTGTGTCAAAACATAGATTGCAGTGACTTTAATTGAGTCAAAAGAAAACAATGTTTTGTTGAATGTTGACAACCATTTATTACATTTTTTCTTCTTACTATCCTAATTTATTATTCACTCAACAACTTTTCAAACTTTACATTCATTGCATTAATGTTATTCAAAGGGTAAATTAGACTTTATCATTCAAAGGTAATTACTTTATCTACTTTCTTAATATACGTAAAACCCCAAAATAACTACTACCGCTGTTTATTCAACTATCACATTTGAGAATTTGTTTTATTAACATTTATCTCATTTTAGAATATCAATACAACATTATTATTATTTTTTCTATTCTTACCTCTCCTTACTTGAAACCACTTCTTATATTTCTCATGTTCCCAAGAAAATAATATCAATTCTCAAAATGTTGTACCCCAACATTATGGGTCCTGATTTCTCCGACCTACGGGATTAGTGGAGATGTTATATGTCCCATGTTCCCAAGCAAATAATATCATTTCTCAAAATGTTGAACCTCAACATTAAGGGTCCTCACTCTCCCTGACCTACGAGATGACTGAAGATGTTAATCATGTTACCAATTGCCCAAAGTCAAGGGGGCTTGACTTTTATACCAAAGAACTAAAAGAAATCCCCTATTCAACGGGTCCGAACCTCCACCCTCCAATATAAGGTCCCGACTGCCTTAAACATACATCTCCTTACCAACTGAGTTATGCCATGAGGACAACTAATATTATTTCTCGATGTTATGTGAACTGGGATTAAAAAAAACTAGGTAATTCATTTGTAAAGAAAAATTTAATTCCACTCAAAAAATAAAATTTGAAAGGTACGGAAGGCACAGTTTACTTGTATATACAAGAACGGGGGTGGGAATAAAGACAAAAAAAGATGAATAAAACATGGATCGGGACAGTGGAAAATAAATTTGGGAGATAAGGACAAATCCTTCTTTGTTGCACCAAATCCACTGTTCACTACAAGGGTTTTATGGTGGAATAAACTCCAAATCCACTATTCTACTATTCCACCATTTCGGTGTTTTTTTTATGAAAATGACCTCTAAAAACATCGAAAAAACATCAAGTGAGATTTCAGAATACAGAGGACGAAAAAAGGAAATTTTGGTTAAAAAATTACGATCTTTTGACGTTTAGGTCTAAAGATATATCCATTTATAGAATTAAGTAGCAGAGAGAATGCAAGATTCAGTAGAATAAAAATTGACATTTTTGCCATAGAAAATATTCTACTGGACTAAATGCTTATTTCCATATCCATTTTGTCATTTTTGATATTTATCCCATACAAGAATTAAATCATATTATCAATTGAGAGAATATTTAAATTGAGGAAACGAAAAGAAAAAAAAAAAAATTAGTTTTACACTATATTTCAGACATATTAATTCTTTTTTAATCTGTATGATTTTTCTGTATGCGACTGTTAAAAAAACGAAGAAAGTATTATTTAGGGACGGAGGTTGTATTACCTTATGTTTTCTGTATATAAACATATATACTCACGTAATAATTTCACATTTATTCAGAAATAATTTACTGGGACAAATATAATATCATCCCTATATCAGATTTAAGGGTCCCTTCAACCGATAGATGTGCATTCATGATTCAACTAATGGGGTCCATGGACACCTGATTATTTTACCTATGAAAAAATAGATGGACCTCACCCTCCCCTATCCCCTCCCTCCAAAATAAATTTAGATTTGACGAAAATTTATGGATCTCCTTAAAAAAAAATTCAAATTTGTTAACACAAAATCTGTAATACCTGACTTCGATTTCATACCTTACATCAAATTGGATCAATATTAAATCATAAACGCGATACAGAAAAAGACAGAATAAAAAGTTAAAAACAATTTACTCTGACCAGCGATGTGGAGGAATCCACCGCCGCCCCGATGAAGTTCAAAGTCATAAACTTGTCTCCTTTCGGCTTTCGGCTTTCGATCATTCGATCTATTACTCCCAGTTGTTCCACTCGGTTTTGGACACATCTTTTCAGGCATGTGACGAGGGTCGGACTAGCCCTCGCCACGTGTCATCTTTATATCATTAACAATTAATGGAAGGCAGAGAATTAATAGCTAATAAAGCCAGGAGCTCTAGAGTTTAACTGAGAAAGCGGACTGAACCCCACGTGGCGGTCACTTCGGCCTTTCTCTTACCACCGCAGGTCGGCTCGGTAAGAGTGGAGGCGGGGTAATCTGATCTGGTCGAGATGGCCCGGGGGCTCGACACGCAGTCGGCCGAGAGCCTTCCTTATTCAGTATTTGGCACACATGCTTAATAATATCGGATAAACAAGGAAAGAATCATAGGTCATAATGACTGTAATCTTGACATTAGATATGTCTATAATTATCTCTAAATTAGGGGGATTTATGCGTGTTAATCCTTAGGGAAATAATAATAATAATATTAATAATAATAATAATAATCTAATTCCTTGCAGGACAAGGAAAGGGATAAAATCATCCCCTATATAAACAACCCTAAGGAACTACGAAAGACTTGATTCCTAAAAGATAACAGGATACGTAGGCAACTTGAGAGAGACTCTCAAGCTCAGTCTAAAATCACCCAAAAAACTATCCCTCGTTCATATTACCTTAGATTAAACGGCCCGGATTATTACTAGACGAGATCCAGCATCGTCAATTGGCGCTAGAAGGAGGGTCTTCTATCGGTAGTGGATCGAGGTTGTTCGTGATCAAGTTAATGGCAAAAACATGCCAAAAACGCAGTCAGATCCGGAGCTAATTTCCGGAGATTGAACCGTTGGAATACGAATTCCACCGTTCAGATTAGAGAATAAGGAGGTACGAACAAACCCTCCAAATTTTGTGCCGATCGGAGTCCGTTTCAGTGCCCGATCGTAGTTGCAAAGTTGACGCCATCATCAAAACGCAGCAGATGGATCTAAGGCGATGAGTCGATCTATGGCCAATTCCCGGAGATTGAACCGTCAAAACAATATTTCCACCGGTCAGATCGAAGAAGAAGGAGGGACGAATAAGCTCTCCAAATTTCGTACCGATCGGAGTCTGTTTGAAGGCCTGATCGTTGTCATAACTTTGCTGGTGCTGCTCTATCACCAAAAAACGAAGCAGTCGGATCAGCGGCCAATGGCCTGAGATTGAGCCGTTGAAAAACGATTTCCACCGGTCAGATCGAAGAAGAAGGAGGGACAAACAATCCCTCAAAATTTCGTGTAGATCGGAGTCCGTTTGGATGTCCGATCGACCACCGAGAGTTACGGCTGTAACACCAAAATAAGCTGCAGGTCACTGTCCAAGGTCCAAGCTCCCGACCTCCCGAGCTCCTCAACTCTCCAAGGTCCGAGCTCCTCAACTCTCCATGGTCCGAGTTCCCGAGCTCCTCAACTAGCCAAGGTCCGAGCCGACCTCCCGAGCTCCTCAACTCTCCATGGTCCGAGCTCCCGAGCTCCTCAACTCGCCAAGGTCCGAGCTCCCGACCTCCCGAGCTCCTCAACTCTCCAAGGTCCGAGCTCCCGACCTCCCGAGCTCCTCAACTCTCCATGGTCTGAGTTCCCGAGCTCCTCAACTCGCCAAGGTCCAAGCTCCCGGCCTCCCGAGCTCCTCAACTCTCCAAGGTCCGACCTCCCGACCTCCCGAGCTCCTCAACTCTCCAAGGTCCGAGCTCCTAAACTCTCCATGGTCCGAGCTCCTCAACTCGCCAAGGTTCGAGCCGACCTCCCGAGCTCCTCAACTCTCCAAGGTCCGAGCTCCCGACCTTCCGAGCTCCTCAACTCGCCAAGGTCCGAGCCGACGTCCCGAGCTCCTCAACTCTCCAAGGTCCGAGCTCCCGACCTCCCGAGCTCCTCAACTCTCTATGGTCCGAGCTCCTGAGCTCTTCAACTCGCCAAGGTCCGAGCCGACCTCCCGAGCTCCTCAACTCCCCAAGGTCCGAGCTCCCGACCTCCCGAGCTCCTCAACTCTCCAAAGTCCGAGCTCCCGACCTCCCGAGCTCCTCAACTCTCCATGGTCCGAGCCGAGCTCCCGAGCTCCTCAATTCTCCATGGTCTGAGCTCCCGAGCTCCTCAACTCTCCAAGGTCCGAGCCGACCTCCCGAGCTCCTCAACTCTCCAAGGTCATATTTGGAACTCGCCTTCGGGCGAGCCTTTTGTAAGTCCGATTTAGTTCGGCATTATATTTGGAACTCGCCTTCGGGCGAGCCTTCTGTAAGTCCGACTTCAGGTCGGCGTCATATTTGGAACTCGCCGGCGAGCGAGCCCTCTATAAGACCGACTTCAGTTCGGCACTGACAGATTACACCAATAAAGCAAACGGTACGTTAACTTACTATTATTTTGTTTTCCATTATGCGTGGTCTTTATTGAGTTTGCAAGACAAACACACGATCAACCATATGCGGGAAGTCAATACAAAGTGGCCCAGCTCGGTCAAATAAAGTTTGGGAAGTCAGACAAATCTGAACCTGCTCGGCAAAAAAATTATTCTGCAGGTCAGACTCAGATAGCTTGAATACCACAAGCTCCCCGAGTCCTCAGGTCAGGATGGGGTTTTAACTGAGTCATGCAGGTCAGACTCAAAAAGTTTGTAAAGAACAAACTTCCTAAGTCTGCAGGTCAGGCTAAATTATTAACTAAGTACTGCAGGTCGGACTCAGAAATTAAGTTCGTAAAGGACAAACTTTAAATTTAGTATGCCATCCAAAAACTATTAAGTTATTGCGTGGCATACTGAAGGGCTGGAAGAGCAGATCAGATGAACAGACAGCCGGAAAATTTGCAAGGAAAACAGCCTTGCAAAAAAAAAAAAAAAAAAAAAAATTCATGTGCTATAATTTTTTAGCTTCTGAGTTTTGATATGACCAAAAACTAAGTCCAAAGTCGGACATCAAATAATTAAGTGCGCTGGCGGACTCCAAAAAATAAGTCTGCAAGATGACAAGCCGAGCTCGAAGAACGGACTCGCTCAAATCATTAAAATCGACATCCGAGCTCCGCCGGTCGGACTCAAAGCAAACATATGTCGGCAATATTTATTAAGCCCGCGGGACGGATGAAAAGCGAAAATCTGCAGGCGGACTCGTAAAGCATACAATGGAAAAAATTCCCGAGTCCCAAAATCAGGCTAAAACCAAATCGTAAAGTATCTGAGCTCAAAATCAAAAACAAAGTATGCCATCCACTACAATAAGTAATGGATGCCACACTTTAGGGGTGCACAGGTACAGGTAAGTACTCAAACCTCAAAATAAATTTCAAAATAAAAGTACAAATTAGTGAGAGCTACACAACATCTAGAAAGCATACAAGTTTTTTTTTAGAAATTTCATAAAACATATATGTCTTGACAATAGGAGAAATGGCAATCAATTCAGGCACTGAGGATTTTGCTCACTGAGAAGGAGCCGTTCGATTCTCGAGAAATAGGGCGGCGTTTAATATGCTTAGCCCCAATGTCCTCTCCTTCCTTAAACTCTCACAATCGATGGTCAAGCAAAAAGAAGAGTAGATACCACTTCTTTGCGCGTGTCGTGGTCGACAGCGCCCCAACCCGAGGAAGGTCTATCCTCGGTCAGGTCCTCGATATCGTCATCCGGATGAGTCTCAGGCGTCCTCTGTTTGGATCTACCTCTTTGTGGGGTAGCAGCAGTTATAACCTGCCTCTTCCTTTGAAGGCCAACTTCCTCCACTCCCTCATCTCCTTTCTCTACATCCGCACCCACTTCTATAAGATCAACCACTTCGCGCACGGAGGTGACCTGCACGTCGACGAGGCTTCGGATAAATCTTGGTGAAGAGGAATTCAGGACGGTACCCACAGATCGGGTTGCCTGCAGATCAACGCGTTCGGTCCTCTCCGAGCCCGGATTAGTCTCAGTCTGCACCAAGGAACTGCAAGAACATTCTTAAAAACTCAGAGAAAAATCTCATAAGTCAGCAAGACTGAAGAGCTGAGCTCCGCAGGTCGGACTCATCAAAAATTTCACAAGTTCACAGGACTGACGAACTGAGTACTGCAGGTCAGACTCGGAAAATTTTGCTAAGGACAAACTCAATAAGTCTGCAGGACAGACAGTCAGAGCTAAGATGCATTATAAACTCAGAAAGTTTGTAATAATCAAACTTTCTAAGTCTGCAGGACAGAAAACGAATTGCAAAGCTCTACAGGTAAAGTCCAGAGGCAAAAATATACACACGCTTCTAAGTATGCCATCCAAAAAACTATAAGTTAGTGCATGGCATACTGGGGGGCAAGACACCCCACGGCGGATCAAAGTACTTCAGGTAAGTGCTGAAAATAAAATTAGGCAAGAGAACTTGCAAAAGTTTGCATATATTAAAACATTGTACATGAAAAAAATGGAAGCATTTCTCCAAAGCATTACAAAACAGACTCCAAAGTTTGAGCTCCGTAGGTCGGACTCGAAAGCTTCAGCTCCGAAGGCCGGACCCGAAAAGTTTTCTTAAGTCTGCTTGACAGACATCAACTTTCAGAACTCCACAGGTCGGACTCAACAAATTTTGCAGGCCAAACTCATCGGATTGAGCTCCTCGGATCGGACTCACCAAGTCATCATGACAATCAGAAGTATGAGCTCTCTAGCTCAGCCTCCGTAAAATTTCATAGACCAAACTTATTTAGTTCGTAGACGAACTCAAAGCTGAACTCCATAGGCCGGACTCGTCATAAAATCAGTCTGCAGGACGGACTCTCACAAACATTGCGAAGTAAACTTCCTAAGTCCCCAAAGGGACCCGAGTCGAGCTACGCAGGTCGGGCTCGTAAAAATACAACGAGGCATAAACGAAATGCAAGTTCAAAAACTTAAGAAGCATTAAAGGTTGAGTTCTGCCCAGACTCTGTAGCATGAGTAAGATTCTCCACAGAAGCATTGAACTAGGGCAGCTCGTTGAAGCATTGACCTAGGGCAGCTCGGCGGGAGCCGTTGAAGCATAAGCAGCAGCCGCAGAAGGCACTAAACAAGGAATTGCAGCAACGTTCTCAAAAACCGTTCCACTTCAGAAGATGTGGGCACAAATGACAGTGTCATAACAGAAACTACGCCACATGGCAGAGAAGATCATCGTAAGTTCTACAAGTCTAGATGACAGTGGCCGAACAACACCTCTAACAGATCCGACCTCACAACGAGTGGTTCAGTCAGATCTGGGGGGCTTATGACGAGGGTTGGACTAGCCCTCGCCACGTGTCATCTTTATATCGGCTAACTATTAATGGAAGACAGAGAATTAATAGCTAATAAAGGCCAGAGAGCCCTAGAGTTTAACCGAGAAAACGGACTGAACCCCACGTGGCGGTCACTCGGCCTTTCTACTTACCACCGCAGTCGGCTCGGTAAGAGTGGAGGCCGGGTAATGCAGTACAGGTCGAGATGGCCCGGGGGGCTCGACACAGGTCGGCCAGAGCCTTCCTTATTCGTATTTGGCACACATGCTTAATAATATCAGATAAACAAGGAAAGAATCATAGGTCACAATGACTGTAATCTTGACATTAGATATGTCTATAATTATCTCTAAATTAGGGTGATTTATGCGTGTTAATCCTTAGGGAAATAATAATAATAATAATCTAATTCCTTGCAGGACAAGGAAAGGGATAAAATCATCCCCTATATAAACAACCCTAAGGAACTACGAAAGACTTGATTCCTGAAAGATAACAGGATACGTAGGCAACTTGAGAGAGACTCTCAAGCTCAGTCTAAAATCACCCAAAAAACTATCCCTCGTTCATATTACCCTAGATTAAACGGCCCGGATTATTACTAGACGAGATCCAGCATCGTCAGCATGGAACCATAAAAACGAACGGTATGTCCAAAATATCCATATTCACTTTCACTATGACAATTTACATAAATACGAACAGTATGAATCTTCGAGGGTTCCTCACATCAGTTTCCTACTCACGGGCGTGAGTATACGTAACGCCCCTAGACCCCGGGCCTGATGGCGTTAAATGAGTCATAAATGGTCCGATCAACTGCTTAGACCGCCGTCCTCGCATGGTTTAAAAGGATTAACCCGAGTTGACAAGACATTTATGTATCACACTTATATGGGGTGAACATGACTTTAATTTACCGATGTGGATTTTACATTCTACCCCCTCCCCCCTATAAGGGACTGGCGTCCTCGCCAGGACGGGCAAGATTTGTCCCAAATGACTTGTCCCAGTTCGTCCCTACCATAGGATTCTAGAGGTGGCTCTCACCGCCTCTCACAGTGTGGCACGTAGTTCCGTATGGCAGTCGGCTCTGAATACCATTCTGTAACGCCCCAAGACCCCGGCCTGGTGGCGCTATATGAGTCATAAATGGTCCGGTCAATTACTTAGACCGCCGTCCTCGCTTAGTCTAAACGAGTTAACCCAAGTTGACAAGATATTTATGTCTCACACGTATGTAGGGGTGAGCATGATTTTACTTGCCCAATGTGGGATTTTACAGTATAGGCTAGGCCAGTCAGTTTTCATGTCCATGCGCGAAAATGCCGAGATGCGGCAAACTTTCAGTGTTTTGTATTCTCTTCGACTACATAATTCGAATATGTATAGTAAACAAGATAGCTTGGATCTTCTATCACAAAAAAACATCCCAAGCTCTCTATTAATATGTAATAGATGGCTCTAAAAATGAACCAAATTTAACATGAAACGTATTTGCTCCTTTAATTGATGGCTCTAAAAATGAACCAAATTTAACATGAAAGTATTGACTTTAACATGCCACGTTTACATCTCAGTTAATAGGCAACGTTCAGAAGTTGATGTGTCAATTAAGGGTCCGGTAATAAAAATAGGTGGAGTGGTTTAAAAATAAAAAAAAAATAATAAAAAAGGAAAAAATATGAATCATGACTGTGAAAATATAAATTGGGTGATAAGGACAAATCCACTATTCATACTCTCAAATCCACCGTTTGCTGCGGTGGCACTGGCCTTAAATCCAATGTTTCACTATTCCACTAGTTTATATGTTTTTAACAAAAATGACCTCGAAAATAATGTTGAAAAAATATCAAATGAGATGTCTAAAGAAAGAGGACAAAAAATGAAAAAAAAAAAATGTGATGAAAGAATTGTCATCTTTCGACAATCATATCAAAAGATATATTTGTTTTGGTAGTTGAATACGAGAGAATTTAAATCACAGCTGGAATAAGCACATTCATTTTTACCCGGGAAAAAAATTCCAATATCCTGTTCGAATATTTTTATGTTCAAATTGTTATTTTTAACAATAAATCAATGCATGCTAGTTGAAACTTTCGGCAATTAGAATGTTTAATTGTAGTTTCCAACAGCCTATTGAGTTGAAATTATTCTCAGAAGGTTTTCCGCACTTCTTGTATTCAAACTCATGAAAATCTTCATCTTCATCATTTCTTAATTCAATTTTCCAGAATTTACTGCAATTTCTTATTCTTAGATTGATTCTCAACATGGTATTAGAGAGAATTAGTTTCTTGCTGTGAGACATTTAATGCATATTTGCTTTGTTTCTTAGTTTGTATATTTTAGCAGCTGCTAAAATATACAAACTCAAAAACACTTGAAAAATCATTGCAAGAAATGCAATAAATGTTTCGTTCTAGCAGTGGTTTAGTGGTGGATATGCATTAAATGTCTCACAACAATGGTTTAGTGGATTGTATATTTTAGCAGCTGATCCACTCTCCATCTTGTTCTAGCAGTGGTTTAGAGGTGGGATATCTGGCTATAAAAAGTGTATGAAAGTGGTGGTGCACGGTGGTGCTATGGAATTCCGGTGGTGGTGCACGGTGGTGCTAGTAAAATAGAGAGTACGGATAAATTGGCTTAGCCTTGCTTTTTATTGATTAATTGTGTCTCAAATGGGTTACAATGAACCTTATTTATAGGGGAGCCACCGACTAAAGTTCGGCTTATTATAAATAAAGACATATAGTACAAATAGGTATTTATTTACACTAGCGAGCTCGTAGCGGAGCCAGTAGGTTGTGCCCCTAATGACCTCGTTGATCCTCGTGTCTTCTATGTCTTTGTCCCGCTAGACCAGTGGTAGCTTATTCCTCTAAGTGTCATGGGCGAGGTCGCCGGCGGACCTGATTATCTGGATATTTGTGGGTCGGCCCCCTTAGCCCCATCTTACTCCTCATGGCGTCGCAAGGCTATTAGCGGGGCCCTAGTCCTCTAATCTTAATGTGATTAATATAATGTGGACTTCATGGCTATCGGCCTTGTCCTAGCTATGGCTGTCGGCGGACCCAAATAGAGCCATATTACAGTTTCGGCATATCACTGGCAGAGGCCAAAGGAATTCTAAGAAGCCCCAGTGTTCTTACTGTGGTAAAGAGGGGCACACAAAAACATGTGTTACAAGAAGTATGGTTATCCTCCAAAATTTGGGAGAGGAGGAGGTTCCATAGCCAATAATGTTAGTGTTGAAGATAATTCTGCAAATATTGGAAGTGACTAATCTCTTTCTGATGCTGTGCAGCATGATCCTTCTAGGGACATTTCCCAATCCCAGATATGACCATTTGCTTTCCCTTATTCAAGGATTAAAAGCTGATACTAGTCATTGCAATTATGTAATCCTAGCTAATTCTATTGCTCAAGGACCAGGTATTAGTGATAGTGATTTCCATTAGATCAAGGATTCAGGGGCCACTGATCACATTACATATTCATTGCATAACATGTTTGATATTAAAGCCACATCAAAAGCCACATCAAATTTATCTGTCAAACTACCTAATGGAACTTCTATTATGGTAACACATATAGGCAAAGTGCAGATTAATGCATCAATTATCTTACAAAATGTGTTTTGTATTCCTGTATGCAAATAAAATTTGATCTCTGTTAGGAAATTGGTGTCTGATAGTGCACTTGTGGTTTCTTTTTCCCATAACTTTTGAGTTGTGCAGGACCAGGTGACTATGAAGAAGATCGGTACAGCTGAACTTCACAATGAATTGTATATTTTAGCAGCTGATCCATAAAAGTCTTACAGTTTGTTTCTAATAATGTTTGTCAGAGTTGTAATCATTCTGAATCCTTACTTTTGCATAATAGATTAGGTCATCCATCTGTTGAAATGATGAAGTCTTTACATCTTTTGGACAGTAGCATTAAATTGCTGATCATCCTTGTATTGTATGTCCATTGGCAAAACAGAAAAAGCAAAAGTTTCCTATTAGTTCTTCTTTTACTATCTCTTGTTTTGATCTCATTCATGTGGATATTTGGGGTCCAAATAGGATTCCAACCATTGATGGTGAACATTATTTCTTGTCTAGTATAGATGATCATAGCAGATATACATGGTTGTTTTTTATGCACGCTAAATCAGAAGCTAATCAACTGCTACAACAGTTTTGTAATATGGTACATACACAATTTGATAAATGTATTAAGACCATTAGAGATGATCATGGTGGGATTTAACATGAAGATTTTCTATAGAACAAAAGGGATTGTTCATCAAAAAGCTTGTGTTAAAACTCCTAAGCAAAATGGTTTGAAAATAAAACACCAGCATATACTCAATGTTTCTTGGGCTTTAAGAATCCAATCTAACTTGACTTTAGAATATTGGGGTTGTTGTGTACTGCATGTTGTGTATTTGATTAATGTTATCCCTACTCCTCTTCTTAATAATGAAACCCCTTATCAAGTGTTATACAACAAATCTCATACTTATCATAACCTATTGGTTTTTGACTGCTTGTGTTTTGTTTCAACCTATTCAAAAGGTAGGGTCAAGTTTGAGGAGAGAATGCCAAGTCTATCTTCATAGGGTTTGAAGAGCACATGAAAGGTTATAAAGTCTTGAATCTTTCTACAAGACACATTTCTGTCTCTAGAGTTGTTGTCTTTCATGAACAAACTTTTACTTTTTCTAATTCTTTATCAATATTGTATGATTCTTCTTTGTGTCTGCCATTACCTAATCCTGATACTGACAATTCTCCAGATTTTTTTATTAAATCCTGTTTATAATGGTCCTACATATGTTCATTCTCTTGATGAACCACAACACAATGGTGCTGGTACTAGTAATCACACTCAAAGGATATTCACTAGGACAAAATCCACATCTTCTTATCTCAATGATTATATATAAACTAATCCTGCTCATAGAACTTCACCACACACTTTTGATCGTATCAATTCCTATGCTAACATATCTCAGGATTATCAGGTTTTTATCAGCAACATAAATGCTGAAACTGAGCCTTCTACTTATCAAATAGTAGCACTAGATCCCAATTGGCAAGATGCAATGATCAAGGAATTACAAGCTTTAGAAAAGACTAATACCTAGACTGGTTCCATTACCAAAAGGTGTCAAACAAATTGGTTGCAAGTGAGCGTATAGAATTAAAAGAAATTCTGATGGCAGTATTGAAAGGTACAAAGTCAGACTTATGGCTAAAGGTTTCACACAGACAAATGGTATAGATTTTTTAGAGACTTTTTCACCAATAGCTAAACAAACCACCATTAGATTGTTCTTGGATTTAGCAGCACTAAAGGTTAGCATTTACATCAAATGGATGTAAATAATGCTTTCTACATGGTGATTTAGATGAGGAAGTCTATATGAAGCCTCCACAAGGATTACAGACAAATGGACTGGTTTGTAAGTTGAACAGATCTTTATATGGGCTCAGACAAGCAAGCAGGCAATGGAATGCCAAATTAACTCAAAAACTTATAGATAATGGATACAAGCAGTCACAGAATGATCATAGTCTCTATACTAAAAGAGCAGGTAAAGACTTTGTTGCTCTTTTAGTATATGAAGATTACATTGTGTTTGGAAGTTTGAGCACGATAGCAATCCGGCATCTAAAGGATTTACTACATGATGCTTTCACAATCAAGGATCTAGGTGAATTCAAATATTTCTTAGGATATGAAGTGCCAAGATCCAAATGTGGTATAGTGCTCAATCATAGAAAATACTACTTAGATTTATTAAGGGATTTTGGTTTATTGGAGTGTAAACCTGCACCTACACCTATGGATTCCTCCCAAAATTTAACAGAAGTGAAAGCACATTTGTTGTCATCAAATACAGAATACAGAAGTTCGGTTGGTAAGCTTCCATATCTTGGAAATGTTAGGAAATCACTAGTTTAACGCAGCGGAATTTAAAATTTTGATTTCCTTTTCTAGATCGTTCTTCGTTTAATGCAATAAACACGTTAAGTAGTTTGACGGTTATACCTTAGATGATCTACAAGATCGTCGCTTTGACCGCCAACGGAGAGTAGTTCAATCGCGCAAGCCGTCCCACGCGTCCGGCCTCTATCGCTAATCCACACGAACCCCTCGCGAATCCTCCTTGGATTGCTATCGGAAAAACTCCGTTGCTGCTAGATCGACCTTTTCTTCCTCACAAACTCACTATGGAGAGCTCTCTATTTTACACAAGAATTATAAACTCTTGCAATTGTGTTGTACAAAAGAGCTTGACACCCACTTCCTTTTATAGAGCAAGTGGCGCCCATATGTATGTAGTGTGGAGGAGAAGAAAACCTTTTCCAATAAAATAAGGAAAATCAATTAGATTGATTTATCTCTTTAATTATAATATTTTGTCAATATCATATATTGATTATAATTATCTTATTACCATAAATCTATTTTTCCAAAATCAATTAATATCCTATATTAATATTATGGCAATATTTATTAATTAAAGTGCACAATCCAAGTGTATCTCATACACTCAAAAGTGGCGCCCTTTAGTCAATAAATTGACTTCCGGAATATTCTTTAATTAATATAATTTATATATAATTAATATCTTGTATTTTATTTATTCATAATAAATAAATACCACCATATTAATTTACCACTATAACCTTTATAGTCTGTAGATAAAACTTTCCTTATTTGGTTATCAACTATAACCGCATTTTAATCCGACTTCGATGTTCATATGTGTGTGTGACCCGATAGGCTTCGAATATGTTGGCCGTAGACACAAAGTGCAATTTACTAAAATGCCCTTCATACCTAACGATCACGGGATAGCGTCTAGCAACACACCGTGACCCCCAATTATCGGAAGAGTCAAAAGCAATGACTACTACCTTTCATGTGAAGCAGTAACTGTGTAACTTACAATCCTATCGCTGAAATAATATCCATACGATCGTATCTCGAGTGTCAATACATTGACGATCGTATCTTATAATCTGGATATCATGCTCTCTCGAATAACACATTTACTCCCACTTTGCAAAGATTCTCGAGAGCTAGACATTCCTTATAAGAAGGCCATTTCGGATATTCAATCCCAATCATAGGATACGCGATTCCCGGACGACCAATCATGTATACTCCGCGATGCTTCAATATCATACCCAATCACTACCGCATGATCGCCCCGTGGTTAGGAGAAATCTCAATAGTGTCAAAGCATGACAATCCACACCGTGATGCCATGAAGACTCCGGTCAAAAGGATAATTACACAACCGCCACATAGTGTGACACTTAATGTAAGTGGGTCGATCTAACGTCGCATTCTCTAATACACGTCCACGTCTGGTCAAGTGTCTCTACACTTCGATAGACGAGATCTATCCCTACCTTCTAAAAAGTAGAAGACATCCAATACGTGCTAGTCTGATTATACTATCAATGTCCCATTTGATAATATGTAAGACTAGAGACATTTAAGTACCAACCTTGTTATAGTGATTAGAGATCTCATCAACCATAATCACTATCATGGTTTCTCTATCACAGATCGATACTAGGGACGTTACTATACATATACAACAAATAATATGAAGACTAACAATATATAATAACATAAGTGCTTTTATTAATCATAATAAAGTTATTACATGAACTAAATAGATCGCAAATGACCCGACCGGTCGGATCCGGTCCGACCGATTGGGTTTAGGACACCTTTCCAACAATCTCCCACTTGGCCTAAAGCCAATCACCCATATGCCTAAGCCCGTGCAAGTGAACATGTTTCTCATGCTTAGCTTGAGACAATGCCTTGGTTAACGGATCAGCTATGTTATCATCCGTGTGGACTTTCTCTATCTTTACATCTCCTCTATCTACTATCTCTCTAATCAAGTGATAGCGCCGTAGCACATGTTTGGACTTCACGAGAGACCTTGGTTCCTTTGATCGAGATATCGCTCCATTATTATCACGATGCAGGTCACTGGACCTTCAATGGAGGAACCACACCAAGTTCGATGAATGAACTTCTTCATCCAAATCGCTTCCTTTGCCGCCTCGAGGTCGCTATGTATTCGGCTTCCGTTGTAGAGTCCGCGATGAGTCTCCTGCTTGGAACTCTTCCACCACTGCTCCGCCCGTTAAGCGTGAAAACAAATCCAGATTGTGACTTAAAGTCATCCTTGTCGCTTTGAAACGGCATTTGTGTAACCTCGTAATACTAAATCATCATTCCCGAAAACCGTGAACATATCCCTAGTATGCGTCTCAAGTACTTAAGGATATTCTTGACAAACAATCCAGATTACCATCACCTGGATTGGACCGGTACCTACTAGTCATACTAAGAGGGTACGAGGCGTGCTGGTCTTGTGCATAACATGGCATACATGATAGACCCGATTGCCGAAGCATAAGGGACTTTACTCATTTGTGCCCTTTCCTCCTCTGTCTTAGGACTCATTCCTTTGGGCAGTAGACCCCATGTGACACATGGGCAACAATCCTTTCTTGATCGCTCCATGCTGAATCTCTTCAAGATCTTGTCTATGTAGGTGGATTACGACGGACCAAGCAACCTTTTAGATCTATCTCTATAGATCTTTATTCCCGAATATAGGCGCCTCACCCAAGTCCTTTATAGAGAAGTTCTTGGATAACCAAGCTTTGACTGATTGTAACATAGGCACATCATTCCCTATGAAGCGATATGTCATCCACATAAAGCACTAGGAACACAATGGCACTCCCACTAACCTTCTTGTAAACACAGGGGCTCATCTTCGTTCTTGATGAAATCAAACTGCTTGATTATCTCATCAAAGCGAAGATTCCAACTCGAAAGCTTGCTTTAATCCATAAATGGATCTTTGCGGTTTACACACATCCTCCTGGCGTCATTGGTTGTGAAACCCTCAGTGTGTGTCATATACACTTCCTCAGACGTGTTCCCGTTAAGGAAAGTTTGTTTTCACATCCATCTGCCGATTTCGTAATCATGGTATGTCGCAATAGCGAGCAAAATTCTAATGGATTTTAACATGGCAATCAAGCGAGAACGTTTCATCATAGTCAACTCCTTGTCTTTGCTTATAACCTTTTGCCACCAACCTAGCCTTGTAGGTGGTCACGTTACCGTCCATGTCGGTCTTTCTCTTAAAGACCCATTTACACCCTATGGGAACTATTCCTCAAAGCGGATCAACTAAGTTCCAAACTTGGTTGTCCTTCATGGATTCCATCTCGTAATTCATGGCTTGAGCCATTTCTCTTTGTCGTGCCTTAATAGCACCTCCTCATAAGTTCTAGGGTCCTCATCTTCCATGAGATACACGCCAATGTACCTTTCAGTCCACGGCGTTCCTCGGTGGATCATCGAGGTGCAATTGTGTCTCACGGTGAGGGTGGCGCCACATTTGTATGTGGTGTCTCCTCTACTTCCATCAACGGATCATTATCCGTAAGTGGTTCTTGAATTTCTTCAAGATCAATCTTACTCCCACTGACCCTATCCGAATAAACTCTTTCTCCCAGAAAGTGGCCAGTCCTGGCAACAAACACCTTTTGTTCCTCAGGGTGGTAAAATTGGTATCCTCTAGTTTCTCTGGATATCCCCTACAAACAGACATTTGTCGGATCTCGCCTCTAATTTGTCGTGCATCATCCGCTTCACATAAGCCGGACAACCCCAAGGTTTAAGATATGCCGATTTGGTTTCTTCTTGGCCCATACCTCGTATGGTGTAGAATCAACCGTCTTTGATGGAACTCGGTTCGAGTGTATAGGATGCGGTTTCTAGAGCATACCCCAAAACGATTTTGGAAGAATCGCATAGCTCATCATGGATCGCACCATGTCTAACAAGGTGCGGTTCCTCCTCTCGAACACGCCATTCATCTGTGGCGCCGGGAGAGGAGTCCATTCAGTAGAATCCCATTCTCCTTCAAATAATCTTGAAACTCTCCATCTAGGTATTCTCCGCCTCGATCGGATCGAAGTGTTTTGATTTCCTTACCTAGTTGTTTCTCCACTTCACTTCGAATTCTCCGAACTTTTCAAGGCTTGATTTATACTTCATTAAGTATATATAACCATAGCGAGAATGGTCATCAGTGAAAGTGATAAAATAAGAGTATCCTCCTTTGGCTTGAATTGACATTGGGCCACACACATCAGTATGTATAAGCTCAAGCAACTCATTGGATCTTATCCCTTTGCCACTAAAAGGTGACTTTGTCATCTTGCCAAGTAAACAAGCTTCGCATGTATCAAATGATTCGTGAATCGAATTGATCCAACATTCCATCTTTATGGAGTTTGGAAATGCGATTCTTATTTATATGGCCAAGTCTACAATGCCATAAGTAGGATTCATTCAAGTCATTTGTTTTGGCTTTCTTGTTATTTATATTAAGTACGTCAACATTCATATCTAATATGTAAAGACCATTGCTAAGTATGCCAAGATATAAAAGATTCCATCACGTGAAAAAGAACAACATTTATTCTCAAACGTAAAAGAAAATCCATCAACATCTAATGCAGAAATAGAAATAATGCTCTTCGTAAGAGCGGGAACAAAATAACAGTTATTGAGTTCTAGTACTAGCCCACTGGGCAATGAAAGAAAATAAACTCCTACGGCCAGTGCAGCAACACTTGCTCCATTTCCAACGCGTAGGTCCACCTCTCCTTTCTTCAGATCTCTAGTTCTTCTTAGTCCCTGCATATTCGTACAAATATGAGAACCACAACCATTATATAATACCCAAAGTGGTTAGACTTAGAAGAAGTAATGTTGATCTCAATCATAAATATACACAAGTCGAAGCATCGAGAATGCTTCTTCTTGGTACTCAAGAAGCCCTTGCGTTTCTCCTCCAATGTCCGGTCTCACCGCAATGGAAGCAAGCATCCTTGGATTTGTCTTTTGCTATCTTAGGCGTTGGCTTAGTGCGACCTTCGCCTTCTTGGACTTTTTCTCGGGCTTTTGCCTTGCCCTTGCTTGAAGTGACCAAAGCAACACTTGCTTTCCTTCCTACAATGCCTTGGCGATTTTCAACATGTTCAATAACTCCGCTAGGAGCAATCTATCTTGTTCATGTGATAGTTCATCACAAATCATGAGAATGAGTCAGCAGCGAGATTGCGAAATCAAGTCAATACTCAACTCGCTTCCAACTTGTGGCCCAGCTTTCCCAAGCCTCTCTATGTACCCGATCATTTTAAGCACGTGTGACCCCACAAAGTCCCGGATGCCATCTTACAACTAAACAGGGCCTTCGAGACCTCGCACTCTCGGTCACGAGGCGAGAAGCATAAAGCTCCTTCAGTGGACCATGATAGAGTAGGCGTCCATGGACTCATCTTTGTTCTGCAGCTCAGTGTCATAGAAGCAAGCATGATACATGTAGCATCGATCGCTGTCGAGCGATTGCTTGTTGTACTTCTCGACAACATCTGCAACCCGAACCCTCGGCGGGCTTTTCCGGTAGGGCCTCGTCCAAGACATAGCCAATCTTCTCGTGCCTCAAAACGATTTTGAGGTTTCTTTCCCAATCGAGAAAATTAGTTTCATCAAGCTTGTTATCGATGATAAAACGAAGGTTCAATTTGTTTGACATTTTCTACAACAATAAATAAAAGATAGAATAAGTAAAAACTCATGTATAAAAACCTAAATTTGCACTAAGAAATTTATAAGGTTTTACTCCCACTAACCAACTATTCCCTATTGGCTTTCAAGAATTTAATTAATTCTTTAGTGGATGGAATCCTATCTAGTTGACTCGATCCCGACGTGGGCGATCGACCGGGTCAATTTCGAGAAGGTGGGTACTATTTACCGATCGAATCTTATTCGATTTCCATTGGTTGACTAGTCAACTCTTTGACAATTCACATCTCTATGTGATAGCCACCCTTGTCTCTAAAATCAGACGGTCCCGGCGTGGGCCAATCACCGCAAGATTCTTAGTCGAGTCATAACCCAAATATTCATGAGATCTCGTATCGATCATATCTCGATAATGACGATATATACCCGTGGTAGGTCAACTCCGACGTGGGCGATCGCTTGGATCCGAACAAAGGCTCTTCACCGTCATTATAATATTGGGAGACAATTTTGGCTCGATTTTTGGTGTGGGAATAATTTTAAATTAATTCACTTAATTAATTTGGTTTAATTATGGTCTCATCTACTATGTGCATATTACTACGATATCATATAAAGTAAAACATACACAACATTCCGCGCATAAAATAACCGGTATGATCATGGACTTTTCCTAGTGCGGTTTGAATACAAACCCGACGAAACCGCGGGTCACAAACTAAGGGTATCTGCAACCGCCAATAGGATCTTTATTCTTTGTGTGCGCCAATGGGTTCTTTATTTCTCCTTGGTCTTGAACTTCTTGCTCCATTCTTGTTACAAAATATTTAATTACACCCGCCTTTGCGGGGGAACTCGAGGAATGGGATAAATGCAAAAAGTAAACTAGGTCACGTTCTTCATAACGGCCTAGGACAATTTTTTTTTTTTTTCAAAAACCAACATAAAGAAAACATTCCCATCTATCCTATTGGTCGAGTCCATGATCAATCGGGGTCCATATAATCACATTATATCTACACATCTAATCCATACAATTTTATCTTATGAAAAAGATTAAATTCTAATTTTAACTACTACTACTCATGCGTCTTTATTTTATCACGTCAAATAATTAAATAACTTTTAATTAATTATATGACTTAACCGAAAATTAAAATTAACATTTAATTTTAAATCGATTTCAATTTTAATTAAATTTGAACTATTCAAATAAAATTAAAATTATAAAGTCTCCTATTTGTTTCCTTTCCAAAACTAAATTTAGCTTAGGCACACCCACTTTCCAAAATCAAAATTTTGGAAGTGGCTGCAACTAAGCTATTCCAAATCAAATATTTGGAAAGGCCAAATTATTTTAGTCTAGGCACAGCCACTTTTCCAAAATCAAAATTTTGAAGTGGCACAAACTCAGCCTATTCCAAATCAAATATTTGGAAAGGGCTGAGCCTATTCCAAATCAAATATTTGGAAAGGCCAAATTATTTTGGTTTAGGCACTGGCCACTTTCCAAAATCAAAATTTTGGAAGTGGCTTTCAGGCTCAGCCTATTCCAAATCAAATATTTGGAAGGGGCTGAGCCTATTCCAAATCAAAATTTGGAAGGCCAATGTCCCATATGGTTTCCCAATGGTCCAAACTATTTGAACCATTGGTTGGCCATATGACACAACTAAACAAACGAGATATCTATGCACAATAAAATATCACAAAACGAAAAGGGTTGATCTCCCCATTGGAAGAGGAGAGAGCCGACGGACGGCAACCCTAGGGTTACCGCGCCGCCCGCCGCCCGCCGCAAAGGGAGGGCGCCGCCAATCGGCCGACCCCCAAGAACCCTAATTTTTTTGTTTTTTTTTTTTTAACGTTTCGTGATTTAAATCTTGCATCTATCGATTAAATACTACGCATTTAAATTATGCTTATTGCTTAAGCTCAAGTCCGGCTCGATACCACCGTTAGGAAATCACTAGTTTAACGCAATGAATTTAAAATTTTGATTTCCTTTTAGATCGTTCTTCGTTTAATGCAATAAACATGTTAAGTAGTTTGACGGTTATACCTTAGATGATCTACAAGATCGTCGCTTTGACCGCCAACGGAGAGTAGTTCAATCGCAAGCCGTCCCACGCGTCCGGCCTCTATCGCTAATCCACACGAACCCCTCGCGAATCCTCCTTGGATTGCTATCGGAAAAACTCCGGTCGCTAGGGCGGATCTTTTCTTCCTCACAAACTCACTATGGAGAGCTCTCTATTTTACACAAGAATTATAAACTCTTGCAATTGTGTTGTACAAAAGAGCTTGACACCCACTTCCTTTTATAGAGCAAGTGGCGCCCCATGTAGTGTGGAGGAGAAAAAACCTTTTCCAATAAAATAAGGAAAATCAATTAGATTGATTTATCTCTTTAATTATAATATTTTGTCAATATCATATATTGATTATAATTATCTTATTACCATAAATCTATTTTTCCAAAATCAATTAATATCCTATATTAATATTATGGCAATATTTATTAATTAAAGTGCACAATCCAAGTGTATCTCATACACTCAAAAGTGGCGCCCTTTAGTCAATAAATTGACTTCGGAATATTCTTTAATTAATATAATTTATATATAATTAATATCTTGTATTTTATTTATTCATAATAAATAAATACCACCATATTAATTTACCACTATAACCTTTATAGTCTGTAGATAAACTTTCCTTATTTGGTTATCAACTATAACCGCATTTTAATCCGACTTCGATGTTCATATGTATGTGACCCGATAGGCTTCCGAATATGTTGGCCGTAGACACAAAGTGCAATTTACTAAAATGCCCTTCATACCTAACGATCACGGGATAGCGTCTAGCAACACACCATGACCCCCAATTATCGGAAGAGTCAAAAGCAATGACTACTACCTTTCATGTGAAGCAGTTACCGTGTAACTTACAATCCTATCGCTGTAATAATATCCATACGATCGTATCTCGAGTGTCAATACATTGACGATCGTATCTTATAATCTGGATATCATGCTCTCTCGGAATAACACATTTACTCCCACTTTGCAAAGATTCTCGAGAGCTAGACATTCCTTATAAGAAGGCCATTTCGGATATTCAATCCCAATCATAGGATCACGCGATTCCCGGACGACCAATCATGTATACTCCGCGTGCTTCAATATCATACCCAATCACTACCGCATGATCGCCCCGTGGTTAGGAGAAATCTCAATAGTGTCAAAGCATGACAATCCACACCGTGATGCCATGAAGACTCGGTCAAAAGGATAATTACACAACCGCCACATAGTGTGACACTTAATGTAAGTGGGTCGATCTAACGTCGCATTCTCTAATACACGTCCACGTCACGGTCCAAGTGTCTCTACACTTCGATGAGACGAGATCTATCCCTACCTTCTAAAAAGTAGAAGACATCCAATACGTGCTAGTCCGATTATACTATCAATGTCCCATTTGATAATATGTAAGACTAGAGACATTTAAGTACCAACCTTGTTATAGTGATTAGAGATCTCATCAACCATAATCACTATCATGGTTTCTCTATCACTGAGATCGATACTAGGGGCGTTACTATACATATACAACAAATAATATGAAGACTAACAATATATAATAACATAAGTGCTTTTATTAATCATAATAAAGTTATTACATGAACTAAATAGACTGCAAATGACCCGACCCGGTCGGATCCGGTCCGACCCGATTGGGTTTAGGACACCTTTCCAACAATCTCCCACTTGGCCTAAAGCCAATCACCCATATGCCTAAGCCCGTGCAAGTGAACATGTTTCTCATGCTTAGCTTGAGACAATGCCTTGGTTAACGGATCAGCTATGTTATCATCCGTGTGGACTTTCTCTATCTTTACATCTCCTCTATCTACTATCTCTCTAATCAAGTGATAGCGCCAGAGCACATGTTTGGACTTCGATGAGACCTTGGTTCCTTTGGTCGAGATATCGCTCCATTATTATCACGATGCAGCAGGTCTTCGGACCTTCAATGGAGGAACCACACCAAGTTCGATGAATGAACTTCTTCATCCAAATCGCTTCCTTTGCCGCCTCCGAGGCTGCTATGTATTCGGCTTCCGTTGTAGAGTCCGCGATGAGTCTCCTCGCTTGAACTCTTCCACCTCACCGCCTCCGCCGTTAAGCGTGAAAACAAATCCAGATTGTGACTTAAAGTCATCCTTGTCAGTTTGGAAACTGGCATCTGTGTAACCTCGTAATACTAAATCATCATTCCCGAAAACCAGGAACATATCCCTAGTACGTCTCAAGTACTTAAGGATATTCTTGACAGCAATCCAGTGACCATCACCTGGATTGGACTGGTACCTACTAGTCATACTAAGAGGGTACGAGACGTCTGGTCTTGTGCATAACATGGCATACATGATAGACCCGATTGCCGAAGCATAAGGGACTTTACTCATTTGTGCCCTTTCCTCCTCTGTCTTAGGACTCATTCCCTTGGGCGGTAGACCCATGTGTGACATGGGCGGCAAATCCTTTCTTGGGCGCTCCATGCTGAATCTCTTCAGCATCTTGTCTATGTAGGTGGATTGCGACAGACCAAGCAACCTTTTAGATCTATCTCTATAGATCTTTATTCCCAGAATATAGGCTGCCTCACCCAAGTCCTTCATAGAGAAGTTCTTGGATAACCAAGCTTTGACTGATTGTAACATAGGCACATCATTCCCATGAGCGATTATGTCATCCACATAAAGCACTAGGAACACAATGGCACTCCCACTAACCTTCTTGTAAACACAGGGGCTCATCTTCGTTCTTGATGAAATCAAACTGCTTGATTATCTCATCAAAGCGAAGATTCCAACTCCGAGAAGCTTGCTTTAATCCATAAATGGATCTTTGCGGTTTACACACCATCCTGGCGTCATTGGTTGTGAAACCCTCAGTGTGTGTCATATACACTTCCTCGCAGGCGTGTTCCCGTTAAGGAAAGCCGTTTTCACATCCATCTGCCAGATTTCGTAATCATGGTATCTTTGCAATAGCGAGCAAAATTCTAATGGATTTTAACATGGCAATCAAGCGAGAACGTTTCATCATAGTCAACTCCTTGTCTTTGCTTATAACCTTTTGCCACCAACCTAGCCTTGTAGGTGGTCACGTTACCGTCCATGTCGGTCTTTCTCTTAAAGACCCATTTACACCCTATGGGAACTATTCCTCAGGCGAGATCAACTAAGTTCCAAACTTGGTTGTCCTTCATGGATTCCATCTCGTAATTCATGGCTTGAGCCATTTCTCTTTGTCGTGCCTTAATAGCACCTCCTCATAAGTTCTAGGGTCCTCATCTTCCATGAGATACACGCCAGTGTACCTTTCAGGTCCACGGCGTTCCCTGGTGGATCATCGAGGTGCAATTGTGTCTACGGTAGAGGGTGGCGCCACATTTGTATGTGGTGTCTCCTCTACTTCCATCAACGGACTGTTATCCGTAAGTGGTTCTTGAATTTCTTCAAGATCAATCTTACTCCCACTGACCCTATCCAGAATAAACTCTTTCTCCAGAAAGTGGCCAGTCCTGGCAACAAACACCTTTTGTTCCTCAGGGTGGTAAAATTGGTATCCTCTAGTTTCTCTAGGATATCCCACAAACAGACATTTGTCGGATCTGGCCTCCAATTTGTCAGGCATCATCCGCTTCACATAAGTTGGACAACCCCAAGGTTTAAGATATGCGGTTTGGTTTCTTCTTGGCCCATACCTCGTATGGTGTAGAATCAACCGTCTTTGATGGAACTCGGTTCGATGTATAGGATGCGGTTTCTAGAGCATACCCCCAAAACGATTTTGGAAGAACTGCATAGCTCATCATGGATCGCACCATGTCTAACAAGGTGCGGTTCCTCCTCTCAGACACGCCATTCATCTGTGGCGTTCCGGGAGGAGTCCATTCAGGTAGAATCCCATTCTCCTTCAAATAATCTTGAAACTCTCCATCTAGGTATTCTCCGCCTCGATCGGATCGAAGTGTTTTGATTTCCTTACCTAGTTGTTTCTCCACTTCACTTCGAATTCTTTGAACTTTTGAAGGCTTGATTTATACTTCATTAAGTATATATAACCATAGCGAGAATGGTCATCAGTGAAAGTGATAAAATAAGAGTATCCTCCTTTGGCTTGAATTGACATTGGGCCACACACATCAGTATGTATAAGCTCAAGCAACTCATTGGATCTTATCCCTTTGCCACTAAAAGGTGACTTTGTCATCTTGCCAAGTAAACAAGCTTCATGTATCAAATGATTCGTGAATCGAATTGATCCAACATTCCATCTTTATGGAGTTTGGAAATGCGATTCTTATTTATATGGCCAAGTCTACAATGCCATAAGTAGGATTCATTCAAGTCATTTGTTTTGGCTTTCTTGTTATTTATATTAAGTATCGTCAACATTCATATCTAATATGTAAAGACCATTGCTAAGTATGCCAAGACCATAAAAGATTCCATCACGTGAAAAAGAACAACATTTATTCTCAAACGTAAAGAAAATCCATCAACATCTAATGCAGAAATAGAAATAATGCTCTTCGTAAAGAGTGGAACAAAATAACAGATTATTGAGTTCTAGTACTAGCCCACTTTGGGCAATGAAAGAAAATAAACTCCTACGGCCATAGCAGCGAACACTTGCTCCATTTCCAACGCGTGAGGTCCACCTCTCCTTTCCTCGGATCTCTAGTTCTTCTTAGTGCCTGCATATTCAGTACAAATATGAGAACCACAACCATGATCTAATACCCAAAGTGGTTAGACTTAGAAGAAGTAATGTTGATCTCAATCATAAATATACACGAAGTCGAAGCATCGAGATGCTTCTTCTTGGTACTCAAGAAGCCACTGCGATTTCTCCTCCAATGTCCGGTCTCACCGCAATGGAAGCAAGCATCCTTGGATTTGTCTTTTGCTATCTTAGGCGTTGGCTTAGGTGCGACCTTCGCCTTCTTGGACTTTTTTCGGGCTTTTGCCTTGCCCTTTGCTTGAAGTGACCAAAGAACACTTGCTTTCCTTCCCTACAAAGGTGCCTTCAAAGAGAGCTCAACATGTTCAATAACTCCGCTAGGAGCAATCTATCTTGTTCATGTGATAGTTCATCACAAACTGCGAGAATGAGTCGAGCGTAGATTGCGAGAATCAAGTCAATACTCAACTCGCTCCAACTTGTGGCCCGACTTCCCAAGCCTCTCTATGTACCCGATCATTTTAAGCACGTGTGACCCACAAAGCAGTCCCAGATGCCATCTTACAACTAAACAGGGCCTTGAGACCTCGTGACCTCTCGATCGCGAGACGAGAAGCATAAAGCTCCTTCAGTGGACCATGATAGAGTAGGCGTCCATGGACTCATCTTTTTCTGCGATTCAGTGTCATAGAAGCAAGCATGATACATGTAGCATCGATCTTGTCGAGCGATTGCTTGTTGTACTTCTCGACAACATCTGCGGCCGAACCCTCGGCTTTTTCCGGTAGGGCCTCGTCCAAGACATAGCCAATCTTCTCGTGCCTCAAAAGCGATTTTGAGGTTTCTTTCCCAATCGAGAAAATTAGTTTCGTCAAGCTTTTTATCGATGATAAAACGAAGGTTCAATTTGTTTGACATTTTCTACAACAATAAATAAAGATAGAATAAGTAAAAGCTCATGTATAAAAACCTAAATTTGCACTAAGAAATTTATAAGGTTTTACTCCCACTAGCCAACTATTCCCTATTGGCTTTCAAGAATTTAATTAATTCTTTAGTGGATGGAATCTATCTAGTTGACTCGATCCCCGGCGTGGGCGATCGACCGGGTCAATTTCGAAGGTGGGTACTATTTACCGATCGAATCTTATTCGATTTCCATTGGTTGACTAGTCAACTCTTTGACAATTCACATCTCTATGTGATAGCCACCCCTTGTCTCTAAAATCAGACGGTCCTGACGTGGGCCAATCACCGCAAGATTCTTAGTCGAGTCGTAACCCAAATATTCATGAGATCTCGTATCGATCATATCTCGATAATGACGATATACCCGTGGTAGGTCAACTCCCGACGTGGGCCGATCAGTTGGATCCGAACAAAGGCTCTTCACCGTCATTATAATATTGGGAGACAATTTTGGCTCGATTTTTTGGTGTGGGAATAATTTTAAATTAATTCACTTAATTAATTTGGTTTAATTATGGTCTCATCTACTATGTGCATATTACTACGATATCATATAAAGTAAAACATACACAACATTCCGCGCATAAAATAACCGGTATGATCATGGACTTTTCCTAGAGTGCGGTTTCAATACAAACCGACGAAACCGCTGGTCACAAACTAAGGTATATCTGCAACCGCCAATAGGATCTTTATTCTTTGACGCCAATGGGTTCTTTATTTCTCCTTGGTCTTGAACTTCTTGCTCCATTCTTGTTACATAATATTTAATTACACCCGCCGCACACGGGGGGGAACTCAGGGAATGAGATAAATGCAAAAAGTAAACTAGGTCACGTTCTTCATAACGGCCTAGGACAAATTTTTTTTTTTTTTTTTTCAAAAACCAACATAAAGAAAACATTCCCATCTATCCTATTGGTCGAGTCCATGATCAATCGGGGTCCATATAATCACATTATATCTACACATCTAATCCATACAATTTTATCTTATGAAAAAGATTAAATTCTAATTTTAACTACTACTACTCATGCGTCTTTATTTTATCACGTCAAATGATTAAATAACTTTTAATTAATTATATGACTTAACCGAAAATTAAAATTAACATTTAATTTTAAATCGATTTCAATTTTAATTAAATTTGAACTATTCAAATAAAATTAAAATTATAAAGTCTCCTATTTGTTTCCTTTCCAAAACTAAATTTAGCTTAGGCACACTTACTTTCCAAAATCAAAATTTTGGAAGTGGCTTGAAGCTAGCCTATTCCAAATCAAATATTTGGAAAGGGCCAGCGCTTTATTCCAAATCAAATATTTGGAAAGGCCAAATTATTTTAGTCTAGGCACAGCCACTTTCCAAAATCAAAATTTTGGAAGTGGCTGAAACTAAGCTGTTCCAAATCAAATATTTGGAAGGGCTTCAGGCTATTCCAAATCAAATATTTGGAAAGGCCAAATTATTTTGGTTTAGGCACGGCCACTTTCCAAAATCAAAATTTTGGAAGTGGCTTTAGCTCAGCTATTCCAAATCAAATATTTGGAAGGGCTTGCTTATTCCAAATCAAAATTTGAAAGGCCAATGTCCCATATGGTTTTCCAATGGTCCAAACTATTTGAACCATTGGTTGGCCATATGACACAACTAAACAAACGAGATATCTATGCACAATAAAATATCACAAAACGAAAGGGTTGATCTCCCCATTGGAAGAGAGAGCCGACGGGACGGCAACCACTAGGGTTACCGCCGCGCCGCCGCCGCCGCGCCCAAGAGGGAGGCGCCACCGATCGGCCGACCCCCAAGAACCCTAATTTTTTTTTTTTTTAACGTTTCGTGATTTAAATCTTGCATCTATCGATTAAATACTACGCATTTAAATTATGCTTATTGCTTAAGCTCGAAGTCTGCTCTCGATACCACTGTTAGAAATCACTAGTTTAACGCAATGAATTTAAAATTTTGATTTCCTTTTCTAGATCGTTCTTCGTTTAATGCAATAAACACGTTAAGTAGTTTGACGGTTATACCTTAGATGATCTACAAGATCGTCGCTTTGACCGCCAACGGAGAGTAGTTCAATGCGCAAGCCGTCCACGCGTCCGGCCTCTATCGCTAATCCACACGAACCCCTCGCCGGAATCCTCCTTGGATTGCTATCGGAAAAACTCCGGCTGCTAGACCGGACCTTTTCTTCCCTCACAAACTCACTATGGAGAGCTCTCTATTTTACACAAGAATTATAAACTCTTGCAATTGTGTTGTACAAAAGAGCTTGACACCCACTTCCTTTTTATAGAGCAAGTGGCGCCCCATATGTAGTGTGGAGGAGAAGAAAACCTTTTTCCAATAAAATAAGGAAAATCAATTAGATTGATTTATCTCTTTAATTATAATATTTTGTCAATATCATATATTGATTATAATTATCTTATTACCATAAATCTATTTTTCCAAAATCAATTAATATCCTATATTAATATTATGGCAATATTTATTAATTAAAGTGCACAATCCAAGTGTATCTCATACACTCAAAAGTGGCGCCCCTTTAGTCAATAAATTGACTTCCGGAATATTCTTTAATTAATATAATTTATATATAATTAATATCTTGTATTTTATTTATTCATAATAAATAAATACCACCATATTAATTTACCACTATAACCTTTATAGTCTAGAGATAAACTTTCCTTATTTGGTTATCAGCTATAACCGCATTTTAATCCGACTCGATGTTCATATGTGTGTGTGACCCGATAGGCTTCGAATATGTTGGCCGTAGACACAAAGTGCAATTTACTAAAATGCCCTTCATACCTAACGATCACGGGATAGCGTCAGCAACACACCGTGACCCCGATTATCGGAAGAGTCAAAAGCAATGACTACTACCTTTCATGTGAAGCGATTACCGTGTAACTTACAATCCTATCGCTATAATAATATCCATACGATCAGATATCTCGAGTGTCAATACATTGACGATCGTATCTTATAATCTGGATATCATGCTCTCTCGAATAACACATTTACTCCCACTTTGCAAAGATTCTCGAGAGCTAGACATTCCTTATAAGAAGGCCATTTCGGATATTCAATCCCAATCATAGGATACGCGATTCCCGGACGACCAATCATGTATACTCCGCGATGCTTCAATATCATACCCAATCACTACCGCATGATCGCCCGTGGTTAGGAGAAATCTCAATAGTGTCAAAGCATGACAATCCACACCGTGATGCCATGAAGACTCCGGTCAAAAGGATAATTACACAACCGCCACATAGTGTGACACTTAATGTAAGTGGGTCAGTCTAACGTACGCATTCTCTAATACACGTCCACGTACAGTCCAAGTGTCTCTACACTTCGATAGACGAGATCTATCCCTACCTTCTAAAAAGTAGAAGACATCCAATACGTGCTAGTCTGATTATACTATCAATGTCCCATTTGATAATATGTAAGACTAGAAACATTTAAGTACCAACCTTGTTATAGTGATTAGAGATCTCATCAACCATAATCACTATCATGGTTTCTCTATCACAGATCGATACTAGGGACGTTACTATACATATACAACAAATAATATGAAGACTAACAATATATAATAACATAAGTGCTTTTATTAATCATAATAAAGTTATTACATGAACTAAATAGACTGCAAATGACCCGACCCGGTCGGATCCGGTCCGACCCGATTGGGTTTAGGACACCTTTCCAACAGGAAACACTAGACCTGATATAGCATTTGCTACCTAGCAACTCAGTAAGTTCTTAGGCAAACCAAATGAGGCACATATGAAAGCTACACACATGTTATTAAGGTTCTTAAAATGAGCACCTGGCAAAGGTATTTTCTTTCCTAGTACATGCCTTTTTAATCTAAAGGCTTTTAGTGATTCGGACTGGGTTTCTTGCACTCAAAAAAGAAGACCAGTCACAGGGTTATTGGTTTTTCTAGGCATAGCCTTGATTTCTTGGAAATCCAAGAAACAACCCACTGTTTCAAGGAGTTCTAGTGAAGATGAGTATAGGGCAATGAATGTGACTGCATGTGAGATACAATGGTTACTATATTTACTCCAAGACATCCAGATTAATTTTACACAGCAATCGTTCCACTCTATTGTGATAGCTCAAGGGCATTACACATTGTGGAAAATTCAGTTTTCCATGAATAGACCAAACACATAGACATTGATTGTCATTTTGTTAGAGAAAAGTATCTAGCCAAGATTCTCAAACCTCTGCCTATACAGACTGATCAGAAACCAGCAGATACTCTCACCAAACAGACTGTCAACACACTGATTCAGGCTTATCCATTGAAGGATTTATACACACCATAAGCACCTAGGAGAAGATGATATTTTGCAAGCTGTTGTTGGTCCTAACCACTGCCAGCTTGTGGGGGGATGTTGAAGTATTAACACCTAGGAGAAGATGATATTTTGCTCACCTAGACATTTCATCAAACACTTAGGTGTTGGAGGTGGTTACAAAGTGAGCTACTCGGTTACAATTGATTCTAAGCTTCCTATTCTATATAAACTAAATTCAGTTGATACATTAGGCAATTAGAATGTTTAATTGTAGTTTCCAACTGCCAATTGAGTTGAAATTGTTCTCTCAAGGTTTCTAGCCCTTGTTGTATTCAAACTCAAGTTCATCTTCATCATTTTTTAATTCACTTTTCCAGAATTTACTGCAATTTCTTATTCTTAGATTGATTCTCAACAGAATATATATATGTGTGTGTATATATATATATATAAAATGGCGGATACAGGATCCCGAGGGAGAGAGGGCGATAATAATAAAGATTTTTCGCTATAAAAATGCATAGTTGTGTTTTCTGTCCTCTCGGATCCAAAAATAAGTATTACTCTGTATCACTAAAAAAATACGACTATACATTTTATGTTATATAATAGAAAAGAAAAACTACAAATATCATAGAATCTGAACACATTTACCATTCTACTCCTATCAATAAGGATTTGTAACACCATAAAAAATGTTTTTGACAGAAACAAACATTTCAAAAGTTATTAATATTTGTTAAATTGTCTCAATTTGGTAATAACCGTGTATTTTTATTTACATGAAAAAAGTTTTACGTCAAATTATCCGGTAAAAAATGATAGGGGCGAATATAAATTTTATAGGGTGCTAAAAATACATAACATATATATATATATATATATATATATATATATATATATATATATATATATATATATCTTTCCTTATACGAAGTTAGAAGAAAACTTCAGGAAAAAGGCCACGTACACGGTTTTGACCATTATTTCCTTCTGGGCTTTTTATTAATTTTTTTCTCCTTATACGAAGTTAGAAGAAAACTTCAGGAAAAAGGCCACGTACACGGTTTTTGACCATTATTTCCTTCTGGGCTTTTTATTAATTTTTTTCTGGCCCAGGTAATATCCGGCCCTTCTGTGTCATTAGGTATTCTAACTTTCATCACTCGCTTCATTTGCCAAATCAAATAAAAAAAAATACGCAAATCGTCTGGTAGATTGTGATGGCGGCGGGGGTGTCGGATCCATTTGGCCGGCTGTTTCTGGCGTTTACCGGTGGACCTGGTTGCTTGGAATGACGTTTGGCCGGCGTGGTACTGCTGCAGACGTGCTTTCCATGTTCGATTTGACAGAAAAGGCGACGCCTTTACAGCTTCTGGGGGCTCTTGCGTCATGGAGTCTCGATAAGCATTGGTCTTCGATTGACAGGTTAGAGATAAGGATTTCTCATTTTCTATTTCCGGTTATATTTCGTCTTCTAGGGATTTCTTTTTAAAGAAAGTGTAGACCTTTCTTCTCTGTCAGATTTATTCATACACGTTTGTAGGGGTCGTTCATAGGTGTTTCAGGAAAGAATAAAGCTTTTTACCCAACGGATTATACTCGTCTTTTGTACTTCTACTTATTGCACTCTTGCATGCTTATATCTGCTGGGTAAAAGAAATTTTTCTACCAATAGCTTGCACATATATACCCCTTTTGCTCCTCAGTCACTTTAACTCCTCTCATTTTCTTTTTCTGCTCTCAAATAGGTGAGATTTTCTGAATGTTTGTATCTGTGTAATGAATTTTACTTGCTGCGGTCGTATGATGAGCTACCATCTATTCTGCATTAAATTTTTTTATCCCTGCACTTTTTTTTGAGTCATATGTTGAAGAATGGTTTTACTGTTCAGGTCTACTAAATGCTCTCGTTCTTGTTGTACATTTGCTAGATAAAGATACTGTAAACGATTAAGCTGTAGAATATGCATCCGTCTGCTTAACACGATGATAAGAACATCCTCTGTTGTTGCATTTTAAACATGCTCTCCCTTTTAGCATTTAATTCACATTAGCTATTTATAATTGTAATACTATACTCATGTGTCTTCAGATTTCTCTTTCTTGTACAAGTTTCATCTCTTCATCTTGCATTGTTTTTGCTCTTCAAAAGTATTATATTTTGTTTTGCTTTCAATATTTATTCTGGTCTTTAGATTTGGTTTACTTCTTTACTCATTCTTCCTTATCTTTGCAATTTTATAAGTGTAATACTATACTCATGTGTCTTCAGATTTCTCTTTCTTGTACAAGTTTCATCTCTTCATCTTGCATTGTTTTTCTTCTTCAAAAGTATTATATTTTGTTTTGCTTTCAATATTTATTCTGGTTTTTAGATTTGGTTTACTTCTTTACTCATTCTTGCTTGTCTTTGCAACGTGTCTTCAGATTTCTCTTTCTTGTACAAGTTTCATCTCTTCATCTTGCATTGTTTTTTATCTTCAAAACTATTATATTTTGTTTTGCTTTCAATATTTATTCTGCTTTTTAGATTTGGTTTACTTCTTTACTCATTATTGCTTATCTTTGCAGTAATTGGCTGCTCCTTCACATCCTTTTGCATATCAGGTATGCATGTTTCCCTCTAAACTCTTATCATGGTTTTTTTTCACAACTGAACATGTTTTTTTTCTTCTGTTGTTCTGCTGATTCTGAATACATAATTTGTTCTTTCAGTTCTTACCATTTCTACTTTGCAGTTTGGTAGGTCTTATGTATCATTGTTAGGTCCTTCATAGTTGTCTACCATACTTGTTCATGGGCTTTATTTCTGTCTGAAAACATAAATTTTTAGCTTTACAAAATTTGACTGATATTGTTGCATTCATGTGAGCCTTGAGTATTCCTGAAAACATATTATTGCATTGATCGTTGTTTCCTTTCTTCCTGGCCTTTTTACTATTTAGTTTCAGCCTATACTTTTTCTTGCTTTCTCTTCCGTTTGGTCTTATGGTGTGTTTTTTCATGTGTATTGTTGCCTACAGTTTGGAGTGCAATCTGCTTTTGTAGTTCGATCAGCAACAGGTATAGAGCTTCTTTCAGATTGCCTTCTGTGTTTCTGCCTTTTTTCGAATTAGCATGTTGGTTCATTTTCTTCATGTTTGAGCACGCATTAGATTTTACGGTTTTGTAGGAGCTGCTCTTTCTGCCTCTCCCAGAATAAAAGGTCTTCATTGTACTGCTTCTTTAGCTTGCCTGTATCTTTTAGGTCTTCCTGTACATTTAAAAAAGGTTGTATGTAAGGTTAGCGTTTGTCTCTCTCTCATAGGTAAAGAGTTTCACCTTTATGTGCTTTTGTAACCTGGTTTTTACCTAAGTAGTTAGTACCATAAGATGAGAACTAAGGGTAAGGCAAAGCCTACGCCAGGTTCTCTGGTTCAGGCCTGCAATCTTCCCAGACATAGCTTATGTGCTGAAACTAAGGATCTTAAAGGTGAGAGGAAAAGAATGTTTAGTAAGTCTTTAAATTCTTCTACAAAACACAACACACGATTAACCAATTCTGGCAGAAATGATCTACCATGTCTTCCTGTAAACACATTGCATGAGTACATGACAGTGGAGCAATTACATGGGCTTGCTAATAATCGTTCTGGTGTGCCTACGGTTCAAACTCATGCTGAATATAGAGCTATGGCAGTGTTGCGCTTTAGGTGTAAACGTAAGATAAGTAGATTGTATTCTGCAAATAGAATTAAGGATTGTGCTCCTCTTCCTCCTAAGAAAAAAAAGAGAATCACTAATGGTGTTCATCGCTTGAGTTGCATACCTGAGTCTTATGTCATGCAAGACCCAGTGCCAAATTGCCAACACTGTGATGCTGTAAAGTTTAGTCATGAAACAGCAAACCTTTGTTGTTCAGATGGAGATGTTACTCTTAACCAGAGTGCTTTGCCTTCTGAATTAAAGGCTTTGCTGTTACCATCAGATTCTACAAATCCTAGGAGTTTTAGGGTTATGATCAGAGCATATAACAATCACTTATCATTCACATCTCTTGGTTTAAGATATGATAAAAAGCTAGCAAGAAGAGACAAAGGAATTTTCACTTTTAGAGTTCAAGGTCAGGTTTATCATTGGATAAATGATCTATTGCCAGATGAAGGTAAGCCGAAAAATCTGCAATTCTACTATCATGACACTGATTATGAACTTGAACAACGTTTATCTAGCACTTCTTGTTTAGATCAACATGTCTTGACAAAACTTATTCATATCTTATGTATTAATCCGTATGCTAGATTCTTTCGTGGGCTAGCATCTATTCCTGATATAGAAAATAAACAAATCATCTTAAGGCACAACCCTCTTGTCAATCATAAAAGATATGCTAACCCTACTGTTTCTCAAGTTGCGGTGTTATTGGAGGCTGATGAAACTAATAGTGAAGTTACACATAGAGACATTAGAGTTTACAAGCATAGTGGAGAGTCACGAAGCATTCAGTATCATTATGGATGCTATGATCCATTGCAATACCCACTTATGTTCCCGTTTGGCGATCCTGGGTGGCACCAAGGAATAGCTAAAAATGGTGTGAAAGCCAAAAAAACGTGTCTCTGTACTCACAGGTACAACTACACGCATGATTTCACCTTCAAGATCCTTGACAGCTGAACAGTTGTTGCAGTCTGAAGAGCTAGGTATGGTACATTCTTTAGATCTTCGTACATAGGGCTTCTTTCAATGATTTATTAGCTGACTTTGTCTTCTCCTTATTACCAGCTGCATCTGATTTTCACTCCAACTATGGGTGTGTATCTATGAGAGAGGTTTATTCGTATAAGTTTCAGGTTAGAGTTAATGATGATACCCATATCCTCCATTTTGGTAGACTTTTCCAGCAATACTCTGTAGATATGTATGTCAAATTAGAGACTCAGAGACTAGACTTCTACCGAGCTAAATCTAAGCAAGATGAAATAAGACAAGAATTCTTGCAAGGGATTGTAGATGCAGTTGGTTCTGGCGAAAATGAACCATCAAATATAGGACAGAGAATTATTCTGCCTGCTAGCTTCATAGGCGGCCCTAGGCATATGCGGCAAAAGTATGTAGATGCAATGACTCTTGTTCAAAAATTTGGAAAGCCTGACATATTTTTAACAGTTACGTGCAATCCTAATTGGCCTGAAATTAAAAAACATCTACATCCATCTGAGCTTGCCCAAGATCGACCAGACCTAACTGTTAGGGTTTTCCATAGTAAGATTGAAGAAATTAAGATTGAACTTATTAAAAATGAGATTTTTGGTGAGGTTGCTGCATACACATATGTAATTGAGTATCAAAAAAGAGGCATTCCACATGCACACTTTCTTCTTATACTAAAAAATGCACATAAGCTTTATGATCCAACAGAATATGACAAATTTGTTTCTGCGGAGCTTCCAGACAAAGACCTAAATCCTTGGTTGTACCAGGCTGTAGTGAAACACATGGTCCATGGACCATGTGGAGAACTGAATCCAGAAAATGTATGTATGCGTAAAGATAAGACATGCAGAAACTCTTACCCTAAACAGTTTTCTAATGAAACAAAATCATCTTCGAATGCATATCCAACATACCGTAGGCGAAATGATGGTAAACAAGTTAAGGTCAGGGGGGCATGGGTCGATAATAGATGGGTAGTACCTCATACACCTTATTTAGTTGCTAAATTTGACTGTCATATAAATGTTGAGATATGTGCTTCGATAATAGCTGTTAAATATATCTATAAGTATATATGTAAAGGTAGTGATAGAATTCTGTTCCAGTTGTCTAATACAGCCGAACAGACTGCTATCGTTGATGAAATAGAGCGATTTGTTTCAGCTCGTTGGGTATCACCGCCTGAAGCACTTTGGCAAATGTTTAGATTTCCCATGAGTGAAATGAAACCTCCTATCATTCGTCTTCCACTGCATCTAGAAAACTACCAAACTGTCTCATTTAGAAATACACAAACTTTGTCTGATATTCTTACAGATCCACAACAGTTGAAAACGATGCTGACTGAGTTTTTTTACATGAATAGAACAGACACGCATGCTCAAAGAATTAAATGTACATATGCTGATTTTCCTACGCACTTTGTTTGGATTCCAAGTAAAAAACAATGGACCTTACGGAAAAAGGGAGAATCTATAGGTCGTATTGTCACTGCACATCCATCCGAGGGAGAGAGATTTTACCTTAGAATGCTTTTATCTTATGTAGAGTGTCCGACATCTTATCAGTCCCTTAAAATGTTTGACAATAAAATTTATTGCCACTTTTAGAGAGCGCATTGATTGCTCGTAGGGTGCTTCAACATGATAATAGTCAGGAATTGTGCATGGAAGAGGCAGCTATTTTCCATATGCCTTTTCAGCTTAGAAGGCTTTTTTGCTACTATATTAGTATATTGTTGTCCCAATGATCCAGAAAAACTTTTTCTGACATTTGAGGACAGCATGTCTGAAGATTTTGTTAGAGATTTGAGCCTTCATAAAACTGAGATTACGTGCAAAGTCCTCTTACAAATAAATTCATACCTTAAAACTATGGGGAAAAAACTTGAAACATATATTACCACCCTTATGTCGGATATTAATGAAAGCCCTGAAGACGTAACAAGAGAATTAAGGACAGAGAGTAATATAGTTGTTACGCCTGCTGTGTTAAGTCTTAAACATATCCTCAATTCAAAGCAAAAACATATATTCAAAACAATAATAGATGTTGTCTATTCTAATAAATCAATGGCTGTTTTCATCGACGGTCCTGGTGGAACCGGTAAGACATTTTTATACAGAGCATTGCTTGCAGAAATCAGAAGCAAAGGCTTTTATGCATTAGCTACTGCCACATCTGGGATTGCAGCTTCTATCTTACCCGGTGGTAGAACTGCACACTCTAGATTTAAAATACCACTTGACAATTCTGAGTTTCCTACATGTAGGGTTAGTAAACAGTCTTCCCTTTCTACACTAATAAAAGAAAGTAGGTTAATTATTTGGGATGAAGCTCCTATGGCAAAAAGATCCGCAATAGAAGCTTTAGATGACATGCTTCAAGATATTATGTCAAATTCTGAATTATTTGGTGGGAAGGTTATGGTTTTAGGAGGAGATTTTAGGCAAACACTGCCTGTTATTCAAAGAGGAACCAAAAAGGAAGAACTTGATGCATGTCTTATAAACTCTCCAATGTGGCCAAAGATAGAGAAGTTTTATTTGACTGAAAACATGAGAGCTAAGACAGATCCTTATTTTACATCTTTCTTAATGCTTGTAGGAGAGGGAAAGAACCATATTGAAGATACTGGTTACATTCAGCTACCTAAGTCTTGTGTAATAACTTCTACTAATAATGAAAATGAAGATGTCTTAAAGTTAATCAAAGCTGTATACCCAAGTATAGATGACACAGAAACAAACACAGTCTATGTTAATAGAGCTATACTCACAACTAAGAACCAATTTGTTGATGAGGTCAATAGCATGATGATTGATAGATTTCCTGGGCCAGCAGTTCAATACATCAGTTTTGATGAAACTGAAAACCGTGATCTTCAAGGACAATATCAGGACTTGCTGAAGAGTCTAACACCAAATGGATTACCTCCGCATAAATTGACCTTAAAAGTAGGTGCTCCAATCATGTTGTTGTGTAATCTTAATCCATCTGAAGGCTTATGCAATGGAACACGGTTAGTCTGCAAAAAACTTAGTCGTAATGTCATACAAGCTGAGATTTCTTTAGGTGATTTTGCCGGACATGAAGTTTTCTTACACAGAATTCCGCTTCGACCTCCAACAAATGAAATGTATCCGGTTCCTTACAAACGTGTACAGTTTCCAATAAGACTGTGCTTTGCAATGACAATAAACAAAGCTCAAGGTCAGACCTTAGACTTTGTTGGTATTTATTTAAAGGAACCGGTGTTCTCTCACGGGCAGCTTTATGTTGCATTGTCACGGGCAAAAACATCGTCCTCTATAAAACTGCTGCTTAGGAAAGACTGTAATGATAAAACATCTTCACTTGAAACCAAAAATATAGTTTACAAGGAAGTGCTGACACAACCATAGAGATTGTATCTAAAAAAGGTAGCCTAACAGTACACATTTTATTTGTTGTGCTTCATGTAATTTTTTTCTTCTCTTTTTCGTCTTTTTCTTGACTATTTGTTATTAGATTCCAGCCTACGTCTACTCTTTTCGCTACAACAACTTATCTGTAGGGCTGATAATAATTTGCTTTATATATTGTTATATCTAACAAAACATTGAACTGTCAAATACATGTTCTCTGATACAGTAAAACAGTATGGCAATCATACCAGCCAGGAAAATGTTTAGTATTTCAGAAATCAACCGAGACAATGATGATCCGGATCATTAGAGTCTGAGTTGTTGAGCGCCATCGTGAGCAAACTGGGAAAGGAAGTAATGGGAAAACAGGAAAACGCTACAGGCGTTATGTATTGGTTGATGAAAAGGTTTTTCTACTTTTCAGCTAATGTTTCTATTGGCCATGTACGCTGAATTATTTCCTTTGTCTATACTAAATCTGTACCATTTCTTATGAACAAACAGGGAACTAAGGTGTCGGCAATCGTGTACGAAGATGCTATCCGCTATTTCGAGCGCACTCTGCTGCCGTTTAGACGCTACGACGTTTCCAATGCTAAAATACTTGAAGCTGTATCTTTCTTCAAAGTGGGACCTTACGCCTTCACATGGGTTTTAGACTACAACAAATTGGTAGAACCTGTTGACGAACAAATTCCCCCATTTCTGCCAATCACATACCCTGTTCAAGATTTAATTGACCTCTTTAGACATGCGGACATCGAAAGCTATTTCAGTAAGATTTCTGCATATTTAGACATTCTTCGTGCTCATTGTATATGATTTTATAATGTGAGACATTTTTCCCTCAGATGTGAAGGCGTTTGTCATTCATGCAATGCCACGTAGGCAAGTGAATAAGAAATCAAGTCAGCGTGAGATAGTCATTATCGACCAAAGGTAACCGACATTAGCATAAGTTAAATGTTGTTAACTTTTTTGAAATAAAATATTCATACAATCGGTGATTTCATTTCTGAAACAATCTCATAACTTATGCATTAATGCCTGATCAACTAAATATAATCTATCAATTATCATAGAATATATACTCATAGCTATAAAGATAAAGGTTTTTTAAATGCTGGCTGTTTTGTGCCAATAACAGGAAAATTCCAATGATAATGACATTGTGGGATGATTATGGAGATGTTGAGGGCCTTGAGTTAGCACATGCTTTACCCGGTATCTCAATAATTATTGCAACAAATGTAAAAGCAACAACATTTCATGGTAAAGATATACACTTCTAAAATTGTGATCTTCAATTTAGTCTACTGTTTTTCAAGTGCCACTGACTTTAAACCTATACTTTCGTAGGGCTATCTCTCTCAACCCGAATGTTCTCATACTTCTTGATAAATCCTCCGTTGACTGATAAGGCCGCTATGATGGAATGGTAACCACAATAATATACAATAAGTATCTCAGTATTCTTTTAATTCATAAATACAAAATTGCATAACACTATTTATGTTAGGTACCAAGAAAACATGGATGAAATAGCTACATTGCTGAAAAAGGAAGCTTACAGAGATGTCTCTGTCTTATACCCACCACCTGCTGAAGCTGATATGATTACTGTGTCTGATGCTATTTCTGCTCTCCCGTTGGTAAGTAATGTATCATTTTACTTATTTAGATAATAGCTTCGTTTATCTCCCAGTAAAAAATTATTTCCTCGTAAAAAAACCTGATTGTTATTTGAATATACAGAGAAAGACAGCTTGGGTTATTGGCAAACCTAAGTTCATACCCAGCACACAGAAATACTGGATGCATGCTTGTCAGACCTGCAAGAAGAGACTCGATATTCCTATGGAATGGGTTATAAAGTGTTCCAAATGCGGTGAGGGAAGCGGCGTAGAAGTCAGGTTTGTTTATATGATGACTTATTTTCATATAAAATTCTGGTTTATACATTCATACACCGTTTTCATGTATTCTGTTCAAATTGATTCAGATGCCGAGTACCAATACAGCTCACTGAAGGTGAAAATGTGCTGTTTGTTACTTTAAAGTCACCAGATATTGAGCTATTGACAAGCATCACTCCACAGCAGTTGAAAGATTCTCAGGAATTTGTAAGTTTTCTTACATATATGAATGTATAAATACACAAAACATTATTGGTTCTTACAACTCCGGTAATGTTTTAGGGACTTCAAGTTGAAAAAGAACTGAAGATACAGTTGGAGAAGCTGACAATTGTATGCTTCTTGAAGAAATAAGGGAAAAAAGACCAAGCAAGCGCATCTGTTGAAAGTGTTCGATATGTGGCAATCAAAACGTACAATGCAGTTGATGTGAAAATCGCTGTTGACCCTCATTCTCTACTGACCAAGGTTGATTCTAACCCTGATGAACCAACTGAGAAGCAGTTTTTCAGTCCAACTGCAGGTAATGTGCTGAAAGAGATAGTAGATGACCAGGCTGTTGGACAGATTTCTCGACCCAGCCCATCTGCTAAAAGGAACATTGATTTTGTTTCTCCTGTTATAAGGGCTGAGAAAGCAGTAAAAGGTGCACCTACTGACTCACTGGTATCCAATCTTGTTCATGAAACGCCTGCACCTGTTGAAGATCGCCAAGGTCCAGTGAAGAAAAACAGGGACCAACTGGAGCATAACTAGAAAGCTCGTGATGAAAAGACGGTAAAAAATAATGTATTTTGCTTGTAAGGAAAAAAATTCTGCCTTCTATTTTCCGTCATGTTTTGTAACGTATTACGAAAGCATTACACATTCTTTTATGTGCAATGCTTAGTAATATGAATGATGTTTTGCTTGCAGAAAAACTTCTTTTGCTTCTACTTATTATGTTGTAATATTGCCTGAATTGCTTTGCAAACCGGTTTGTATCTATTTCACGCTTTAAGGCTTCTTATGGTATTTATTTTTTTTATCTGCCAGTTACTTGCCTATTTCTTACCACTGCATCATCTTATAAATTCTTTATTAGTTATCTAGGGCAGCTTGTTGCCGTGCCTTGCACGGCCGGCCTTCACTAGTATATATATATATATATATATATATATATATATATATATATATATATATATAATGTTTTCTCCGGATCCGAGAGGGGCGAGTGCCCCCTCCCCAAAGGGTGCGTGTGTGTATATATATCATTTTTACATTATAATTTCTCATGCACTTGGATATAATTTAATATAAGAAAATATATCGATGTATCGGACTTAGACGTCCCTTTATCCGATTCAAGTGATCGTCGGTTTATAATATCGAAATATTTATATAACTATAGAATTATTTACAACATGAACCACATAAGGAGTTATGATACAGACATGATATGATAACATAAATTAAAGATATAATTTTGTTTTAGTGTTGATTTCAAGTATGTTGCATGTCATGATTGTTATGTGACATGCAAGTATGTTAGCTCACTAGTTTTATTCCATAGATATATACTTCTTCCACTGTTACTTGTGCATTTCATGTTTGTGAAAAAGAACTTGAAACTTCACCACAATCTCAGTAATTTGTATAGTATTTTTTCATGCTATGTTGTTTTATGTGATTTTGACACTTTTGGTTCCTCATGTTTTAGCTTTGTCTAACAATTATATCTTATCTCTCAGAATGATACTTTTGGCCTCCTAACTTTGTACTTCGTTTCAATTTTTGGACTATTACCCAATTAGCCGTCTAAGGTAACGTCGACTAAACGTTTCGATCCGACCTGGCAGCCACGTATGATTTCACATCCCATCTAAACGATTAAAATCAGCATTCCCCTCATTCCTCTTTCAAATAACTAATTTCTTTTCCTCAAATTGACACCGGCTGCACAACAAAAAATCTTTACAAGGTATTTAATTTTTCTTATTATCGATTCTTCTCCTTAATTGTTCTTCTACTTGATTTTCTTTTCAAGTATCATCATTGTCTATTGATTTGCAGCTATGTCTTCAGTTGCCGGAAGGGGAGTAATGAAGATTAAGCTCAGTTCGTGATTTAGCTACCTTGATCGAGTGTTAATGAGGAATCCATAGCGCTGATGCGGTTGTTTGTGCATCTGGTGTCAATTTGGGGGAAAGAAATTAAGGATTTGAATGATGAATGAGGGGAATGTCGATTTTAATTGTTTAGATGTGATATGAAATCATACGAGGCTGTCATGTCGGATTCAAACGTGTAGCCGACGTTAACTTAGAAAGCTAATTGGATAATATGGTCCTAAAATTGAAACTAAATACAAAGTTAGGGAACCAAAAATATCGTTCTGAAAGATAATGGTTATTATTGAGACAAAAGTAAAACATGAAAGATCAAAAGTATCAAAATCTCTTGTATTATATACTGAACGTCATAGCAGAGTATTGTATTTTCTGGATTATATTAATTGCTCTGGCAACGTAGTTAATGTCCATTTTAATGATGGTACATACACACGTGCGTCCAAATAAGGATTCAATCTAGATATTTTCCGATCACTATAGTTCACCTATTTCATCAGCATATATTTTGGGGAAAGTTATTGTGTGATGAGGGAATTTGAAATGAAGTGACGGGTGAAAAACAATCGAGCCACACGCTTTTTAATACTGAGAATAAAGGTGTGCGGTGTGTGGTATCTTATCTGGTGTCTCCATGACCGTAGAGACACCACACAAAAATCACCCATATTTTGAATCCCCTACCATTCATTTATGCATTAAAGACAATTCAACAAAGCCGGCCTATCCTCCAGGAGTTTGTATGAATTTTATTTCTAGCATTCAAACATTAAAGACAATTCAACAAAGCCGGCCTATCCTCCAGGAGTTTGTATGAATTTTATTTCTAGCATTCAAACATTAAAGACAATTCAACAAAGCCGGCCTATCCTCCAGGAGTTTGTATGAATTTTATTTCTAGCATTCAAGTGCTAAAAGCAGTTGCACCAGATCATCTAACGAGATTTTTATTTTACAGTTTTAAATATTTATTTTTTTAATCAGATTTTTTATTTTATGTAATACGATATATATAAAGAAAATATACGAAGTCTAGATGAATACGGAGATGTAAGAGAACTTGCATCAAATACTCTAAAAATTTTATTTATTTTACGGTGTCAAATCAAATACTACATATTTATCTCAAGCGATTCAAAATTCATACATAAATTTATTGAATGAATCTGACACTTTTTAATTCAAGATTAGTTGTTATTTAAATGTCACTGCATTAATTTGTGACTTTTAGAATCGTTTGAGATAAATAGAGTGCGAGAAGTACTATACATATTTTTTAATTTACAAAATCTTTATCTAATATGAAATACATTATCCTGTCATCTAATATGAAATACATTATCCTGTCAAAAAAAAATGAAATACATTAGATTTTTTAATTTACAGAATTGGTAGATATAAAGTAAATTCACATTCCCTCAAAAGAAAGTAAATTTTACAAAATCTGGACAGGAAATTTTACAGAATCCGTATTATACAGTAAAAAAAGAATATACAGCAGTGTTTTTTTTTTTCTTTTTATGTAGGTATGTTAAAATCTTTAGAATACGGATTTTGAAACATTTACCATATCAACTACAAGTACTCTAAAGAAAATTTTACAGTATCTCTATTTTAAATATCATTAGTCGTATGTATTAATAATTGGTCATTATTAATGTTAAATCATATGTGTGAATCTTGGTGTTCAAGAAAGAAGAAACACAGAAGCGATTCAAACATAAAATGTAATGGTGGCTTAAACCATGCTAGTCTGGTCAGCTGATTGTGATACTCTGTTGAATCTGTGTGCAAACTTAGGTCTGGTCAGCAGTGCATGAAGCATCTGCTGAGTCTGTTGTTCAGCTTGGAGGTTAGCAGAGTTGGTCTGCTGAGCATGGTTTGCTGAGTTGGTTCTCAGTAATACTTGGGGAACACGTTTGCATGGTTTTTCCGGTTTGGATAAAATTACTTCTAGGGTATTTCAGTCATTATCTGGTTTGGATGTTAAATCGGTTAGGGTTGATTCCCAAGGTTATAAATACCATATGTATCTGTTGTATATCGTAACTTTCTCGTGATAATAGAATAATCCTCGTTTGTCTGTGGAGTAGTCGGCACATTGCCGGAAACCACGTTAAATCTGTGTTCTTCTTGTTTATGTATTATTCACTTGTTAATTGTTTATCTTTACTCACAATCACAATCACTTCGTAATCGATCTGTCATAACAAACTGGTATCAAATAATCCAGGTTCATCAAGAAATCTGTTTATCTGTTCAAAGCAAGGTAGATTGGCACCAAGGTCATAATTGACGCTAGGATTTGGTATCTGATGTTCCTAAATCGTACTTCGGTCCACGGATCCTTATTCGGGTCTGACCTGCCACCGACATTGGTGGATGAGGCCACCGGCCTTATCTGTCCGCAAACTCGTAAGACAAATCAGGACCGCGAGCCTTCGGATCCATTCCAAGCCCTCAGCCCTATGGGACGACAAAAGGGGATTAAGGGGCCGACAAGCGATCTCATTCAATAAACAGGTCCGCCAGCGACCTCAACCATAACATTTAGAGGAAGAGATACCTCAAGTTCAACAAAACAATGATATAACAGATACATAGGTCAGCGAGGCCATCAAGAGCGCGATCTATCGATTCCATTCTGAGCCCGTTCACATCATTGACAAATATCTATTATCTTCAGTATGTCGCCGATTGTAAATAAACCGAAACGATCGGTGCTTCTATATAAATAGGGGAGCATGTAACCCATTTAAAGGGCCGACCAATAATCTATAAAATATATGACAAAGCCAAATTGCCCCATTCTCTCTTCTCTTATAAAAGCACCCTGCCGGAATCCATTGCCGCCATCGGGCACCACCGGCAAACATCACTTTTATATATATTTATAGCCAGATATCCTACATATAAACACCGCTAAAACAACCGTGGTAATTTCGACATCATCAGTTGGCTCTGCTACCGGGAAATCGACATTTTCGTCACTTTTCCGGTCAGATCTAGATTTTCCGACGGCCTAAAATCACTCATTTTTGGCTTTCCGGCAGAGTGTTAAACAAGATCTACACCCAAATCTAAAAGATCCGCATCATGATTTCCAATATATCCATCTAGATCTACAGGATCAACCTTTAAAAATAAAAAAATAAAAAAATCGAAGCTTTTTCGACCTTCAGCTCTCTTCAATGGCCGCTTGAAGCCTTTTCCATCTTCCCTAGTCCACCGGAGAACCGCCGAGCAAGGCGGTGGAATGGCTGCTCACGGCTGCTGCCGCTTCAATTGCTGAGCTGCCATCAGTTTCCACTCCGTTTCCGGACATGCCCCAGCAGTTTACCGACGCCAGGAGGTCCATTACCGCCGACAATGAACAAAGACTTGATCCGGCTCAAGTTGAATTGGATCATGACAATGAAGATGAAAATATGTTGTTTCAACAACAGGAATCAAATGGGCCGCTTCATTTCTAACCGCCTAAAGCTGCAAATCAGTAAGTAATTGAAGCATCAAAAGTTTTCTTGATTTCATATGGTTAGTTCAGCCGCACTAATTTCCCATTTAGACGGGCACTCCTTGAGTTCATTGCCCTCATGAAAATGTTGCGGACTCTTGATAATGATCCTGAAAATCTTGGAGTTTTCAACGTGGAGATTGGAGATAAAAATGAAGAAAATCAAATCTGAATTCGAGGCTTCATCTGGGCTCTCCCAACACGAGCTCGCCGGATATGAGGTTGCCAAATACGAGCCCTCAACGAGCTCTTTTGTTACGAGCCCTCCACGAGCTCTTTTGTTACGAGCGTCTCAACGAGCCCTCCACGAGCTCTTTTTGTTATCGGCAAGGCCCGACTCACCGGCAAGCTCTCTATCAACGAATTCTCTCACCCCGAATTGTTATCGGCAAGTCCGACCTCATCGGTCACCTCTAAGCTCGACCTTCAGCTCGGCAAGCTCTAAGTCCGATCTCATCGGCAAGCTCTAAGCTCGACCTCAACATTTGTCTCAGACAAGTTACTTGAGATCTCAATCTTGTCCAAAACAAGGGGGCCGCACATTGGAATTTTCGATTCGGTCATCGAGCTCCACAGAAACAAGTAAGGCTTTTAGCTCAATTATTTTTAGCAAATTCGATGCTTTAATTTCCCGACCTCGCCAAAAACAATGGGGCTATATATATATATATATATATATATATATATATATATATATATATATATATACACGGATACGTCGAACCCAAATAGCGGACTAAAAATAATGGAATATTTCGAGCCTTCGAGGCCGCTCGCTTGAATAGCACGGTCCTAAGTGAACAAGCCGCTTCAGTCGACAAGGTCGCCAATAGACCCAAAGTTATTTCGAGGCCGCTTGAACGGTCCTAAGTGAACAAGTCGCTTCAGTCGACAAGGTCGCCAATAGACCCAAAGTTACTTCGAGGCCGCTCGCTTGAATAGCACGGTCCTAAGTGAACAGGTCGCTTCAGACGACAAGGTCGCCCAAGACCCTATAAGTCCGTCCGCTTAATAGCGCGGCACAAACAAGCTACCAATGCCAAGGCTAAGGCTTCATATGCCAATTTTATAAGTCCGACCTCAGCTCAGCATCATATTTGGAACTCGCCCTCGAGCGAGCATTTTATAAGACCGACCTTCAGCTCGGCATCATAACTACCTATTTGCCAATAGAAATGTTGGCCTACTTCCACACCCGATACATCGTACAAGCCTTTTAGTGTTAGTGTGTTTACTAGAAAATTCATATTTTACTGGATCATTGGATAATTGAATAATTATTACTAAAAAAAAAAGGAATCCCATTTTAATTAGGTATTACGTGTACAACTATAAGGGGTCTGCTCTTTAACGACCTATCTATTGAATAATATATGTTTTCTTACAGTTTACGAAGTTATTTCAATTTTTTGATTTACATTAACCCTAGATTTTTGTTCCGAGAAAAAAATTAATACTTTCTACTCGAGCTACATCGTGGACTATTTACCCTCCCAACGGATGTCAGATATCATCTACATCCAGAAAGCCGTATGCTTTGTAAGAAGCTTGTACAGTTTGGGAAGGGGTTGTGATTGATCAAAAAGAAGAATCTACTTCAACCGATATGCCCCAGGCACGACCATATAACATATAAATCACACTTGGAAGGGGGTGGACAATTAGCTAGAGCGGCGGGTGTTGTAGTCGGTTCTATTTCTATTTTTCTCGATGCGGGGGGAAGAGATATAACTCAGTGTAGAGTGTCACCTTGACGTGGTGGAAGCCATCAGTTCGATCCTGATTATCCCTAAACCCAATGTGAGTTTTTCTATTTTGAACTTCTCGACAAATATAATATGTTTTGTTATTCTAAGCGGGTATTCTATCATTGGTAATGAAGAACTTGCTATTCTTAACTCGTGGTCCTAGAAATTCCTATATAACTTAAGCGATACAGTCAATATATTTCACTTTGATGTAAAAACGTAAGAATATGATTTTATTGTGTTTATAATTTTTAAATATTAGCTTTTATCAGATTTCTTTTTTGCATAGATTACAAAAAAGTTAGAAAGAAAAAAAGAAGGAATAAATTTAAATTAGTAAGAATCGGGTGATGAGTAAATATGTATGTAGCATTTCGTGATTCAATTCATTGGTAAAACCTACCTTGATTCTCTAGCAACCAATAACATGGGACCTTTAATATAATATGGTTAAAACAAACTCTTTTAAGTCTAGATGCAGCATGGTACTCTTTCTACCAATATGTTAATCTACCCTTTGTTGGTCCCGAGGGACGGAGGAGGCTAGGTTAGCCGAAAGATGGTTATCGGTTCAAGAACGTAAGGTTTGGAACTCGCCCTCGAGCGAGCATTTTATAAGACCGATCTTTAGCTCGTAGAGCTGTTAAACGAACAGAGCCGCTCGTGAACAAGCTCGTGTTCGGCTCGTTAGTGTTCGTGATCGTTTGTTCGTTTAGCTTAACGAGCCGAGCTCGAACATGATTGTAGGCTCGTTTGCTTAACGAACGAACATGAGCTTGGTTCGCGAACGTTCGATTATGTTCGCGAACATGCTTATATAAATATGTCTAACGAGCCAAAGTCGACCCAAAGTCGAGCCAAAGTCGAACATGTTCGAGCCAAAGTCGAGCCAAAAGACAAAAAATATGTCTAACGAGCCGAGCTCTAACACGAGCTCGAACATTTCATCTTTTAAACGAGCCGAGCTCAAACAGAATTTTTTGTTCGTTTAACAAACGAACGAGCTCATGAGCTAAACGAGCTCGAGTTCAAACCACCAATACTCGGCTCGGCTCGACTCGTTAACAGCTCTATTAGCTCGGCATCAAATTTGGAACACGCCCTCGAGCGAGCCCTCTACAAAACTAAAAGCTCTCAAGCCACCAAAGGCTAAATCGATTCACGACGCAAAAACCACAAAGTCAGAATCAATGCATTGCACAAGCCACAAGAAGCGAAGTTCATCAACTACACGCAAACAACGAAAAGACCTACTCTGAGTACGGCACTTAGGCAAAGCTAACAGGAGATCCGCCACAACAGCGAGCCATCACAGTATTTCAAGGCAACAGATCCGCAAACAGACTATTACTCCCTGCCTAACATTTCAAGAAAATGATTTAGGCACGAGTAGGGGCCATTGATGTGCCTAAATCGTACTTCGATCCACGGATCCTTATTCAGGTCTGACCGGCCACCGACATTAGTGGATGAGGCCACCGGCCTTATCTGTCCGCAAGCTCGCAAGACAAATCAGGACCGCGAGCCTTCGGATCCATTCCAAGCACTCAGCCCTATGCGACGACACAAGGGGATTAAGGGGCCGACACGCGATCTCATTCAATAAACAGGTCCGCCAGCGACCTCAACCATAACATTTAAAGGAAGAGCTACCTCAAGTTCAACAAAACAATGATATAACGGATACATAGGTCAGCGAGGCCATCAGGAGCGCGATGTATCGGTTCCATTACGAGCCCGTTACTATAGACAAATATCTATTATACTGTATGTCCTCGATTGTAAATAAACCGACTTCAGTCGGTGCCCCCTATAAATAGATGAGCATGTAACCCATTTAAAGGGCCGACCAATAATCTATAAAATAGATGGCAAAGCCAAATTGCCCCATTCTCTTTTCTCTTATAAAAGCACCACCGCCGGAATCCATTGCCGCCACCGGGCACCACCGGCAAACACCACTTTTATACAAATTTATAGCAAGATATCCTACATATAAACACCGCTAAAACAACCGTGGTGATTTCGACATCATCAGTATCTACGCAAGCTTTTCTAGTGAGAAAGATGTCTGCTTTAAATGTTAAGATTGACAAGTTTATAGGAAGAAACAGTTTTAGTCTGTGGCAGATCAAGATTCGTGATTTGTTGAAGCAACATGGATTATGGGGTACCTTGTCTAAATCAACAGAAGGAAGTGCTGCTGAGAGAGCCAGTCTGGATGAGAAAGCACATTCAACAATTATGTTGTGCTTGTCAAATGATATTATCACAGAGGTTGTTGAAGAGGACACAATAGAGAAGTTGTGGTCAAAGCTTGAGAGTCTATACATGACAAAGTCCCTAACCAACAAGTTGTTATTGAAACAACATCTGTTTAGTTTGAGGATGCATGAGGGCACTCACGGAGGGATCATCTAGATCAGCTGAACACAATACTGCTTGACCTAAAGAATATTGATATGAAGATTGAAGATGAAGATACAGCACTGATCCTACTTGTGTCATTTCTTGTATCATTTGAGAACTTTGTGCAGTGTTTTATTGTTGGGAAGGACTCAATGTCATTGGAGGATGTGAAGTCATCACTTCATGCTCGAGAGCTATGCCATAAGGCATCTGGTTCTAGGACAGACAATCAGTCTACTGGGTTGGTGGCCAGTGGAGTCAGCAGAGGATCAGGTAATTCGGGAAAGAAGAAATCCAAGAAGAGTTCCAAGGGTCCAAAAGCAAATGATGTCTATAATTACTGCAAGGAGCGGGGACATTGGAAGAATGAATGTCCAAAGAGAAATAAGCAGCAGGGCACTCAGCTATGCACTATTGCTTTGGAAGAACAAGACACCAACTCTGAAGAAGATCTGGCCTTAGCAGTTTCAGAGTCAGAAAGACATAAGGATGTGTGAATTCTGGACACTGGGGCATCTTATCACGTGTGTCCAAACAAGGAATGGTTTTCAACCAATCAGCAGATGGATGGAGGCCATATTGCTATGGCTAACAGCAAGGTCTGCAAGATAGTTGGGATGGGATCAGTTCAGCTGAGGACACATGATGGTAAATTCGGCACACTGAATGAGGTTAGGCATGTTCCACAGATGACCACGTTGATATCACTTAGTCTACTAAACAGCAAAGGGTTCAAGTTCAGGGGTGAAGGTGGAGTGGTGAATGTCTATAAAGGTTCACCGTGATTTTAAAGGGTATCAGATAGGGGACATTGTATATCTTACAAGGGTCTAATGTATCAGGTTCTGCTGCTATTGCATCATTAAAGGTTCACCTGTCACAGCTGACTAAGCTGTGGCATATGAGATTGGGTCATATGGGTGAAAGAGGATTGCAAATTCTGTCTAAGTCTGGTCTACTTGGGGGACATAAGGTCAATGAGCTGGAATTTTATGAGCACTGTGTGTTTGGGAAGCTACATAGGAGCAAGTTCCCAAAAGCAATTCACATCACAAAAGAGACACTTGATTATGACCATTATGATTGTTGGGGACCTTCAAGGGTGGAGTCATTGGATGGTCACATGTATTTTGTGTCTTTTATAGATGATTATTCAGGGATGTTTTGGGTAGTTATGATGAAGCACAAGAGTGATGCATTCAAGCACTTCAAGTAGTGGAAGGCATTGGTTGGAAATCAGACAGGGAAGAAGATAAAGAGACTTAGAACTGATAATGGACTAGAATTCTATTGGCCCGAGTTTGATGAATTCTGCAAGAATGAAGGCATTTCTAGACACCATACTATCAGAAATACTCGACAACAGAATGGTGTTGCAGAAAGGATGAATGTAACTTTTCTGGAAAGGGCAAAGTGCATGCTCTATAATTCTGGTCTGGCAAGAAGATTTTGGGCAGAGGCTATGAGCACATCATGCTACTTAATCAATATGGAGCCTCACACTGGGATCAAGCTCAAAACACCACTTGAGGTTTCGTCAGGAAAGTCAGTAGACTACTCCGGTCTAAGGGTTTTGGAAGAACAGTCTACTATCATGTCAGTGAAGGTAAACTGGAACTGATCCAAGAAAGGAGTATTTGTTGGATAAGGAGATGGAGTTAATAGGTATAGAATCTGGTCATTAGCTAAAAATAGGGTTATACTCAGCAAAAGTGTAGTCTTTGATGAAAACTCTATGCTTAACTCATCTGTGAAAGCCACATTTGAATCTTAAATTGGATCTGAAAGTGGGAAGGTTGACAAATAGGTGGAGCTTCAAGAAGAGTCTATTGAATTAAAAGACTCAGCAGGGGACCGTCAACAATCAATAGATCCAAAGCCGGATCCAAAACAGTCTACTAAATACGGGTCAGCAGATACTCAAACAACTGATGTTGGTCAGCAGAGTATAGCTCTCAGCAGAGCTAGAAGGACCAATATTAGACCCCCAAGAAGATATGGGTTTGAGGGGGATATGGTTGGACATGAACTTCAGTGGATGGTTTTGAACCAAACACTTACAGGGAAGCTGTGACATGTTCTTAGGCTTATCAATGGCTTGCTGCCATGAGAGAAGAAATGGAGTCACTTCAGAAGAATGAGACTTGGGATCTAGTCAAACAACCACAGGATAGAAGGGTGGTCAGCTGCAAATGGATCTTCAAAAAAATGAAGGAATGACATATGCTAGAGGGCATCAGATATAAGGCATTTTTGGTTGCCAAGGGGTTCAGTCAGAAAGATGGGGTAGACTATGATGAGATATTTTCTCCAGTGGTCAGACATACTTCCATCATAGTGCTATTATCAATATTGGCACATCAGAATCTTGAACTTGAGCAATTGAATGTGAAGACAGCTTTTCTACATGAATATGTAAATAAGGAGATATATATATGACTCAGCCAGAGGGTTTCCAAGTTCATGGCAAGGAAGGGTTAGTTTGCAAGTTAAAGAATTCCTTGTATGGACTGAAGCAGGCCCTAAGGCAATGGTACAAGAAGTTTGATAGTTATATGATTCGGCAGGATTATAGCAGGAGTCCTTATGATTGTTGTGTTTATCACAACAAGCTGAAGGATGGTTTAGTCATCTATTTGGTTCTGTATGTGGATGATATGCTGATAATTACTGTAACAAGTCTGATATTCAAGATTTTAAGAATTTGCTCAATGCTAAATTTGAGATGAAGGATTTGGGGAATACTCCTATGGCACCCAATTTACATATGTCTGCTGTGTTTGCTCCACTGTCAGCTGAAGAGGAAGAATACATGTCTAAGGTTCCATATACTAGTGAAGTGAGCAGGTTAATGTACACCATGGTCTGTACTAGGCCTGATTTGTCTCAGGTAGTCAGTGTTGTCAGTAGGTTTATGGCTCAACCTGGAAAGAAACACTGGAAGGCAGTAAAAAGGGTGTTTAGGTACCTTAGGGGTACATCTGATATTAGACTCATGTATGGAGTGGTACTCAATATTTTGTCACAGGGTACTATGATTCTGATTATGCTGCTGATGTGGACATCAGGAGATCCATGTCTGGATATGTGTTCATTTTGGGTGGTTCTGTGGTAAGTTGTAAGTCAACTTACAGGGTACAATGACATTATCTACTACTTAAGCAGAATACATGGCAATGACAAAAGCAGCAAATGAAGCAATCTGGTTAAAAAAGCTAGTCAATGGTCTAAGTCTGCACCAAGATCAAGCCAAGGTGTATTGTGACAGTCTTAGTGCAATATGTTTGGCTAAGGATCAGGTTCATCATGAGAGAACCAAACACGTTGATGTAAGGTACCATTTTATGAGGAATCATATGAGGGTCAAAATGGAGATAATCGCCACTGATGTCAATCCTGCTGATATGTTCACTAAACCAATTCCAAGAGGCAACTTTCAGATGTGTCTGGACTTGCTGAACATCCAAAGCCGTTAATCTAAATTTGGGAATACTCAGTTAAAGGTGGGGTTCTGCTGAGGTATTCAAATCTGAAGACAAAGAGGATATCTGGCACTTGGTTGTGCATCTGGTTAGTTTGCATGAAGTTGAAGTCAAGGTGGAGATTGTAATGGTGACTTAAACTATGCTACTGAGTCTGGTCAGCTGAGTGTGATACTCTGCTGGAAAATGTGGTCTGGTCAATAATGCATGAAGCATCTGCTGAGTCTGATGTTCAGCTGAGAGGTTAGCAGAGTTGGTCTGCTTGAGTTGGTTCTTAGTAATACTTGGGGAACATGTTTGCATGGTTTTCCGGTTTGGATAAAGTAACTTCTGGGGTATTTCAGTCATTATATGGTTTGGCTGTTAAGTCGGTTATGGTTTGATTCCCAAGGGTATAAATAACATATGGATCTATTGTAAATTTTAACTTTCTCGTGATAATAGAATAATCGTCGTTTGTCCGTGGAGTAGTCGGCACATTGCCAAAAACCATGTTAAATCTATGTTCTTCTTGTTTCTGTATTATTTACTAGTTAATTGTTTATCTTACTCACAATCACCATCACTTCTTGATCGATCCGTCATAACATAAAAGATTAATGGCAACTGACAAAACATACAAATGAAGAATACTGTGATTTAACGTGGTTTTCATCGTTGTCTATCTACAGCTCCACGGATAGAAACGGATATATTTTATTATGCATAGAAATTCACAAAGATTCCATTGTTACATTGATTACAACGATTGGATATTTATATCCATTGAAACCTAACCCTAGCCGCCATTATGACACTGTCGGGCTTCCCATAAATGCCCCAGGATGTGACTCACTCACGGGTGAGTCACCACCATGCAACCATCAAACAATCCGGATGCAAAACTCAAAGAGATCGCTCTCTGGCGACGAGATGGACCTCAATTTGCATTTCATCTAGATGACTTCCCAGACTTGAAAACTCATTCTCAGCTGACCATCATTCTCAGCTGACCATCATTCTCAGCTGACTCCAGATATAGTTCCATCATATGTAGAGATCAAGTCACACTTGACAATAATTAATACTGTTAGACTAGCACATATTAGATACATTATGATTGATAGAGAAATAATAATGAATGATTATGATTTATGAGATCTCGATTCACATTAAAAGATTCTTCCGGATATCCGAAACATACAGTACATTTTATATTGTTGATGGTTAAATCTTTTTCCAGAAGTCACTCTTGATGTGACGTTGCCTGTCCCCTCAACTTTTGAGCTCGCACGATTGCCCATAAAAAGTTGTCCTCCCTCCACTACCATGTATACAGAAAGCATCTCTTTTATAGTGCATATATGGTGAGTAGCCCCGTTGTCTACTGATGGGAGTCAACTTTACGTGATTCCGGTGCATTTTCTACCCCCGTTTACCACACTTTTAGCATGTTTCTTGGTGTTTCTAGACCATTTTGGGGTAATATCGTGAGTTTATAGCACGAGGAGTAATTCCGTCACTTTGATGGTTTACTACATGTTAAGGGTGATTTTATACGATTTATAACGCTATATTTTATGATAATTTCCCCCATATTTGTATGAAATTGCATAAGAAGCATGTGTTTAATGAATATATTGAGTAAATGATATTTCAAAAGAGTTAATCGCAAAATAGGTTGATTTATGTGCTTTAATTATGTTTTTACGATTATTTGAGCGATATTACATTTTGCGGAGTTTTTATATGATGTAGATGCATTTTTCAAGGCTCAGATGATGATCAAAAGAGATAAGAGTCGAGATATATGGTGATTTAAAAGAGATAATGAAGGAATTGACAAGATGACAAGAGATAGAGATCAAGAAATCGAAATCCAGTCATATTGGACTGGCGTCCAGGTCCCGTCCAGTGGACGGGCGTTTGCTGAAACTGAACGAGCGTCCAGGGATGGAAAATTGATTCAGGATGTTTGGACACTTGTTTGGACGCTGGATGGACGAGCGTCTGGTCATGACTCGGCCCGATTTGAAGTTCATATGAAGAATGGACGAGCGTTCAAGGATCCAGACGGGCGTCCGGTAGCCGACTTGCTGAAACCGACTTTAAAATCTATATATAGTCGGCTGTTTCTCCACACAAAAGAGACGATACACTCATTATTCAAAATCCTAAACCTAGGGGCGGCTTTAGGCTGCGTTTTTCTCCATTTTATTCCAGTTTTTATGCACTTTAGATCTAGATTAAACTAGTTACTTTTTATGTACTATTCCTGCAAATTCGAGTTCTTTGAGGATGTTTAGAGGCTAAAAGCTTCATCAAGCGAGTATTGTGAAGCCATCCAACGATTGTTGATTTCGTTTTCTTCGGTTTATCTTGTGAGTTTTTATTTAAGGTTGTTTCTTATTCATGTTTAATTACGTTTAATTGCTTTTATATCGGAAGATCTGCATGTGTGATTGTTTATTGTTGATGGAAATCTTAATAAACCCTAGATCATCATTAATAAGAATAGTAATTCGAATATATCATAACGGAAGTTAATAGGTTTAATTACTAGATTACAAACGTAAAGTTTACACCTTTGGTTAGAAAACGCGTTAATTTTACATCGGAAGGTAATAGATTAATAGATGAACTTTCTAAGGAATTAGGGTTCATAAGTAGATAAGGTGAATCACAACCTAGATAAAAACCACAATATAATCGAGATAGGGAATCAATGCTTGTTGGATAGGTGGATCAATCCTCGTTTGTTCGTTATAAACTTGATTTAAATCCTTAAAACTTGAATTTGTTTAGTTAGTTTACTTTTATTTGCATCTTAGTTTAGTTAGTTTAAATTGGTTCATGAGCCCGTATTCTTCCTAGCTTTGGATCATATCCTCTGTCTAGTTTTATTTTACATTACTCGTCTCGTTTTATTATTGCTTTTAGATTAGTTTCGTGACATTAGTTAGTTAGTTAAACAAAAACTAGGGTTAGCAATCGCTTGATTCCCGTAAGATCGACCCGGCATTAACCACTATTACTACGATCCTTATACTTGAGGTTAACCGGATTATTACTTGTTTGCTTTGTTAGATAAATCCGTGACACTACATCTTTTTATTGATATTAACCTCATTCCGAGCACTTTTACCCTCCGGAATCGTTTGTGTGTCTTGTTCATTCATGAGATTGTAGGGTATTGGTGTCTCGAGAACCCGGAAGGCGAAGATTTATGATGATAAGTGTGATCAAGGTGCAAGAATGAGCCAAGGAAGAAGAAAGAATAAGAAAAGGAAGAGAAATAGTTGTTGCTCTCACCATATGTTCACTTCATCAGCATTTTGACCGATTATGGAGGCATTTTCTGGTCATGGTTTCCTCATGAAAGTTGTAGATAATTCAAAGATCTTTCTAAGGGTTTTGAATCACCCCAATCGAGGTCGGATGAAGAAGTTATGAAGTGTTTCTTCGCAGAGTATCGAGAAATGGAGCAATCTGGAGGCAAAACCAGAGAGTTGTCCGTGCGGATGACACATTTTGTCCGTACGGACGACTGGAAAATGATGAACTATCCGTACGGATAGCCTTTTATCCATACGGACAAATACCCTGGACTATATAAACACCTCAAACATCGCAGCAGCAGGAGAGAGGAGGTTTTAGGCGACTTTGGGCCTCTTTTGGGCGATTTTCTTCATCCTTAGGAGTTAGAATTAGTGCTATATATCATTAGAATCGTCTTTCGATCCTCTCTTTGATTATCTAACTTAGAACTTCGATTTGTTACATTCGATTGTCAAAATTCGATCTTTTGGAGCACGAATTTGGTACTCTTAATTTCTTAATCAAGTAAGTTTATTCTCTTGTTCTTTTATGGTTATTGCTATGTTTTTCTACCTTGTTTGTTGTTTAGATTTCATTATGTGTAGCTAAAATCCTAACATAGTTGAACATGTGATATTTGGTGAAATCACCCTTTGGGTGATGAAATTGGGGGTGGGTAGTGCTTTTTAATGCTATATCTTGCTTGTTTCATGTCCTAGAACTCGTTATAACGGATTTGGGGCTAGATTGATCACCTAGGTCAAAAATCACACACATCAATCTTGAGAGTTGTTCAGAGAGAGGGGTGTGGGAAAAGGGGTCTAGGATCGCATTGTAGTGCGAGGTTACTCGATCGTTTTAACGTTTAAACGGCTCTCGTGTATATATTGTCTTGTGAATGAATCTTCCTTAGGGAAGGTTAGTTGACTTGGCATAAGGTGTTGGGGAAGAGTTGTTCAGACCTTAGCACCGGGATTAGGAGCACGTACCCGTGAAATTGTATGTAAGAGTTTGTTCGTTTATTGCACACTCCCGGTTTTGTCATTCCATTGGGTGAAACTAGCTATTTCGATCATGGTTCGGCTATGTCCCTTAATTTATCGTTAAAACCTAGTAGTTTAATCTTCTTTCATTCTTTTTATCTTTAGACTCGTTAGTTAGAATCACTTAGTGTCGTTGTAGTAAACAAAACCTTAAGAACATTGATCACCTAGACTAAGCATTACGTTCACTTTGGTACTTGCAAGCACAATTCCTTTGGGTTCGACCTCGTACTCCTGTAGCTATTCTAGCAATCGACCCGGTACACTGCCGGTTAGAGAGTTAGTTTACCCACAGTTTCGAGTCTTTATAAATTGTTTTTGAAAGGGTAGATTTTAGCATCATCATCTACCTATCGTTCAAGAGGGTTTGCAACTCTTTTAAATTCAGAGACCATAGTCGACGTGTTAACATCATATAACTCGTCCATATCACCTTCAGCCTTAAAAGCTTGTGGCTTCATCTCTTTTGAATTATACGTTTACTTCAACACCTGCCATAAGGACTTTGCAATCTTATGTTCACACGACACCCTACATATAATGGTTTCCATGCAATTGACAATATATATAATTCATGCAAAGGAAATATGAATTATTCCAAGCATCCAACACCCTAACCTAAGCATGATCAAATTGCCTCTTATTCATAAATTTACAAAAATTAGGTTTAATTTCATTGAAGAAATTTGTCCACAAAATTAATATTAATCAACAATTTGAACCGAACCGAACTGGCCGAATGGCGGCGTGTAGTGAATCAAGAGTCATCCAAGTCATCTCTCTCGTACAAAAGTGCTCTTACCTTTTTGGGGCACATGAATCAAGAGTCATCCAAGTCATCTCTCTCGCACAAAAGTGCTTTTACCTCTTTGGGGCACATCCCAAAGTGCCAACATGGGCTTTAAATTTGGTGCATTAGGCTCTGAACTGGCCAATGTGGAATGAGGGAGTTGGGAAAAATTGCAATTTGGTTCTATAACTGGACACATTTTGCAAATTCGGTCCTGGTTTTTGTCCAGTTACAAAATTGGTCTCGTAAGTGGTCTTTTTTTTTTGAAAAAAGTGGTCCTACACGCCGGAAAATACCGACTGCGCGCGCTCCTTTTCCAGCCAAAATTGCTGCCATATCATCGGAAAAGTGACATGTCAGCACCACGTCGTCCGAAAATGGAAATGTCAGCACCACGTCGGCAATTTTTTTTTTTTTTTTTTTGCAAAGAATAAAATATTGAGCCAAGAGAGAAGCACTTGACTATCCAAGCTACAGCTTCAATCGGTATATTGTGACACAACATATTAATTATTATATATACTAGTTAAAATCATATTAGCTATATTACTAATATTAGTTATATTCACAGAAAATAATCATACTTTTATCATTATACTTTTAATAGCATCCGGATTATATACCGACGTTAGTCCCATTGTGATTCTTGTCTGGTTTGTTTAATATATTTCTTTCGTTTCGATGGAAAGAAAGAAAGAAAGAAAAAAATCCTAGGTTCTTATCAGGAAAATTTGTGTTTTAAACTTGAAGATACCGGAAATCGAATTGAACTCACATTCATGTTTTTTTTTTTTAAATTATTAAATAACTCATTAGGATTTTTTCTGCTTGAAAAAGTAATAATTATATTAGTAATTAAAATTTAAACCAATCCCAAATCTCATTTGGTATCAAGGGTGAGTGTATATATATATAATAATGTAATTTTTTGTCTCCACTTGATATAACATAGTTAATAGTTATCAACGCCATGGCCGTCTATGTTAAGGGTGATTTTATACGTTTTATAAGGATATGTTTTATATCAATTTCCCCCATACGTGGATGTTTTTCATAGAAATCGAGCTTTATAATTGAAATATTGAGCAAGTGGTGTTTTCAATAGTTAAATTGCAATACGTAACGAATTATGTGCTTAAATTGTGATTTTATATTATTTTGGAATATCGTTACGCTTTGGTATGTTTTTCCTACATTGTAGATACACATTGTTGATGGAAAAGATGATTTTTAAAGAGATAAGTTCGAGTGGAAAGGAATCAATCAGATTTATGGAAGAATAAAATATATAAGGAAAGAAATCAAGTGTTGAACCAGCTGGATTGGCGTCCATATTCATCAAACTGGCGTCCAGTAGGACGGGCGTTTGACATGCTGGACGAGCGTCCAGGAAGGGCTTTTACATTTAGGATGTTCAGATTTTCAGTGGACTGGCGTCCAAAATTGCATAGGACGGGCGTCTGACGAAGACTCGGCCCGACTCGAAAGTTCAACGCATCTGGGCGGGGCGTCGAGTACCTTGACGGGCGTCCCACGGCCGACTTAAAGCTAAACCGCCTCGATTTCTATATATACGACCGCATATCTCAACCCTAAGATATTCATATAACACAAAGACCCGTATATATCAAGCGGCCGCGCACTTTCGAGTTCCCAGGCGGTCACCCGAGCCTTGTGCTCGGGTGATCCGGGTTAGATTAGGATGCTTTTCTTTCCGTTTGTTGATTCATGGAGATCATCCATTGTACCAAACTAAGTGAGTTTATCTTTTAATTTATTCAATCCTTTGTTTATTTTTATGATCTTTGATTTTTTTTGTATCTTTCTATGATTTATGATGCTATCGTGTGACTAGATCGAGAGATTGGTTGCTAATTGTTGTCTAACGTTGATGAGAATCGTTGTTAGGCTAGATCACCATAGAAAGATAGGATCTTTAATCGTTAATTCGTGACAAATTAATTGGTTAATTATCTAGGTTGCTAGATTCTAAAATACGAGAGTTAACTTGAATCTACACCTTCGTTTTGTATGGAAATTGGTCTCAACATTCGAGAGAGGAGAGATCGATAATTGGATTCACTAAGAGATTAGGAATTCATAGCTTGAGAAACGGCTTCACTAAGAGATTAGGAGTTTGTATCTCGCGTAAAGGTGAAACCACAATATCGAATTAAAATCATGAGACTTGGATTGAGATCACTTGGTTTGTATATTGTTTGATCCCATGTATCTTTGTTTTATGTTTTTCTTCTCTATGTTTATAGTTTAGATTTCGTTTTCGCTTTTACCCCTCCTGGCTTTGGACTGATAATCCTCTGTCCAGTTTATTTTATCGTTCTTAGTTTTGTTTTAGTAGTAACAATTTGAGGAATTAATAAGATTGGATTCAACATCCCAATTCCCTGTGGATCGACCCCTTACTTATCCCGCTTTACTAGCAATTACCCGATATTCGGTCGGTTAGGAGTTAGTTTTGCATGTAGGTTAGGGTTTATAAATTGTTTTTGTTTAATGATGCAAAACCATCCGAACAATCTAGTACAAGACTGTTTGGCCATGTTATCTAGTTTCACATCTGTTTCCTTTACTTTTGTTCGGCGGATGGGGTCTGTCCCTGCGCACCTTTTAGTTCGACATGCTTTGTTAGTTTTGACTCGGACATCTTAGGGTACTTCGCCCCCGGGTGACGTTTTGGTCGCCTGCTGGGCGATGTTGCTTAATAAAAGTTGTTTTTCCTCAAAAAAATAAAATTAATAATTATCAACCCCACAAGACAAGCAACAATCATATATTAAATTATTGATAATACTTAAATTAAAGCTTCAATTTGTTTATTAGGACACATCATATACCGATTTAAGCTTTAGTTTGGATGGCCAAGTGCTTGGCTTGTTATTTCTAGGTTGCAGATTCGAATCTCTCTTGGCTCAGTATTTTATTCCCGAAAAAGTAGCACAGTCAGCATTTTCCGGCATGTAGGACCATTTTCGCAAAAAAAAAAAGACTACTTACAGGATTAATTTTGTAACCGGAGAAAAACCAGGACCAAATTTGCAAAACGTGTCCACTTACAGCACCAAATTTGCAATTTAGTCAGGGAGTTGAACTTCCCTTCAACTACTCTCCCATCCGAGAAGAGTTATTGCGCAACAGTTATTGGGAGTTATGCCAAGTGGATAAATGTAATACATCCACCTAACACCTACACACATCTATTTTACGAAAATGGATAATTTGGATGCATCTCATCTCTCCACTTAATATAATCCATTAAATCACCAATGCACCATAATTTCTCCCCTCCCACACGGCGAAATCAGTGTCGAAGTGAACTGTCCACAAAAAATGTTGCAATCATCAAATGACTTTCCTGTTGGTAAACGATGGATAACGTGCTATTTTGAAGGAAATAAATGATTAAAATAACATTTTTGGACGTTGAAAATCTATCGGTACTAACAGTACATAAACACCTTCACGGGGAAAGTTATTGTTTGGTGTCTCCACACGGTGCGGAGGCACCGTGTGGCAGCCCCCACACCACACAGTTTTATCATGTATTTAAACTTTGTGGTTCTGATCATTTCACCCGTCACTTCACCCTTAAATTCCCTCACCACACAATAACTTCCCATTCACGGGACATGACAGCAACAAATATATATATATATCACCGTGCGATGCACGGTGGGCCCTTTATTTATATTTTTACGAGTTATAGTTTCGGCTGATTTATTTGTGGTGCAATGTATCGAAATCTGCCGTTTGAATTATGCCACGGAGTTGACAACCATTAATTTACATAACCAAAATAAAAGCATTACCCATGAGTAAATAAATAATTGAATCATCCGGTAAATCACAAGTTACATTCTGATAATTGAAAGCGTAAAAGGACTGCACATACTGACGATTTCCTTCACTATTATGTTTAATAAATGGTTTTTCTTATTCCAGAAGAACAATTAAATCCACATCAACAGTAAGAGGAAAATGAAATGAGCATGTGATATCATTGTAATATTTACAAGAGAAGATAATGCCGAAAATTTTAGTAAGCAAATTGTATGCAAGTTTCTGCTTAAGTATACAATAAAATAGGGGAACAGCCCCATTAGGAACTTCTCGTTGTTCTGTTTTGTGTAAGGGATGAGAGAGAGTGGAGCGAGAGTGAGAGTAAGAGTGGAGGGTTCTTTCAGGAGGCATGCAAGGGAGGCTAAGAGCGGCGGAATGGGTGCAAAGACCAGCTGGTTTGAGGACTTGAGGAGGGTTTCACATTCATACTATTTCACTAACTTTCCTGAGGATCTCAGAGAAGAAAATTTGTGGAAATTTTTGATGGTTTCGGTAAGGTCTTGGATGTTTTCGTCTGCAAGCGCAAGAATGGTAAAGGAAGAAAATTCGGTTTTGTAAGATTCAAAAAAGAAGGCCTGCATTCGGTGTTACACAAGAAGCTTGAGAGTGTTTGGATTGACTCCTACAAAGTCTTTCTTAGGTATCAAAGTGAATACCCTATCAAGAAGGCTGTGGTGGTTTCGAAAGGAGATAATAAGGCAAATGGAACTACTGGAAATAACCAGGGCCCTTCAGATTACTCATTGGAATTTTTCACAAGTGATCTTGAATTGCAATGGTTAGACAGATGTGTTGTAGGGAATTTAAAATCACTGGAATCTGTTGACTCAATCGAAAAAGCTCTACTAGAAGAAGGGTTCGAAAATTGCACAATAAAATCTATTGGAGGTTTGCAGGTTATTATTGAATGTGAGAGTTTCTGTCAACGTACGTAATATATAGGCTTCTTCTCAACGGAAGTTCTTGCCTTGGTGACTGGTTCAGTTGGGTGGGGGTCCTTGGTCTAAAGAATCAATTCAATATGACAGATTTGTTTGGCTTAATTGCAGAGGTGTACCTCTGAACGTGTGGAACTGGAAAACTTTTCATTCAATCGGGAGCCATATATTTTGGAGAAGTTTTGGAGGTGGACCATAATACGGAAGCAAGGTCTGTTTTAGAAGCAGGTAGAGTTCGTGTTCGGGTGCTGCATGAGGATCATATATCAATGAAACTGTCAATCAATGTCAATGGAGAAAAAGTTTGGATTCATGTGGAAGAAGAATGTCAAACGTCCCATCTTGTTTGTTCTTCTACAGATTATTCTTCATCGGATCGGAGGTGTTCAGCTCCGATGATGTAAGGTGGTGAGATTTTGTCGGACAATTCATCGGTAGGTTCAGTTATCGAAAAGAGATCAATTTTTTATCTGCTCCAGGCTAATAATGAGGATGATGCCTCGTTTGTGGGAACGGCGGCTAGGGAAGGTTTCAATAACGGCGTGGGTGTTTTCATGCAGCTGAGTGCTGGTTGGGAAAAAGATTTGGAAAAAGCAAAAGAGGAGTGGTAAATCGAAGATTAAAGATGTGGGTGTTTTCCCGATTTCTATCAAGTTCTGAAGGAAGAATCTGTGACATCCCACATCGGTAAATTAAGTGAATCGCTCACAATTTTTTATATAAGTGTGAGACATAAAGGTCTTGTCAACTCGGTTAGCCCTTTTAGACCAAGCGAGGACGGAGGTCTAAGCGATTGACCGGACCATTTATGACTCATTTAGCGCTTCTGAGCCCGAGTGCAGGGGCGTTCTGAGATGGTATTGAGCCGACTATCGAGGCGGAACTATGCGCGCCACACCGCATAAGAAGACGGTGTAAGGATGGCCTCTAGTTACCTCTGGTAGGGACGTTCCGGGACAAGTCTTGGCCGTCCTGGCGAGGACGCCAGTCCCTTATAAGGGGGGGAGAATGTGACATCCCACATCGGTAAATTAAGTGAATGCTCACCCCCATATAAGTGTGAGACATAAAGGTCTTGTCAACTCGGGTTAGCCCTTTTAGACCAAGCGAGGACGGAGGTCTAAGCAGTTGACCGGACCATTTATGACTCATTTAGCGCTACAGGCCCGGGGTCTGGGGGCGTTACAGAATCACCGGTTATTCCATCTCAGACTCTAATCTACGAAATATGACTAATCTGGTTAAAAGATGGCTGATTGAGCATGATGATGGCAAGAGCGAATCAGAAAAAACATTAGAATTAGGGAGAATTCTGGGTATTGAATGGAAGGAAAATTTGGAGACAGGGTCCAACTGATCTTCGTGTTCAGTTTTGAATGTTTTGTGATTAATTTGTTTATTTATGAAGATGATATCTGCTAATGTTAGAGGTTTGGGTTCAAGTTGTAAAAGAATGTGGTTAAAGGAATTTATTGTTTCTCAGAATTTGCCTTTTTTTTTTTTTTTTTTTTTTTTTTCTGCTGTTCAAGAGACCAAAATGTTATGGTATTTCCATTTCAAAGGTGAGCTCCATCTGGACAGATGCAATTTTTTATGGTATTTCCATTTCAAAGGTGCAGTAGGCCTCTCAGGTGGGTTACTAAGTGTTTGGGATACGAATTTGTTCTCTGCTTCTGAAAAGATTGAAGGATCAAATTTTATATGTGTTAAAGGACTATGGAAGGGTTCTGATCATCAATGCACATTCATAAATGTGTATGCTCCTCAATATGGGGAAGAAAAAGGTTTGCTTTGGAACGAGCTGCTTTTCTTTTTGCAGAAGCAGACTGGGTTGATCTGTTTACATGGCGATTTCAACTCGGTTCGTTCGTCCTTTGAGCGAAAAGGGTCATCTTTTAATCAAAAAGACGCAGACTCTTTTAATAACTTCATTGAAGGGTCGAAGCTGGTGGATCTTAAAATGGGCAGAAGAAAATATACCTGGTATAATAAAGCAGGTTCCAAGATGAGTAGGCTTGACAGAATTCTTGTGTCTGATAGTTTTTTAACTAATTGGGAAGATATATCGGGAAAAATGGATTTTTAGTCCGGTAACTTTTCCATTTTTCGATTTTAGTCTGTTTTTTTACTCCGGTGGGAATTTTGTTCCGTTATGTTTTAAAAACTCGGAATTTCAGTCCTTCCTCGCCGGAATGCTGATTTGGCATATTAATCCAGTGAGAACTGATGATGTGGCTGCCAATTCATTAATTACGTGGCATTTTTTTTTTTTTAAGTTGGGGTTATTGGATTTTAGTCCTATAACTTTCCCCGTTTTTGTAAATAGTCCTCTTTTTGCGCCGGTAGCATTTTCAGTCCTATAACTTCCTATTTTCTGGATTTTTAGTCCTTTTTGCGTAATCATCGCCGGAGCTCCGGTGAGATAGCTTAGGTGGCTGCCAAGTGTATTGTGGGACCCATAAAATATGATGTGGCTGATTCGTGGCATGTAGGGCCCATTTTGAAGAGCTGAAAATAAAAATGCAGCTGAGGGGATTCGAACCCATGACCTTTGAGACATTTTCCAATCAGCTTACCATTACACTACAAAAAGTACTTTGTTCGAACTAGAACTAACAAATATAAGTACCAAGTATTATATGTAAAAATACATTCGATACATATTACGTATGTTACATACGTGCATGTGTGTGTATATATATATATATGTATATATGTGTATGTATGCATATATTTACTTACATACATATATATATATATATATATATATATATATATATATATATATATGTACATATATACATATATATATATATATAGATACATACACATATATATATATATATATATATATATATACGTACGTGTGTGTATATATACACGTATATAGATATATAAATATATACTATATATATACTCACACACACGTAAGTATATATTTATATATCTATATACGTGTATATATATGTATATATGTACATATATATATCTGTGTATGTATCTATCTATCTATATATATATATATATATATATATATTGGAAAATTGAGATGCACTATTTTATAAGGACAATAATATGTATATGAACCCAAATATATTTTTAGGGATAATGTAACATGACAACTACATATTTTTTATAGGGAGAAGGACAACTACATAATTTTTATAGCGAGAAGGACAAAATGTGAATCCCAAAATCGGTGAATCTCCCGGTGAATCCCGAAATCAGGTGAATTTCGATAGTGAATCCCGAAAATTAGTGAATTTTATGATGAATTTTGAAAATTAGTGAATTTAATGATGAATTTCGCGATGAATAAATAGTTTTGTCCTTTATGCAAAAGTTTCAAAACTCGTCATTCTACTCAATTGATGAAATATTTATGTCCTTCTCTCCCTCATTCTATATATATATATATATATATATATATATATATATATATATATATATATATATATATATATATATAATATGTAAACTTGTATACCTTTTAAAAGGTTTTTGAATTTGAGGAATGAAAGTTGAAGATACAAATGTTGTGAAAGAACTCTCGTCTTTAAATTTGCTTAATATATAATTAAAGTTTGCTTTGTATCTACGTACGTGTGTGTATATATATAGATACATGTATATATACACGTATATAGATATATAAATATATGCTTACGTGTGTACATAACATATATATATATACACACACACGTACTTAACATACATAATATGTATAGAATTTATTCACATATAATACTTGGTACTTATATTTGTTAGTTCTAGTTCAAACAAAGTATTCTATGGAGTGTAATGGTAAGCTTATTGGAAAATGACCCAAAGGTCATGGATTCAAACCCTTTCGACTGCATTTTTATTTTCAACTCTTCAAAATGGGTCCCACATGCCACGAATCAGCCATTTTTATTTTCAACTCTTCAAAATGGGCCCCACATGCCATGAATCAGCCACATCATATTTTATGGGTCCCACAATACACTTGGCAACTCTTCAAATGGGCCCCACATGCCACGAATCAGCCACATCATATTTTATGGGTCCCACAATACACTTGGCAGCCACCTAAGCCATCTCACCGGAGCTCCGGCGATGATTAGACAAAAAGGGCTGAAAATCCAGAAAATAGGAAGTTATAGGACTGAAAATGCTACCGGCGCAAAAAGAGGACTATTTACAAAAACGGGGAAAGTTATAGGACTAAAAATCCAATAACCCCAACTTAAAAAAAAATGCTACGTAATTAATGAATTGGCAGCCACATCATCAGTTCTCACCGGATTAATATGTCAAATCAGCATTCCTGCGAGAAAGGACTGAAATTCCGAGTTTTTAAAACATAACGGACCAAAATTCCCACCGGAGTAAAAAACGGACTAAAATCAAAAAATGGAAAAGTTACTGGACTAAAAATCCATTTTTCCCAGATATATCTGTAGAAGCCCTTGACAGGAGACTTTCGGATCACTGCCCTCTGTTATTATCCCTTAAAAAGTCGATTTCGGACCTTCTCCATTTAGGGTGTTTGATCATTGGTTGGAGAATGATGGTTTATAGGAGGTGGTGAGGTCTTGTTGGATGTAGGAAGTAAAGTCATTAATTCCCGGAATAAGACTGAAAATGAAATTGAAGAATTTGAAAGAAGTACTGAAAGTTTGGGGTAAAGAAGTGTTTGGGAATTTGTCTCGTCAAATTAAACAAGAAGAAAAATTGCTTGGAGAGTTGGATTTGAAAGCTGAGGAAAAAAATTCTTAATGAGGAAGAGGAAAAATACAGAGCTGAAGCCTTAGAAAAGATTTTCCATATTGGTACCTTGCTGGAAAAAAACTATCGACAAAAATCAAGAATTAAATGGTTGAAGAAAGGTGATTCAAATTCTAAATTCTTTCATAGATGTGTTAAAGGAAGAGTCAGGAAAAATATAATGCCAGGCCTTTTGATTGATGGAAAATGGTTGGAGGATCCTGCTATTGTCAAGGCTGCTGTTCAAAATTCATTTCAAGATCTATACAAGGAAAAGGTTAGTTATAGGCCTGTTTTTAATAGCAGTTTATTTGCAAAATTATCTCGTGATCAGTGTGCATGGCTTGAAAGAAAAATAACGAAGAAGAAATTACAGCTGCTGTGTGGTTGTGTGAAGGATCAAAGGCCCCGGGCTCGGATGGTTTTAACTTTAATTTTATTAAGAAGTTTTGGGGAATTTTGAAATCAGATTTTTGTGCAGCTATTCTAGAATTTGAAGAAACTGCTAAATTTCATAATGGGTTCACTTCGTCGTTTATTGCCTTGATACCTAAATCGGCAAATCCAGTTGTAATTAAAAACTATAGACCGATAAGTCTGCTTGGGTGCTTCTACAAAATTGTTGCGAAAATTCTAGCAGAAAGGATGAAATGTGTAATGTCTTCGGTGATTGGAGAGTGTCAGTCCGGGTTTGTCAAGGGACGATAAATTCTTGATGGGGCTCTCATCTTGAATGAAGCGGTGGATTATTTAAAAAAGAAAGGTGTGGCTAGCTTTATTTTTAAAGTAGATTTTGAAAGGGCTTTTGACTGTGTAAACTGGTCTTTTTTGGACAATACTTTAATGAACATGGGTTTTGGCGTAAAATGGAGAAGGTGGTTGCAAGGATGTGTATCTTCGGCTAGAGCTTCGGTTCTTGTGGGAGGTAGTCCGTCTAAGGAGTTCAACCTGGAACGAGGTATTAGGCAAGGAGACCCTTTATCTCACTTTCTTTTCCTTATTGCGGCGGAAGGGCTGAATATTTTAATGAAAGAAGCTATTGATAAAGAAAAATTCTGCGGGGTATGTATTGGTAATGACAAAGTCCCGATTTCACATCTTCAATATGCCGATGATACAGTTTTCTTGGGTAAGTGGAGCATGGAAAATTTGAGAAATCTTAAAAGGATCCTAACTTGTTTCGAGCAGATCTCGGGTTTGAAAATAAATATGGGGAAAAGCTCTTTGTCAGGGATAAAGGTTCAGGATGAAGATCTCTTTAACGCGGCTGAGTTATTTAGGTGTAAGAGAGGTATTCTGCCATTAAAATACCTTGGGCTATGGGTGGGGCAAAATATGAAGAGATCCAAGGCTTGGGAGGTAGTTATTCAGAAATGTAAAGCGAAATTATGTGCGTGGAAACGGTCTTCACTATCAGAAGGAGGGAGATTGGTCCTCATCAAAGCAGTTCTAAGTGCTCTTCCGCTCTTCTTCTTCTCCATCTACAAGCCTCCTGAATGTGTGTTAAATCTCTTGGAAAGTGTGAGGTCTTCTTTTTTTTGGGGAGGGGATGAGACTTCAAAAAAAATTGTGTGGGTCAGTTGGAAATTGTTGCAAGCTCCTAAATCATTGGGTGGCATAGGGGTGGGTAGTCTTAAGGTTCAAAATTTGGCTTTTCTAGGTAAATGGTGGTGGATGTTTCTTTCAGAACCAAAAGCGTTATGGAGAAGAGTAATTGTGTCTATTTACGGTGTTGAGGGTGCTTGGGATTTAGACGGTATTCGGTTGGGGGGTAGGGGAGTTTGAAAGGGTATTGTTAGTGCTGTTAAAAATTCTAAGAAGGTTGGTGTGGATTTGGTGGGGTCGGAAAGATGGGTAGTGGGGGATGGTAATAGGGTGAGGTTCTGGGAGGATGTTTGGATGAGAGATGTTTCTTTGAAAATTGTTTTTCCTAGGATTTTTAGGATCTCTTTAGCCAAAGGTGATGTGATTGCTAGTGTGATAAATTGGATAGAAGATAGGCGTTTTTTTAAATGGTCTTGGAGGAGGAGGCTGAGAGGTTTTGAGGAAGAGGAGATAGGAAGGTTGGAGGAACTAATTAATTCATTTTGTGGAAATGTAGGATTAAGGGATAAATTGATGTGGAGTCTTTGCTCGAATGGTGTTTTCCCGGTGGCTTATTTGCAAAAAAAAGTTAGAGTTGGAATTTTTTAAAAATGTTTTTTTGGATCATGAGCAGGTTGCGAGGTGGAATAAATGGCTTCCTTCGAAAGTGAACCTTTTCATGTGGAAGGCAAGTCTCAATAGAATTCCTACAAAGCTGAATCTTCTTCATCGCGGTGTCCTTTTACATGATTCTTTTTGTCCGTTATGTTACAAATTTGAAGAATCAGTCAATCATCTTTTGTTCGCATGCGATGTGACCTTTTTGATTTGGTCTCATATTTTAAGGTGGTGCAAGATTGTTGGGCTAAATTCTTTTTCTTTTCGTGATATGTGCTTTATGAATGTTGGGACTGCTCCCTCGAGTTTGACCTCACGACTTTGGTCAGCTCTTGTGGGGGTCACGGCATGGGTAATTTGGAATCAAAGAAATAAAGTCATCTTTAATTCTATCGTGTTAGACCCGGAGTTGCTATTCAGAGAGATTCAGAGGTTGTCCTTTTCTTGGCTCTCTAATACCAATTGCCTCAAGAAGTTAGATTGGGAGGAATGGAAGGCAAATCCAATGGTTGCAACATCTTAAGCTTTGGGAGATCGATTTTGGTCATGAAGTCGGTCAAATGGATCATTGTTGAATTGGAAGTGTGTTGAATTAGAAGTGCAGCTTGAGTTTTGTCCTTTATTCTCTTTTGGAAATTCTCTTTGTTTGCAATAGTCTCCATTGGATATTTCCTTGGTTCTATGGGTTTTCTTTTCTCTTGTAATATTTTTTAGCATCTTGCTGATATATGGAAAAAAATTGGCTGTTCAAAAAAAATTCACTAGAGAAGATTGTAATTGCATAAACCAGAAACTATCCCGTGAAACGACCATGAAATGACCAGTAAGAGGAGACCATTATGATAAAACTATCATGTGAAAATCTAGCAATAGGATAGGATGCAAAAGAAAACGGGGAAAATGCATTTTTCACTCTTAGATAACATATATAAGTATAGGAATTCATATACTCTGAGTCGTTAGAAAGTCAGCAACCACAGAACAGAAAAGCAATTAGGATTCCCATAAGTTCCATAAACTAAAAGTAGGGAGATAAATAGAAACAAAACACACACACATGATGATTGAACATGCAAAACATCAAAACAAACAGCTTATGTATAGCAACAAAACGAAAGATGTGTCATGTCATGAATGAAAGAAATTACCAGACAGAAGAGACATCCAGCTCCTTTGAGAGAGAGAGTAATTGTAACCATTGAAACGTGCCTAGTGGGGTCTGCAGACTGTGGACATTAGGTGCAACATATTATGTCAGGAAGCACACTTTACTTGCAGCAATGTGAAGGGGAGCAAACATGCGCACAGATAGTAGTAAGCCTAAGGATTATGATTTTCTTGAAAACAAATTCCAATGGTTTGTAGAGTGAAAGCGAACACAACATTGCATTCTAGACCAATAAGAAAGAGAAACAGAATGACATATTCAGATTGTAGAGTGAAAGTAAACCTTAATCAGTTCCACAATTTCTACAGTCTTGTTGATGGCTCTACCCATGGCCTTGAACATGATTTCATCTGAACCGTTTTCCTACGATAATTCAGTACACGAACAATAAGATGAAGGTGTAAAATAGAATATAATGATTAAGCATGCTTCCAACTACTAATGGAAGTTGACGACAACATTACTGCAATAAAAAACAAATTGGAACAACCAATGATAATGAGACAAGCAACAATTAGATGCTTATAGTTGCATCCCAACCATAAAAATGATAGCTTTATCATATCATTCTAGATGGTCATAAGGAAAAAAAGAGCAATATCTGTACACCAAAACTAACTTGAATGTGTCTTAGACTTTGAATGTCTGCAAATTGAAACATGCTAAATAACTCAAACAACGGAGCAGAAAGTTTTCTAAATTACCCGTTCTACTCGAACCATGCCACATCCAATAAATTCGATAGCAAACAAACAACACATTTCACAAACACAAAAACATCAACATGAGGCAATTAAATTGAAGTAAATAATAGTAAGCATCTTTCAACTATCAAGTATAGCAATTAGTAACTCATAAGAACACTAAACAACTGAAGATCCACAACATCTACGGTGTTCTCTTAATCTTTTCTACCACATCAAATCCAATGAGAGTTATAATTCATTGAAACTGGTGTTCCACCCGAAAACATGCCATCCCATGTCAAAGGCAGCAAATAGCAGACACATATCCAATAAAGAGCTATCGGGCGTAAGATAAATCCTCTGTTTTATAACACAAAGAGCATAGACGAATCCTCTGGTCGCCCATATAAATATTCCCAAAACAACTACGATGCCCGAGAAATTCTTTATTGAGCGAAAGAGCATTTCTCCTGTTTCACATATAGCTTATTTAGGCTTCTAGTCTCATACACAACACGGAGATGATAGGGCTGCTTGTCTAAAGATAGGCTAAATAACTATGATACGAACTCCTTAAAGTTGAATTCTTTAAATAGAGAAGGTGGAAGTTATACGAACCTGAAACATAGTCATAGTTTAAGTTAGCAAAGTTAGAGCATAAGTTATATAGCCAAGCATTATTGGTCTGTGATACGAATCTCATTTAGTCGGAGACTCCTCCTTTGACTTTTCCACCTTTCTGCACCGATCCATGTCCTTCTCAAAACCAACAGTTCAAACAAATTCAACCATTAAATATTCATGTTAACATAACGAAACACAAATCCAAAAAGCAAAAAAACACGAAAGAAAGCAAACGAGACTAAAACGGCAAGACAAAGCTTCAGCAGATAAATCACAATCACGTAACAGAAGAATTAGCAGGAGAGAACGAATCAACAGGAAGAAAATTATCGGTTTATTCCACCTACTGTTTGCATATGTTCTTCTCACTCAGAATCCCAGAAGCATTATGCCATATATACCTGATGACTTCCAATTGACGAACGAAATCAAAGTAAGCTCGTTGCGGCTAGAAACAAATTTCAAGCCATAGAGTACAGCAGAAGTTTACGTAGTAAGAAGAGGCCGTAGAAATTCAGAGTCGAAATACAAAAAAATAATAATCAGGATTACCTAATCATGTCAGTCTTGAACAAACATTACGATGGAAAAAATTGGGTAGCATTGATCTTGAAAAAAATAAACAGTCATCTGCAAAGAATTGAAATGATTAATCAGAAGCTACATTTTTAAGCACAAAAAAAAAAAAAAAAATTACCGATGATAGATTAACAAAAGCATAGAATCATGTGAAAAGGAAAAAAAACAAAGCAGAGAAATTTGGCGGTGATGGTCAAGAATCAAGAGAGATGAAACGGAGACGAAGACGCCTGTCGAGAGAATTGAACCTCATGTCAAGAGAAAGGAAGGAATTGAAAGTTAAAAGTCACAGCCGGTACACGTACCCGGTACGTGTAAGGAATGCAATTAATCAGTTATACGCGTCGTTTTAGCTAGCACAGAAAAAAAAAAAAAAAAAACAAACAAACGCAAGACGACAAAATAGTCGTCGCATTTATCCGCAATTAAGAAGTACTCCCATTTATGATATTATATATATATATATATATATATATATATATATATATATATATATATATATATATATAAAAAAAAAATTAGGGAAAAAGACACTTTACCTACTTGTGGTTTACCATTTAGAGTCTTCACCACCTTATGTTTGATAATATATGATTTACCTCCCTATGCTTTGGGAGAAATTAGGATTTTAGTCTTCTAAATTGGCCTACTTTGGATTTTAGTCATCCTCCTGCTCCGGTGAGGAAAATGGTTCTCTAACTTGGTTTTTTTTCGAAAAATAGTCCTATCCGTCGAAAATAGCTTACTGGGCACCGGAATCTTTAAAAAACGCTTACGTGACATCCACTAGGCTGCCACATTGAATCCTACGTGGCTGTGGACCCCATTTTACTTTTAAAAAAAAGATTTCTCCTTCCAATTTCCCCCAATTTCTTTTGGCATGCCGGCGTTCCCTCTTATGAGCATTTTGATCGCCTCCTAGGGCTTAAGAAGTTGGGAAGTAACTACAACAATATTGGCATTCAAATTTCCTCGTGTTTTCTCCACCATTGTTATCATTACATATTTCCTTATAATCCTCACTTGCACCTGGAGTCACATAAGACTCTCTAGGCTGGTAATTGTGACGGCGGCCAGAGTTCCTCCGCCTCCGAACTCCTTGCCAAATAGCCCAAAGCCCTTATCTTTAAGGGTTGTTGCCGGGCAGATAAAGGGCAATTGAGAGAATGACTCCACATTCATGAAATCATGCGTTTATCTATGATCAAAAGGGTTGTTTTCCATTTCTGGTTCTAGATTTGATGAATATTTTCAGGGTAGTGGGATGCAAAATTTTGGAGCATGGAAACTTGTGGAATTAAACATGAGAGTATTTAAGGGTTGTAGTAGCCCTTTAATTTGATGGTTCATGGGAGGTATGATTTAAATTGACCATTCCAGGCTAGTTGCATGACTGACAAATGCCACATATATTGGTCCATGTTTGATATTAGATATGTGGTTGATTGTTGCTTTGTTCTCAAGTGGATAACCTCACAACCTAACAACATTCCTTTTCCCTTTTTCCTTCATGTCGTTTATACCATAATTGGATCCACATGAGGTTTGTTAATTTGCAATCTCATCCTAACACGCCAATGAAAATAGTTGATAATTGTCAAATCACCTATCATGGTTAAGGGTATAAAAGAAATTGGGGGAAATTGGAAGGAGAAATCATTTATTTAAAGTAAAATGGGATCCACAGCCATATAGGATTCAATGTGGCAGCCTAGTGGCTGCCACGTAAGCGTTTCTTAAAGATTCCGGCGTCCAGTCAGCTATTTCCGACGGATAGGACTATTTTTCAAAAAAAAACAAGTTAGAGGACCATTTTCCTCACCGGAGCAGGACTAAAATCCAAAGTAAGCCAAGTTAGAGGACTAAAATCCTAATTTTGCCCTATGCTTTGCCGAAAAGCGTTTAATCAAATTTCCGGCTACCAAATTAATATTCCGGCGGAAGATTCTAATAGAATAATGGATTTCTGGATTTGCCCTTTTCTTTCTAACATTCCCATCGGTTGGCACACAAAAAAAAATAGATTTTTGTCCGGAAGACAAAAATTATCAAAAATCGGGATAGAAGAAATCAGTAATTTAATAAGAACAAAAGAATAATTATTATGAGTAACAAATGTGGAATAGAGTAAATATGAAGTAACAATTGTGAAACACAAAGTAACATTAACACGTGAAGTAACAATTGTAAAGTAACAATTGTGATTTTTGTCCTTTATAATCATGAAAATGTTACTTTTGTCCTTCCGCACTCCATTTATTAATTTTTGTCCTTCCTTCCCGTTCCCTCCAAAAAAAAAAAAAAAAAAAAAAATCTGCCATTTCTGGTGAGTTTGGGCAGAGTTTGTGCGATTTTTTGCCGTTATTTGGTCGATTTTATGTCGAAAGAGAAATCAGGGTTCTGCAACTAAGCTGATGCGATTCTAAAGATGTGAATTTGGTGTGAAACACTCTTAATCTCATTTAGTTTATCAGCAAAAGATTTGAAATATTTATTTGGATTATCCACATGTTTTACTACTGTGTATCCGTCGATCATCTTAGGATCTGCTAAAAACTTCTTTCGCTTTCCTTATTTTTTTTCGTACAAGAAGCAGATTCATTCCAAACATATAAGTGTAAATAACAGTGACTTAAAAATCAAATTAAACGAAACCCTATGATTAAGAAAGAGGTGGAGCGGTTCGGTAGAAAATATATCTATATGAATCACATGGGAATGGTTATGAGTATAATACATCATTTTCAATCAACTCAAATTGAGCCCAGCATGGAATTAAGTCAATTATCCTTAATACTTCAAATCTTTTGCTGATAAACTAAAATGAGATTAAGAGTTTTTGACAATAAATTCACATCTTCAAAATCGTCAGAAAATCACACTAGCTTAGTTGCAGAACCGTGATTTCTCTTTCGACATAAAATCGACCAAACCGTGATTTCTCTTTCGACATAAAATCGACCAACTATGCCTGAAATCACAGAACCCTTTTTTTGTGCTAACCAATGGGAATGTTAGAATGAAAAGGGCAAATTGGAGAATACATTTTTCTATTCGAATCTTCTGTTGGAATATTCGTTTCAATGGCTGAAAATTTGATTAAAGGCTTTTCGGCAAAGCATAAGGAAGTGAACTTTATATTATTAAACCATAGGGTGGTAAATACTCTAAATAGTAGACGGAATTTCAAAATATACACCTTTAGGTAAAAATAGTTTTTGTTGTATACCCCTATTTTTAATTCTTTCGATCATAACCTCATCAAAATACGGGAAAGGATCCCTGCCGGTGCTAGTGTGTACTGCACCTGGTGCGGTGCGTCAAAACGACACCGTTTTGTTTCGATACGGCGCAGTTTTGATCCGATGTAATAAAAATAAAAAAAAAATAAAAAACATCAAAACGGCGTCGTTTTACCCGATCTGACGCCGTTTATTTAGATCGCACCTCGAGCTGTGCATGTTTGCACTGTCGGGGATCGTATCCCTCAAAATACTCAGTTGGCCGAGTTATTTTTTCAAAAGGACGGGTTATTTGTTCAAAAGGACGGACTAAATTTTAGTGAGGCCGGGATATTTTTTCAAGAGGCCGGTGGACTAAAGGCAAAAATCCCCTTAGATCAGTCGATTCATGTCTTACAAGAAGCCACGTATAGTTGAGCCGACGCTTTAAGATAAGCTCCACCAATTGCACCACCGCATATCAACACCTCCACCTCCACCTCCGGCGCATCGTGTTATTATACTCCCACCCTCAACCGCAATGGCGGCAAAACCGACGTCCGGACGTCCCGTAGGCCGGGTATGATCGTTTGTCCCCGTGAATCACAGAAACTTCTTTACAATCTTGTTATTCACGTAATCAAACAAGATAGACCGGTTATTTGCGAATACAAATAGATTCCCATCGGGTAAAAGGTGCAAAAAGGGATAAAGATTGTTCTCTTCATTTGAATAATTGAATCCGTCGTTTCCATCAGGAATTCGAAGTCATGAACCTCTGGATTTCTCATTTCTTTTGGAAAAATTCGTAACTAAAGGCAAAATTAGGATTTTAGTCCTCTAATTTGGCCTATTTTGGATTTTAGTCATGCTCCTGCTCCGGTGAGGAAAATGGTCCTCTAAGTTGGTTTTTTTTTTGGATTTTAGTCCTATCCGTCGGAAATAGCTGATTGGGCACCGGAATTTTTAAAAATAGTCCTCTAACTAGGCTGCCACGTAAGCGTTTTTTAAAGATTCCGGTGCCCAATCAGCTATTTCCGGCGGATAGGACTAAAATCCAAAAAAAAAAGCCAACTTAGAGGACCATTTTCCTCACCGGAGCAGGAGCAGGACTAAAATCCAAAATAGGCCAAGTTAGAGGACTAAAATCCTAATTTTGCCCGTAACTAAAAGACTTTCTCCCACCGACAATTATGATTCGCCAATCTGGTAGAATTTGATTCGATGAATACCACCGTCAATGCGATCGATTTACCGCAAGTTCATTCCAATCGCAATTATCATCATCGCACGGATTGAAAACTCAGTATTTTTTTCTCACCGTCATGGTAACCGCCGGTGGTGGTTTGGTCGGTATGGAGGAAGAAAAGAAAATGATGGTGGTAAGATTTGTAAAAGACGTTGACTGTGATATTTTGAAATAAACATAGGAATTTTAAAAATATTATAAACAATTAAAAATAACATGGCCTCTTGAAAAAATAGCCCGTCCTCACTAAAAATTAGCTCGGATATTTGAGAAAATAACCCGGCTCTTTGAAAAAATAGCTCAGCCTAATGGGTATTTTAATGGGGGTATGATCGTAAGAGTAAAAAATAGGGATATAAAAACAAAACTATTTTCGTTTGTGTTAGCATTCATACAACCAAACAAGAATTGAAAAGGAGAAGACGAATGCTGGAAGCTTATGATATTACAAATGAAAAGCATACCTAGTAGAATACAAGAGAGAGGCTTATATAGCCAGGCAGAAAGCAAAACTAAAAGGAAAAAGACTAAAAAAGCCCTTAAGGCTAAAATACTAATAGCTAATATAAATATATATGCTAACACCCCCCCTCAAACTCACGATGGTACAGCAAGAAGCATCGAGAGTTTGTCAACGAAAAATCTATGACGCTCGACAGTGTGAGACTTCGTGAAGAAGTCAGCCAACTGCAAGGATGACGGAGTAAATGATGCACGTAGATCAAGTGATAATAAAATACTTGACCACCATAAACCAATACTAGCAAGAGGACTAGGCCCATCGTAGTATAGCTATAGCGAATCAAGGTCGATCCCACAGGGAACCAATTGTGGGTCATTTATATACAAACAATTAATCATTCATGTCAAGCACACAGAGGCGGTCTACGACCAACGAAGTACAAGAAAAAGTAAAGGACACAACTCGACACAACACATAAACAACGTAATTAACCTCCCCAATTATTACTTTATCGTCTGGATCTAGAGATTCTATATAATTAAGCTAGACTCGACAACTATTAATCCGATTCGTATTTCTTTTATATTGGCTACGGAGTCATCCCTAAACTAGATCTAGCTCCGGTTAGGCCATCCGGATCACTATGCTACATCACGTGACTTCGCTTTTTTTCGCCTCCATCTCATATGACTTGCACGCTTACAAAACTAGGAATGCCGATATTAACCGTATTCCTCTCACCTAGGCAACATTCCTTTGACAAAGTATTTCCTAGACGATCGCATCGGTCTGTCATCCCATTAACACTAACTTTTTAGGTATCATGTTAATCTACGATTTACGATAACTAGGTGACGCTAATTCCTAATCTGAGCATGATCTAGATCTCACCGAAAGTCCCGGAAGATCAATTCATGAGCCGACCTAGGAGCCCTATATTGGTATTTACTAATCATACGCTAATTAAAACAGACGAGCAACGTAGCAGTAGCCATACCTACTAAGATAAGAAATTCTAGGTGGACAATCTCACCATAAAGACGTGGCTAGATTGACGCGCTAAAACCTAAATCTTAGCGTTTCTACATACGTAACGGATAAAATAGAGATTCATAAAGCAATTATATAGATCTACTAAAAACACGGTTGTCGATCATACCAAAGTCATCTATAGGGCACCGGATAACAGATCTGGCGTGTGGATCCTTATAGACAAGAAATCCCCACCGCCTCATATCGTATCCTTAGATCTACATCGTTCGTGAAGAACGAACAACCTCAAATGATAAACAATAATTGGGGACTTAATTACAAAGAACTAAGAACAAATAAATACAAGAACTTACATTATTGCAGATCTTGCATAAAAGCCGCTTCTAAGAAAAGCGAAGATTTTACTTTGAGAAGTGTAAAAATGTATTGTGTAAAAAGTGTGGTTAAGGCGTGTATTGTATGCCTTTATTTATAGGGGTTCAAGCTAATTAAGAGATATACATCAAAATGTCAAAACAAATAAGAGATAACTCTCGGTCGATCTCATAAATAAGGTGCGCCCCCCTAAAATGCGTGTCCTTCATGTTGGCGCCACTCTTGGAGTCTTTTGTCATGCTTATCCGATCTTTTCGTGCTAATCCGATATTTATCTTGATTTTCCTTTGATTTATCTTGAGATTTAATTCTTCCATTTGTATTTATCCTCCATAATTATCCAAATCACAAAATAGATATTTATCCCGAAATAAATCATATTTAAATAAACGGATAAATATAATAAAAGCGGATAAATACCGATTTATATAATAAAAACGGATAATCACCAAATTTTATCTTATAAAATGGATAAATACCAAATTATATTTTATAAATCACAAAACATTAAATAATACATATAAACATGTGATTTAATATAAAATACATATTATTAATCCCGATTTAAGGTCAACGTTGATGACTTTTACGGGTATAATTTGACCGTCATCAACTACTTCACTTAGACTTTGATCGTCCCGAACAAAGCATCAATAAGTCATTCCCAAGACAACATTTTCCATGGTCAAATCATGCTTACATAAGAAACTCGAGTCAACTCATACCACCATGCTCATAAGATATCCATTATTCACTACTCTCTCGTGAACCGAGTGATGTGTGCATGTGCATTCATTTTATATAATCGAAGCAAGATTAAAGTTTATGCTAACTTCGTAATCTCAACCTACCAACATCAAGATTCCCACTTCTTAAGCCTCGCAATGGTTAAAGCACTAGAACAATAAGCAAGAGCGTATCTATAGGGTTTTGGACTTGGAGACCGAGTACTACTCAAAGCCTCTTAAAGAGTTGAATATTCTTCTCATATCTTCATATTTTTCAAATACTATCAATCTCAAGGAAGAAAACTTTTAGAGTATCCCCTATATTAGATCATGCATAGCATTGAATATTACCACAAGCGCGGGCTACTTTGGTAATGTTACTACAAGCCCAAGTGTTTAACTTATTGTCAAAACACGAGATAATTCTCAAGCTTATTACTCCGCTTTGATGGCCGAAGATAGGAATACATCAAAGAGATAAATTTCGACACTAGGTCTGCATAACCAATCATCTACGCAATGTACACATAATTCTTCTTAGTTATTATAATTTGTGTGGTATTCAATTAATTCACATATTGAGTAATCAAATAATAAATAACTACTTGCAATAGTTGGCATGAATATCCTTAAGTTTACATTCACATAAGTATAAAATGATCATGTACTCATAACTTGGTTCCTTTCCTATCAATTCTTAGCTAGAACTCACAATTCTAAAGGTACGAGATATAATTAATTTGGCATTTATTCAATTTTTCAATTTTTTTTTTTTTTTTTTTTTTTCACTTCTTTCAATTTTCAATTATAACATATCATAGCTAAGTCTCCTACCCCCCACCTAAACATGTCATTGTCCCCAATGACAAATAAAAATGAGAATTTAAGAAAAAGACTTAGCTCTGGAAACGGCTCTCAAGTAGATGCAGATCATCGTAGCACGTCGTGGAGAAGCAAGTTAGAACCTGTTTAAGCAAACCAAACAGAAACTCCACGAGATCGTTAATAACATGGCAATGGGAGTTACAAAATAATGTGGCAGTAATTAGATATAAAATATCCGAAAACAATTTAAGCCACTTTATTTCATACAACCAATGACAAGGAAAACCAAAGAGTTAAAACTACTCGTTCAGACGCAAAAATAGAAATACTAAATAGAAAGAAAGATAAACAAGCAACTAAAGATGGTAATCTTCATCTATAATCTCCACCGCTTAAATATGCTTAAAACCGGGTGGAGAAGACCAAGATCAAAAAGCATTACCCCATGGGAGAACACGAGGTTTACTGGATTGATAAGATATTTAATCCAGCGTAAAAGAGAAACTTGGTCGTATATATGATCGGATGTGACCAATTGGTATAAGATAGGATCGAAACTCGGTGCGCAGGCGCTTCACGCTTAGATTGGATATCAACAACTTAGGAGATGTAGCTTCTCCTTGAAATTACTAATAACCCAATGTATCACGTAAAAGTCATAACCGTCATCAACAAGGCCGGATCGGTGTGATATTTTAGAACATAACTCATCATCTTGACCGGAATAGGCGTAAAAGTGTGAAATGTAAAACTTCCGGTAGAAAGATAAGTTGTATTCTGATCAAACCAAAAACTTTTAAAATCTAGCTAGGGCCATGAAAACCAAAATGATAAAAGATAAACATTAAAACTTAGCAATATTCCATAACACAAGGGTATAATGTAAACAAAATGGAGGTTTAGAGTGTGTTGGGTTTAGAAAAGATATACAAAAGATGGTAAGAAAAGACAAAGGGTGGGTAAGAAATTGCGTTTATGGGTGGGCACTGGTTAAGGGATTGGGTTAGGGTGGGATAGTGAAATAGATGGAAAGAAAGAGAGGGGATGAAAGAATGGTTAGAAATGTGAATTGTGAGGCAGATTGGTGAGAGAATAGAAAAGGTTGAAGGGTGAAAAGGTACAAAGGAAAGGATAAGGGTAGTTGCAGAGCAATTGCACACAACTTTGGATTTTCACTCAGATGTCGCCATTCTAAAAGTTTTGGAAGTTGACCAACACTTGTTCTTGTTCGCACCAATCATTCTCTGTTACATTTTCAGTAATTCTCAAGCTCTCTTAATGCTCTCATCTTAAGGCTGATTGCTAAATTTCCTTTTCTTTAGCAATTTCTCGACTCTTAAGAAACTCTAATTCACGTGGCCTATATTGAGTAAAAAAGTTTTGCACATCCTTAGCCCAATGGCCATCGAAACACGGCAAAATAAAAAACCTCAACATATGTCACGTTACTCTTATTTGACTCAAAGAAAGGAAAACCTCAAATCCTAAAAAAGAAATCATAAGGGTTTTAAAGAAGTAGTTACGAGTTTAAAGTCCTCAAATTCGACTTTCCAAAAATTATCCTTGTCGGTCATCCTTCTTGGATCGCTAGATGTTGACCCTTGAGCACTATATGCGGTGGGCTCATCACTTTTTGCGGATTAATATCCTTCCCTTGATTGTGAGACCTGTGGAACGACATTTATCCTTACCATTTATACAAAGCTCCAACCTCGGCTCGCTTTTAGGAATTAGTGAATTCTAAGGAGATTTAGTCCTGTGGACTTATTTTAATAACATCCTCTATAATGTCAGCTTCATTATGCTCTCTCAAAACTCAACGTCTTCTTTAGATTGAGAATTCTTAAACTACACAAATTGTTGCTCCCATGGCCACTAGAAGCAATCTCATGCATAGGACAATGAAATTTTGACAGAACTACGAGGAACTCTTTGTTCACTGCTTCCATTCAACAACTACATGTTTCTCTACACCCTCTGTAGATGAGATGATTTGGGGCGTAACCTTCAACACTAATAAAATTAATCTTACAAACCAACTCCGGGCTAAGATTCATACTCAGTGTTCATGTAAAGACTAACTTATGTTCAAAAAAATAGTACCTTGCCTTCAACATTATACCACGAATAATTCGAACCTTAAAAATTGGAGCCATCTTAGTGCTTTAAAGGTATTGCTTCCATCGTTTTCCCATCGCAGATTCGTAGCTCCACATGTTCTTTGCCGTTATTTTTCAGCGCCCACGAAAAATTATCGACTCGGATTATTATTTCCTGGTTTCTACAAACGAGAAAAGAACAAAACGGACCGTGGATCGATTTTAACATGGTTTCCCATGTCGCTATCGGACTCTACGGATTAAACATACTGGAGATAAATGAGACACGCGCGAAGTCTTTTACACAAGCGAGATAACCGGAGGACTCAAAACGAAAAAATAGACTCTAAAACATAAAACTTAACATGAATAAAAAAATTATTTATATATAAAATTGACCGTTGGTTCCCCGGCAACGGCGCCAAAAACTTGATGCACGTAGATCAAGTGATAATAAAATACTTGACCACCATAAACCAATACTAGCAAGAGGACTAGGCCCATCGTAGTATAGCTATAGCGAATCAAGGTCGATCCCACAGGGAACCAATTGTGGGTCATTTATATACAAACAATTAATCATTCATGTCAAGCACACAGAGGCGGTCTACGACCAACGAAGTACAAGAAAAAGTAAAGGACACAACTCGACACAACACATAAACAACGTAATTAACCTCCCCAATTATTACTTTATCGTCTGGATCTAGAGATTCTATATAATTAAGCTAGACTCGACAACTATTAATCCGATTCGTATTTCTTTTATATTGGCTACGGGAGTCATCCCCTAAACTAGATCTAGCTCCGGTTAGGCCATCCAGATCACTATGCTACATCACGTGACTTCGCTTTTTTCGGCCTCCATCTCATATGACTTGCACGCTTACAAAACTAGGGATGCCGATATTAACCGTATTCCTCACCTAGGCAACATTCCTTTGACAAAGCACTTCCTGACGATCGTATCGATCTACATCCCATTAACACTAACTTTTTAGGTATCATGTTAATCTACGATTTACGTATAACTAGGTGACGTCAATTCCCTAATACAGAACAGATCTAGATCTCGCTGAAAGTCCCGGAAGATCAATTCATGAGCCGACCTAGGAGCCCTATATTGGTATTTCCTAATCATACGCTAATTAAAACAGACGAGCAACGTAGCCGTAGCCATACCTACTAAGATAAGAAATTCTAGGTGGACAATCTCACCATAAAGACGTGGCTAGATTGACGCGGCGAAAACCTAAATCTTAGCGTTTCTACATACGTAACGGATAAAATAGAGATTCATAAAGCAATTATATAGATCTACTAAAAACATGGTTGTCGATCATACCAAAGTCATCTATAGGGCACCGGATAACAGATCTGAGCGTGTGGATCCTTATAGACAAGGAATCCCCACTGCCTCATATCGTATCCTTAGATCTACATCGTTCGGTGAAGAACGAACAACCTCAAATGATAAACAATAATTGGGGACTTAATTACAAAGAACTAAGAACAAATAAATACAAGAACTTACATTATTGCAGATCTTGCATAAAAACTGCTCTAAGAAAAACTGAAGATTTTACTGAGAAGTGTAAAAAATGTATTGTGTAAAAAAGTGTGGTTAAGGCGTGTATTGTATGCCTTTATTTATAGGGGTTCAAGCTAATTAAGAGATATACATCAAAATGTCAAAACAAATAAGAGATAACTCTCGGTCGATCTCATAAATAAGGTGCGCCCCCCTAAAATGCGTGTCCTTCATGTTGGCGCCACTCTTGGAGTCTTTTGTCATGCTTATCCGATCTTTTCGTGCTAATCCGATATTTATCTTGATTTTCCTTTGATTTATCTTGAGATTTAATTCTTCCATTTGTATTTATCCTCCATAATTATCCAAATCTGCAAAATAGATATTTATCCCGAAATAAATCATATTTAAATAAAACGGATAAATATAATAAAAACGGATAAATACCGATTTATATAATAAAAACGGATAATCACCAAATTTTATCTTATAAAATGGATAAATACCAAATTATATTTTATAAATCACAAAACATTAAATAATACATATAAACATGTGATTTAATATAAAATACATATTATTAATCCCGATTTAAGGTCAACGTTGATGACTTTTACGGGTATAATTTGACCGTCATCAGTAAACGGTAGAGAAATGGTGCCGTGATCCAAATGATGCCGAGTGAAATGACAGTCAATCTCAATGTGTTTGGTGCGCTCATGAAACACCGTATTGTGAGCAATCTGAATGGCACTCTTATTATCACAATACATAGGAGTGGGGTCAGAAAGAGTAACTCCCATGTCACCAAGAACCAACGCAACCATATAATCTCACCCGTAGTGGAAGCCATAGCACGATACTCGCTCCTCGGTGGAAGAACGGAAACTACATCTTGTTTCTTGCTTTTCCACGAAATAAGAGAATCACCAAGAAAAATACAAAACCCGTCGTGTACTTCCGAAAAGTCGGATCACCACATTAATCTGCATCGGAAAAAGCACGAAGCTCCAAGGAAGAAGTGGATGGAAACAAAGACTCGTAAAGAGATCCCGTAGGTAGCGCAAAATACGCACAACAAAGAGCCCAATGTACAGTGGTAGGTCTTTGAAATAAACTGACTAACAATGTGAACAAAGATAGGCAATATCGGGCGAGTGATCGTCAAATAAACAAGATCACAACAATGGACCTATCTGAGTGGGATCTGGTAGAGAGTGCCATCATCCGGAGTATACTTTGCGTTCGGCTTTCGAGAGGAGTGTCGAGGTGCGAGTGTCGATGAGCCGTGCACGGTGAATAATATCGCACATACTTGGGTGAGAGAGAAGGTAACCTCGTGATGAGGAGGCAACTTCAATTCCCAAAAATATCGTAAAGGCCCAAATCTTTCATCTCAAAGCAACGGGACAAAGTTGCTTTCAAATCCACAATACCATCAACATCATCACCCGTAATAATCATATCATCAACATATAACAAAGGAGAACACGACCACCGTAAGTCGATCGAACAAATAAAGCGAGTCATAAGGGCTGAGACAAATCCAAGTGGAGATCACAACCCGAGAAAATCTATCATACCAAGCCCGAGGGGCTTGTTTAAAACCATCTGCGCGCTTTCTTAAGCGCGACAAACCTGTCTGGAGCATGAGAAACACCTGTGGGGAACCAAATACACTTCTTCCTTCAAGTCGCCATTCAAAAGGCATTTTTAACATCCATCTCGAGATATATGCCATCGACGCAACAGATGCAACAAAGAATGAGGACACGGATCAAGTCATCTTGGCAACAGGAGCAAAAGTCTCTTCATAATCTAAACCATACTCTTGAGCAAACCCCTTAGCAACTAAGCGGGCCTTGTATCGCTCAATAGAACCATCGGATTTCGTCTTAAATTTGTACACCCATCTAGAACCAATAGTCTTTTACCTCAGGAAGATAAACAAGGTCCCAAGTACCGCCTTGTCTAAAGGCGGAGCAGTTCCTCACCATAGCATTTTGCCAATCACGGAACGAACAGCCTCCTTATAAGAGGAAGGCTCAGAGATAGGATCAATGGAAACAAGAAAGGAAGCAAAAGACTTAGAGTAACAAGAATAGGCAAAATCAGGTAACTGAGTAGACTTACGCATGCGTACTGGATAGCGGGGCTCAGCAAGATCCGTCGTCACAAGAGGTGATTGGGTAGCCGTGTCGTGGGTCGAGAATCATCAATAATAGGTTCGATGGAGGTGAAGAGTCGACGAGAAAGGATCAATGTGAATAAGATCAGATTTAGTCAAGTTGTGGGTGCTGGGCGGGAATGGTAAAGAAAGGGATATGCTCAAGGAAGGAGACATGGCGAGACACGTATAGTTTTCGAGAGGAGGGATCATAACAACGATAACCTTTTTGACCTATACCATACCCAAGGAAAACACATATAGCAACACGAGAAGAAAGTTTGGACAGTTCTACATGTGGACGAAGAACAAAGCAAGTGGAACCGAAGACTCTTAAGAGAGAATAATTAGGTGTTTGACCAAATAATTGTTCATAAGGAGAAAGGCCAGAGTTATGAAGCAGTCGGGATACGATTAATAATGTAAGCGGATGTGAGGACAAATTCTCCCAAAAACTCATTTGGAACACTAGCGGATAGCAACATAGACCTAGCGCTTTCAACAATATGTCGGTGTTTTCTCTCAAAGAACACCATTCTCTTGAGGGGTATCGATTGCATGAAGACGATGCACAGACTTTCCTAAAGAAAAAGATCGAGAAAGGGTTCCACTAGTGTATTCCCCACCCAAATCAGAACGGAAACACTTAACATCAGTGGAATGTTGGGTTTTAACATACGCTTGAAAATCAGTATAAATCTTAGTGAACTCAGAACGAAGTTTCATCAAAAACACCCAAACATAACGAGTATAGTCATCAATAAAGGACACATAATATCTAGACCCCCCTTTGGTAGGAATAGGAGCGGGTCCCCAAACATCAGAGTGGACTAAATCAAAAGGCGCACAAGATTTTGATGAATATTATGAAAAGGCAAAGCAGAAAATTTCCCAAGTTTACATCCACTACAATCAGAAATATCATGAGATTTCAAATCACCCAAAACACCAGTGTTACACAAAAATTTCAAACGAGAGTGTGAAACATGACCAAGTCTAGAATGCCATAAAAAATACTTAGAGGATGAATCGGTTAAATGAAAAGAAGATAAATCAACAGAGGTGGCAACAGATAGCCGTGAGCACGCAGCTCATCCAAAACATATAGACCCCCTCTCTCTACGGCCTGTCCCCAATCACCTCTTGGAATCGGGATCCCGCATGCGCAAACAAGAAGTGGAAGAAAAATGAACGAGAATATCCGAGAATCACATAATTGACCAACAGATGCAAGGCGAGAGTAAGTTTAGGGATACAATAGACATTTGAGAGAGACACGTGGGAGTGTGAATAGTGCCAATGCCATCTAATGGCAAATGTGAGCCATCAAAGCTGAATAATAGTAGGGAACATGAGTCGAAAGACAAAGATGTAAACTTAGATGAATCGGAGACATATGAAAAGAAGCCACGAAATGTCCTATACCACTATGATGACCAAAAGCTCACGACAGTTAGAAAAAGCTGCCTTATGATTTGAGTAGATAGGGGATTATCTCGAAATGTCCTATTCTAGTATGACGGGCAAAAGCTCATTCTGATGTGTGTTGAAAAAAAAAAAAGAAAAAAAAGTGTGAAAAAAAGAAAAAAAATCGAAAAAATTTATTATTATGAATAAGTTAAGGACTTAGTTATCGTATACCTTATCCCCAGTATAATGTGACAGATATGTTGTAGGGATTATCCTCTGAGTATATCAGAATGGCCCTAGATATATTCTATCATTCTTTTCAGGATATGTCACGTTTTGTAGGGTACATCTTATAAGTATCATTATTACTAGTTTGAAGGGGTATTAGCTAGTTTGCTTTGAATTTTCAAGTTTGGACTTAGTGGAAGTTTTCTATGGCTATGCACACACATCGGGGTGAACCTCGATTTATTGAGTATATGTTGTATTTCTTTGAGGTGTCTATCTTTTTCGAGCCTTGATTCTTGTTTTGTTTTGCTCGGGACGAGCAAAAGCTAAGTGTGGGGAGTTGTTTAGGGTTATTTTATACGATTTCTAATGTTATATTTTATAACAATTTCCTCCATATTCGTATAATTTGCATAGAAATCAAGGGTTTTAATCGAATTATTGAGCAAATGAGTTTTAAAAGTGGTTAAGTGCAAATTTGTGTTAATTATGTGGTTTCATTGATAAAAATCTTTGAATATGAGATGTTACATTTTGCACGATGTTATCATGAATGTAGGTGCGCTTGCATGTTAAATGAGGAGCTTAAACGAAGATCAGATGAAGATTAAGAAGAAAGCTCGATTCGATTCGGCCCAAACTTGGTGATCAAGTATTTCAAAATATGCCACGTAACATTATATTTTGAGGCCTAAAAGATGGATTTTGAGGAAAAGAAGAAGATGCCACGAGTTTACGAGATCAACGGATCAATATTTTCCAACGTGCTTCTACCGTAACCTGTTTTTCGATGGAAATTTTACCCGACTTAGAGGCATTTTCAGGGAAGAGTTCTTGACGAAATTTGTAGATACTAAAATGAGCTTTCCAACGCATTTTGAATCACGTCAATCGGAGGTCTACAACTCAAGTTATGATTTTTTTACCGAATCTGCTGGAATTACGGACGAACCGGAGATATTTTGGCCAAGTTTGATGCATGTTACTCCATGTGCTCCTTAATGATGATGATGATGAGTCATAACAAACTCCACATGCTATTTTAGTGACTCACACCTTCACATGCAAAGTCATTATCACCTCCCACATGCTTATAACAAACTTGAGAATATTCCTTAGCATATTCTCCCAAAAATATCTCCTCAACTACAACCTCTCCCTTATACACCTCCCTCAACTCTCCCTATAAGAACTCCCTCATTTCCATCCATAAAGGCGCCCCTCCTTGGTCACTTACTGCCAAGCTTTTACTTTTCCGTCTTTTATGTAAATACTCAGTAGGCGTTATGCGAGAATAAATTAGAATAGTAATCTTGTTGTAATCTTTGGAGCTACGACCCGATTCAAAATCATAATCGAGGATGATTGGCTAAGGTCTCTAAGCTAGAACCATCGTTGTGAAGCCACCATCACCGAATAAATAAGGATTTAAGCTTTAATTCATTTTCGTAAGTTATCTTGTTCTTCCTTCATGTTTTACTTTGTTTAAGTGCAATGTGTATGAACAATATGTGTGTTGCATGATATTCGAATTTAGATACGGAAGTTGATGAATTCGTAGATTACCGTGAAGGAGAATGATAATATTCTTCCAACATACGTAAGTTGAGGGTGAATGTTATTAGATTAGGATTTATATCCATATCTTTGATCCGTAAATGCTTTAGTTGTACCGAGAGTGGTGAACTAATTAAAAGGCGATGAACCGAAAAGGAAAATGCCTCTTTAGCGAGATAATAATCCAAGAACTTACGAATGAACATGTGTCTTTCTTGTTATTTTCGGTGGGGTGGTGGATCATCGGTGCGTTCTAGTTGTTTTAAATTATAAATTTTTATTATCGTAGTTTTATTTATTTTCACGTTTGCTACCTTAGTTTGTTAATTGAAAATCCGAGATCATAATCATCAACTTTATAAAAGAAATCGAAGGCAAAAACTCTTTTTCGCACAAGTCCTCATGGATACGATCCGGTTTCACCACTACTAGCGAGAGCCTTCGCACTTGGGGTGACATCGGTTTTATTTTATTACTTGTTATCTTTTGCTTTGCATAAAACCGCGAGCAAGTTTTTGGCGCCGTTGCCGGGACTTGCACGGAAAATTTTCGCTTTTTTTTTTGTCAACTAAGTTATCTGTTTTCGTCTTAAACAATAAAAAAAAAAAAAATAAAAATAAAAAAAAAAATCTTTCGGTAATTACCGAGAGAGAGAAAAAAATATTTTCTTTTAGCTTACATTACGTATTAGTTTTATAGTATTTTGTTTCTTTTCTACCGCTGTTTAGACTGTTTGAGCTTTGTTTTAGTATAGTTTTTTTAATTCTAAAAAAAAAAAATTAAAACAAAAAATTTAAAAATTCTCGATAAATACCGAGTGGATTCGGTAATTACCGAAAGAGAGAAAAGAAACACGGAACACGTTTCAATCATTGAGGTTGGGTGATGGATTCTCGGTGAATCCCACTCTGCGAAAGCATAAGGATAAAATCCCAAACCTCGTGATTTAGGTGTTGGTGCCCAAACGTAGTTTATGCAAACTCGAACTCACGGGGACCACTTTTGTATAATCCGGAGATAGAGCGAACCATGGCTCGACCAAACAGACGTTTGGCCCGGCTCACCGGACCAACGGACGAGGGAATCACGGAAGGAAACGATCCTGAAGGATACGGCCGAGGAGAAGCTCAAGGAGGAGCCTGGTTGAGGAAATGGCGGATCAACGGACATTGGCGGACTTTGCCATGCCATCTATTGTGAAAGTTAATCCTGCTGGCCGTGATTCCCGAAATCACGGCCGATAATTTCGAACTCAAAACTTCTTTAATCAATCAGGTGAGAGGTTCCACATTCCATGGATTTTCCATTTGAGGACCCGCACGATCATATTCACTCATTTCTAGAATCGTGCGGGACTATTTTAATCAAAGGGGTCACTGAGGACGCCCTGAAAATGAAACTCTTTCCTTTCTCGCTGAAGGGAGAAGCAAAAGAATGGTATAAATCCTTACCAGTCGAATCCATTACTTCGTGGGAGGAGTTGGAGAAAGAATTCCTGAGCGATTACTTTCCACTGCAAAGAGCGGCTCATCTTACGAATCGATATTCACTTTTGTGCAATCCGAGAAGGAATCATTTTACGATGCATGGAAACGATTTAAGACTCTCTTGAGAAAGTGCCCCCACCATGGGCTGGACAAACAAAGATTGATCAACACTTTCTACAGTGGTTTGACTGAATTGACTAAGGGAATGGTGAATAGTTCTGCTGGAGGTGCATTTCTGAGAAAGACACCTGATGAGGGATGGATGTTGTTTGAAGATATTGCAAAGTATAATTATGCCCCTACCTATGCAGGTCGTCCAATCGAAAAAGCTCATCATTGCAGGGGAAGTATGAGGTAGATGAGACCACGTCTCTAAAAGCTCAGTTGGCCGCACTACAGAAGCAAGTGACGGCAATGAATGTTCAAAGTCTTGTGTGTGACAATTGCCATGGCCAAGGCCATCGTAGTAATCAATGCCAGCTTGACCCGATCTCACAGGTCAAAGCTGTTCAAAACAATGTCGTTTGCCAAAATTGCGATACCGTTGGGCACGCATTCCATCGATGTCATCTATTGTTGCATTCGGAAGAAGTGAATACATTCACTTCTCAAAATTATCGACCTTCGGTCGAAATCAAAACACTCAAGGATTCAATTATAACCGAAACCACCCTGGTTTCCGATGGAGTGACCCTTCAGGGCAAAGAACCCCATCATTTTCAGGCCCCTAGGCCTAATCAAAGCAATTTTCAATCCAACTATCGACCAACATGGAACACCAATCCACCGCAAAATCAAAATCAATCATTTCGAGATCTTAGAACAAAAGTTGAGCGAGCAAATCACGGCCAACACTCAATTGGCAAATGCTTTAAGTACTCGACCAAGATGAGAGAAATTTGGAGGTGCAAATGGGACAAATTTCGGGGCGACAAGCAAAGTCGACCTCAAGGTCACCGCCGAGTTTTATCGAGAAGAAGAACCCCAGGGTTAATCTGGTCCAAAATGACCGAATTCTTGCACCGATCTCATTGCACCATGGAACTATGGTCAAGATGAGTGAATGCTATAAATCGAGGAGTGGGAAAGCGGTTGGCGGTCAGGCCAACCAGTGGAAGCAGTAGCCCCTCCCGTGAGCGAGAGGCAGGAGGGGAAGATCTTTGTTCTCCTCGTAAGGATGTTGGGACTACTATTGATCCAAGTGAAAGAGAAAATTCGAAGAAAAGGTGAAAGTTGAGAATTACGATGATGAAGAGAATACTTCTGAGAAGAAGTCGATTCTAAGTTAAGTTCTGGAAGCATGTGAGGTGGAAGGATAGGGAAGACAAAGCAATCAATGATAAGGCGGCAAAGAAGCACTTTCTTGAGGAAGACTTTCTTGATCTCCCTTACCCACCTAGCAAAAACAAGTTGTCATTAACGATCGATAAAGAGTATAAGAAGATAATCGACTTGCTCAAGAATCTTGAGGCAAACATTCCATTAGTTGATCTTTTGGTAGGAATGCCAAAGTATACAAAGTTTATAAAGGACGCATGAGAAGTTCGAAAAAGAAGCTCCAAGAGCTCGAGCACATAGTATTGAATGGAGAATGCTCAAAGAATCAGCCGACTAAACTTCCCGTGAAGTGCCACGACCCTGGTAGATTTACGATTTAGTGTACTATTGGGAACAGGACTTCCACAATGTTCTATGTGATTCGGGAGCATCAATCAATCGATGTCTACGTCAATCTTCCAATCTCTTGGATTGGATCAATCTATTACGCTTAAACCTATTTCTCTTCAACTTGTCGATAGAAGTGAAATATGCAAGGGGAATTGTAGAAGATGTATTGGTCAAGGTTAAGAACTTCATATACCCAAATTGTGATTGGGTAATCATGGATATGACCAACGATAAGAAAACCCCTTGATCCTTGGAAGACCTTTTCTTGCAACCGCCCGTGCCTTACTAGATTCCCACAAAGGCGAAGTGACCTTACATTTGGAGGATGAGAGTATAAAGTTCAATGTGGGTAATGCAAAGAAGCACCCGTCCGATGACACTTGTTTAGCTATTGAGGGCGATTTCACCTCGATGAGTATGATAAACAAGTGTTCATGGGTAGTTGGGATGAGGAAGAATTCAATAAACTATCTCGCAACTTGGACTAATGAGGAGTGGATAAAATTTTTAGAAGAGATTGACAAGGAAAGTTCGATTACCACGAGGTGGTAGGAAAGAAGATGAGGAGAGGCATGGTGATATGCCCAGATTTGCAAAAGGAGATGAGGCCCCCTGTGCGGAGGCCATGATGCTTCATAGCCCTTATAATAAGCTTGGAGATCTAGAGCTTAAGGGAGATAAATTGAGACCAAGTGTGGAGAAGCCACCGTCGATTTAGTGTTGAAACCCTTGCCTCAACACTTGAAATACATTTTTCTCGAGGGACGGTGATAAGCTCCTTTGATCATTTCATCTAAGTTAGAACCGAAGGAGGAAGAAAAAAGCTTATCAAAGTGTTTGCAAGATAATATCCTCGCCTTTGGTTGGCAAGTGGGAGATATTAAGGGGATAAGCCACGATATCTGTATGCATAAGATCGGGGATTTGTTGAGGGATCGAAGAAGGTGCGACGACCTCGGAGAAGGCTAAACCCTCACATGCAGGAAATCGTTAAGAAGGAAATCATCAAATTGCTTGACATGGGTATCATCTACCCAATAGCCGATAGTGAATGGGTGAGCCCCACTCAGGTGGTGCCAAAGAAAGGAGGGATTACTATTGAAAAATGAATGAAAAGGGGAAGAGATTGCCTTACGACAAGTCACTTTATTATAGAGTTTGCATCGACTACGAAAGACTAAATGAGGTAACTCTAAAAGACCACTTTCCCTTGCCATTCATTGACCAGCTCCTTGAGAGGCTTAGTGGCAAGCAATTTTATTGTTTTTGGATGGCTATTCTGGATACTTTGAGATAGCTATCGACCCCAATCGATCAAGAAAAGACTACCTTCACTGTCCCTCCGGTACCTTCGCTTACCGAAGGATGCCATTTGGTCTCTCATGCGCACCACCTACATTTCAAAGATGTATGCTGGCTATCTTCAATGGTTTAGTGGAGAAGGTGATGGAAATTTTTATGGATGACTTCTCTGTATTCGGGGACAGCCACCACTTTGTTTACACAATCTTGATAAAGTTACGTCCCGGTGCATAGAGAAGGACTTAGTCTTAAATTGGGAGAAGTGCCACCTAATGGTGGAAGAAGGAATTGTTCTTGGACACAAGGTGTCCAAGGAAGGTATAGAGGTTGACAAAGCGAAGGTAAAAGCTATTGAAAAATGACATACCCTAAAAATGTAAGAGAAGTAAGAGGATTCTTGGGTCATGTTGGATTCTATAGGCGGTTCATTAAAGACTTTTCTAAGATAGCCAAGCCTTTGTCAACTCTCTTAAGAGAGGATGTGAAATTTGTTTTCACCCCGAGTGTGAAAGAGCTTTTAAAGAATTAAAAGACAAGTTGATTACCTCGCCAATTCTTATAGCACCCGACCGAAAGCTCCTTCGAGCTTATGTGTGATGCTTCTAATTATGCAATCGGAGCGGTGCTAGGTCGAGAGTGGGCGGCGAGGTTCCAACCTATCTACTACGCTAGTCACACTTTAAACCCAAAGACAAGTAAATTATGCAACAAGCGAGAAGGAGTTGTTGGCGATGAGTTTTTGCCATGGATAAATTTAGAAGCTATTTGCTTGGGTCGGAAGTTCTGATGCAGGACGGACAGACCATTACGCATTGAAGTATCTCATTGAGCAAGGCCGATGCCAAGCCTCGTTTGTTGAGATGGATCTTGATTTTACAAGAGTTTGATGTTCATATCCGGGACAAGAAGGGTAGCAAGAATGTGGTAGCCGATCACATGTCTCGGCCGACCGATGATCATCAAATAGAGTCGGATGAGATTGGAATTGATTTTCCAACCGAGCAACTCATGACTATTGATGTGTGCGAGGTTATTCCCGCTATCTTGGAAAAGGTTCTCCTTGGTTTGCACCTTTTGCAAACTTCTTGAGCGGCGATATCTAGACCCTCGACTGACATATCGCCAAAAGAAGAAATTCTTTTCGGTTTGAACTATTATGTGTGGGGCGACCTATTCTCTTCAAGCGTTGTAAGGATGGATTACTCCGTAGGTGTGTCCCCGAGTTCGAGCGAGATGGACATTATAGAGCAATGCCATGACGGACTGTGGGAGGTCATTATGGAGCTAGGAAGATCTGGCCGTGAAGATTTTTCATCCGGTTTCTACTTGGCCGACAATTTTTAAGGATACAGAGAGTTTTGTAAAGGTTGTGACCGGTGCCACAAGACCGGTAAACTTTCTCGGCGAATGGACATGCCCTACACCCCATTCAACAATGTGAAGTTTTCGACGTATGGGGTATTGACTTCATGGGACCGTTTCCATCCTCGTATGGGAACAAGTACATTCTGTCTGCGTTGACTACGTGTCAAAATGGGTAGAGGCAATAGCAACATCATGGAACGACCACAAGGTGGTCAAGAGCTTCTGAGGAAAAACATTTTTACACGGTTTGGTTGTCCACGAGCTCTCATCGATGGCGAGGAACTCACTACGCAATACTCCATTAGAAAGATTTTAGAACGATATGGGGTGAAACACAAAGCTGCTACCCCTATCACCCTCGAGACGAGTGGACAAGTTGAAGTAAGTAACCGAAGCCTGAAAAGCATTCTTGAGAAGACGGTGAATTCTCATAGGACGGATCGGAGCGAAAACGGATGATGTACTGGGCCTACAGGATGACTTTCAAAACTCCTATTGGCACGTCTCCGTTTGAGATGGTTTATGGTAAGGCACGCCACCCGCCAATCGAGCTTGAGCACGAGCATTCGGGCTATTAAATTCTTAAACTTTGACACCGGATTATGCAGAGAAAAGCGATTGTTGCGATTGCGGGAGCTTGATGAGTTCGGACTCCAGGCCTACGAGAGCTCAAGAATCGATGAGAGAGGACTAAACTTCTTCACGACAAGAAAATCAAGCATAGAGAATTCAAAGAGGCGAATGGGTTTTACTATATAATACCAGGTTACATCTGTTTCTGGTAAGCTACGCACTGTTGGTCCGGCCCTTTGAAATTTCTCGAGTTTTCCCTAGTGGAGCCGTCGAATTGAAAAATAAGCGAGGAGAGTTGTTCGAGTGAATGGTCATCGGTTGAAACACTATATTGGTCAACAAAAGGAACGACCCGGTGGTTTTCCATCTAAACGACGTCCACTAGTCAAGACAGCTCCGATCTTTTGGAACCCGATGATTTACGTCTCTGTGAATTCTTTGATGATATTGTGATTACTTGATGATACACCTCGACTTGTGGGCTCAAACCTAAAAAGAAGAAGAGAAGAATCATAGGAACTAAGTGGATACTGAAGTTTACTTGATATGGCCAATACGTTGGCGAGACTTTGTTTTGTGGGATCCATACTATTGACCCGAGGAAATCAAGAATGATTCCGGAAAGAGGCCTCACTGGCCTGACCCGGGTTGAAAATTTTTGGGTTGTCGAGCAAACGACATTAACCAAAAGCGCTACCGGGAGGCAACCCGTTTAAAAAAAAAAAAAAAAAAAAAAAAAAAAAAAAAAAAAAAAAAAAAAAAAAAAAACTCTACATTTTGCATGATACTTTACTCATACTTTGCATAATAGTTTTCCAATACTTCGGATTGATTTTCATTTTGTTTCACCAAGTCTCAGGATGAATGTTTGAATGTCATTTAAAGGGAACGATTAGGAGGTTATCCGAAAATCCCGAGGGAGTACAAAGAAAAAATTCAAATGCATCATTTCTTAGATTTAGGTTGTTAGAACAATTTGAAATAACCCTTGAGGATCTGGGTATAAAAGACTCATAGTTAATACTTTGTCACATATTTCATATCATGACCTAGTCTGTTTTAAATTTTCAAATAATGTGTGACATGTATTAGTTTAACTACTATGCAACTAAGGGAATAGGAAATTCAAAGCTAACCCGAGTTGAAATTTTATTGTCTAGTCGAGCTCCGACTATAATTAAGCCCTACTAGGGCGGTAACCTAGATATCTTTTCCTTTTGTCTCTGTAGTTTATTTCTGTCTTTATTCCATGATATTGCTTTGTCTATCATCTTTTGTGCCCCTATCCCCGAGGTACGTCTTGTTTTCCCATGGTGTGCAGGATTTTTGCGATAGCGATTGTGAGCTTTTAGATAAATCAGTTTACCGGTGGATGGTCCACAGTCTACTGATTTCATCGAGCATTTCTGGAGCTGATTCTAGGCCACTTCCGGAATTGCCACTTTCGAACCACAATCAGCTAAGTGTTCTTTTTCTTTTTACATTCTGCACAACCTGAGGACATGTTGTGATTTAAGTGTGGGGGAGGGAATAGTCGGTTATATGTATCTACCATTTGCTTAAATTATTTTGATTCTATGCTAAATGGGCTAAATTTTCAAATTTTTGTTTATTCCCGAGTAAACAATGCATATCTTTGTTCGTTATTTTTATAGTCATTAATGCTATATTCCGTATGTTCGATAAGTTAGTTGTTTCACCCAATATATTTTTCACGAGCCATAGTGAATGATGAGCTAAATTATAAAGCTATATCCCTTTTTGATTAGTGATTTTTGATTATCTTATAAAGTCATGTGCTTAGTGCTAACGTACTGGCGTATCGTGAGAATTATGATAGTTTGTGTTTATAGCCGAATATGATATATTGTGAATATCCGAACGTTTGAATGTGATAAGTGAAACATAACTAATGTTCTTGCACAATAATTAACAAATAAATCATTGTTTGAGGTGTTATGCTCAGTGAGGTTTGAATTGCTTTTAGCATGTTAACCACTTTGCGATCTCAAAAAAGTAATCAATTGTGTGTGTCGAAAGTGGTCGATGATTTGAGTGCGGTAGGGCATTATCTCGAAATGTCCTATACCACTATGATGACCAAAAGCTCACGACGATTAGAAAAAAGTCGCCTTATGATTTGAGTAGATAGGGGATTATCTCGAAATGTCCTATTCTAGTATGACGGGCAAAAGCTCATTCTGATGTGTGTTGAAAAAAAAAAAAAAAAAAAGAAAAAAAAATCGAAAAAATTTATTATTATGAATAAGTTAAGGACTTAGTTATCGTATACCTTATCCCAGGATAATGTGATGATATGTTGTAGGGATTATCCTCTGAGTATATCGAATGGCCCTAGATATATTCTATCATTCTTTTCGAGATATGTCACGTTTTGTAGGGTACATCTTATAAGTATCATTATTACTAGTTTGAAGGGGTATTAGCTAGTTTGCTTTGAATTTTCAAGTTTGGACTTAGTGGAAGTTTTCTATGGCTATGCACACACATCGGGGTGAACCTCCGATTTATTGAGTATATGTTGTATTTCTTTGAGGTGTCTATCTTTTTCGAGCCTTGATTCTTGTTTTGTTTTGCTCGGGACGAGCAAAAGCTAAGTGTGGGGGAGTTGTTTAGGGTGATTTTATACGATTTCTAATGTTATATTTTATAACAATTTCCTCCATATTCGTATAATTTGCATAGAAATCAAGGGTTTAATCGAATTATTGAGCAAATGAGTTTTAAAAGTGGTTAAGTGCAAATTTGTGTTAATTATGTGGTTTCATTGATAAAAATCTTTGAATATGAGATGTTACATTTTGCACGATGTTATCATGAATGTAGATGCGCTTGCATGTTAAATGAGGAGCTTAAACGAAGATCGATGAAGATTAAGAAGAAAGCTCGATTCGAATAAAGAAAGCTCGATTCGATTCGGCCCAAACTTGGTGATCAAGTATTTCAAAATATGCCACGTAACATTATATTTTGAGGCCTAAAAGATGGATTTTGAGGAAAAGAAGAAGATGCCACGAGTTTACGAGATCAACGGATCAATATTTTCCAACGTACTTCTACCGTAACCTGTTTTTCGATGGAAATTTTACCCGACTTAGAGGCATTTTCAGGGGAAGAGTTCTTGACGAAAGTTGTAGATACTAAAATGAGCTTTCCAACGCATTTTGAATCACGTCAATCGGAGGTCTACAACTCAAGTTATGATTTTTTTTACCGAACTGCTGGAATTACGGACGAACCGGAGATATTTTGGCCAAGTTTGATGCATGTTACTCCATGTGCTCCTTAATGATGATGATGATGAGTCATAACAAACTCCACATGCTATTTTAGTGACTCCTCACCTTCACATGCAAAGTCATTATCACCTCCCACATGCTTATAACAAACTTGAGAATATTCCTTAGCATATTCTCCCAAAAATATCTCCCTCAACTACAACCTCTCCCTTATACACCTCCCCTCAACTCTCCCTATAAGAACTCCCTCATTTCCATCCATAAAGGCGCCCCTCCTTGGTCACTTCGCCAAGCTTTTACTTTTCCGTCTTTTATGTAAATACTCAGTAAGGCGTTATGCCGAGAATAAATTAGAATAGTAGTACTGTTGTAATGCTTTGGAGCTACGGCCCTGATTCTGAAATCATAATCGAGGATGATTGGCTAAGGTCTCTAAGCTAGAACCATCGTTGTGAAGCCACCATCACCGGAATAAATAAGGATTTCGCTTTAATTCATTTTCGTAAGTTATCTTGTTCTTCCTTCATGTTTTACTTTGTTTAAGTGCAATGTGTATGAACAATATGTGTGTTGCATGATATTCGAATTTAGATACGGAAGTTGATGAATTCGTAGATTACCGTGAAGGAGAATGATAATATTCTTCCAACATACGTAAGTTGAGGGTGAATGTTATTAGATTAGGATTTATATCCATATCTTTGATCCGTAAATGCTTTAGTTGTACCGAGAGTGGTGAACTAATTAAAAGGCGATGAACCGAAAAGGGAAAATGCCTCTTTAGCAGATAATAATCCAAGAACTTACGAATGAACATGTGTCTTTCTTGTTATTTTCGTGGGGTGGTGGATCATCGGTGCGTTCTAGTTGTTTTAAATTATAAATTTTTATTATCGTAGTTTTATTTATTTTCACGTTTGCTACCTTAGTTTGTTAATTGAAAATCCGAGATCATAATCATCAACTTTATAAAAAGAAATCGAAGGCAAAAACTCTTTTTCGTATAAGTCCTCATGGATACGATCCGGTTTCACCACTAGTGCGAGCCTTCGCACTTGGGGTGACATCGGTTTTATTTTATTACTTGTTATCTTTTGCTTTGCATAAAACCGCGAGCACTCCAATATGAGTAATTTTTACCATCCAAACGAACACCAATTGACTGCAACGAGTCATCACTAGTTCGATCCGCGACAGTTGGGCTTTAGATGATTATAGGCTCTGCTACCATGTTAGCATTCATACAACCAAACAAGAATTGAAAAGGAGAAGACGAATGCTGGAAGCTTATGATATTACAAATGAAAAGCATACCTAGTAGAATACAAGAGAGAGGCTTATATAGCCAGGCAGAAAGCAAAACTAAAAGGAAAAAGACTAAAAAAGCCCTTAAGGCTAAAATACTAATAGCTAATATAAATATATGCTAACAGTTTGAAGGTATATATCTTAAATTTCCCCTAAATAGTAAACCATATGTAGGTAAAGTGTCTTTTTCCCAAAAAAATATAATGGATTTCTTTTTGGATTAAAGGTGACAGTTGCCCTATTGTGCGTCTGACTACGGATGCTAGATGAGAAGACAAACGTATGTATATATATATAATAATCAACAATCTCATATATATACAAGCAAACACTCACGACACCATCACCGCTGAAGGCTACAACAACAATCACACAAGGGTTGCAGTCGAAGATTGAGTTGATCAACCATGCTTGTCGATCCGAATCTAGATGACCGACCTCGATTATTTCTATTGCTATTAATCCAAAGAAAATAAAGGACAAACTTTGAATGTCTTTTATGCATGATAGCTTGGTCGGTCAACATCAAAGATATATGATTAACCGTTCCTGGGTCTAGGGATGAGAAGTAATGGTTGTTTTTTCTGTAAGCTGATGCCACGTTTCTCTGTCATGTCTAATTCATGAAAGCCCTTTTCGTTCGGCAAAGACCAGTCGAATGAATGAAGCAATGATGCAAGGACTAACGGGACTAGCCGTCCAGCCATTGGTAATCCAGGGCAAATTCTCCGTCCACCTCCAAAGGGTAAAAATTCAAAATCATTTCCTTTGAAATCCACTGAAGAGTTCAAGAATCTCTCTGGTTTGAACGTTAATGGATCATCCCATAATAGGGGATCACGTCCCATTGCCCAAACATTAATGAAAACTTGAGCGTTTTTAGGTATAGTGTAATTCACTACTTGACATGTTTCTGGGGCTCGGCGAGGCACCAAAAATGGTGTCGGTGGGTGTAGTCGAAGTGTTTCTTTAATACAAGCTTGAAGATATGAGAGTTTTACTAAATGAGACTCTTTTACCGTGTCTGTACCTACTTCTCTCTTGACTTCTTCGATGATTTTTGTCATAGATTTCGGGTTGTTTATGAATTCAGCCATTGCCCACTCCACCGTTGAAGTAGAGGTGTCGGTGCCAGCAGTCATCAACTCCTGTTGATTAAAAAAAATTATGAAAAGAACTTAAATGAGTAGTATCCTACTGCAAAATTACATAAACTTTTTATATTTAATTTTAATATATATATATATATATATATATATATATATATATATATATATATATTGATAATACTACTGGAGTTCCAAAACGACATTTGGTGTTTTTAATGCATTGGAAATGTATTTTTTACTATGGTATTTGAAATGTTAAACTTTGTTTTAAAGCTTGTAATTAATGTGAGGGTATAAGTGAAAAAAAATAATAAGTAATGTATTGATAATCTAAAATGACAGATATAAGTGAAAAAACGAATTCTCAAAAGTGACGGTAAAAAAAACGGACTGAGTACTTCTTTTCTAACACTATCCAAAAAAAATTAAAGTAAAAAATAGAATATATGTTGCAGTGTTATTTTTCCTGAATTTGTATGTTGAAATGTCTAAAATGCAGTTTTAAAAAAAATTATTGTATAGGGAGTAATTAATATTTTATACACTTTAACAGTAACATTTATTATTGTGGTAGATTAGGTGAAGATGTGTAAAAAAACGATGTATATAGGTTGGTTAGATTCCTTTTTAACTGAATATGTGTATTAATAATTTGGATCTAAGAATTTTCTTTAGCTTAAATATAAAATTAAAAAAAAAAAGTTCTGAGATTGCACTACTAAAAAAACAATGCCCTAAAATATAGAATTGAAGGTTTCCTAGGCCGTAACCTTGTTGGTTTGCCCCAGGAACGCCTCTGACAATGACCTAAGTAAACATTACACCTAATAATTAGTTAACATAACAAGGCATTCAATCCCAATGTAAGCATATACAATACATGTCGAGGATACTATAGTTTGAACAATATTATTTACTTTAAATATTATTATTGTCGTATTTATCGTACAGTGACTTATTAACTAAGTCATCGAACTCTATATATTTGTACTATGTCCGTTCAGTTGAATCAATAAAATACAATAAACTTTGAATTGTGTATTATTTACTTTAAATATTATTATTGTCGTATTTATCATATAGTGACTTATTGACTAAGTCACCGAACTCTATATATTTGTACTCTCTCTTTTCAGTTGAATCAATAAAATATAATAAACTTTGAATTATGTATTATTATCTACTTTAAATATTATTATTGTCGTATTTATCGTGTAGTGACTTATTGACTAAGTCATCGAACTCTATATATTTGCACTCTCTCCATTCAGTTGAATCAATAAAATACAAAAAAATTTAAATTATGTTAGTATAGTAGACTATACATTACCTATTTATGAACCCAAAAATAAATTTAACTTACCATTAAAAGTCTTTGAATATGAGCATTAGTGAATTTGTTTTGAAGGAGAACATCAAGAAAGTCATTTTGGTCCACAGTAGCCTTTCTTCTTGCTTGTATAATTGGCTCAAAAATATCCTTAACCTTTTTTCCCATCTTAAATAAGTTTTTCCTTATACCTTGAATATCAAACCTATTTAATATAGGGTAAAAATCAGATATATTTGGTGCAGTTGCACTTTCAGCCATCTTTCTAATCAAACCCTTCATCCCATCATCTTCAATTTTTTCATTCAATCCAATAAGATCACAAGACAACAACACATTGCTCAATATATTGAACATAGTTACAAACACCAAATCTCCAATATTCACCACTTTTTTATCCTTAACATGTTCAATCATTTCTGATATTTTCTTTTCTCTTAAATATGATTGACCATCTAATGTTTTCATCGAGAAAAGCTCGGTTCGACAAAGGGTACGTAGGAACATCCATCCGTCGTTACATGTGTCCGCCCAAACTATCGAGCTTTTTTTGCGATCTTCCGGATTACTAGGTACAGACTTTGGAACACATCGCGCGGATAAAAGCCGATCATGGGTTGTGAGGATTTCTTTTGCAGCTGCAGGTGATGAAGCCACAACCAAGTTTTGAGTACCTAGTTTAAGCAACATTAAAGGGCCATGAATTTTTGATAAATCATTTAGAGCAATATGAGGCATTTTGGTGGCCAAATGAGGAATATTGCCTATTAAAGGCCATGGTGTAGGCCCCGGTGGAAGTGGTGGGATATTATTTGATAAAGCAGAAAATTTGAATTTCTTGAAAATGAAATACACCAAAGGCAAAAATAAGAGATAGAGCAGGAAATTATCTCCTGAAATAGAAGAAAATTGGGCCATTTTCTTGCGTTATTATAGATTGGATATATGTTCTTTGATTGCTTTTATAAAGGGATTTGGCATTGTCCATTGCGTTTAAATCTTAGTTTTTTTTTATTTATTTAATTTTTAAATTTTTTTAATTCAAAGACTTTCATCAACTAGGATGTTGTTTAACTTACCCTGGAGATTTTATATTGGGAAATTGGAAGGAAAAAAAACTAATTTTAATTAAAAACTTAAGTTGAAAATTTGTATTATTGCCTCACTGTCCCACATACATTTATTATATTATTATTGTAGAAATATAATTTAATATAAAAAAGAAATATAATTTTTTACCTTCCCTTTATACTATATATAAGTTCCCACACATGCATATTTGTAACTGCAGTGAATAATAAGTACATATAAAGTGATAATAAAAGTTTTTCTCTCATCGTCTACATCCTTTGATTTTGTACTTCTAATCTTGTAATATTGGTTCCAATGCCATTTATTTTACATCAATGCTAAAGGGTTTTTTTTTGGTTTATTGTTAAAAATGACAATTTGAATCTAGAAATATGAAATGAGGACAGTGAAATTTTTTTTCAGGTAAAAATGACATGTCATTATTCTACTGTGATAGTGAAACATTAATTTGAGTCAGTTCCACTGCAGAAAACAGTAGATTTGAGGTTATGAACAGTGAATTTGTCATTATCACTCAATTTATATTTTCATTGTCCTGATTTCTATTTCCCCCCTTTTTTTTTGTCATTTTAAACCACTGCCCCCTTTTTTAATATCGTATGCATCTCATCTTCTATCAAATACTTTACTATAAAAATATTGTTCGGTAATTATTAGGCGTGTGTATTATTATTTTTTAAATCCTAAACCTTGTACAAGTTGTCATTCTCCCTATGAAAATATTTGGGAGTCATTTTACTTAAAAATATTACAAAAAGTGTCATATTTTCTAATTAACCATGTATTTTAATTTTTCCGCGGTTTGACACGGCGTGGGGCAAAATGTGTTTGCAACATAGTTGTTTGTGGCGGATGACACAAAAATATTTTAGGCAACAATAGCTTTAAAATGGTCATTTTGTTACTAGTGGATCAACCAGCTGACTTGTTTACCAATCCACTTAGCATGAAGAAATTTAAACACATGCTTGTCAAGTTGTTGTGAATCATTCCAACTTGAAGGGGTGTAAAAGTATTAGGAGATATGGTGTATATTTGATGTATATTGTGTAATTAATACGGATATTGTGTATTCATTGTAAATGATCCTAGAATCCCCGAGATTACTCCCCATAATCGTATATAAATTAATATTGTACCTTATATGTTGAAATCAATGAAAATAGATTTCACAAAATGGTCTAATATGGTATTAGAGACTTTAAGAATTTAATTCTCTCGATCCTCCTCCCCTGTTTTTTTTTTTCCTTCGTCTTTCTTCTACTTACCTCCTCTCCAAAACTTTCCGCCAGCATTTTTTTTCTTCTTAATTCCCGCCATGTCTACAGCCAATTCCTCATCCACTTCTACCCCTGAAACAGCAACCACTCATTCCTCTACCGTAAACGTTACCACACAGGTAAGTGCCCTTAACCCAGCCCTCCATGCTCCCCAAAAGCTAATCTCATCCAACTATGCCGCATGGAAACTACAAATCACATGTCTTCTTTCTCCTTATGACCTTCTCGGTTTTATCAATGGTACAATGGCGGCTTCTTCACCAGTCCTCACAGTTGATGGAAAAACCACACCGAATCTGGAATTTTCTTTATGGTCCCGACAAGATGCTCTCATTCTTAATGTTATGCTGGGGTCTTTATCTCCTGATTTTACACACATTATTCAGCACACCACATCTGCTAGAGAAGCATGCATGGCGTTGGAAGACACCTTCGGAAAGCCAAGCCATGGCCGTATAAAACAATTGAAACACCACCTTTGGTCAACAGTGAAAGGTACTGTTAAAGTGATATAAGAAATATAGTAGCGCCTTCCTTAACAGCTATAGCTTTTAGGAGAACTGGTAAGCGCTTGATCTTTAACATGGTATCGGAGCCAGAGGTCTCGAGTTCAAACCTGGCTATAAACATTATTATTTCCCCCATTTATATTGTGCACGTGATGCATGTGTTGGGCCTCTTTGTTATTGTAGCCTAGTTTGCTCCGGTGCCTAATTGGCTTAGCCTTGTTATAGCCCACACTTGAGGGAGTGTTGATATAAGAAATATAGTAGCGCCTTTCCTTAATAAATATAGCTTTTAGGAGAACTGGTAGCGCTTGATCTTTAACATGGTATCGGAGCCGAGGTCTCGAGTTCAAACCGCTATAAACATTATTATTTCCCCATTTATATTGTGCACGTGATGCATGTGTTGGGCCTCTTTGTTATTGGAGCCTAGTTTGCTCCGCCTAATTGGCTTAGCCTTGTTATAGGCCCACACTTGAGGGGGAGTGTTGATATAAGAAATATAGTAGCGCCTTCCTTAACAGCTATAGCTTTTAGGAGAACTGGTAAGCGCTTGATCTTTAACAGGTACTTTGTCTATTTCTGCATATATGTCTTCTATCACAGGAAAGGTGGATGAACTTGCAGCCCTTGGTGCGAAAGTGGACCCCGAAGATCTCGTGCATATAATTTTTGTTAAATTGTGCTGCACATTTCTAGAAAAGAAAAGAAATATCAAGATTGTATGAAAACTCTAGAAATACATTTCTAGAATAGAAGCTTCTAGATATGTAAAACTCTAGAATAAATATCTAAATAATTGGCTAGTGTAGAAGCTTCTAGGTGTATGTAATTGCTACACTAGAATGGAAGCTACTAGAAACATGTAGGTTGTAGTAGTGATTGTTAAAAATTAAGAAATATCTAGAAAACTCCATAAGGGCCTTGAGCCATCATATGGAGACTATATATATAGCACTACCCCATGTACTTGAACTAAGCAATCAAGCAATCAATACAAAAAAATTCCTTTCTCCAATTTCTCCAACTTATCAATTCTTTTTCATTTCACACTCATCATCCTAGCCTTCTCCATTCAACCTTCTACAAAAACTCTAACAAGTGGTAGTAGAGCCAGGTTTCGACACAACTACAACTGGGCGAAATCAACATCATGGCAGATTACACACTCCGCTCATCCATTCCGGTTCCAATTTTCCGGGGTGAAAATTTCGACTATTGGTTCATTAAAATGAGAACCTATTTTTGTGCTCAAGATTTATGGGATACCGTAAGTAAGGGATTTAGCATCCCCGACGACATCTCAAATTCATCTACCGCACAAAAGAAAGAACTCAAGGAGAATCAACAGAAAGATGCTCAAGCATTATTAGCCCTTCGATTAAGCTTGATCAAGAATTGTTTCCGAGAATCATGAGTGCCAAGACGGCTAAAGCGATGGATAAGTTGCAGGAGGAGTTTCAAGGCAATGAAAAGGTATGAGTCTCAAAACTCCATTCATTGAGGAGAAATTTCAAAATTTAAAAATGAAAGATTCGAGAATGCTAAAGACTACTACACAAGAGTAGATTCATTAGCAAATCAATTGCGGGCGAATGGAGAAGACGTCCCAGAGAAGAAAATTGTGGAAAAATATTAATTACATGTACAGGAAAAATATGATCCAATCATTACAAATATTGAGCGAGTCAAAAGATTTGGAAAAATTGTCTGCCTTGAAATTGATGGGGCCTTTAGAAGCTCATGAACATAGATTGGAAAGGCGTCACGAAGGCACAAATCGAAAAAATGCTTTTCAATCTAAGTTCAAAAGCCGTCACAAAAATCAAAACAAAATGATCGGAGATCAAATGAAGGTTCTAAAATACAGAGCTTCCAAACAAAACATTTTCTCATTGCGGTATATGCAAGAGGAAAAGCCATTTGGAGAAAGATTGTTGGTTTAAAGGAAAACCACAATGCAAAAATTGCAAGAAATTTGGTCACGTCGAGAAGGTATGTCGATCAAAAGGAATCATCAAGCTAACTTTTCTCAAGAAAAGGGCGTCGAAGACAATCTCTTCTATGCCTGTCAAGTAGCAACAGAGGAAAAGAAAGATACATGGTATCTTGACAGTGGTTGCAGCAATCACATGACAAAAGATGAATCTATATTTTGCCATCTTGAAAAATTCAAGACAAATATTAAGATAGGAAATGGCGAATTTATGGAGGCTACGGAAAAAGGCACTATTGTCATTAACACAAAGAAGGGCAAGCGATACATAAATGAGGTGCTCTTGGTTCCGAGTATAGATCAAAATCTATTGAGTGTCGGGCAAATGATGGAGAAAGGATACTCGTTGCATTTTGAAGGAGATTCTTGTACAATATATGATAAAAAATAAATCCTTCATATTGCAAAAATAAAAATGAAGGAAAAACGATGCTTTCCGATCCAATGGAGTTATGCAAGAGATGTCGCAATGAAGGCACAAGTTGACGACTCATGGTTATGGCACGTAAGGCTTGGTCACTTCAATTTCAATGGATTAAAAATACTACATCGAAAGAACATGATGAAAGATCTCCCGACTATAAAGGCACCCGATCGTGTTTGTGAAGGATGCATGCTCGAAACAACATCGACAACCATTTCTGTCGGAAAAGCTTGGAGAGCGAAGGAGCCATTAGAATTGGTGCACACAGACGTTTGTGGCCCAATGCGCGCACTCTTCACATGAACAAAATAGGTACTTCATTCTCTTCATTGATGATTTTACCGTAATGACATGGGTTTATTTTATGTGTGAAAGATCGCAAGTATATGAAATATTTAAAAATATAAGGCCTATGTCGAGAAACAAAGTGGTCACTACATGAAGACCATAAGAAGTGATCGAGGCAAAGAATACACATCTAAAGAATTCAACAAGTTCTCGTGAAGATGAAGGCGTGGAGCATCAATTGACAGTTGGATACGCTCCAGAACAAAATGGTGTGTCAGAACGTAAAAATAGAACAATTATGGAGACAACGCAAGAGCTATGCTAATGGAGAAAGGTCTTCCGAAAACATTTTGGGCAGAGGCGGTGCATACTGCAGCTTACTTGCTAAATAGATGTCCAACCAAAGCCGTTCAGACAAAACACCATTCAAGCCAGGTGGGCGAAAGCCATCGGCAAAGCATCTTAGAGTCTTCGGCTCCATCTGCTTATGTTCACATTCCAAAAGAGAAAAGGAGCAAACTGGATGAAAAGACAGAGAAAAAGGTATTTTCTTAGGCTATAGTACACAATCAAAAGGTTACCGTGTCTATAGCATAAGAACAAGAAAGCTTATTGTCAGTCGAGACGTTGAATTTGACGAGGAAGCAAGCTTCAATTGGGAAACAGAGGAAGTTGAAAGGAAAACTATTAATATGGCACCACTTCTACGAACCAACGAAGAAGACAACCGTCAACTGTAATCACCCATTTCGCTATCATTGAAGAAACATCACAAGATGAAGGTTCTTCTCCGAGACACCACCAAGGAAAACAAAATCCTTGAGTGAGATATATATGAGAGATGCAATCTCACCTTGATAGAACCAGGAAGTTATGAAGAAGCTTCCAAAGAAGAAGTTTGGAGAAAAGCAATGGAAGAAGAAATTAAGATGATAAACAAGAATGAAACGTGGGAGCTAGTAAGTCCATCTCCAGACAAAGAAGTCATCGGTGTTAAGTGGGTCTATAAAACAAAGCTTAATCCTGATGGCTCCATCCAAAAACACAAAGCAAGGCTTGTAGCCAAAGGCTACTCTCAACAATTTGGAGTGGATTACAACGAGACATTTGCTCCTGTTGCACGATTGGATACTGATGATACGAGAATACACACCTCCACGTGGAATTATCTGATTGGTCCATCTGGTATTTGAATAAGTCTGGGCCGGCTATCGACATCGGGTCGATACTAGACGTACCAGTGAAGGCCACGGCTCGAGGGGGATTCACCAAGTGTCTGGACTCGAGCGCCCATGTCGGCCGACGTCGAGTCGATCTCGGATACCTTAGCCAGTGCTCCTGGGTCCACATTCCACAGGTTACTTGGAAAAGGGGGCAAGGCCCATTTAAGGGTATTTATGACAATAACTCCAGCCGCCCTTAGTTCTAGGGCAGAAGAAGGACATGTGCCTATAAATACATAGCTCCGGGAACTACGTAAGGCTTGATTCCTGGATTTTCACACAGGATACGTAGGCAATCCAAGACACATTCTTGGACTCAGCCATAATACATCAAAAACATCATCTTTTATCCATCTCGATCTCTTACAGCTCATCCTTAGATTACACGTGGCCTCAATTCACTGGAGGTGCGTTATTTAGCATCGTCATTTGGCGCTAGAAGGAGGGCCTTCTACCGGTGAGTTGGTAAAGAGATTGCAATGGTGCCGCCAGCAAGGAAGAAACCGACGAACAGCAAGAATGTGCAGATCGAAGAGCACACGGATGTAGATCCAGCAGGGGTTCCCTCACAGGTCCAAGAAGTCCCCACTGGATCTAGACCCGCAGTTGCAGATCCTCCCAGGCCTCAGCTTCCCCCACAACTGCAGGACGTGGCGGACCACTTAGCATCTTTGGATGAAGACGCTTTGAAGAGGGTGGTAGCCTCGGCATTCATAGGTAAGGAATCAAATCCCCTGTTGAACAACAGTTAGACCCTCCAGGTCGAAAGGAGATTGATAATGCTAGGGGTAAAAGGCCTGTTGGGGTTGAAGAGGAGTGTGGGGAAGGCGCGATTGAAATCAGTGTGACTAACGCCCGCAAACGTCCTGAGCAAGAAAAGCTTCAGCGGCAGGTCGAGGATAGCATCCGAAACGAGTTCAACCGCATTGTGGGGAAAGATCAACCCACCGAATGGCTTGAGTCACCATTTAGTCCCGAGATCGAAATATATCGATGCTCGAATCCTTTAAGCCGCCAAAGATGGAGCCCTATGACGGTACTACGGACCCGAGGACCATCTATATCGATACATATCTTTGATGAGGTTGAGAAACGCCAATGACGCCATGAAGTGTCGAGCTTTTGATACGTTGCTCACAGTCGAGCTCGGGAGTGGTTTCACAAGCTACGCCCCGGATCGATCTCTAGCTTTCTGATTGGGACAAAAATTCCGAGACGCTTTCATTGGGAACAAGAAGTTCCATCTTAGTGCTACCCACCTTATGAACATCAAGCGTGAAAAGGAGAATCTACTATCGACTTCATGAGACGTTTCAACCTTGAAGCCATGAAAGTGCATAATGCCAGTGATGCGCTGCAAGTCAATGCCTTTGTGGGAGGTCTGCGGAATATGAAGCTGTATGATAAGCTATCCAAGAAAATGCCGAATGATATGGATGAATGTGTGAACATAGTCCACGAGTTACGCCAAGGTGAAGAGGCGATCGCTCGCACACCATTTCACTTGGCCTCAAGATTTGGTGAGCGACTCTCCGAAGCGAACAAGGTACGACCTAGGGTCGGAATGAAGAAAGCAAGTCCAACGCCTCTTTGATCGATCGATGACTCCGATATCGGATCGGTTGGGAAAGAAAGGAAATTTAAAAGACCGAGACTTTATCCCCCTCAATCGATCTCGGGGGGAGGTATTGGCAATCATGATCAAGAAGAACATCGCTAGGACACCTAAGCCGATGTCTAAAGATCCGGAGAAAAGGAAAAATACTCACAAGTATTGTGACTATCATAGAGATGTGGGGCACGACACGGAAGAATGCTTTGATTTGAAGAGGGATATCGACGCCTGTATCCAAGAGGGTCGATTAGATGAAGTCGTTGGAAAAAGACGAGCCGAAGGGCCGTCGGGAGTACAAGAGAAAGAGCTACAACGGAAAGAAAGATCGGTCTCCACGCCGAGATAATAGGAATCGGCGAGAAGGTCATCGGACCCAACACACGAGACAACCGCCGAGATGACCGTCAAGAAATTCAGAACCGAGATCCCCATCGAGATAATCGTGCCGGATATGACGTTAACACCATCGTAGCAGAGCATGAGTCGGATCGACCTCGATCAAGTCGACACTCATCTGATAGGACGAGAGAGTCAAAGAAGATCAGGTTGACAACGGAAGTAGGTTACGGACCCAAGGACGATGTTCCGAGTTCCCACAGTCATAGCGAGGGATTGGTGATCGAGGCAGTAATAAGCAGAGGTCGAGTAAAAAGGGTTTGTATCGACAGCGGAAGCGCCGTTAATATCCTCTATTATTCAGCGTTTAGGGCCATGAGGTTGAAAGATGAAGACATTATTCCGTTATCTACTCCTCTTTTTGGGTTCACAGGGCAGGCCATCCACCCTGTCGGGTCGATCAATTTGTTAACAACGGTCGGAGACGGAGAAAAGGGGCGGACGATGGAAATGACCTATGTCGTAGTTAAGGCCCCTTCAGGGTACAACGCGATATTAGGTCGACCGGCTTTATATGATCTCAGAGCTATTATCTCGACTTTCCACAACAGCATGAAGTTTCCCACCTGGTACGGTACCCATGAAGTCAAGGGAGACGTTGAAGTAGCCCGGAATTGTAGTTTGGTTACGATCAAAGGAAAAGGGGTTGGGCAAGTGCTAGTTGAGGAGTTGATACCTGAAGAAGAGGAAGATCGAAGCTGGGTTTCTGCCGACCCGACCGAGGAAGTTCGAGTTTGGAAGGAGGAAGAAGGTCAAGGGGTCCAGATCGGGAAGTGGATGCCACACCCCGACATGAAAGTCTTGGTCGATCTCCTTGTTGAGTTTCGAGATGTTTTTGCATGGAAGGCAGATGACATGCCTGGCCTATCGGCGGATATAGCTGTGCACCAACTTAACGTCGATCCCAAAAAGAAGCCAATACGGCAAAAGAAGAGAAATCTTGCACCTGATAGAAAAGAGGCGGTGAAAAAGGAAGTCGACAAGTTGCTCGCTGCGGGGATCGTGAAAGAGGTATTTTATCCGGATTGGTTGGCCAACCCAGTGTTGGTTAAGCGGCCGATCGTGAGCGGCGAATGTGTGTCGACTTTACGATCTTAACAAGGCATGTCCCAAGGATTCTTACCGCTATCGAAGATCGACCGGTTAGTCGACTCGACACCGGGCTTCGAGGTATTCGGGTCCTCGATGCGTATAGGGGTTTTTATCAGATCTTTATGGACCCACGGGACTCGGAAAAAACCGCTTTTATCACAGAATTTGGCACATTTTGCTTTGTTACGATGCCGTTTGGGCTTAAAAATGCAGGGGCTACTTATCAACGGGCCGTCAACAAAATTTTCAAGAGGCAGATAGGTCGGAATATGGAGGTTTATGTGGATGATTTATTGATCAAGAGCAAGTCCTTGGGACAGTTTCTTGTCGATGTGAAAGAAGTTTTCGAAGTATTGCGAGCAGCAAAAATGAAGCTCAACCCAAAGAAATGCACATTCGGAGTTCGATCAGGGAAATTTCTAGGATACATGATTTCGAGAGATGGGATCAGAGCTAACCCAGATAAAATCGAGGCCCTCAAAAGCATGCCCACACCTCGGAATGTCAAAGAGGTGCAAAGGTTGACAGGTCGGATGGCGGCTCTCAACCGTTTTCTGTCGATATCGGCGCAGAGAGCTCTACCTTTCTTCAAGATTTTGAAAAAAGCTAGTCCGTTCCGATGGGACGGGAACTGTCAGAAGGCGTTTGACGATTTGAAAGAATATTTATCTGATTTGCCAACGCTGTCCTCACCTCAAGATGGAGAGAAGCTCCTAGTCTATCTAGCAGTCTGCGAGGAGGCGGTAAGCGCTGCCTTAGTTCGAGAAGGAGACCAGGACGACAAACCCAGTCTATTTTGTCAACAAAGCCCTACATGGTGCAGATCAGATATACCCTGCCCAGAGAAGTTAGCGCTGAGTTTAGTTCATGCGTCGAGGAAGTTGAAGCCATACTTCCAAGCACACCCTATTGTTGTGATTACTGACCAACCGTTAAAACAAATTTTGGCAAAGCCCGAGACATCGGGTCGATTAACTAAGTGGGTTGTCGAGCTAGCGGAATACGACATAGAGTTTTTACCTCGAACAGCCATCAAGGGTCAAGCCCTGGCTGATTTCTTAGCAGAAGGGTTGTCGATTCAGTTGGAGCAAGGAAAACAGCCATCAGAGGAGCAGTGGACACTTCACGTCGATGGTGCCTCGAGTAAAGAGGGGGCTGGAGCTGGTTTACTGCTGGTTAGCCCGAAAGGAGAAGAGTTTCCGTATGCACTTCGATTCGAGTTCAAGGCTACGAACAACGAAGCCGAATATGAGGCCTTAATCACGGTGTTTGAGCTAGCATCGAAGTTGGGGGTCGAGAATCTTCTGGTATACAGCGACTCTCAACTCGTGGTAAATCACGTGCGGGGAGAGTATGAAGCTAAGGAAGAATCAATGAAAAGCTATCTAAAGGTTGTTCAGGGGTTAATGTCGAAATTCAAGACGATCGTAGTCGAACAGGTACCTCGGAGTGAGAACAAGCGAGCCGATGCATTGTCTAAGCTCGCGTCGAATTTCAAATCAAAGAGGAAAGTTCTGGTTGAGATGCTAGCGGAACGGAGCTATAACGAGGTTGACGTGCAGCCCGTAGTTCAAGGATCGACCTGGATGGACCCTATAGCACTATTCTTGAAAGATGGAATGCTCCCCACTGATAAATCTCAGGCCAGGAAAATCCGACTTCAAGCCTCCAGGTACGCTCTTTTCGATTATGTGCTTTATCGAAAATCATTTGTAACCCTTGATGCGATGTGCATCGGAAGAAGAGGGGCTTATCTCGCCAAAGAGATACACCGAGTGGTCTGTGGTAATCATTGCGGAGCTCGAATGTTGGCAAGGAAGTGCAAAGCGGCGTGGATATTTCTGGCCGTCAATGCAAAAAGATGCGAGTCGATTGGTAATGAGTTGCAGAGCCTGCCAGGTACACGACGTGGTAACTCATCAGCAAGCACGAGAAATGAATGTCATCGAGTCTGTATGGCCGTTCGACGAATGGGGAGTCGATATAGTCGGACCTCTACCTCGAGCTCCGGGAAATTTTAAATACGTCGTCGTTGCGGTTGATTATTTCACTAAATGGGTCGAGGCTAAAGCTCTTCATCGACATCGTGGCTCAAACCATCAAAAATTTCTATGGGAAAATATTTTGTGCGTGTTCGAATTCAAGTATCTGATCTCGGACAACGGGACTCAATTTCTTGATGATAGGGTGCAGAATTGGTTGAAAGAATTCAGGATCGAGCACAGAACGACGTCAGTGGCTCGACCTCAGTCCAATGGGCAGGTCGAGCAGACAAACAGGCAGATCAAGTTTGGGTTGAAGAAGCGGTTGGAAGATGAAGGCCGAGATTGGGCAGCTCAGTTACCCAGTATATTGTGGTCATATCGCACAGCACCCAACTCAGCAACCCAAGAAACTCCTTTTGCCATGGCCTATGGATGTGAAGCCGTGATACCTGCCGAGATCGGACTAGCATCGCCTCGAGTTTTGGCTTATAATGTCGAAACTAATGCTGCCGATCTAAGGGAAGAAAAAGACAATGTTGAAGAGAAGAGGGAGATGGCGGCGTGTCGGATGGCCAGTTATAAAAGAAAGATTTCTCAGTATTACAACGCGAGGGTGAAGTACAAATACTTCCAAGTAGGAGACCTCGTATTGAGAAAAAATGAAGCCAGCAAGCAGGACCCAATAGGCAAGCTCGAGCCGAATTGGGAAGGTCCATATAAAATCTTGAAAGTGCATCCTAAGGGGTCGTATCAGTTGGGCAGGTCGGATGGAAGCACAGTGCCTCGAACTTGGCATGCCACCAACCTCAGAAAGTATTATTTTTAAATTATTTCTTATTTTCATGACTTTTGCAGTTCTACCTTCATCAGTTGTAACAGGTCGATATGACATTGTATTGCGATTCCTTTTATAAAGCATGCTTTCTTTTCCTTTTTAATTACGATACATGTGCGAGACCGTATGAAAAAGCAAAAAGGGGGGCAAATGAAAAAGCGCAACAATCGACCGAGACATCGGTTCTCCGACCCGAACAACTCGGCACTGTATGGTGAAAAAAGCCAAGTCATTGACAGTGCTTAAGTCACCTCGAGACGATTAAGCTGAAAGAAATAGTGAATAAAGCCAAGTCACTGACAATGCTTATATCACTCCCGACATGCCAGTAAGCTACGATGCTAAGCGATGGGCGGATTTAAAACAATATAGTGAATAAAGCCAAGTCACCGACAATGCTTATATCACTTCCGACATGCCGAGAAGCCACGACGCTAAGCGGTGGAGGATCCCACGATGGATCCTTAACTCGGCTCGATCATAAGCACCACGATGTGCCCGATCAAAAGCTGAGTAGTCGAATCGAGCTCCGACCCAAAAGCCAAGTCAAGCCAACAAGGCAGCACAATGCTAGGTCGACTCATACTCAAGTGTACCAGGAGTCATGAACTCCTACTACACTTCGAGGGGCCAGCAGGGGAATTAAGTCCGAAGGACTACACCCCATAAGGCAACATTTTCAAGGGAATTAAGTTCAAAAGGACTACACCCTAAACAAACAATCAACAAGAAACAAAAGATATTCAGTGAAAAGCATAGTGATGATTCAAATTCAAAGATCAAAATGCAAATTAAAATGTCAAGTCTATGGGATCGAAATGACCAAATACAAGTTTAGACAAATAAAAATGTAAATGTTATTACAACCAGATCGAATAAGAAAAGCTCAATAAAAAGGCGACAAGGGAAGAGCATCAGGCAGAAGGCTGGTTTGAAGTCGAAGCGTTGGGATCGACTGCCCTCTAACTCGGCGTTCACTTCACCGGCTCCTCCAGGGTGGGGACCACGTACTTGTTATAAAGAGACACGCCACCTTGAAATCGGTGATATATCGGCCATATCGGGAATGGACTCGGTCGTATAAATAGGCTTTGCCGATGCTCTTGACCTCAAGTCGTGGATCGACCATCTTGACTTCGGCCCAAAGGCGTTCGAGAACCCCCTTCATGGCCTCGACTCATCGGAGGCGCCAGTCGTTATCAAACTCGCCGACGTCAGGAAATCCTTCTTAGCCGCTTCCGCGGGTCGTGAAGCTATCGACCGAGGTGAAGATCGCCTCGAGCCTTGGTAGAGGCAACCACCACTACGGTCCGATCCAGCTCCGACTTCACCGCCACCACTCAAGATCTCTAGCAGCATGTGTCTTCTCGTGCCTTAGACAGATCCGATTCCGGCTTTGAGCGCCTATCGTCCAACTTATTGGCTTTAGCTTTGACTTCTCGAGATCCGATGTCGACTTAGCGATCGTCTCCTTCGCTTCCTCCAAAGTCACATCGAGGAGACTCGATTCTATTCAACGCCACTTTAGCAGCCAGACGAGTCTGCAAAAAGGGAAACATTGTTAACTTCAAAGTCAGACAAAACCTTGAAAATACAAGGAAATAAAAGAAGACTCACAACTCGTTGGCTCTTCATGATAAGGTCGTGTAGCTCCTCCGGAGTCATGCCCTCCATCTCTGCTACGCTCATCCCGGGGATCGCCTCGGTAGAATTTGGTGGAGCAAGGTTACGGGTCTCCTTCCCGACCCCATGTCTCGCCTCGGAGGTTTTATGGCGTTTTCTCGAGACGAAGTCACCTTCGGTCAGCTCTACCACATTGGCCTCGTCAGGCTGACTCCTTAAGATCTCGGATGCCGGGGCCGGAGTAGAAGAACGAGTCGTACCCCTTTGTCCGCCGGATGTACCCGAGGAAGGCTTCTTCGACCTGATGCCAGCCATTTCCTGGATTGTGCGGGGATCTACCTTTTTGGGGTCGGGCATCTTTCCAACTGCCTCTAGCCTTGCAAAGTGTTCCACTGCGAACAAGAGATAGGTCGACGTTAAAACAGCATTAAAAATCTAGAAAATACAAGTACAACAGTTCAACAGAACGAATAAGTCGCCTACGCAAAACTCGAACATCCTCATCGAGTTCCAGATAAGCGCTGGGCTGCCCGTCTCGATGTCAGCAAACGGATATAGAGAATGTAGGTTCCGAGTCGCAACATCGGGATGAGCGCACTCGATGATCGCGCACTCGCTGGGAACATCCGATTTGAGCCGATCATGCCATTTTTGCGGCCTTTGGAACCAAGTATGTATGTCGATATTTATCAGACCATGCCGAATAAAGAAAAAGTTAGGTTTCCAGTCGCCATGAGACGAGATCACTTTCCTCACGAACTCCGATGCCAGAGGACGCTTCTGAAATGTATACCATCCCACGTCCTGCAAACTCGCCAAGGCAAAGTACTGACGGAATAGTCGAACCGAGAATTCAACCTTGGCGATTCGACACGCCAGCGCGAAACCCATTACGCTCCTGATCCCATTGGGAGCGAGCTGGGTGATGCAGACCTTGTAATGTCGAAGGACGGCGATTAGACACGGGTCGAAGGGGAATCTTAATCCCTCTCTCAATTGCGCCTCGATATGGCACGTAACCCAAGGGGAGGGTCGCATGCGAATCGGTATCGATCGTGTGACACTTTAATGTGGTCGACGAGTAGGGATTCCATATCTTAAACAGATCGCCTTGGCTTTCTCTGGCGTTAGATTTGACACACATCCGTATGGTCCCTGGCCTTGCATCCTGGTTTTGCGCCTGGCAACAGGTCGAGATGATTCAACGGGTCGAGGGGATGCCTCCTGCTCTCCCTCCTCTCCTTCTTCTCCGGCAGCTCTCTCACCGGAAGCAGTTGGGTTCTCGAAAATTGTTTCTTCCGCCGATTCTACCTCGGTTTCAACAATCTCCTCTCTATTTTGGGAGTCGCTATCACTGCTAGACATGGACTTAAGGAGAAGATACAGGAAATAAAAATAAGAAGGAGAATTTAAGTGAGTTTAGGGCTTACTTGAACTTTCGGCTAAGAAACTGAAACTCGCTGAAGATTAAAATGACGAATGAAAAACGTCAAGCTCTTGGACTCCTTTTATGCGTGTGAATTTTTGCAAATGATTTGAAAGGGTGGAGATTGTGGGCAGTTATAGGATACATAACGCGAGAATCAAGGGTAGTGGACCGCATAAAACGCTTCGTTTCCTGCACCCATTAATGCTAGTACAGTATGACGTCATCCTATGACAGCCTAGATCGGGTAGATAGGACAGCTGCGTTCCCGCCTAAAGAAGACCACGTGTCGAGAGGGTTATTTGAATTTTCAGATCCGATCTCAGCACTCGAGATGAGCTTCACTCCGATCTGGGGGGCTTATGATGATACGAGAATACACACCTCCACGTGGAATTATCTGATTGGTCCATCTGGTATTTGAATAAGTCTGGGCCGGCTATCGACATCGGGTCGATACTAGACGTACCAGTGAAGGCCACGGCTCGAGTGGGATTCACCAAGTTTCTGGACTCGAGCGCCCATGTCGGATACCTTAGCCAGTGCTCCTGGGTCCACATTCCACAGGTTACTTGGAAAAGGGGGCAAGGCCCATTTAAGGGTATTTATGACAATAACTCCAGCCGCCCTTAGTTCTAGGGCAGAAGAAGGACATGTGCCTATAAATACATAGCTCCGGGAACTACGTAAGGCTTGATTCCTGGACTTTCACACAGGATACGTAGGCAATCCAAGACACATTCTTGGACTCAGCCATAATACATCAAAAACATCATCTTTTATCCATCTCGATCTCTTACAGCTCATCCTTAGATTACACGTGGCCTCAATTCACTGGAGGTGCGTTATTTAGCATCGTCAGATACGATACGTGCATTAATTGCCCTCTCTGCACAAAAAGGATGGAAAATTCATCACCGGATGTTAAATCAGGATTTCTCAACGGATACCTTGAGGAAGAAATTTACGTGGAGCAGCCTCAAGGATTTATCGTGAAAGGAGAAGAAGACAAAGTACTAAAGTTAAAGAAAGCTTTATACGGGCTCAAGCAAGCCCCACGGTCTTGGTATAGCAGAATTGATAACTACTTCATCACGCAAGGTTTCGGGAGGAGCAAAAGCGAGCCTACACTTTACATTAAGACACGAGATACAAATGATGGACTTATTGTTTCCTTATACGTTGATGATCTCATCTTTACAGAAACAATGAGGACATGATCAAGAGTTTTAGACAAGACATGATGAAGACGTTGAAATGACAGACTTGGGATTAATGCACTACTTCCTTGGAATCGAGGTAAACCAAAAAGAAAATGGGATTTTCATTTCCCAAAAGAAATATACAGATAGTCTTCTTGAAAAGTTCAAGATGAAAGGGTGCAAGAGTGTTGCAACTCCACTTGAAAGCAAAGCACTCAAGAGTGAAGATGGCACGCCAAGGGCGATTGTATGCAGTCTACCAGCGCCTCATTGAAAGTTTACTCTATCTAACAACTACAAGACCTGACATTATGTTTGCAACAAGTTATCTCTCAAGGTTCATGCAATGCCCAAGTCAAGTTCACTTTGGAGCAGCTAAAAGAGTGCTAAGGTATCTGCAAGGCACAAAGGATTATGGGATTTGGTATGGATCCAGTCCTGACTCAAAATTGATTGGGTACACTGATAGCGATTGGGCAGGATCATCAGATGATAAAAGCACATCTGGCCATGCATTCACTTTGGGCTCAGAATATTCTCTTGGGCAACAAAAAGCAAGACACAATTGCACTATCAACAAGAGCAGAAGATATATAGCAGCGGCGGCATTGACAACATGCCAAGCTATATGGCTCAAACGCATACTTGAGGACATGGAGGAGCCTCAAGAAGAAGCAACATTGATCTACTGTGACAGCAATTCGGCAATTTCAATGGCGAAAAACCCAGTATTTCACAACAAGACTAAGCACATAAGAATCAAGTACCACTTCATCAGAGAAGCTGTGGCCAATAAAGAAATAGAGGTCATGCATTGCAGGAGTGAAGAACAGTTAGCCGACATATTCACAAAAGCACTACCAAGAGACAAGTTCGAGCTATTACGAGAAAATATTGGTGTCACTGAAATGTGTACCAAGGAGGAGTGTTCAATTGTGCTACACATTTCTAGAAAAGAAAAGAAATATCAAGATTGTATGAAAACTCTAGAAATACATTTCTAGAATAGAAGCTTCTAGATATGTAAAACTCTAGAATAAATATCTAAATAATTGGCTAGTGTAGAAGCTTCTAGGTGTATGTAATTGCTACACTAGAATGGAAGCTACTAGAAACATGTAGGTTGTAGTAGTGATTGTTAAAAATTAAGAAATATCTAGAAAACTCCATAAGGGCCTTGAGCCATCATATGGAGACTATATATATAGCACTACCCCATGTACTTGAACTAAGCAATCAATACAAAAAAATTCCTTTCTCCAATTTCTCCAACTTATCAATTCTTTTCCATCTCACACTCATCATCCTATCCTTCTCCATTCAACCTTCTACAAAAACTCTAACAATTTTGAATAATTTGGGACCAGAATATGTCGATTTGTCATGTGCCATGCAAGCTCGGGTCTTATTTATTACATTTGAAGAACATCATGAGAAGTTGCTTAATCATGAAGCTGGATTTCAGTATTGGGACATATTGCCCACACTCTTAATGTATAAAGAAATATAGTTGTGCATTTACTACCACCAATTGGTTGTAGTAGAATGGTAAGCGCTTGATCCTAACATGGTATCGGAGCCAGAGGTCACGAGATTAAACACTGGTTGGAACATAATTTAAAAAAATTGTGCAAGTGTAGGGAAAGATTGCCCACACTTGAGGGGGGTGTTGGGAGAGATTGCCCACAGTCTTGAAAAAAATTTGTGGGGGGGGGGTGTTGGGACAGATTGTCTCATCAATACCACCAATTGGTTTTAGTACAACGGTAAACGCTTGATCCTAACATTCTGTCTCATCAATCCATGCCGAATTACACAACTTCTGTGGCACAATATCGACCTCACCCGTTACCATCAATTGGTTTTAGTACAGCGGTATGCGCTTGATCCTAACATTCTGCCTCATCAATCCATGCCGAATTACACAGCTTTTGCGGCACAATATCCACCTCACCCGTACAATTGTGAAGGGGGTGTTGAGACAGATTGTCCACACTCTTAATGTATAAGGAAATATAGTAGCACCTTTACTACCACCAATTGGTTTTAGAACAACGGTAAGCGCTTGATCCTAACATTTTATCTCATCAAACCATGCCGAATTACACAGCTTTTGTGGCATAATATCCACCTCACCCGTACAATTTATCTCATCCGCCCTCAGGTATATAACCCTCCCCGTCCTTCTGCTCCCAACCTCAACCCTAACCGTCCCCCCTCCTTCTCCAAATGTAGCTCCCAACCCATATCCCCCCTCTCCCTATTCAACTCCCGGTTCGTACCTCCCAAATGCTCGTCCCCTCTCGTCCATATTTAGGTAAATTCCATTTACGTGGAGTCCATGGACACTTGGCCAAAGGTTATCCCACTCACCCATTTTTTCAGCAGCTTCCACGTCCCCCTACCAATAATTCTCGGCTAGCTCCTCCCCGGGCTAATACTCCTCAAGCCACCATACCCTGGTTACTTGATAGTGGTGTTTCTCACCACATGACGCATGATCTCAGTCTCCTATCACTCCATGCTCCGTATGCAGATTCGGAAAATATTATTATTGGCGATGGTCATACTCTATCTATTAGTTATATTGGTGATTCATCTGTTTCTTCTTTCCATTTATCTAACGTTTTGTGTGTTCCCCAGCTTTCTCGGAATCTTTTATCAGTCTCTAAATTTTGTTCTGACAATAATGTAACCCTTGTATTCTTACCTGATTCCTTTATCGTGAAGGATTCGAAGACAGGGAATTGCCTTCACCGGGGTCAAGCTAAAGATGGGGTCTATGCCTGGTCCCCTAGCCCTTTATTTCCTTTTTATGCTGATAAGACGTCCACCTCTACCTGGCATCGCCGTTGTGGACATCTTGCATTTCCAGCTATTCAGCATCTAGCTAATAATAATCATTTGGAACTTCCTTCTATTGTTTCTTTTCCGTGTAATGAACGCTTAAGCAATAAATGCCATCGACTTCTATTTTCTGATTCTACTTTACGTTCCACCCATCCCCTTGAGATTGTGTTTTCTGATGTATGGACCGGCCTTATTTAACCCATTGATGGTTTCAAGTATTATTATTTTTGTGAATCACTTTACTCGCTTTACTTCTAAAAATCTGACATCCACTTGGTTTTCGAAAAATTTAAGCTCTATGTTGAAATGTTTTTTTCCACATCTATTAAAATCGTGTATTCTGATAATGGGAGTGAGTACATCGCCCTATGTCCTTTTTTTTAATACCCACGATATTGCTCATCACACCTCTCAGCCACACACTCCACAAGACCATAACGTCGCCACTTATATATAGTTGAAACTGCACTCAGACTTCTAAAGGAAGCTTCCATGCTTATCACATATTGGTCTTACACTGTTGGTGCTGCTGTCTATCTGATTAATCATATGCCTACCAAAATTCTAAACATGATCTCCCCTTATGAGAAACTTTACTCCACTACCCTTAATTACTCCAAACGGCGTGTTTATTGATGTCTTTGCTATCCTTGGATAAAGACTTATACCCAACATAAGCCGGAATCCTTGTCTTTACCGTGTGTTTTCCTCGGTTATTACCTCACCCAAAGTGCCTATCTGTGCTATGATTTATAAGAAGCTCGGTTGTATACATCTAGTGACGTACGCTTCGTTGAGGACATTTTTCCTTTTGCCATTCAACCTATGACGGATGACCTTCAATCCCTTGACCAATTACTTCCTCCCAATCTCCCACCTCCTCCACCCGCCCTATTATACTCCCCTCGGCCTTCCTCCCCCACCTCATCTCCTTCCCCCTACATTTCCTCCATCTCCTTCCTCCATTGAGCCTTCCTCTGCGGACTCTTCCCTCTCACCACACCCTCCCCTACCCCTGCCCTATCCTTTCTCATTATATAGTCACCCGAGCCCACAACAATATCTACAAACCCCACCAACTCCTCAACCTAACAGCCCAAATAGATTCTCAATACTCTGATACTGAACCTACCACAGTCAAACAGGCTCTTCAAATTTCTCACTGGTGGCAGGCTATGTCTGCCGAGTTTGATGCAATGGTACATGGTCTCTGGTTCCTCATGATCTCTGGTTCCTCATGATCCTTCTCTCAACGTTGTGGGTTGTAAATGAGTGTTTCATATTAAACGCAACCCAGATGGTACTATTGAACGAAATAAAACTCGTCTGGTTGCCATGGGTTTTACACAGCGCCCTGGCATTGACTATTTTGAGACATTCAACCCGCTGGTCAGTCCTACCACTGTTCATTTAGTTCTTAGCATTGCGGTTTCTTTAGGCTGGTCCCTTCGCCAGCTCGATGTTAATAATGCCTTTTTGTAGGGTTCCTTAGCTGAGGATGTTTATATGACTCAGCCGCCTGGTTTTGAGGATTCTGATTATCCCACACACATTTGCAGGTTACATAAAGCTATTTACAGTCTCAAGCAAGCCCCTCGTGCTTGGCACGAGTTACACTCTTTTGTTATATCTTTTGGATTTGTTAACTCTGCGGCTGATTCATCCCTATTTGTGCATTGCACGCCCTCTACTTTGACTATCTTGCTTGTTTATGTTGACAACATTGTTATCACAGGTAGCTCTCACTCACATGTTCAGCAGGTTATTGATGCACTTGCGCTTCATTTTTCACTTAAGGATCTTGGTCCCTTATCCTACTTTCTCGGCGTTGAGGTCACTCCCAATCCGCATGGTCTCCTTCTCACACAGACCAAGTATATTCATGAGTTACTTTGCAAAGTTCACATGCAGGACGCCAAGCCAGTCTATACGCCACTTCCTTATGATGCTTTCTCTCCAACTACCACTGCCTCTTCTAATTATTCCGATGTTACTCAGTATCGCTAGGTTATAATTGGTGCCGTGCAGTATTTATTATTTACCCGTCTTGACATTGCCTACGCTGTTAACAAATTGTCTCAGTTTATGCATGCTCCTACTGAATATCATTGGAATACGGTCAAGCGTGTTCTTCGGAACTTAGCAGGCACCCTCCGTGAGGGTCTTCAGTTTATTGCTTTGTCCTCTCTTGAACTTCATGCCTTCTCTGATACTGATTGGGGTGGCAATAAGGATGATGATTACTCATCTACCACTGTTTATCTTGTATTTCTTGACATAAATCCCATCTCTTGGAGCTCTAAGAAGCAGCCTTCTATTGTCCGTTCGTCTACAGAGGCCGAGTTTCGCTCTATTGCGGCCACTGCAGCTGATCTTGCTTGGGTTTCCTACTTTTTATATGATCTTGGGCTCTCCTCAGCCTCCGTCTAGGTTATTTTCTGTGACAACGTCGGTGCCACCCAGCTCTGTGTGAACCCAGTCTTCCATTCTCGGATGAAACACGTGGCTATTGACTACCACATTATTTGCGATCAAGTTCAACAAGGTCTCATTCGGGTCTCTCACGTGTCTAGCTCGGATCAGATTGCGGATGCTCTCACCAAGCATTTATCTCGCCTACCGTTTACATCATTTAAGTCCAAGCTGGGTCTTCACTCCCCTCGTCCCGTTTGAGGGGGCGAATTAGGAGATATGGTGTATATTTGATGTATATTGTGTAATTAATACGGATATTGTCTATTCATTGTATATGATCCTAGAATCCCCGAGATTACTCCCCATAATAGTATAAATTCATATTGTACCTTACACGTTGAAATCAATGAAAATACATTTCACAAAATGTCTAATTAAAAGAATGAAGTTTTAGAATGTTTTTTTTCCCAAAGGGCAAAAGCAGATAATACATACTACATCCGTCCTAAAATAAGTAAATCTGTTTAGCCTTTTTAGTTTTGTCTCATAATGTAAATCTATTTAAATTACCAATAAAGTATTTATTACATTTTTCTCCTTTTACCTCTCATTTATTATCTATTCACTTATTTTTCACTACTCTGCATTAATAATAGTCAAATGTCATTTTAGACATTTTCATCAAATTAATGACACATAACCAATTTAACAAACTTTCTTAACTGTATTTAAAACTCCAAAGGCTTACATATGTTCTGAGCCGGAGGTAGTACTACCTTTCCAAGATAGACCTATATCAGACGAGAAGGAAGAGGCATCAACATCATGTTTATTCAATAAATGAGATATTCCTTAGTATCTTTTTGTTCACCTGGTAAAGACTAAGCAGTACATCAACAATAATGAAAACCATGGTTAGATTCTTATCCACGCATCGAATAAAAAACTCATTCCCCCTTCAGAAGAAAAGAAAAAAAAGAAAAAAAAAAAAAAAAAAATTTACATTATTGTGCAGTTGACAATACATCCCAATAAAAAAATTAAAAACTAACAATTACTCCACCGCATCACGTTATTTTGCAATGTCAACTAATTAATATATTTCATCCACCGGAATAAAAAGAAAAAGATATTATAAAGAATGGAAGTACATGAATGTATGTCCCGAAAAAAGTAAAAATAAAAAAACAACTACCGACATCAACAGACGAGGTGCAATCATTTTATTAAAGGCAAATAAGATGGTCAATTACCACCAAACTTCATGACCATTTCATCACATGACTGATTGTGTATATGTAGATCAATTGTAAACCATCCAAATCAACGATACAGAATGGAGAACGGAATACGCATTGTTTTCGTCTCTCAACGATATGGAAGCAGGAACGGAATAAAATCTACTTTACCTTAAGGATGCGGACGGGCACCGGACTTCTAATAAGGAAGAGCGGAGGCAGATGGTTTGATCTTTCTATATTGACCTCTACAAGAAGGAAATGGTTCGGCCCCGTCCACCTACCTTGGGGTCACCGACCTTTTCTTCATGTGGACCGAGTGACTCTTCATCGACCAGTTTCGGAAGATGATATTAAAGCAGCTGTGTTTCAGACGGGTGCCGATAAGTCTACTTGTTGATTCATATGGGCTTCCACCTTTGTTTTTTCAGAAACATTATGATGTTGTTGGTACGTTTGTTATTGATTTTGTTTCTAAAGCGTTCAAGAATAGATGTTTTCCTGAAGTTATGAACCGCATTTTATAAGGAACCAACACAACATTTTATTCATATATAATCAACCATAGCACCAAGAAGTACATTGGGGGAGGGGTCGTACCCCAAACCATACTACCAACAAGATTTAAGCCCGCCTTAGCTAGAAGATGGACGGGATGATTTCCCTCGCTCCTTACAAAAGAAAATGTGCTAGAGTGAAACCACTTAAGAAAATGCGATAGTCATCAATAATGCTCCCATGGTATGGGAGGTCATCATCCTTCGACGAAAGTTTGTTTATCACCGTGAGTGAATTACCTTAAAAAATGACATTAAAGTGACCCTAACAAATAGCCTGGAAAATTCCGTGGTACATTGTTAAAGCCTCTGCTATGCTTGTCTCATACCCTCCCACGAGATTCTTCGAGAAGGAATGTAAAATTTTCCCATTATGTTCTCGTGAAAGAACGCCTACAGCAAATGAGTGATCACTAACAGCCGCATCAACATTTATTTTAATTGTTCCCAAAGGGGGAGGTTGGCATTTTGTTCCGTGTCACACCGTGGGGGATGTATACCTGTTAGCGGTGGTTGCATTGATGTATTCTGATGCCTCTGTCTCTGTTGTATGTATAAGGGAAGAGATGCTAACTGCTTTGTTATCATATAGCCAGGCGCATCTCGCCTTCCAAATATGCCATAACATGCTGACGTTTTTTCGCTTGAGACAAATCATTTTTCCTTCGCCAAAAGAATATCCACAAATTCATAAAAGGAAGATACTCAAAGCCGACTCCAGTATCTAACTTCATCATACGCCTGCCAAATAGCCATTGAAATATAGCATTCAAAAAGACAGTGCCATGTGTATTCAACCATCTCATTACAAATTTTACATATGCCACTGCTTATGCCTCAAGTTTTCAATCACTTTTCAGTTGGTAAAGCATTATGAATAAGTTTCCAAAGGAAATGGGTGATGCAAGGCTTGACCTTCAAATGCCAAAGTTTGTTCCAGAATTTATTTGAAGAGCGGGAAGATGAAGCCGATGTTTCTTCACTTTCGGCTGACTTTAATTCAACTGCTACGTGATAACCGGTACGGACAGAATAAATCCCATTACTGGATTGATGCCATATGAGTCTATCAGCAAAAGGGCTAGGAGATAGAGGGACTGATAGAATTTTTTCTGCCTCAAAATGATTGAAAGCACTATGGATGACATCTATTTTCCATGTGCGAGTTGAAGAGTTAATAAGGCTACTTACTTTCCCATCTTGCAAATCCTTGCTAGTAGGATGTGCCACAAAATTAGAATAAGATGGTAACCAAGGATCTTCTCTAATTTTTATGTTTTCTCCACTTCCAATCATCCAACGGATACCACTTTTAAGAAGCTCCCTCCCTCTTAGAATACTTCGCCATATAAACGATTGGCAAGCAGAAAGCTTAGCATGGAAAAAGTCGTTAGAGCGGAAGTATTTAGCATTCAATATTTGAGATGAGACGATATCTGGTTCTTTTAATATTTTCCATGCTTGTTTCACCAGAATGGAAATATTAAAACACTCCAAATCTCAGAAACCTATGCATCCTTCAGATTTTGGTTTACAACATTGTTTCCAAAACTTCCAATGAATCTATTTTTCACCACTGGCGTTACTCCAAAAGAAACATCTAACCATAGCCTTAATATCATTAATGATGTATTTAGGGATAAGGAAACACTGCATCATGTATTGGGGACAACTTGGATAACTGCTTTAATTAGGACCCCTTTTTCGGTTGAGGATAAAAACTTGCCCTTCCATCCGCCTAGTTTCTTTGAGACTCTATATTTTATGTAACAAAATATTTATTTTTTTGACCGTCCCACAACAAAAGGGATCCCCAGTTATTTCCCTTTTTCTACCCCAAGAGGATTTAGGATTGAAGAGAGCTCGTGCATGTTTTCGTCAGCAATGTCTTTACTGAAGTATAAAGAGGATTTATGTAAATTTTCCTTCGGTCCCAAGAGCTCTTCATATGAGAGTAGAAGGCCTATAATAGCATGGGTAGCTTCTGTAGTAGCTTCATAAAATATCATACAATCAACTGCAAAGAGATGCTGACTTAGTTCAACAGAACCATATCCGAAACTGACTCCCCGTAATACTAGGTGTTTTTGTGCATGGCGTATCAAAGCTGAAAGTCCATCATCACGTTTATAATTCCTAAAATTATTATATGTTGTGGTGTATGATTTGATTTATATTTCTGTCATAATTTATTTTACAACTACATATCATCTCAAGGTGACTAACTGCTTAAGTAATTAAAATTGACTTATGATGACTTCGTGAAAGTGAAAAAGTAATAAGAACGTTGAACTCATAAATCAAGAATGCAATTAATTTTTCAGTGGAGGTTTTCCCTCTTAAGCCTTCAAACTTAAGTGACATTGATAAGTATGTCACTGATGTCACTCGTGTTGAACGAGAGACAAACGAAATTAATTTAAAGATGATGAGAATGATTTGGTATCAATCTCACCAGACATCCCACAGTTCACGAGTAGTGTCTACTCAAACAAACTCCTAGTTCATGGCGATTTCCTTTAAAGAAAGCCAAGAATGGGAAGGAAAATGTCTCAAGTACAAGTCATATAAAACTAAATAAGTTAAAGGCTAAACCGAAATATTAATAAAAAAAAGTATAGGATAAGGAAAGTGATTTCGGTTTACTAACCTCTAAATCCTTAGAGACTTTCTTGATCGGGTATTTGACTCGAAAGCTAAAGTTCTTTTGCAAGAACAAGGCAGCTGGGCATTCATGATGAAGAGTCAACAAAAGGCAGTTGTTTCAGCTTGGATAGTGCGAGTGATGTAAGGAAACAAATTTCGGATTTTAATCCTTGAATATTGCATACATTTAATTTCTGTTTTCAGATTCGTTGGAACGAATGGATTCACTTTCAAATCGATAATATAGTTGCCTTAAAGAAAGTTAATATGACATTTGTATACGATTCTAAGACTCTGACTTTTGTCTGATAAAGTCAGAACCACTAAGTAATGCAGAAAAGGTATATGTAACACATCATAAGCTATTAAGACAAATGGATTCCATGTTTAGATAAACGATTTTTCAGCATCTATTGATTAGTGCATATATCCTAAAGATAAGATCTTAAGACTGGCTAAGGGTGTTTCCTATCTCCCAGTTTAAGAAAACTATCTCAAATGAAAAATGACTAAGTAGCCTTTCAATTAGGAAAGGGTAATAGAGCTAAAGAAGTATCATAGCTTGTTCATATTGACCTTCAGGGTCTTATAAAGGTATGAGCTAGTAGGAGCTTTTGAGTAGTGGACAATTTGTCTAATAGCTGCTCGAAACATTGAATAGTTTATCTGAATATCTTGAGGAATCTCTGATATCACCAGAGAAGCGAGTATTCCTTGCTCAGATATAGGCTAAAGCATAGTTTTTGCAACTGATGCTTGGTCTACCTCCGAGTGAAACAATTTCACTAAAATGATAAACCATGTATTGCCTTGTATAGTTATTAATATGCTACATTACACTGCTTAACTCAATTAAGATATTGGTTGCCAAATAATGGTTTACATTATAATATGTGATACCGAGAAGTCTACCTAGAAGATGTCTATGAATTTGAGGATAAGGAGTGAACTACATTTACCCCACTTCCGCAAATAGAGGCATTTAGCAGTAGTGCTTGAAGGTAGGACTGATGATTTTGCATACACGTTCAGATGGTGGCTGTTCGTGAAATATCCTAATGAAATGAGTAAAGGTTGGTTATAAGATTCTGAATATCAAATAATGACGGTTGTTCTGTCACAGCCTTTCTAGGAGAATATAATGTAAATATAACAACCTTGGGCCTTAAAGTAAAGTTACTCAAGGAGTTACTATCTGATTTAATCAGACCACATCCAACATTGGTTGTTCGGGGGTTACGCTGATAAATACTACTAAACCATATCAGAATGTCAATCCACCCAAATTCAGTGGGAGTATGCTTTATCCATTGACTCATTGTGATTATGCAGACTTTACAGTCCACTTGGGGTGATTGATAACCTAGGGTATTATGGAAGGACTGTATTGGATTCTGATAAAAGGAGGTTGGTTTAAAGCCATAAACCTGTAAATGGAGTTTTGGTACTCCAATTATGTTCATAATCTTGTAGAACCACCTGAGTGTCTCAGGCCCAGTGGGAGAAATTGGATCTACATGAAGAATAGATGAATGAATGAGAAAGTTTATCTTTCAAATCAAAGCTAAGTGGTCTAGGGGTAATTCCCTGACAAGTAGAGAGTTAAACAGGGGTGATGCCCTGAAACTTTCTCACCAATCAGCCTTGCTTGACTCCATGGAAAGCAGAAAGATTAACAGGGGTGATGCCTTGAAACTTTCTTGCCGTACAATGGAGCTTAGATTCATTTGGAACGGAAGGGTTTTAGCTTAAAGCCAATGATAGATTGACTGCCTATGCTTATATCCATCGGTGGATTAAAGCAGGGCTTGACCAGAATATTGATGAGTCTTTTGTAGACCAGAGAATGAATATTGGTAAAGAGTAGACGTTAATGTCAATGAAAGGTTACACTGAAACAATTGAGAAGAACATGGGTGTGTTATCTAAAGTCAAAATATGACGAGCCAAAGCTTCTCTAAATTAGAGAAGTGGACTATATTCTTAGAAATGGATTTAGTCGAATTCACAAGAACAAGTTTTTGGAAGTATCCCATCCATCTTATTGGTAAAGATGAAAATGCATATTCATATGCAATATTCAACGAGAGGTTTCCTACTGTTCGGAGGATTTTGCATCACTAAACAAAAACAATTTATAAAACCCTAACCTATATGCAAACTAACTCCTAACCGACCGAATATCGGGTAATTGCTAGTAAAGCGTAATGAGTAAGGGGTCGATCCACAGGGAATTGGGCTGTTGAATCTAATTTTATTAATTCCTCTAAATTATCACTCAAGAAAACAAATAAAGGAAAAACAAACATAGAACAAATAAGATAAATCTAAGCTAAGAACAATAAAAACGACCTAAGCTAAAGATACATGGGATCAAACAGAATACAAACTAAGTGATCTCAATCCTAGTTCATCTCATGATTTTAATTCAAATTGTGGTTTCACCTTTACACGAGATACAAATTCCTAATCTCTTAGTGAATCCGTTTCTCAAGCTATGAATTCCTAATTCCTTAGTGAATTCAATTATCGATCTCTCCTCTTCCGAATGTTGAGACCAATATTCCATACAAAACGAAGGTGTAGATTCAAGTTAACTCTCGTATTTTAGAATCTAACAACCTAGATAATTAACCGATTAACTTGTCACGAATTAACGATTAAAGATCCTATCTTTCTATGGTGATCTAGCCTAACAACGATTCTCATCGGCGTTAGACAACGATTAGTAAACAATCTCTCGATATAGTTCACACAATAGCATCATAATCATAGAAAGGATACAAAATAAATTAAAGATCATAAAAATAAACTAGAGATTGAATAAATTAAAAGAGATTAAACTCACATAGTCCATACAAGGGTTGATCTTCAAGCATCAACGATGAAAAAAAATGAGAAAAAAAAACATCCTAATCTAACCCGGATCACCCGAGCACAAGGCTCGGGTGATCGGCCTCAAACCCTCGTCGGTGTCAAGTGCCGCTTCTTTTTTTTAGGTGAATGGTAGTGTGTATTTTTGTGTGGTGATGGAGGTGTGTATATATAATGGGAGGTGTATATGGAAGGTATCATTTGAGGGAGGTGTATAAGGGAGGTGTCATTTGAGGGAGGTGTATAAGGAGGTAGCATTTGAGGAGGTGAGAAGTTTGTTAGGATGTAATGATGAGTTTGTTAGTTTGTTAGGATATGGTGGGTAGGAGATGGTGGGTAGGGGTGATGAGTCATGCAAGAGTTAGTTACAAGCATGTGGAGTTTGTTGGGGAGGAATCTTTGCCATCATTGAAGGTAACATGCAAGGAAATGAGCCAAATATCTCCCAATTCGTCCAAATTTCAGCTGTTTGGAAGAAAAAAATCATAACTTGAGTTGTAGACCTCCGATTGATGTGATTCAAAATGCGTTGGAAAGCTCATTTCAGTATCTACAATTTTCATCAAGACCTCGTCCCCTGAAAATGCCTCTAAGTTGGGTCAAATTTCCATCGAAAACAGGTTACGGTAGAAGTGCGTTGGAAAATATTGATCCGTTGATCTCGTAAACTCGTGGCATCTTCTTCTCTTCCTCAAAAATCCATCTTTTAGGACTCAAAACATATTATTTGGCTTGGCCTTGGGCTCCAAGTTTGGTGAGAAAATATCCAAGATATTTATTTTGTGATCAAATAAATATCCAAGGGAATATGCTTGGAATATTCCCAGAAAATATCCAAGATATTTATTTTTTACAAGCTAAGCACATGGGGTGATCATTCAAGCCTTGGACGCCCGTCCACTTCCTCTTGGACGCCCGTCCGCTAAGTTTCGAACTCTCTCGATCCGATTTACGCTCCAGTGGGCGCTTGATTCACTTCTTTGACGCCACCCCAATTAAGATCACAAACTTGATTTCTTTCCTTAATCTTCCAATCTTCCATAAATCTCTTTAGCTCTTTCCAACTTCGAATTTAGCTCTCTAAAATCATCTTTTCCATCATCAATGAGTATCTACAAGAGGATCAAACATACCAAAGCGTAACATAATTCCAAAATAATATAAATTCATCATTTAAGCACATAATTCGTTACGTTTTGCAATTTAACTCTTAAAAACATCATTTACTCAATATTTCAATATAACGCTCGATTTCTATGGAAAACATCCATATATGGGGGAAATTGATAGAAAATATATCGTTAAAAATCATACAATTTGACCCTAAACACCTACCCTACCCCTCACGGAACAATTCTCTCAGTCTTTGGATGAAGAGAAAATGGGATAAATTCTCTGGTGGGTAGGGAATGTTAGATTATTAAAATTCAATTATAGTCAAATCTCGGATTTGAGGAATGGATAGCAGTATAGTGCATCCTCAAGTACCTTTAGAGAATGAGGAGTTGTATGCTTGAGTATTCGGGTGCAAACATGAGTATTGTTGACTACATTGATTCTGATTTTAAGTCAGATTAAGGATGATCGTTAGTCGATCTCGGACTCAGTTTTTACTCTTAGTGATATGGCTATAGTCTGAAGCAATCCAGCACCGTCAATTCGACTTTGTAAGTCGAATACATATCAGCTTCTGGAGCGGCTAAATAGGCGATATGGCTCAAAAGATTCCTTACTGATCTGGGTGACCGTCTTCTCCGGACCGTCGATATTGGTTATCTAAGTGGGGTAGTTATATATGATGTAGTCATATAGGACTGGACCGATTTAATCTGCATTTCTCATATAATTCCATGATTGAAAAATCTTATTAAATCACAAGATGATCATATATGGATTAACCTTAATCCTGAAGTGATTGCATACTCTTGCTTTTTTCAAGAGAGGGTTTGATGTGTTCGTTAAGGATTGCTAAGAGGCGCGGTCCGAATCACTTTCACGTTGGCACTATTATAGAATGAGTGAGGAGTGTGTGTCTCATAGATATGGAATCCATTCCTTCCTGCGGAAAGTAGAAAGACAATCCCCTTATTTGTTGATCCTAGAAAATGATCGATCGGCCGAGTTCATATTGGTTATGAACTAATTGAGCACTAGGTTGAATTGTCTTAATGCATCCATGGTACCTACAAAAAGAGAAAAGGAAAAAATTCATCAACAGGCAGTCAAGAAAATATAAAGAAACAAAAATGAAAACAAGCAGATCAAAACAAGTAAACTTTACTCGGAGCCCGTTTTGAAGGATCGCCTAGGCATACTCTGCACAAGGTAGGCATACACCTGCCAAAGTGACACTCCCCGTACCAATCAGGGTTGCAAAGTAATTGGTCGATCATGACCAAGGGATCACCTACTTCAACCCCGGGCAGTATGGCCATCCGGGCGAAGGGTTGCCCGACATCTAGGAGAAGCCTCTAGTTAAAGACCCGTTCCTGACTCTGCGGCCTCCGAACATACCCGAGCAACTCCTTAAGCTTGACTATGAACTCGTCATCATTGTCCTGCTTTTTCACTTTCGTCAGACAGTCAGTTCTGCCTGAGTTCGCAGGGATTTTTGGGAAAGGCCAACCAATTCATGACTCCACCTTCATACATCTCTCATTCTAGGCATTTTGATGCTCGTTTTTCTATGAGGTTGGATCTGACCATCTCCGGCCTTTTTGTTGAAACCATAGAATTAAAACAAAACCGGCAGTGATGGCTCCCGTCCGCGCAGTTGGCTTATCACGATGAAGGCCATCACCACTATGACAGTCCCTAGCATAAGATCGCATGGAATGGCCTGAAGCTCCTCCATAAACCTAATGAAAAATGGGTCAAAAGGTGGACGAAGTCCGGCGACAAGATAGTCGTAGTGCAGCCACAGATAATCTTCCTTATCTCGGCCACAAATGCAGGCCACGTTTGTCATGCCAAAACTGGCGTACCGATAGTCGTTCGGAATCTTATAGGCCATTGATGATGCGGTGTAATCCGTCCGACCTCAGAATTCTCTACATCAAAGTCCAACATCATTATTAAAGCGCTTGTGGTCGGCCAGTTCTTGGGTAGCCTTAGGAGACCGCTTTTTCAGAACTCTTTTCTTCTGCTCGCCCCCCACTGTTTTCTTTGAGCCCACACTCGGAATCTTCATGGTTTTCTTTGAGCCTACGCTTGGAATCTTCATGGTTTTCTTTGAGCCTACGCTCGGAATCTTCATGGTTTTCTTTGAGCCCGTACTTGGAATTTTCACTCCACGAATCACAGCACCTTGAGTAACCACCCCGTAGGTTTTGTTGACAAGGCTACTCAGGGTCGCGTCATACCGATTGCTAGGCTCGCTGCTGGCCTCACCGGTAATCTCAACGCCATCTTCACTGCTATCCTCTTCACTTGAGCCGGATTCACTGACATCGGGTACCTCTTGCACATATCGACCTCCTCATCAGGGTCATAGCCCACGATCGCTCAATCTTCTTCATTAGATTGGGTATACGATTCTGAAGACATCCTGAAAAAACACAAGGTGAGGTGGAGCAGTTAGTCACCTAGACATGGAAGTCGGGCCGAGGTGAGCATGTTCATACCTCGCCCCTCCGTTCTATGAAACGTGAATAAACCCTAAGGCCATCTGGGCATCTATCACTGGTGAATGATGAAGATCTGGGCAAGACACAGAGACTATAATGCATACCAAGGCCTAGCTAAATGCAGTAAATCAATCATATGCAATCAAAGGGTCTTAAACACATACGGTGTGTTACTTTGAGGTACTAATCTATCAAACTTAAGGAAAGATAAGAGCCATACCTGAGAAATTATGAAGAATCTGGGATGAAACTTAAGTAATGGCCAGAAACTGCAAAGATTCGCCAGAAATTGCTTGCACTCGCCGGAGCTTTCTCACTGCAATTTTTTTTTAGAAATTGGGAAAGTGTGAAAATGAGGGTGGGAACATCTTTATATAGACATGGAAGAGGAACGAGGAGTCGGTTCGAATTCAAAAATTAAACGTAGTTATTGTTGGGCACCGTTCACAATGTTCCTCAGCCAATCAGAGTAAAGGACGTTTCATATCAAACGTCGTGTCATTAATGAAACCGAAGTGACGTTTCGCGAACAATGCCGCCCCCTAGTGCTTCACCAACCGGGACATCGGGCAAACGGCTGACGGCCTTTTATACGCATAATGGCTTATGGCCTCGGCTTACGGCCTTTTAAACCCGTCCGCTTCATAGCACGGTATATAAGCCCGATAACTCTGAATATCGGCATCTAAGCCCGTTTGCTCCATAGCGCGGCATCTAGCGGCGAGTCTTTCTACGACATGAAGGTGCCCTAAACCCATCCACTTCATAGTGCGGTATCTAAGCCTGTCCGGTACAATGCACATCATACCTCAGTATTCGTTACGCGATATCAACACTGATTCAAGCCCGATAGCTATCATCGGCATCCCTTAATCACAAACGACAACAATAGGGTCTGGTTTCCCACTGCTTCAATAGCTATACTCTCCACCTTGACGGACACGCAGAGCACAGAGTAGGGGGCCATTGATATACCCTATCCTGATCGGAACCCGAGCATCTAGATTAGGTCTAAATCTAGGCCCAACAACAGATCTTAGGCCTCCATCCTGATGGTCCGCATTCAATAAGCCGGACCCAGGCTTAGGTTGACCTCCGATGTCGACACTCATCCATACTGCGACACATCGGACACAGTGGATGTTACCCATATTATCTGGCCAGTCAGCTCCAAGCTGATGGCTACAAGACAAAGGCAGAAATGAGTCTGACCGCTCGTCAAGTTCGCACTCCGCCACTCCTCCTTGACTGCTGTTTCGCCTACCTTTGCTTAATTACACTTAATTATACACACTTAATGTCTTGTCATGTTTAGCTAAACCGTCTTAGCACTTGCCTATATATATGGGGTCATAATGTGATAGAAAGGGATCCAAGAAATAATACACATAGAGCTACTCTGTCAATTTGTCGACTCACTTGCCGTCTCGGTTCATAGCATAAGTCCGACCGCCTTGGTTCATGATACCCACCACTTCTCACCTGAGAAATCATCCTTAATCAACCACATATCAACTTTATATTACAGTTACCGCAAACCTGATATTTCCGACGATATCAACTGTATTCACCCACTATACTACTTAACCATTACTTTATCAATATAATATTTCATTAAAAAATTTCTCACCAATTATTTATTTATCTACACAAATTTTAAAACAAAATTCCAACTTTATAATCATACTTGATTTTTATTTTACTTTCTCCTTCATGAATCCATTCAAGTCAAAATAATATATATCCAAACAGAGCCGGCCCCGGAGAATCCGGGGCTTTTGGCCGATACGTTGGACGGGGTCCTATGTTCGAGCCGAGCATGAGTTTTCATTGGGTTTATCGAGTCTAATTCATCCACAACCGTGAAGGAAAATTTTCAATATTGGTGTAAGTTGACAATGCTATTTTAGCAGGCATTGATCAGGGAAGACATCGAGGCAACAAAGCATTTTTTGTCTGAGCAATTCAAACTTAAGAGGGGTGGGCGGCTCTACCCGTAAGAAGGGGTGGGACGGCAGACCCTTAAAAAATATTAATAGGTAAAAACATGAGGAATTTTTTCGCATAAACTAATATATTGCCCACTAGTTTGCGTGTATTGACTCACTGTTTTTATGTTTTGACTAATAATTAGTTTTATAAGATTGAATTTACAAACTAATGTGTACAAGACAAAAAAACGATAATTTTCTGACCTCCATTGAAAAAACCTTGGAGCACTCCCCACATATCAGTGTGCAGTGGCGGACCCAAAATGTTTTTTCAGTGGGGTCCGTAAATATTTAACACACTAAATAATTTTTTTCATGGGGTCCGAATTTTTTTCTATAAGTAATATGTAGAGTATTTTTATTTTTAGCGGGGTCCGTGGACCCCTTTAGTATAACCTAGATCCGCCCATGTCAGTGTGGAAATTGAGTGAATCGCGATTAATTATCTATTTTCAATTTATCGATTACAGCTTTGCATGTATCTCACTTTCTATTAATTACATAATCAATTAATAGATATTCAGTGTTATAGCAGATTTCTTTCAATCGAAAAAAGAAACAATGGCGTAAGAAGTTGCGAGTTGTGACTAGCTTTTATCAAGGTACGATTTAGGTCTAAATCTTTCAATTGTTCATGCCTGATGCTGTGTATTATACTTTTGTAGTAATCTTTTTTGTATGGATTTTTTCGGAAAGCATTTTGACAGATATCATCATTTTGGCGGTTTGTTTTTGCTTGATTCATCATTAATTTTGTAATTTGGGCAAAAAATTAACAAGTTTTTTGTAATGCATAATACTTGTTTATCAAGGATGTTAAAATAAAGTGAGTGATAGTAAGAATGTGCAAGTGCTAGTTCTCCTGTGATGCTTGGATCATCAATTGTAGTCTTTGCTGGAAAGGTGGCATGGCATGACGTGAGACTAGGGGCCGGGTAGGTGGGTAGGGTTAGCACGTGGTGGGATGAGGGTAAGGACGGTTGCAGGAATTTGAGGATACTGGTCAAAATGTCATATTGTGTAAGCACTAAAATTAACCTTATACTTATTATAACTCAATATGAATCAATACAGATCAATATATAACAGATCTATTTCACATACCTGTGTGTATGTAATAAAAAATCATACTGTAATATTTTATTTTGCGGGTTGTCTGTCCGTCCATCTCTAAGGTGTAGCCGCCCCTAGGCGGGGTTGGGGGTAGGGTTGGGTAACTATTTTTGTTAAATGTTTTTCTAAAAAACATTTGTGTTGTGGCACCATGATAGAAGCGTAGCAAAACTATTTATTTCTTATTATTATTTAATTTGTTTTGCGACACATATACATACCGTGGCAATATATTTTATGGGGAATTAGAGAAAAGGACTAAAAATAACAAAATTTGTGAATATGACACATTATCGAAACTTTTGCATATAGACAAAATTAATGTTAAAAAAAAAAAGAGAGCTTGACGCCTTTCATAAAAAAAATACAACACACTTTCTCTCTGTGTTAAACGTAAAGATAAGGAAATAAAGTAGCACATTTATTTCCATCAATTGGTTTTAGTACAACGATAAGCGTTTGATCTTAACATGGTATCAAAGCCAGAGGTCACGGGATCGAACCCTGGTTGGAACATTATTTAAAAAAAATTGTGCAAATGTTGAGAGAGATTGTCCACACTTGAGGGGAGTGTTGGGACAGATTGCCCACACTCTTAAATAAAAAAAAATTGTACAATGTTTGCCAAATTGTCAACACTTGAGGGGGTGTTAGGACAGATTGCCCACACTCTTAATGTATAAGAAATATAGTAGCACATTTACTTCCACCAATTGGTTGTAGTAGAATGGTAAGCGCTTGATCCTGAAATGCTATCAAAGCAGAGGTCATGAGATCGAACCCTGGTTGAACAATATTTTCCCCCATTTATAATTGTCAAGTGTTGGGATGACCTAGTTGGTCTTTGTGAGTCTAATTGGCTCAGACTTGTTGTGTGCCTAGTTGGCATAGGCTTTATATGAGCGCACACTTGAGGGGGCGTGTTAAAGATAAAGAAATAAAGTAGCACATTTATTTCCATCAATTGGTTTTAATACAACGGTAAGCACTTGATCTTAACACTCTCATTCATCATTTAAAGACTTATATGTCTCAATTTACAACTCCAAACATGAAAATTCTTTCATCAAAATTTTAATTTATTCACATTATTTTGAAACCACATTCACTATATTTCGACGTAATTTCTGAAAATCCACTATCAAAATTCACTGTTTTTTGGGATTCGTTGGTGAGATCTACTGAGTGAATTTCAACTGTAAATCTCATGAAAACCGATGTAATAATATCGAACCGAGTCCCAAAACGAATAGCATGAAAAAATAAAAAATTCGGTGAAATTTTAATCATGTTTGGACATCTAAATCAAAAGATATGAGAGTTTGAAAATGAAGGAGACAGGGACGGAACCAGGATTTTTTTTCCGGGTGGGCTAGAAGCCTAGAATCAAAATTTTCGTGCCATTATACTATAGGGCAATTTTTTCAATGTCTACGATTCAAGAGAAAAATCATTTGAGTCCCTTAAACGGGAACACCTAGCCACCTTCCAAATAGGTTGAGTTACAAATGGGAGTTACAAAAGGGCTGCATACTAAAAGTTGGGTGGGCTGAGTTACAAATTGGGTGGGCTGAGTTACAAATGGGCTGCATACTAGTACCAAAAAAAAAAATCCTGGGTGGGCTTAGCCCACCCTAGCCAGCCTCTATTTAAGTCCTTGGAAGGAGAAAAGAAAATAAAAGTCAGGCTTGTGTATTTTTTTTATTTTTAAATCCTTTAAACTATAAACCTTGTACAAGTTGTCATTCTCCCTATGAAAATTATTTGGGAGTGATTTTACGTAAAAATATTACAAAAAGTGTCATATTTTCTAATTAACCATGTATTTTAAGTTTTCCGCGGTTTGACACGGCGTGGGGCAAATTGTTTTTGCCACATAGTTGTTTGTGGCGGGTGGCACAAGAATATTTTAGGCAACAATAGCTTTAAAATGGTCATTTTGTTACTAGTGGATCAACCAGCTGACTTGTTTACCAAACCACTTAGCATGAAGAAATTTAAACACATGCTTGTCAAGTTGTTGTGAATCATTCCAACTTGAAGGGGTGTAAAAGTATTAGGAGATATGGTGTATATTTGATGTATATTGTGTAATTAATACGGATATTGTGTATTCATTGTAAATGATCCTAGAATCTCCGAGATTATTCCCCATAATTGTATATAAATTCATATTGTACCTTATACGTTGAAATCAATGAAAATACATTTCACAAAATGTCTAAAATGGTATTAGAGACTTTGAGAATTTAATTCTCCCGATCCTCCTCCCCTGTTTTTTTTCCCGTCGTCTTTCTTCAGTTTACCTCATCTCCAAAACTTTCAGCCAGCATTTTTTTCTTCCCAAATGCAGCTCACAACCGCCTGGTTTTGAGGATTCTGATTATCCCACACACATTTGCAGGTTACATAAAGCTATTTACGGTCTCAAGCAAGCCATTCGTGCTTGGTACCATGAGTTGCACTCTTTTGTTTTATCTTTTGGATTTGTTAACTCTCCAGCTGATTCATCCCTATTTGTGCATTACACGCCCTCTGCTATGACTATCTTTCTTGTTTATGTTGACGACATTGTTATCACATGTAGCTCTCACTCACATGTTCAGCAGGTTATTGATGCACTTGTGCTTCATTTTTCGCTTAAGGATCTTGGTCCCTTATCCTACTTTCTCGGCGTTGAGGTCATTCCCAATCCGCATCGTCTCCTTCTCACGCAGACCAAGTATATTCATGAGTTACTTTGTAAAGTTCACATGCAGGACGCCAAGCCAGTCTCTACGCCACTTTCTCCTGATGCTTTCTCTCCAACTACCGCTACCTCTTCTGATTATTCTGATGTTACTCAGTGTCGCCAGGTTATAATTGGTGCCGGGCAATATTTATTATTTACCCGTCATGACATTGCCTACGCTGTTAACAAATTGTCTCAGTGTATGCATGCTCCTATTGAATATCATTGGAATATGGTCAAGCGTGTTCTTCGGTACTTAGCAGGCACCCTCCGTGAGGGTCTTCAGTTTTTTGCTTCGTCCTCTCTTGAACTTCATGCCTTCTCTGATACTGATTGGGGTGGCAATAAGGATGATGATTACTCATCTACCACTATTTATCTTGTATTTCTTGACAGAAATCCCATCTCTTGGAGCTCTAAGAAGCAGCCTTCTATTGTCCGTTCGTCTACAGAGGCCGAGTTTCGCTCTATTGCGGCCACTGCAGCTGATCTTGCTTGGGTTTCTTACTTTTTATCTGATCTTGGGCTCTCCTCAGCCTCCGTCCAGGTTATTTTCTGTGACAACGTCGGTGCCACCCAGCTCTGTGTGAACCCAGTCTTCCATTCTCGGATGAAACACGTGGCTATTGACTACCACATTATTTGCGATCAAGTTCAACAAGGTCTCATTCGGGTCTCTCACGTGTCTAGCTCGGATCAGATTGCGGATGCTCTCACCAAGCATTTATCTCGCCTACCGTTTACATCATTTAAGTCCAAGTTGGGTCTTCACTCCCCTCGTCCCGTTTGAGGGGGCGAATTAAGAGATATGGTGTATATTTGATGTATATTGTGTAATTAATACGGATATTGTCTATTCATTGTATATGATCCTAGAATCCCCGAGATTACTCCCCATAATAGTATAAATTCATATTGTACCTTACACGTTGAAATCAATGAAAATACATTTCACAAAATGTCTAATTAAAAGAATGAAGTTTTAGAATGTTTTTTTTCCCAAAGGGCAAAAGCAGATAATACATACTACCTCCGTCCTAAAATGTAAGTCTGTTTAGTTTTTTCGTTTTGTCTCATAATGTAAATCTATTTAAATTATCAATAAAGTATTTATTACATTTTTCTCCTTTTACCTCTCATTTATTATCTATTCACTTATTTTTCACTACTCTGCATTAATAATAGTCAAATGTCATTTTAGACATTTCCATCAAATTAATGACACATAACCAATTTAACAAACTTTCTTAATCTGTATGAAAAACTCCAAATAGGCTTATGTTCTGAGCCGGAGGTAGTACTACCTTTCCAAGATAGACCTATATCAGACGAGAAGGAAGAGGCATCAACATCATGTTTATTCAATAAATGAGATATTCCTTAGTATCTTTTTGTTCACCTGGTAAAGACTAAGCAGTACATCAACAATAATGAAAACCATTGTTAGATTCTTATCCACGCATCGAATAAACAACTCATTCCCCCTTCAGAAAGAAAAAAAGGAATATAATATGTACATTATTGTGTAGTTGACAATACATCCCAATAAAAAAATTAAAAACTAACAATTACTCCACCGGGTCACGTTATTTTGCAATGTCAACTAATTAATATATTTCATCCACCGGAATAAAAGGAAAAAAATATTATAAAGAATGGAAGTACATGAATGTATGTCCCGAAAAAAGTAAAAATAAAAAAAACAACTACCGACATCAACAGACTAGGTGCAATCATTTTATTAAAGGTAAATAAGATGATCAATTACCAATTTACCACCAAACTCAATGACCCTTTCATCACATCTGATTGTGTATATGTAGATCAATTGTAAACCATCCAAATCAACGATACAGAATGGAGAACGGAATACGCATTGTTTTCGTCTCTCAACTATACGGAAGCAGGAACGGAATAAAATCTACTTTACCTTAAGGATGCGGACGGGCACCGGACTTCTAATAAGGAAGAGCTGAGGCAGATGGTTTGATCTTTCTATATTGACCTCTATAAGAAGGAAATGGTATGGTCCCGTCCACCTACCTTGGAGTCACCGACCTTTTCTTCATGTGGACCGAGTGACTCTTCATCGACCAGTTTCGGAAGATGATACTAAAGCAGCGGTGTTTCAGACGGGTGCCTTTAAGTCTCCTTGTCGATTCATATGGGCTTCCACCATTGTTTTTTCAGAAACATTATCATGTTGTTGGTTCGTTTGTTATAGATTTTGTTTCTAAAGCATTCAAGAATAGATGTTTTACTGAAGTTATGAACTGCATTTTTTTAAGGAACCAACACAACATTTTATTCATATATAATCAACCATAGCAGCAAGAAGTACATTGGGGGAGGGGTCGTACCCCAAACCATACTACCAACAAGATTTAAGGCCGCCTTAGCTAGAAGATGGGCGGGATGATTTCCCTCGCTCCTTACAAAAGGAAAATGTGCTAGAGTGAAACCACTTAAGAAAATGCGACAGTCTTCAATAATTCTCCCAAGGTATGAGAGGTCATCATCCTTCGACGAAAGTTTGTTTATCACCGTGAGTGAATTACCTTAAGAAATGACATTAAAGTAACCCTAACAAATTAAATAGCCTGGAAAATTGCGTGGTACATTGTTAAAGCCTCTGGTATGCTTGTCTCATATCCTCCCTCGAGCTTCTTCGAGAAGGAATTTAAAATTTTCCCATTATGTTCTCGTGAAAGAACGCCTACACCAACTGAGTGATCACTAACAGCCGCATCAACATTTATTTTAATTATTCCCAATGGGGGAGGTTGCAATTTTGTTCCGTGTCGCACCGTGGGGGATGTATGCCTGTTAACGGTGGTTGCATTGATGTATTCAATTGCCTCTGTCTCTGTTGTATGTGTAAGGGAAGATATGCTAACTGGTTTATTATCATATAGCCAGGCGCATCTCGCCTTCCAAATATGCCATAACATGCAGGCGATTTTTTCTTGAGCCAAATCATCTTCCTTCGCCAAAAGAATATCCACAAATTCATAAAAGGAAGATACTCGAAGCCGACTCGAGTATCTACCTTCATCATGCGCCTGCCATATAGCCTTTGGAATATGACATTTAAAAGACAGTGCCATGTGTATTCAACCATCTCATTACAAATTTTACATATGCCACTGCTTATGCCTCGAGTTTTCAATCATTTTTCAGTTGGTAAAGCATTATGAATAAGTTTCCAAAGGAAATGGGTGATGCAAGGCTTGACCTTCAAACGCCAAAGTTTGTTCTAGAATTTATTTGAAGAGCGGGAAGACGAAGCCGAAGTTTCTTCACTTTCGGATGACTTTAATTCAACTGCTACGTGATAACCGGTGCGGACAGAATATATCCCATTACTGGATTGATGCCATATGAGTCTATCAGCAGAAGGGCTAGGAGATAGAGGGATTGATAAAAAAACTTATGCCTCAAAATGATTGAAACCACTATGGATGACATATATTTTCCATGTGCGAGTTGAAGAGTTAATGAGGCTACTTACTTTCCCATCTTGCCAATCCTTGCTAGTAGGTGTTTAGGGTGATTTTCTATGATTTATATCGTTCTATTTCGTGACAATTTTCCTCTATACTCTAATGTTTTGCATAGAAAGTGAACGTTTATTTGATTTATTAAGCAAGCGAGGTTTGGAATGGTTTAATCGCAAAGTTGGTTGAATTATGAGATTTTATTGTTGATTTTCTATCACTTTGAAGGATTTTACACTTTGCAATGTTTTGATGTCTTGTAGATACACGAATTTGGCTTAAAAGATGTTCAAGTGAGGATTTACATGGAAGAAAAAGGATAAAGATGAAGTCGGATAAAGATAGAGATGAAAAACCGGATATGAAGAGAACTGAACGCACGTCTGAAGTTCCGTCCAGCTGGACGGGCGTTTGAAGGAATGGACGAGCGTCCAGGAAGGAACATTGGATTCAGGATGTTAAGATTTTTGCTGGACGAGCGTCCAATCTTACATAGGACGGGCGTCTGATCATGACTCGGCCCGACTCGAAGATTTTATGCGTACTGGACGGGCGTTCAACCCCTTGGACGAAGCGCCCAAAGAAATTACTTTAGCAAAAGCCGACTTAAAAACCTATTTATAGTCGTGTTTTTCTAGACACAATATACCCTAATTAAACTTGGCGGCCACAGAAACCCTAAGGGGCGATTTTTCTGTGTTCTCCACCTTTCATAAACAACTTTTTATGCTTTTTATTTCCTAGAAAAATCTCTCCAATTTACGTACTTCATAGAAGCTATTTCGAGTATTCAAACGATGCTTAGAGGCTAGAGCTCTTTGGAACAAGCGTTGTGAAGCCGTTCTATCAACAATTTGATTTCTCGTTGGATTATCTTGTGAGTTTTTAGTAAAAGTTGTATCTTTATTATGTTTTACTTGTTGTTATGCAATTTAATCGATAGATACCTTGCATGCTTGATGTTTAATGTTTGATGAAAATCGTTATTAAACCCTAGATCACCGTAATAAAGATTGGATCTTTAATCTAATTAACGAGAGTTGTTAGGTTAATTTCTAGGTTACTAGATTGAGAAATCTTACACCTTTGATATTAAAAGCGTTAATCGTTAGGATCGAAAGATAAGAGATTAATAAATGAATTATCTAAGAGATTATAAATTCATACCCACAATAGATGAATCACAACTTTTGTTAAATCATCACTAGATAATCTAAAGGAGAAACTGAATGTTATAGAATTGGTGGATCAATTGCTTGTTCGTTTGTTAAATTAATTATTGATCAAAAATCGTTTGAACTTGAATTGTTTAGCAAAGTTATACTTTTTATTGCATGTTTAGGTTTTAGAATAGTTTATTTTAGATAATTTGGTTCGTAATCACGTTTCCTGGCTTTAGATTTCCGATCTTCTGTCCAGTTACTTTTGTTATTTTCGTTTTTAGTTTATCACGTGTTAATCGTTTCTATTTTCTCATAATTTCAGTAATAGTAGTTGTGACATCTTTAGGTTAGTTAGTTAAAAACTAGATAGACAACCCCGATTCCCTGTGGACTCGACTCCGGTATTAACCTCTATACTACGATCCCTGCACTTGGGGTAAACCGGATTTATTTTATTACTTGTTTATTTTTCGTTAGATAAAATCCGAGACAAGTTTTTGGCGCCGTTGCCGGGGAACTCGGTACGGTTGTCCAGTTTTTACTAAAGTTTTCTTTTTTCTATTTTTCCAGCTATTCTCCAAACGGGCGTCCGGAGTAATTGGACGCCCGTCCATCTAAAAAATCCAATTCGGTACCGTTTGGAGGAAATCAGACGAGTGTCTGGCTTGCCCCAAACGGCCGTCTAGTTCTTCAGGCAGACGCCCGTCCGGATAAATTGGACGCACGTCTGTCCTTCTGTTTTTATTTTTATTTTCTTTTCATAGGTTTTAACTTTTAGTTTTTAGTTTATAGTTTAGACAACCTGATTTTGGTTTCGGTTTATGCAAACTCGAAGTCAAAAGGGGCCACTACTCTATACCCCCGACCTCGAGCGAACCATAGTCCGACCAAACAAGCGAGAAAATCCGTTCATGGTTCTTTCGATAAGGCCGATCAAAACCTGGAGGAACGTTTGGGCGAGGAGATCGAAGATATAGTCGTTATGGTCGCGAAGATAGACGACGTTGGTGACTACGCCATGCCTGGTGAAGTCAGAGTCAACCCGGCCATCGTTCTACCCGCTATAAATGCACCAACCTTCGAACTCAAACCTGGGCTCATCCAAATGATGCAACATGCATCAATCCTCCATGTTTTTCAATCTGAAAATCCTCATACTCACGTACACACATTTTTGGAGATATGTGGTACGACTCGCATTCAAGGTGTAAGTGAGGATGCGATTAAGTTGAAGTTATTCCCGTTTTCCTTGAAAAGGGAGGCAAAAGAGTGGTATAACTCTCTGCCTGCCGAATCAATCACCACCTGGGCTGGACTTGAAAAAGATTTCCTAAGTCAATATTTCCCACCATCCAAGACAGCCCAATGCTTAAATGAAATTTTCACCTTTTATCAAAAGGAAAACGAATCGTTCTTTGATGCATGGAAGAGATTCAAAGCTCTTCTTCATAAATGCCCTCACCATGGTTTGGACTTTGTTGGTCCCAGAGAAGGGTGAAACTATAGTCAGAGGGGGGGTGAATGACTATAGTGGAGTTTCAAAAACTTTTCTTCTATTAGCTTTTAGGCAGCGGATAAGTCCCTTCTTACTATGTTGTTTTCAAATCGGTGTAGACAAATCCACGTATATAAGTTAAGATGTAGGCTAATTAAATAAATGTCAGTAAAGTAAATTGCAGAATTTAAATTGACACAAGGCTTATAGTGGTTCAGGTGGTGTAATCCCTTAATCCACTCTTCTCCTCCTGTGATGATTGGAGGAATTCACTATTGTTTTCACAGATACAATAGTATGATTGTCCTTGGCTTCCCAAGCTTCACAATCTACAAGACTATCACTCCTTGACCGCAATGACTTGGTGATTGATTCAGACTTCCTTTGTTGTTCCTTAAGATTAAGATCCTTCAACAAATATCACAGATTCAACTCCTTCTCGATTGCCTCTCGATTCATTGCTTGAGCTTTGATGTGAATGTGATTCACACACTTGCTTGATCAATCTCACCTCGAGTATGACTTTGTAGTTCGATACTTGAGTTGATCACTAGATATGTCTTTGTAAGTTCAGAGAGAAGGCTTTTCAAATTGACAGAGTTTCTGCTTGATTTTTCTTTCTAGATCGTTATTTTCTTTTCCTATCAATGCCTTCTATTTATAGCCTTGAATAACTTTGGTTTTTGAAATTCCGTCCGTTGGCTATATTAATGAGGGAATAACCCTTGATTTTATTCTTGATTCCCCTTAATTGTATTCTCCTTGATTTCATGATCGGATTCTTTCTTCAAACGTATAATGTAAAAAAATCCGTCATTGATTGATCCTTTAATGATTTGTGCATTTAATGCATGATCTTCTGAATCTTCATCGTATATCAAATTTGATCTTGTAAATGTCTCTTCGCCGTTTTAGAACGGTCGAGTGAGCCTTCCGACTTAGCCGTTAGTTCTTTCTTTGTCGCTTTTGTTTCTCTTTGCCGAAAGTCGCTTTTACTCACCGATATCAATTGCTTCCTTCTTTGTTCTAGTTTTTGGAGAGTCTTTGTACTTCACTGATCCTTAATTTGGGTGAGACCACTGTACACCATATTTGAACATTGAGTTTCATCACTTAAAACATAACTTAGACTTATCCAAGGTCATCACAGACTTCCTTGGTTATAGGTCGACTCATAATGTCTTCATACTTCTCTCTGTGGTGCTTTGGTCGGGCTTCACTTTGCCGAATATCTGCTTTTGCTTTGCCGTCCTACCAACTAGTACAATACTTGTCTGACTCAACTTATACAACATGTCAGACTCTAAGTAAAGACTTATACAGAGAGTTCTAACTTATTTCAGGCTTGCTATAACAGCTAGTATGGCCATCATTAAAACATAATAAAATGTTCCTAACAATTTCCCCCTTTTTGATGATGCCAAAACCCTCATAAGCCTGAACATAAGTAATCAAAATTTTTCATAACAAACAACTGAATAAAAGTTCAACAATTTTATTCTTCCATCATAGGGCAATAAGATATAAGACTTTATTCAAGTGTTACAAACTATATTTTGCTCAATTCAGCCTTGTACCTTTTGAATTTTGTGGTCTGAACCTCTTCCATGTCTTTCCAATCAATTTCTGGAAACTTCCACATCCAGTAAGCCAAAGCTGTGTATTCAGATACACCTTGGAAAACTCTTTTGGCAAAAAGTCTGTTGGAATCAGGCATGGTCTCATTTGCCTTAGGTTCTCCAAAATATTTTTCAAGTCTTTCCCTAGCCTCAGCAATGTGTGAGTCTGCAAACTTGAGACTTTTGTAGAGACTCCACTGTTCCTGTTTCTCCATTCTCCCCATAAAATTGAAGAATTTTGCCATATATTTGAAATCTTCTTGTTGTTCAGCTGGCAAGTCTTCTGGTCCTTTTGCAGATAGTGGTATGGCTGAGCTTGGTTTGTTGTTGGTTTGTTTGAGAAGTGAAAATTCTCTTTTGACTTCATTGTAGAGTTTGGCCATATCAGTTCTCATCCTTTCATCCTGATAGCTTAGCCAATCAGCCCAAGCTTCATCTTGTGAGGAGTGAGGATAAAGTCCTTCCTGTACTCTGAAAAATTCTCTTACATGGTCCAGCACATCTGCATCATATTCTGCTTTGCTTTGGTGACCAGTGTAAGTTTTGTGCTCACCAGTATATTTGGAGCTGCTGCTACCTCTGCTGGTGTTTCCTCTGGTGCTGAGTCTGTGTTGACTGACAGATCCTCTTTGCTGACTAGATCCAGGCCTTTGCTGTCTGCCGGACCTGTCTCTATCATCATCTCTTCTTTGCATAGGGTGAGGAAATCCAATGCAGGGTTTCCTTTAGGGCCTTTTCCTTTCTTCTCTCGACCGCTTCTTTGTCGTTTTTCCGCTTCATTTCGATTCTTATTTCTCTGCCTCTTGCTCTCGCTTGTTCCTCGGTGAAATTTGGAGGTCCGATTGTTGATCCTTCAGCTTATCCAGTTTTCCCCCTTTTTGGCAAAGATCATCCCTTTGCTGGAGTAGGATGCTATTGGTGGCCTCTGCCGTTCCAATCAGAGAATCAAGTTTTGATTCAATAGATGTGAATCTTTTGTTATGATCATTCAATTTCTCACTGACACTCCTAAGGCTAGTGCCAAAAGCTACTGCCAGTGATTCGTTTTCTTGGAAAATGTGTTTCCTGAGGCCTGCAAGACTGTTAGTGATATTGATGTTGAGTTGCTTCATCAAATTTCCTTGTTGTTGAACAACAATATTTTGTGCATCAATGTATTCTGCAATGGCCTGAAACTTGTTTTCAATGGAGGAGCTTTTGTCATTAAAAGCTGAAGTCATGGATCTGAGATACATTGCTTGCTGTTCCAATTCTTCAGCCAGCAAGTCTGCCGCTTTCTCAAAAGTTTCATTTGTAATGCCAGTGTTCAGCTGAGAGAGTCTGTGCCTTGTTTCAGCTGTTTCTGGATCCGTTTGTTGTCCCTTGTCTTGATGTTGAGTGACATCTGCATTTACATCTTGATCTTCAAGAATTTGGGTAGATGTATATCTTTGGTGTGGCTTGAGTCTTGCTCTCCTATCTCTATGCCGGGGTTGTCTTAATCTGAGTGGCGGCAAATGAGCCGTGTCCATAATGTTATCTTTATATGCATGGAACGCTGATGATTTCGGTTGAGTGGATGTCTTTGCTGGAGTTGTAGGCTTGCCGGAGGCTTGTGGTTTCAAAAATGTACGGAGAAGAGTAGTGTCATCAATTGCATCTGGTGCAGGAGATTTCTCTTCTTTATTTTGACCAAGATCATCATCATCATCTTGATCATGATCATTATCATCATTGTCATCCTGATCATCACCATCATCCTGATCATGATCATCTCCATCATCTTCTGAGTCATCACTTTGTCTCCCAGAGATCTGGGGCAGTTTTGCCTTGGCTGCATCAACCATTTCCCATAGAGGTGATTCATCAAGTACACCTACCAGAGTTGTGATTCCCAGAAAATCAAATAGCCATGCTTCTTCAGCAAGCATGTGATATGAGTCTTGAAGTTGTTGTTTGGAATCGCCTTCCTTCCACTCAAGATATTCTGCAATTCGATCATCTATATCGTTTGCAGATAATTGTACAGCTTCTTCTGGAGATGATTCCTCATCCTCTCCAGTGTTTTCGTTATTAGGGTGCTGTTCATCCCTACTGATTTCTTCTTCTTGCTGTTCTGCTTCAGTGTCAGAACCTTCTTCCTCCTCTTCTTCATCAATCAATTGTCCAAAGTCTGTCGTTTCCAGACTTCGCTGAATCTTTTGTTTCTTTCTTTAACCAAAGTCTTGCGTGTGGATTTCTTCCTCTTCCCTTCTCCTACCTTCTGTTGTTGTTTAACATAAGTAAACATGACTTTGGATTCATGCAGTTTGTGGAGTTGTACTGTGGGGACTTTAAGACATTGCAACAAGTAGTGTAACTGAATGCCATATGACTTTTTCACCCAGAATTGTCCTTTCTTAGTCTTTCCTTCTTTTGTCCCCTTGTTTGCTGCTTTTACTTCACCTTGGATTTGCTCTTTGAGTCTTAGAAAGAAGTATTTTGCCCAGTTGAATTGCAGATTGTTGTAGATGATTCCCATTAGCCTCATTCTGATTTCTGTCATTGCATTATTTGCTCCCAATTTTCCTTCAATGGTCTTGCCAATTAGGGCACTGAACTCATTGAATGGTTTCTTTAAAGCGGATCTCAAACAATTGACCTTTGTAGATCCTGGGTTTGCCGTTTTGGCAATGGTTGCCCAGAAATCATCCAAGTTTTGTGATACAGATGTCACTTTTTCTTGGCCTTTATTTGAAAGTTTAAGATGTTTGTGAATTACCTTTTCTGTAATCGCCACTTCTTTTCCGTTGACAGATGCTACAATCTTGTCTTCTTCCCACTCGTCACCTTCTTCAGCAGGGAGCCCAGGCACGTATTGTGCAGATTTCCAGAAGGAAATCAGACTTTCATAGCAAACCTCGGTTATGGGCGGATTGAGAAAGGTTGATAGATTTAGGATTTTGCAACCTGCTGCCAATCGTTTGGCATCTTCGTCATTTCCGCACAGTTTCAAGTAGTGTTCTTCTTGAAAGAAAGATCCCGTGGCAATCGATTTTTCATATCTAGCTTGGGTGTTTGAGGAGGATGATGCCATTTTTACTAAGGTTTGAAAATGAACTTGAGTTTGTAATAGAAAGTAACAAGAGTAGGGTTTGTAATTGCCAAGAAAGCGTAAAGATTTCTGAAAACTTCTAAGTCTTGTTTATATAGTGTGATTTGGGTAGTGTGAACGTGGTTTGAATATGGAAGGATTTTGTGGCATAATGGTGTGATTTTGTGTATGAAAATCGCGATATTCGAGTGGAATGGGGGTGTGGTTTGAGGCAAGTAATGATAGAGCCCGGGAATCGAGGAGTTTATAATTCGAAAAATAATATAATTACTTCCATGATCATAAGTTGATCGCCACGTGTGTGTGACGAATAATCCTCCATAATTTCCTTATTCTCCACGTGTAATCGTAATTGATTTTGTTCACACTTTTAATTTGTCCAAGTCTTTATTTCGGTGAAGTGCCTTCACGGTCACTTAGCCGTCCCAATAGGTTCTTCACTTAGCTGCCCATTTGACTGCTCCTAACAATCGCTTAAAGTTACCTTCATTGGATACCAAAGGCCTTACTTGCAAAGATCTCCTCGTAACGGCAAAGGTCGTACCAGATTAATGAAGTCACTTAGCCGATTACTCCAGCTTAGCTTGTTTGTTAGATACTTATTCAATTTCAATCATTCCTAACTCAGTTCTTAGCTTACTGAATCTTTCATAACTGAGTGGTTTAGTGAAGATGTCAGCCAATTGATCTTCAGTGGGTATGTGTTTTAGGATGACATCCCCCTTTTCAACATGGTCTCTGATAAAATGATGTCTTACATCAATATGCTTTGTTCTTGAGTGCAATCTCGATTTTCTTACGTAATAGATATTGCACTTGTGTTATCACACATGATTGGAATTGTTTTCTCTTCTACTCCATAGTCCCTTAGTCGTTGTCTTATCCACAAGATTTGTGCACAACAACTACCTGCCGCTATATATTCTCGCTTGGTTTGTTGATGTAGATATGGAGTTTTGCTTTTACTAAACCAAGAGACTAGTCCGGTTCCTAGCATTTGGCAAGTTCCAGAGGTGCTCTTTCTATCTATTTTGCATCCAAAGATAGTCGAGTCCGAATATGATATCAATGTAAATCCTCCATCTTTTGGATACCAAATACCAACATTTATAGTGTTTTTCAAGTATTTGATTATCCTTTTAGTCGCTAGAAGATGTGATTCTTTTGGTTGAGCTTGAAATCTTGCACACACTCCTACCGCAAATGCTATGTCAGTCCGCTTGCGCTTAAGTATAATAATGATCCAATAATTCCTCTATACATTTTCTCGATCAACATCTTTTCTCTCCATCATCTTTTCCAAGTATGACTCGCACACATTGGTGTGTCTCATTGTGCCACTTGTATCCATCCCATACTTGTGTATCAAATCTCTTGTATACTTTGCTTGACTAATGAAAATGCCATCCTTCATTTGCTTTACTTGAAGGCCAAGGAAGTAGTTTAATTCTCCCATCATGCTCATCCTCAAATTTGCTCTTCATCAGTTTGCAAATTTCTCACACGCTTTTTCATCCTCTCGATCCAAAGATTATATCATCAACATAGATTTGTACTAGCAATGTGCTTGCTCCTTCCTCCAGCTTTAAATAGAGTCTTGTCAATAGTTCCTTTGTTGAATCCATTCTTGATCGTAAATCAGGATAAGAGTTTCATACCAGTGCTCTAGGTGCTGCTGCTTGAGGCCATAGAGGGCCTTCTTGAGTTTGTATACTTTGTCTTCTTTTCCTTTAATTTGAAATCTAGGAGGTTGTTCTACATAAACTTCTTCTTCCAAAAGTCCATTTAGGAATGCACTCTTTACATCCATTTGATAGACTTTGAAGTCTTTGTGTGCAGCAAATGCTAGAAAAAGTCCGATTGCTTCCAATCTTGCTCTCGGAGCAAATGTTTCATCATAATCTATTCCTTCACTTGGGAATAGCCTTTTGCAACTAGCCTTGCTTTGTTTCTCGACAACAGCCCTTGCTCATCCATCTTGTTCCCGAATACCCATTTTGCACCAATGATGTTGGCCATTTCAGTCTGTCAACTAGTTCCTGCACTTCATTTCTTTCAAATTCATTTAGTTCTTCTTGCATGGTCGTGATCCAATCTGCATCTTGGATTGCATCATCTATGGTCTTGGGTTCCACTTGTGATAGAAAGCAAGTTAGCATGTGCTCCCAGCTTGTCTTCTCTGTTCGACTCCTCGTGTGAATATCTCCAATGACTTGTTCTTCAGGATGGTCTCTTAGCCAATTTAGGTCTGGTTGAAGTTGATCTTCACTTGGTGCTTCCATACCTTCATGCTGAGCAAGAACTTCAACTTCAGGTGCTTCATCTGGTGTATTGGTAAGTGGTTCTTCTTGGTTTTCAAAATGATGATTTAGGATGGTAGCTGGTATGGTTGCATTTGTATAGATTTCCCTTTGTGCTGCTTTCTCTTCTTGATCTTGAAGATCTTCACCATTTGTATTTGGTTCATCAAAAACTACATGTATTGATTCTTCAATCACCAAGGTTCTTTTATTGAGTACTCTAAATGCTTTGTTTGGTGTCCGAGTATCCCATGAAGATTGCTTCATCACCTTCTCATCAAAGTATATGCAGCTTGATTCTGCTTTAAGACAAAACATTTTGATCCAAACATATGAAAATATGAGATATTGGGTGTTCTACCGTTCCATATTTCATATGGAGTTTTTCCAAGATGTTTGTTGATGATTGATCTGTTTTGTGTATGGCATGCTGTGTTTGTCGCTTTCACCCAAAATCTCTTTGGTAAACATGCTTCGCTATCATTGTCCTGATCGCTTCCTTGATGGTTCTGCTTTTCTTTCTCGCAACACCATTTTGTTGTGGAGTTCCCCTGCTGCAGATAGTTGATGTAATACTCCATTTTCTTCACAATAGGTTCTCGATAATTTCATTTAGGAATTCAAAGGGCTCTATCTCGATCCGATCTTGATAATCTTTAGCTCTTTCTCATTCTCGAGTCTTCTCAACAAATCGCGACTTTCTTGAGTGTTTCTTTCTTCTTGTTCATGAAAATGGTCCATGTGTACTTTGAGAAGTCATCCACCACTACAAGAGTGTATTTCTTACCACTCACACTTACTGGTGTGATCTGGTCCAAACAAGTCCATGTGCGTGCAGATGTGTAGAACTCTTGTTGTAGATTGATAAGGCTTTGACTTGAATGAACTTTTTATTTGTTTTCCTTTTTGACAAGCATCACATAGACTCTCTTTCTTGAATGTGATCTCTCAAGCGGGCCCTTCAACTAGCTTGCTCCTTGATAGTTTGTTGATGGTCTTGAAATTCAGTGTGATTTAATCTTCTGTATGCAAATCCAAATTGTTGATTGTTTATTCTTGACAAGTAGGCATGTTTCTGCCTTAGCTGTTTTCCAGTCTACCACATACATGTTGTCTTGTCTTCTGCCTGCAAGAACTACTATGTTGGTTTGACTGTGAATCACTTTGCATCCTTCTTTGTTGAAGTGCACATTGTAGCCTTTGTCACAGAATTGACTGATGCTCATCAGATTCAAGTTAAGTCCCTTGACATATGCCACATTTTGAATCTTTAGATTGTTCTTGAGTATTATGCCTTCCCCCTTAATCTTGCCAGGGTTTTCTTTACCTCCAAATGTGACTTTGGGTCCATCAATAGCTTTGAAGTCAGTGAGCCATTTCTTGTTTCCTGTCATGTGTCTGGAACATCCACTGTCTATGTACCAGACATCCTATAAAACAGATTAATTAAGTTTAGGTACCCAACACTGTTTGGGTCCATGCTTGTTAGCGATCATGCCTCCCATACCAAGGGGTGTATCCAAAAGTCTCTTCTTTTGGATAATTGAAGTCATCAACTTCATATGTATAAGGTATGGCGTAATAGCTTCTAGTATTTTTACCGAAGGTATTCTCGATACTTTTCTCCACCTTTTGGTGCATTTGCATCCTTCTTTACTTTCCAATATGCAGAGGAAACCTTTCTTGCTTCATGTGTCTAGAATGTTTGGTTTTTCTTAAACACATGATGCATTTTGTGGAATGGTTTCTCTTGTATTTTGAGAGGTGCAACATTCCAATCATCCTATGAGCGGTAAAGTCCGCCTTTTCCTTTCGATGGTTGTGGTTCTTGATTGACCGGGAAGGAGGATTTAGTTTGTTGTTTCACTACACCGGGTCTTGACTTCACCGAACAGATGATCTGTTGGAACCATGGTCCGTCCTTTCTAAATTTTGGTCCACTAGTGGTTCCGAATTTAGAATGGTGTTGATCATTGTTCCTACTTTCATCCTCGATCACAGCAAAGACCAGATCTGATCCAAACCTTTTGAGGGTTTGTAAGTCGGTGTGCTTTTAGTGGTGCAAAGGGATACCTTCACTGGTGAGGAGATTTTCTTAATCGACCTTTTAGTAGTAATGTATGTATGATCATCTGCTATTTGTTGATCATTTAAGTAGGTCTTCTTACTAGTTAATTCACTTTTTAGCTTCATCCAGCTTCTTTCTTTAACCTCTTATTCTCTTTTCTTAGATCCTTGCATTCCTTTTCCGAGAATTTCATGATTCTTTTCAATTTCATCAAATTTAGTCATGAGATTTTGGACTAGGTCTTGTATATCTAATGGGAGACTAGAGGATTGTGCAAAGGTTTAGATGTGGATGCATTAAATGAAGAACAGAAACTAGATGTTACCTCGCCATCATCTAATTCTTTAGCCATTAAACATAGGCTTGTTTCCTCGATTATCTGAGCCATCACTTTTATCTTCATCCAATTCTTTGGTCATGAGGCATAGGCATGCTTTTTCATTTTCTCGAAATGTCTTCTTCATCACTATTATCTCGAGTCATTGTCGATGATTCTTCATGCTTTTCACTCTTTGGATTCGCCTTAAGTGCCTTCTTGCTCTTTCTCTTTTCGGATGCTCAGATTTCTTCTTTTCATCATCTTTGTCATTTTCTTCAGACAATCACTTGAAGTGACCTTTCTTGTTGCAAAATGAAGCATCCAGTATTCATCATCTTTCTTCTTCATGTCTCTGCTTTGAGCTTGACTTTTTGTTTGATGACGAATTTCCTTTGAATGGCTTCTTTTAAACTCACAAAACGCTTAACTAATAAAGCTACCGTTCTTTTAATTCTTGTGTCTCTTTGTCGATGCATTCGGTAAAGTTACTTTGTTTGGGTGCAATAATGCAATGCGTTGATTTTGTGTGTCTCGCCGAGCACCATCTTCGCCGCTCAATTCGAATTCATGAGCTTTTAATCGGGACATCGGTGTCGAGTGTCGGTGCTTGCAAGATTTGTTGTTCCTCCGATTCATCGATGTTATGATTTTCCATCTTTCGTAGTCCTCTCAAGATTTTCAAGCATACTTCTTTTTTTGGGGATATATGTGTCCAAGTCGTTGTAATTCATCGATGATGCTTGAGAATCTGCTGTCCATTTGATCAATGGATTCACCAGCCTTCATCTTAAAGTTCTCAAACTTCTGTTTTGCAACAGATAATTTATTTTCTTTAACTGCTTCAGATCCTTCATTTATCAATGATAGCTTGTCCCACATCTCCTTTGCTGTTTTGCAGTCTTTAATTTTCATGAACATGTTGCTGTCTAGGGTCTTCAAGATCATGTCTTTTGCAACAAAGTCCAGATTTGCTCTTCACCTGTAGGTCGAGTTACAGGACTATTTTTCTAATTTTGCCCCCCATAGTGCTTTCATCCCGGGGAGGCAAACAATGGATAATGTTACATGAAGCTATTCATTCAATGGATAAGAAGAATAGTACGAGACATGGAAAATGTTTATGATAGAGTGGATTGGAGCTTTAAGATGAAGAAAAATTCCAAGATGTATCAAAAAAAAACAAATCAGTTTAAAGTTGGAAAACTCCACATGGCAGCTGATGAATACACCACTTGAGAGATCACTTAGCATCCCCACTTGAGAGGATCCTCTCCCATTCAATATAAGGTAGATGGAGTATAAACAAACAAAGTAGGATAGCAGCATCCAAAACCATGAAAGTTGCAATAACTGCTCAAACCTTCCCCTTCATCCAAATCCGTTATTCATTACCCCCTCATCCCCAACCCCTCGTCTCTATAAAGACAGAGCGGAATGAGCTCAGAAAACGACCAGCGTAGATCTGACCTGACCTCCAGAGCTCATCCAGATCTGGGGGGCTTATGACGAGGACAAATTTCACCACGCCACGTGTCATGAATATAGCACCCCAACTAATAAGGCATAAAGACCTAATATCCTAACCTTAAGGGCCACGAGCCCCCGCGTAGGCCTAAAGGCCAATCTCCACCCCTAAGAGGGAAGCTCCAGATCGAGCCTCAGTCCACCACAGGTCGGTCAGGACAGAATAAAGGACGACCTGGGCAGATCGGTCACCTTGGCCTCGGCCGCTTGCCGCAGGTCGGTTAGAGCATATAATGATAAGTACGTGTATATCAGGATAATTATGGAAAGAATCCTAAGCCATTAAGGCTCTGATTTTTATCATTTAAGTCTTATATTCGAATACCATGATTATCTCCTAAAATCAAGGGATAATCACAGGATAACAGTACTTGAGACTCACGAAAATAGAGTCCATAGTTGACACGACCCATGCAGGCCGGGTATAAGTGTTCCCAATATAAACGTTTATGAGAACTACGGCAGACTTGATTCCAAAAAACGATTTGGATAGGTAGGCAACTTGGGAAAATCCCAGGCTCAGTCTAAATCACCCCAAAAAAATCCTTCCCCCCATTCATATTTCTTCTATTTTTATCCTTAATCCAATTACCACCAGATTAAACAGCCCCGATTTTATACCCGGCGAATTTTGTTTCGTCAGACCTCTATAAGAAGGAAATTTTGGCCCCATCCAACTACATTGGGGTTACTGACCTTTTCTATTGAAGTGTATACGATGTTAATTATCATCCTCCTCATCAGCTTAAAATTTTGGGAGAAATGGTAGTTCGACATGGTATCGGAGCTGGAGCTCATGAGATCGAACCCTGGTGTCAACAATACTATTTTTTCCATCAACCTCCCCTTCAGCTTAAGTTTTTGGAAGAGATAGTAGTTCAACATTTTCTCATGTGGGCTGAGTGACTCTTCATCGACCAATTACGGAAGATGAGATTAAAGCAGCAGTGTTTCAGATGGGCGCCTATAAGTCTCCGGGTCCAGATGGGCTTCCAAATTTTTTCTTTTTCAGAAATATCAGAATGTTGCTGTCTGTTACTGATTTTGTATCTAAAGCTTTCGAGAATAGGAGTTTTCCTGAAGTCCTGAACCGCATTTTTGTCTTTCTAATTCCTAAGGTTTCACCGCCAGATTCCGTGACTTAGCTTCGCCCAATCGCTTTAGCAAATGTCTTAGTCAAATGCGTAACGAAAGTAACACGGGATCGGTTGAAATTTTTGACTGGAAACTTGATACCCAGCAGCCACGGTGCTTTCATCCCGGGAAGGAAAACAATGGATAATGTTATTGTGTTACATGAAGCTATTCATTCAATGGATAAGAAGAATAGTATGAGACATGAAAAAAGTTTATGATAGAGTGGATTGGAGCTTTCTCTAACATCTTTTGGATCTAGTTGGTTTTTCTACACACAATTGGTTGAGCTGATCATGTTTTTCCTTTGATCTTTTTATATTTCCGTTTTATGGAATTTTAGTCCCCTGGAAGACGTTAAGCCTCGACGTGGGTTACGTCAAGGTGATCCTTAAGCACTATATATGTTCGTGATTGTCATGCAAGTCCTAAGTACAAGTACCCTGATTGGGATCGAGGTGAGTAATGGGTGATGGAAGACGTTTCATGCTTCTAGAGGTGGTCCGCAATTATCACATTTGTTCTTTAAGGATGACTTTGTTAGTGTAGTGCGCTAAACCCAATAGGGTTGGACCGGATCCGACTAGATATTCCATCGGGTCGGGTTATTTCTACTACACTTTTATGTTTATACATATAATAAATCGTATTTTTGTTATCATATATTGTTTGTTTAGCGAACCAATTTAATATTGTATATATAATAACGTCCATAGTATTAAACATTGATATAGAAATGGTAATGGTGATATTCCATTGGGTCGGGTCATTTCTACTACACTTTTATGTTTATACATATAATAAATCGTATTTTTGTTATCATATATTGTTTGTTTAGCGAACCAATTTAATATTGTATATATAATAACGTCCATAGTATTAAACATTGATAGAGAAATGGTAATGGTGATTATGGTTGATGATATATTGACTCATAGTAAATGGTTTAATTCTGATATCTCTAGTCGTAGTATTATAAATCGGGATATTAATAATACGGTTAGATTAGCACGTATTGAATGTCTTTTATCTTGTGAACATAATGATAGATTTGGTCTATCAGTCCAAATATCTCCTACTGTGTTTTCTTAGTTAAAGGTTTTTAACGTGTCAACTAGTGCAACACATAACAGCGTATGTCATGAATCTTTTTTCCTTGACTGTATTTTTTTTTTCTACTGGGTTTTTCTAAACAAGGTTTTTGATACATGTCATATACGTTAAGCCACTCAGATCAAAATAAAGCAAGTCAGTGAATTGTTGGTTTACACAGATGATGGATATTTTTGGCACACTCAAAGCAAGGTCTCAAACTGGTTATTTATTTACCAGTGGCGGTACATCGATTTCATGGTGCTCAACTATATGCAATCTTTGGTCGCTACGTCTTCAAATAATGCCGAGATAATATCTATTCATGAAGCAAACGGAGAGTTCATTTGATTATTATTATTATTATTATTATTATTTTTATTATTATTATTATTGACACAATATTATATCCGAGAAACTTATGTTTATTTTTCGAGAAAGATACCACACTATACGAAGAGTATTCACTATGTATAGTTCAGTTAAATGGAGGCTACATCAAAGGCGATTGGACAAAGCATATTTATCATGATTCTGCGTCATATATGATCTTCAAAAGAAATGTGACATTAATGTTCAAGAAATCATATCAAGTGATAATCCACTAGAATGATTCACTAAATCACTTCTTACCGCTACTTTTGAGAGATTGATCTCGAAGATCGGAATGCACTGACTCAATGACCTGAAAATATGTTCAAAACATGGGGAGTAAACACAAACTGACTATGTACTCTTTTTCCTTCATTGGGATTTTTTCTCACAGGGTTTTTCTCTAATAAAGGTTTTAACGATGCATATTTTTGCATAGATGTTATGAATATATTAAGATGTTGATGTCCATTTATACTTACACTTATTGATGCAAAAGATAAGATATATTAAGTATGGACAAGATATAATGCATTAATATAATGTATTAAGTATATGGGATGAGATTTAGTTTCATTACTATAAATGTACTATAGTAATGAAAAAAAACGTCAACAAATTTTTTATTTTTTCATTCTGTTCGTTTTGAGACCTCGTTTGATATAATTGAATCGTTATTCATGTGATTCAATGAAGAAATTCACTCAATGGATTTCAACAGTGAATTTCGACAGATAATATTGAAAAATTACGATGGAATATGATTATCGTGGTTTCAAATAAATAGAATAAAAAATGTTGTTGATAAAATTATCTGTTTTGGAGTTACAAATTGAGAAATATAGGTGTTTAAGAATATTGGACGAGAGAAATTGTATTGTTTTTCAATAAAATCTACCATAAAAAGTGCCAAAACGACCATAAATTGTTCGAGACATGGAAGTGCACGCCGTAAACTCAAAGCAGAGCACGCCATAAATGGCCTATCTACGTCAAATTGCTACGTACAAAGAATGCCGTAAAATAACTAAAATCATCTACCACGGAATGCACATGCATGCCATAATGACCAATTGGATGCATGCCATAAATTAACATTAATCCAGGCCATGCTTCATACATACACCGTACTTTGTACACCTTATAATTTCTTCTTACATATTTTATTAAAGTCAAATGAACTACATATTATTTGTAGACTAAGGGGCATTTCTAAAAAAATGTCCAAAAAATTGAATCCATAAAATATCTTTAATCATGGTAATTCAAAAATCATCTGGCCTACATGGTAATTCAAAGACATCTGGCCTTCTGACAATGTGGCCTTCTGGTTTCAGAAGAGATCTAGGTTGATTTGGTAATTAAACATTGGCCTATACTTTCACAAAACGACCATTTTAATTTGTAATATTACAATGCAGGAAAGTATTTCACAGAAGTACAAAGTACACACAATGTATTTAAATATTACAAAGTACTTACTATTAACAAAATCTTATGCCTTGTGCGGGTAAAGTTTGATAGGGAGACCATGTACCGGATTGGGCGATGGAGCCGCAATAAACATTTCATCAGGGATGATTTTCTCCCACCTGAACCTCTTCACCAGGTTGTGAATGAAAACCAGTATCTCAAATCTTGCGAACTCTTTTCCGGGACACATTCTTGGTCCCCCACCAAATGGTAAGTATGTGTAAGGCGCCGGCCCATTTCCTTCAAATCTTGACGGTTCAAATTTCTCAGGTTGAGGAAAATACTCTGGATTTCTATGTGTTGTGTTTGAACTCCAATGTATCTACAAACATTATGATCACATAGAATTAGAATCTAGTAGATTGGAAAATTATCAACCTAATGACTTGTGTGTGTAGACTTTACCTTACTTCCTTTCGGAATAGAGAAACCATTGAACGTAAAATCGGTGAGGGCTTCTTTAAATGATCCTTGGTTTGGTGGAGCGAGTCTCAATACTTCACATACAACGTTCCAAGAATAACTCATCTTTTGAATATCATCCCAATTCAAAAAATCCCCGGGGGCTTTTGATCTGGCAATCTCCATTTGTTCTGTTCATTATAAAAAGACAAATATAAAGGACAGATTCGTTAACAAACCTTCGAATACATCAACAAATCTATTCGAGCTTTCGGATGTATTTGTTGGAGAATTTTGAATTAAAAATTAATAATAGAGGAAAAATACGAATGGACATGTGAGAATTGGGTTGCATCGGTCGGTAAGAGGTTGCAACCACATATGGGTTGCACATGTTTGGTTGAATCATTTTTGAAAGGATTCAACCGGTAGTGAATGACTTCCTTTCTCCTATAAATTCTCATAAACCGAATGGAAATTATAGCAATTTTCTAAGAAATCCATGTGAATTTTCCTAAGCAAAGTTCTGACCAGTGGTATAAAATACTCATACAAACACTTTGCATATTTTTTGAGCCTAGAAGAGATTTACATAACAGGATCGGTTTGCCTGTTTCTTCTCATTGAAGTGCAACAATCCGAAAAAGTATGACTGTTGTATCTTGAGAGACGGTTGTCATTACTGTGTGCACATATATAGTGGGGGAAAAACCATTGAGATATAATGTTATTATCTACCTCATCATCAGTTTAAACTTTTGGGAGAAATGATAGTTCAACATGATATCAAAGCGAAAGGTCCTGGTTTCAAACCCCGCTCCAAGAACATTCCCCCCCAAAACCAAAATTAAAAAAAAAAAATTAATTAATATATATATATACATATACACTTACAAGTGTTGGGTCTATCTCCCTTCTTGTAAGTTCACACGGACATCTCATCCCACTAGCTTATAGGTCCACACGGACCTCTCTACCTTCTTATAGGTATATACGAGCCTCTCTTCTCTCTTATAGGCCCAAGTGTAGGTCCATACTTGAGAGGCGTATTGAGATATAATATTAATTATCTACCGCACCATCAGCTTAAACTTTTAGGAGTTCGTAGTTCAACGAAAACGTCTTAAGGATAGCATTCTACGCGTTAGATTGATAATTTTTTCCAATAATATTTAGGTACAAGAGTGATATATATATATATATATATATATATATATATATATATATATATATATATATATATCAGAAAGTCTTACCCTTATAAACACCTTCATAAATCTCAGGCAAATCAGCAAGAAACTTGACAATAGAAGTGCAGACAGAGGTAGTAGTGTCATGCCCTGCAATCAGTAACCCCATAATCTTATTAGTAACAATGGAATCGTTCATGAACGATCCGTTTTCATCGGTGGTGAGAAGCATGTGAGTCAAAATATCCTGAGTTGGTAATGCTTTTCCTTCGGCTAACTCAATTTTCCTTTTCTTGATGATGGCTTTAATCATCTTCCTTAAATATTTCGACGCTTTAATCGCCCGATTAAACGCAGTTCCGGGAAGATTTATTGGGATTGAAAAGATCCCTTTAGCCACAACACTGAATGGTTCAAGTAGCTCCTCAACTTGTGTTGGATCTTCAACGCTTACAAAGAGTTTGCAGGCTATCAAAAAGGTTAACTTACTGCAAAGAGGGAACGTTTTGACTTGATCTTTATTTTCCCATCCGGATTCGAAATGTTTTTGGCAGATTCGGTCCATGATCCCGATATATCTTTGCAAACCTTCGGGTTTCGGAAGAAGTTTCCTCATCAAGGTTGAATCTTTCTTTAAGTGAGCTTTCTTGGAAAGATGCATTACTTTTTGGAGTGAACTTGGCCACCATGATTGGACAAGTTTGAACTCATTTGTGAACAAGAATTTGTTCCCCGTGGGCCCGCAAAACACGGTGAACGGATGCCCTAAGAGATGAGTCCGGAAAATCGTGGGGGAGTATTTAGCCATACGCTCTAATATGAATGTTTCCGGCTGTCCCTTCTGTCCGGCTAAGACGAACTCGATACTTTCTCCGATCAACAACCATCCGGTCCGACCCGGTGGGAGTGGCCCGGATAACCCGTTTTTGTTCTTATGAAAAAATAAAAAGAGTAACAGAGTAACAACAAGAAGAAAAAAAGATAGAAGAGAAACTTGCAAGAGATCCATTTTCAATTAGTTGGTGATTCAAGTTTGTTTCTAAATGTATGGGCATAGTCACTTACTTAGGCTCATATCATTACATATTGACTTTTTTTTTAGGAGGACTTTGCAATAGAATTTTTAAATGTAAGGTCATAGTCAGTTAGTTAGACTCTTATCATTACATATTGATATTTCTTTTTTAAGGACTTTGCAATAGAAATTTTGTTTCTTTTTTTTTTTTTTTTTTTTTCCAGAGATACTACTGCGCCACTTAATTAGGCATTTAGGACACAATCAGAAGATGATTGATCATAAGAACAAAATAAAAGTTATCGGACAAAATTAACCTCATCTCATTTTTAACCGATAGGATTTTTAGTTTGTAACTTTAGACTTGGGTCAGGCTAAGCAAAGGGAATAAAGGGATATAACAACAGAAAATTGCAAGAAAACTGCAAGCTTCTTCACTTTCATTTCCAAGGGTTTTGAATTGGCGCATCAAACTCCTTTACTTATTTGTCAATGTGTGTATCACCAACAAACATCATATGATGTTAAAACGCCATTTCAATATATCACATTTTGGACATCCCAAAGCTTAATTATGTTACTATGAACATCTCCACACATTATTCTTTTGATTTTGTTTTCATACTGAAAATGGCTTCATTATTTCTTTAGTTATTTTCCTTCTTCTTCTTGGTCATGATGCATTCATCCAACTCCTCCCCTTGACATAAAGTATTGGCCATAAATAGAAGTAGACTCGCTAGCTTATCTTACGGGACAATCAAGGTAGAATTGTAATATCCCACGTTTCTAAGATGAGAAAAACATCACTACCATAAGTGTGAGACATATATGCTTGGGTTAAATATTTTAGGCCAAACAAGGACAACAGGTCTAAGCAGTTAATCGAATCTTTTATGACTCAGTTAGCGCTGCCAGACATAAGTTTGGTGGCCCCAAGTTGCTTATAGGGGGAGAATGTAACATCTCACACGTTGCTAAAGTGGGAGAAACGTCACTTTTATGGAGGGTTTTCACTAGTTACCTCTGATACGGACGAGTCCGAGACAAGTCATGGTCAAGTCCTAGCGAGGACGCCAGTTTCTTATAAGGGGTGAATGTAATATCTCACACATTGCTAAAGTGGGAGAAACATCACCTCTATGGTGTCAGGTTTTTCTCTAGTTACCTCTGGTAGGGACGAGTCCGGGACAAGTCATGGCCAAGTCCTGGCGAGGAACCCAGTTGCTTATAGGGCGAGAATGTAATATCTCACACTGTGACACATTTCTAAGGCGGGAGAATTATCACCTTCATATAAGCGTGAGACATAAAAGACTTGTTAACTCGGGTTAACACTTTTAGGCCAAACGACGACGATGGATCTAATTAGTTAACCGGATCCTTTATGGTTCGGTTAGCAGTGCCGTACACAAATTTGGAGGCGTTAAACTGATTGATGAGCTTATAATACAAATGACAATATTCCAGTGGGGCCCCACCACCCTAACAAGGCTAAGACGGGAAATTATGTACAAGGAAGCCAATTTGAATATGATCGGTCAAAGAAATATCTGTGATGTTCATCCCTATTTTCGAAAAACACCTTTCTATTTCACCTAGAAACACATAAATCTTAAATTCCTGTTGCCAGACAGAACATTATACCTACATGATTGCTTACTTCAAAATGCATGTTAGCAAAAGATTAAGACTATACGTGCTCAAAAGGTTCATGTATTCACATGAAGATGCATGATTAAAAGTAAATTATGGATTACTATTGACTTTACAAGGTGTCATAACGACACTATAAAATCTTCTGAATATAACCAACCACACACATAATATATAAATAAAAAAGAAGTCCCAAGCTTGCAATTTATTGTTCAATTCCTAAGCTTGGGGATGAGAAGTAACGGTTGTTCTTTTTGCAAGCTAATACCAAACTTCTCTGTCATATCTAATTCTTGAGAACTCATTCCATTCGGCAAAGACCAATCGAATGACTGAAGTAATGCTGCAAGGACTAAAGGAACTTGTCGTCCAGCCATCGGCAATCCCGGGCATATTCTCCGTCCACCTCCAAAGGGTACAAATTCAAAATCATTCCCTTTATAATCAATTGCTGAGTTCAAGAATCTCTCTGGTTTGAACATTAGTGGCTTGTCCCAAATCGAGGGGTCACGTCCCATTGCCCAAATATTAATGTAAACTTGAGCATTTTTTGGTATAGTGTAATCCATCACTTGACATGTTTCGGGTGCTCGGCGAGGTAATAGAAACGGTGTTGGTGGGTGTAGCCGAAGCGTTTCCTTAATACAAGCCTGGAGATAAGAAAGTTTTATTAAATGTGATTCTTTTACTAGGTTTGTACCCACTTCTCTTTCAAGTTCTTCAATGACCTTCATCATAGATTCTGGGCTCCTTGTTAATTCAGCCATTACCCACTCCACCGTTGAAGTAGAGCTGTCTGTGCCAGCCGAAATCAACTCCTGTTGATGCACCAAAACACATGGTAACAACTTTAATATGAGTAGGGTCCATCGATACGATAAATTTTCTTGAAAAACGATAAATGCACAATTCTAAAGTCAAATTTAACACAGTGACGGACCCAATGAAAGCCAAATTATAAGAAAAAGGTTTAATAAAGGGGTTAAAATAAACTTAGTTGTCAAGTTTCGAACCGGTGACCATAGGATAAGTGAAAAAACTTCTAAACAGTTAAACTAAATAGATAATAGTATTAAAACTTGTCTGAAATAATATTCATGCACAATTTTAATATTATTAGTTACATTTAGCAATTTGTAAATGTGAAGGTCGGTGAATTTGTTTAGGAAGAGAACATCCACAAAATCATTTTGGTTCTTATCAGCATCGTTTGCCTTTCTTTTTCCTTTTATGATGGGCTTGAAAATAGCATGGATCTCCAATTCTGTCTCCATCAAATATTTTCTTATACCTTGGAGATCAAACCTACTCAATATCGGGTAAAAATCAGATATATTTGGAGCAACAGCTTTCTCAAACCTCTTCCTAATGAAACCTTTGAATCCACCATTTTCACTTTCTTCATTCAACCCAAGAAGATCACTAGACATCAACACATTGCTCAACATATTGAACACAGTTACAAACACCAATTCCCCAATATTCACAACTTCCCCTTTATTTTTGGCTTTAACATGGTCAATCATTTCTGATATCTTCTTCTCCCTTATGCATGATTGAGCATCTAATGTTTTCAATGAGAAAAGCTCGGCTCGACAAAGGGTTCGTAGGAATTTCCATCTTTCATTACATGTCTCTGTCCAGCCAATGGAGGTGTAGTTCAAATCCTCTGGATTACAGAAAGACTTGGGGACGTGTCGTGCGGATAAAAGCCGATCATGGGTTGTGAGGATTTCTTTTGCAGCTGCAGGTGATGAAGCTACAACCATTTTTTGAGTTCCGAGCCGAAGCATCATTAAAGGGCCATGAATTTTCGATAAATCAGCTAGAGCAATATGAGGCATTTTGGTAGCCATATGAGGAATATTGCCTAATAGAGGCCATGGAGTAGGCCCCGGTGGAAATGGTGGAGGGATATTTTTTGATGCAGAAAATGTTTTCAATTTCTTGAAGATGAAATAAAGCAAAGGCACAAAAAATATCAAAAGCAAGAAATAATAAGAAAATTGAGCCATTGACTTGCAAAGAGTTAGAATGAAAATTGATGTGTCTTTTTATTTCTTTTATAAAGGGGGATGGATTTGTCTTAGATGGTGAGGGTGTACCTACTGGGGGGTTGAATGAATTGTATTTATTGAAAATAGTTACATGTTGCTACTAATGATTGAATGTCAAGCACTTTAAGGTAAAGAATTTCAAAGGTTAACAACACAGGGTGTTAGTCCGTCGCTAGTAGTATAAATCGTCGCTAATACGATTTTGATTGAATGGCAACTGATTGAGCTAAAATTTACCCCAACAAAAACAATTTATAAGGACTCGAAACTGTGGGTAAACTAACTCTCTAACCGGCAGTGTACTGGGTCGATTGCTAGCATAGCTACAGGAGTACGAGGTCGAACCCAAGGGAAAAGTGTTTGTGAGTACCAAAGCAAACTTCAAACTTAGTCTAGGAAAATCGATGGTTGAAAAGGTTTATACAACTACAACGACATTAAAGCGATTAGCAACGAAGTTTAACTAAGGGAGAGGGACATAGCCGAACCATGATCCAAATAGCTAATTTCAACCCCAAGGATAGACAAAACCGGGAGTGTGCAATATGACAAAAGAACTCTTGCATTCAATTTCACGGGTGCGTGCTCCTAAATCCGGTGTTAAGGTCTGAACAACTCTCATTTAACACCCTATGTCATGTTAACTACCCTTCCTTTAGAAGATTCACTAACAAGACATGATACGCATTAGAGCCGCTTAAACGTTAAAACGAGTAACCTCACTTTGGGCCCGGCTTAACAACTAAGCCGGTCTACGCCGCGATCCTAGAACCCCTTTTCCCACATCTCTCTCTCGAACAACTCTTTAGATTGATGTGTGTGACTTTGACCTAGGTAGCTAATCTAGCCCAAATCCGTTATAACAAGTTCTAAGACGTGAAATATGCAAGATACAACAATAAAAAACACTACCCACTCCCAATTTCATCACCCAAAGGGTGATTTCACCAAATTTCACATGATTCGACTATGTTAAGTTTAGCTACACATTATAAAGCATGAAATAACAATCAAGGAAGAGATTAAAGCCATAAAACAAGAAAATAAGTGAAATTGATTACCAAAAATGTAGAAATTGAGTTTACATCAAGCTCCTTCCACACCACGTGTCACTTGGGAAGAAGAAGATGAACCAAAAGCTATGCAAAATCCAAGATTCTTCAACTAAAACTAAGCTAGACTATCATTAAACTAAGTAAATTTGAAGTAGAAATGAGTCTAAAGAGCCAAAAGGAAGATTTGAGCCAAGTTAATGGTTAGGGTTCTTAGAGGCGAAGTGTGTTGAAAATCTGTGTAAAAATGTATATATAGGTGGGAAAAATCTGCAGAAAACGACCCCAAACGCGCGTTTGGAGGTTCCCAAACGCGCTTTCAGCTCCCAAAGCACTCTGTATGAAAAAAAAACGTCCGAAACAGCGCGTTTGAAAGCTCCAAACGCGCGTTTGAGATGATGCAGTTTTCTGCTGCAGTAAAACCATGATATCTTCGCTTGTAGAACTCCGATTCGAGTGATGCAAAGTGCGTTGGAAAGCTCTTTTAATTATCTACAACTTTCATGAAGAGACCATGACCAGAAAATGCCTCCATCATAGGTCAAAATGCTGCTGAACAGAACAGAGCATGAAGATACCAACTATTTTTCTTCCTTTTCTTCATTTTTCTTCTTCCTTGGCTCATTCTTGCACCTTGATCATACTTCTCATCATAGATCTTCGCCTTCCGGGTTCTCGAGACACCTAGACCCTACAATCTCATGAACGAACAAGACACACAAACGATTCCGGAGGGTAAAAGTGCTCGGGAATGGGTTAATATCACTAAAAAGAGGTAGTAAACCATCAAAGCGACGGATTTACTCCCCGTGCTATAAACTCACGATATTACCCAAAAACGGTCTAAAAACACCGAGAATGTGCTCAAAGTGGGATAAACGGGGGTGGAAAATGCACCGGAATCACGTAAAGTTGACTCCCATCAACCACCCCACACTTAGCCTTTGCTCGCCCTCGAGTAAATTAGGCGTTTTAAAACCAACCAAGGGATTCAACGTTGTGATGTAGGTGCTACTATTCACACCCTCGAGGTAACCACAAAGTATGAAACACGAACATATACACACCGGTTATAACATTATCAAGAAAGTGGAGTGTGTGTGGTGCCAAGCTAAAAACCAAGTGCTCAAAATGATTGTCGGGGCTTGAATCCCGACCAAAAGTCTACCAACCGTTTCATACCCACTAGCCTCTCCACTAATCAAGGTCACTAAGTTTGGACACGATCGGGTAGGACTTGAAGGGTTATAACGTTAGGCTAGGGTAATTCCGGTTAATCGAAAAGGATATTTTGGGAATTGGAGAAAAAGAAGTACGAGTGAACCTAATCAACAAGTGCACCACCTTATCTCTACCATACAAACCACCCAAACTCCTCTTTGATTAGTTTAAACACTTTGGGAACCATAGGATACTAACATACCCGAACTCATTGCCTCACTCAACTATATTTCAAGTGTTATGAGGTGAGATCGAATACATTAGCACCTATCTCACTATCCCAACTCCAACATCATAAAAAATCACTTTTGAGCTCATCACTTTGATTACAACCCTTTATTTTATAAACTCCAAACTCTTATTCATTGAGAACTTTCTAATTTATTTTGAACTTTGATTGATTGAGTTCTCTTTTCTTTTTCTGTTTTTTTTTTAAAGAAAGAAAGAAGAAAGGACAGATTTTTCTTTTCTTCTTGGGCCAAATCAAAACTCTAGGCCCAAATGAGCTCCTCTTCTCCTTATAGTATAGCTCAAAACCGAGAAAACAACAACCCATCAAAACATCATTCCCCCCCACCCCACACTTGCCTTAGCAAGTGTGGCCCAACAAAAGATTAAGTTCACTCGTAGGGTATAAATGAAGGAAATGTGACCATAATTAAGGCTCAGGGTAGGTTTCTGACTAAGTAACAAAACGACTATAAAACGAATGGTGGTCAGACCATCCTATCAAGGCTGAGAGGGGCTACGAAGGTCTAATGTTTCGGATATTTGGCTCTGGTTGGTCAAAGAGACGCCAGGACAGTCATCCCGTATCCTACTTAGGTAAACCTTTCTATTTCGTCTCGAGACTAGTGGTATGAGAGGTGGTAGCAATCAAATTGTGCACAAAGTGTAGCTTACGTGAAATTAATAAACTCCATCCTCGAGATAATATCAAACCGCAGTGTACACGTTTGGGGTCCCTACTAAGGTGATCACCACTCGAATGTGAAAATAACACACACAACACGGTGCTAAAAACCCTTAAAAAAATTTAAAAATTGCCCAAAAATCGACTCGAGCCCGGTCATAGGCTAAGCATACCACACATTTAGCACAAATAAAAGCTAAAGCAAGAAAACGGCTAAGTCTCCCACCCCACACTTAAACGAAACACTGTCCTCAGTGTGTGAGAGATAAAAAGAGTAAAAGACTTAGTTGTTTGACCAAAAACCCGGCAGAAAGGCGCACTCATAGCCCACGTGACATCTTCTAGTAAGCTCCATCTCGAGTATCTAAAACCATAGAAACAAAAACCAAGGCAAACACATGCACGAGAAAAATCCACGTGCCAAAAGATGGTGATAGATACGAGATATATAAAAATAGAAGCCATGCCACAAACAAAGTATCAAAGCATATCAACCATACTAGACGGGAATTGCACTGGATGTAAAGATAATCAAAAGAAACACAGAGCATCCACGCATAATATAAGGCCACAGAGGTTCACATAAAAACATCCCCGTCTATGTACAAAAGCCGGAACCAAAAGGAAATTCTCACCCCAACCTCTCTTTTAAGCTAAACTCTCCCATCTTGCACCCAAAGACCACTCCAAACTCATTATTACTACCAAAAGGTGGGTTGCCTCCCCAAGCGCCTTTGTTTTGTGTCGTTGGCTCGACGGGATGACTTATACAATGCAAATTTTTTCAAAGTTATACTATTGCAATGCATTTGCGAGAAAAGGTAGAAGTGCTTTGTTTAACGTCGTTAGCATCGACTTAATGGCACTAAATGCAGACTCATACCACAAAAGACTCAAAGCAACGACCGAACCACAAAGCATCACAAAGCACCTTAACACATAGCATATCAATCATAAGTATATTCATGAGAGACACCGCGAGGGGGTTTAAAGGGGTGGAGTTAACACACGGGTACCTCTTCTAGCTCGTGAAGTTACCTCTTGCCAAACACTCAATATTTTCTTTTACGTTCCCGCTCGGTTTTCTCTTTAAGGTGCCTTTTGCTTGGGGTTCTTCTTTTCTTCACATTGCCTTTGAGTTCAATTCCCGGTTCTATGATGAGTGGCTTATGGTCCGGATAAGACAATGATGGTGAGACGGGCGATCCTGGTTTATCCTTGGTCTTGATCTTCACTCCATCAACGACCTTTTGTGCATCCACCGTGTCTTCTACAGTTAGCTCCTTTTCAACCTGTGGGTTAGTGGTAGCAACAACACAAGCAAAAGTAGATTCGACAGAATGACAAGCAAGAGATTTAAACTTATAAACATTCAATGTCACGCTCTCCTTACCCACATGAAAAGTAATATCACCACTCTTCACATCTATGCTAGCATCACTCGTAGTCAAGAAAGGACGACCAAGCAAAACCGAAGTTTTAGAATCCATCGCCATGTCTAAGACGACAAAATCTATGGGAAAGGTAAATTTATCTATTTGCACAAGAACATCCTCCGCTACCCCCATAGGTGTCCTAACCGACCTATCCGTCATTTGTAAGGTCATCCCCGTGGGTTCTAGCTCACCCAACCCTAAATTTTCATACAAAGCCCTAGGCATTAAGCTCACAGAAGCTCCTAGGTCACACAACACATTTTCAATCACAGTATCGCCAATAGTAATAGGGATGGTGAACCCACCTCGATCTCTCATTTTCGGGGGTATCTTACTATCAAAAATTGCCGAACATTCTTCATTCAAACATACCAAACCTTCCATTTTACTCTTATCATTTAACAAGCCTTTTAAGACTTTACAATAAGCAGGCATGTTTGCAAGTGCTTCAAGAAAGGGAATGGTCAAGTCAATTTTACGCAAAATTTCAATGAAACGGTTCTGAGCTTGGTTCAAACGACTTTGTCTATGACCTTTAGGTGGATAAGGGAGAGTACTCAAATCAAAATCTTTAGGAGGAGGAGGGATCATACCTTTCTTACCTTTGGCGCGTGGGGAAGACGGCTCTTTCATTGGCTCTTTCCTTTCCATTGCTTTACTCGGTTCCCCATCTTCAATGTCAATTGCCGCAAATTCCTTCTCCTTATGTCATCACTTTCTCTTTCTTTGCAATCACCAACTCTTCCTTTACGGCTTCCAATTCTCTTCTCATTGCTTCCAACTCTGTCTCAGTGTTTCCTTTTCCAAGTCTTCTTCCTCAACCGGCCTATAGAAATCATCATCTTCATCAATACCCCTTTCTCTCTTTAATAGATTTTGAGTCCTTCCTCCTCGAGCATTATCAACACCCACCTCTTTACCACTTCTCAAAAATAGGGCCTTCACATTTCGGGATTATTTTCCATGTCGCTCGGTAAGCCTCCTTTCAAGTTCACCATGGCATTATCGGTGATTTGCCCCATGTGTGTTTCGAGATTCGAATGGCGGACCCATGTTTGAAGTTCATCTCAACCATGTCCTTTTTATCTCCACAAAGTTTTTGTTCATTTGCTCCAATATGACATCGGTTGCACTCTTTTGAGGAATGGGAGCAAGTGGTGGAGGAGTTGCTTGGTAAGTACCCTTGTTGTTGATGTTGAGATTGTTGAGGATAGTATTGGGCTTGTTGGTTAGGTGCTTGATAAAATGAACTTTGATTTTGCCTATAAGCTTGGTTCGGCCTTGGTCAAAATACCGTTCCAATTCTTCCTTGATGGTTTTGATTCCAACCTTGATTATTATTTCTCCAAGAACCATCACTTTGTTGATCATAATTACCATCTTGACTTTGCCCCACATAATTCACCTCATAACATTGAGAATTATCCACAACCGGTTGCTCGTTTTGTTGGCCTTGTTCGGCACTTTGAGATTGATTCATAACCGGATTGTAGCCCAAGTGCCCCACTCTCGCTTCCCATGGCATACATGTTCATCATTTTCTTGGCTAGATCGGTTGGACTATCTTGTGACGAAAAACTAGCTTGTCCTTGCATTGAGGATCGTGGATATGACATATTTTGAGATTTGTGTGTCATCCCACAATCCTTAGCCGAATGTTATCCTCCACATATTTGGCAAAGCCTTGCCTTTTCATTTTCTCTTTCAAGGTTCTCCAACCTTTGCTCCATCGTTTGCATCTTAGCTTGACATTGCTCATTTGTTTCCACTTCCTTCACTTCAACCAATCCCGGATTTTTACTCCTTGGCCCTTTTCTACTTGAAGACACATATTGCTTTGAGGTCTCGGCAATTTTCTCGATTTGATTTATAGCCACCTCCGGTACCATCCTCATAATATCCCCATTACACGAAGCATGCAAGGTCCCTTGGTGCACCGGCTCCAACCCTCGGAAAAATGCATGAACTACCTCAAAGGTCTCGCCGTGCCCGGGCACTCTCTCAATAACGCTTTAAATCTATCCCAGGACTCATACAATGCTTCTCCTTCATAGGCATTAAACAAGATAATAGCCTCTTTCATGTCCAATGTCTTTGATGGTGGGTAATACTTGAATAGAAATGTCATAACCACATCCTCCCAAGTGTGCAAAGAATCATGAGCCAATGAGTCATACCATGTCTTGGCTTGTTCCTTCAAGGCGAAGGAAATAGCATAAGTTTAAGCGCCGTCACCGACTCCATTTATCTTGGTAATGTGCACAATTTGTAGGAAATGATGATCAATGAACATATGAGGATTTTCCATGGCGGTTCCTTTGAATATAGCATTGTCTCCCAACAAATGTATGATATTTCTATTCAATTCCAAGTTATTAGCGGCCACCGTGGCATTCGAATTGGACTATGCCCCATGGTTGCCGTGGGAGCCATCACAAAGTCTCTACAAGTCAATCCGCCTTGATTTTGCTCTTGTTGACCATTAAACCAATTGGGCATCGCATTTGCACATTGGTTGTGAGCTTGATTTTGGTTATGTTGAAATTGATTCAACATCCATGCATTGAACTGTTGCATAACGATGGGATCCATTTGATTACCTTGGGCCTCTTGTTGAACATTTTGTGGTATAGGCCCATTCGCATTCACAACGTTATTTCCTTGTCCATTCCTACCCCCTTGTGCATTGTTGTTGACAAGAGGCGGGTTTTGATTCGGGACTCCATTATTGATCACCAAATTTCCTTCCAATCCTTGTTCACCGTTGTGTGCCACACCGGATTCTTCTCCCAACTCACCCAAACTACTCTCTTCAAAGACCGGAATCGACTCCTCTACTTGATAACCTCTTCTTCTTTGACTATTTCTACGCCTTGCGTAAGCTTCAATCCCGTCCATGTATGGCTCGAGTGGTGTTTGAGATCTCCGGGTCATGCACTACAAAAAGCAAACAACAAGAAAACAATAAAATAAAACCTAGGCCCAAGCCTTCGGTTCACTTGCAAGATATCACAAATAGCACACAATTCCCCGGCAACGGCGCCATTTTGATTGAGCTAAAATTTTCCCCAACAAAAACAATTTATAAGGACTCGAAACTGTGGGTAAACTAACTCTCTAACCGGCAGTGTACCGGGTCTATTGCTAGCATAGCTACAGGAGTACGAGGTCGAACCCAAGGGAAAAGTGTTTGTGAGTACCAAAGCAAACTTCAAACTTAGTCTAGGAAAATCGATGGTTGAAAAGGTTTATACAACTACAACGACATTAAAGCGATTAGCAACGAAGTTTAACTAAGGGAGAGGGACATAGCCGAACCATGATCCAAATAGCTAATTTCAACCCCAAGGATAGACAAAACCGGGAGTGTGCAATATGACAAAAGAACTCTTGCATTCAATTTCACGGGTGCGTGCTCCTAAATCCGGTGTTAAGGTCTGAACAACTCTCATTTAACACCCTATGTCATGTTAACTACTCTTCCCTTTAGAAGATTCACTAACAAGACATGATACGCACTAGAGCCGCTTAAACGTTAAAACGAGTAACCTCACTTTGGGCCCGGCTTAACAACTAAGCCGGTCTACGCCGCGATCCTAGAACCCCTTTCCCACATCTCTATCTCTGAACAACTCTTTAGATTGATGTGTGTGACTTTGACCTAGGTAGCTAATCTAGCCCAAATCCGTTATAACAAGTTCTAAGACGTGAAATATGCAAGATACAACAATAAAAAACACTACCCACTCCCAATTTCATCACCCAAAGGGTGATTTCACCAAATTTCACATGATTCGACTATGTTAAGTTTAGCTACACATTATAAAGCATGAAATAACAATCAAGGAAGAGATTAAAGCCATAAAACAAGAAAATAAGTGAAATTGATTACCAAAAATGTAGAAATTCGAGTTTACATCAAGCTCCTTCCACACCCATGTCACTTGGGAAGAAGAAGATGAACCAAAAGCTATGCAAAATCCAAGATTCTTCAACTAAACCTAAGCTAGACTATCATTAAACTAAGTAAATTTGAAGTAGAAATGAGTCTAAAGAGCCAAAAGTGAAGATTTCGAGCCAAGTTAATGGTTAGGGTTCTTAGAGGGGCGAAGTGTGTTGAAAATCTGTGTAAAAATGTATATATAGGTGGGAAAATCTGCAGAAACGACCCCAAAAGCGCGTTTGGAGGTTCCCAAACGCGCGCGCTTTCAGCTCCCAAAGACTCTATACATGAAAAAAGCGTCGTCAAACGCGCGTTTGAAAGCTCCAAACGCGCGTTTGAGATGATGCAGATTTTCTGCTGCAGTAAAACCATGATATCTTCGCGTGTAGAACTCTGATTCGAGTGATTCAAAGTGCGTTGGAAAGCTCTTTTAATTATCTACAACTTTCATGAAGAGACCATGACCAGAAAATGCCTCCATCATAGGTCAAAATGCTGCTGACAGAACAGAGCATGAAGATACCAACTATTTTTCTTCCTTTTCTTCATTTTTCTTCTTCCTTGGCTCATTCTTGCACCTTGATCATACTTCTCATCATAGATCTTCGCCTTCCGGGTTCTCGAGACACCTAGACCCTACAATCTCATGAACGAACAAGACACACAAACGATTCCGGAGGGTAAAGTGCTCGGGAATGGGTTAATATCACTAAAAGAGGTAGTAAACCATCAAAGCGACGGATTTACTCCCGTGCTATAAACTCACGATATTACCCAAAAACGGTCTAAAAACACCGAGAATGTGCTCAAAGTGGGATAAACGGGGGTGGAAAATGCACCGGAATCACGTAAAGTTGACTCCCATCAGCAACCACTTGTCCACTTTAAGGTAAAGAATTTCAAAGGTTAAACAACACAGGGCAACCGTTTGCCCGTCGCTAATAGTATAAATCGTCGCTAATACAATAATAACGATGACATTGTCAATGAGTTGTTCCAAATATATTGTTGTAAATGAATGTCAGCGATAACACCGCTACTGCAGTGACGCCCCCAAATCGGTATCAGAGCCGTCTATCAGACGGAACTAAGTGTCACATCGTAAGAAACGGTGAGGGCCACATCTAGAATCCTATAATAGGGACGAGTCTTGAAACAATCTTGGCGAGGACGTCAGTTGCTTATAAGGAGGAGAATACTTTTTTTTTCCATTAATCAGCAAGATGCTAAAAGTTTACAAACATTTTCCAAATTTCTAGATAAAGCAACAAATGGAATCAAATCAACCACATGGAAAGGCAACAGCAGCATATCAAGTAGTAAGAGTCGAATTCTACTTATAAAACAACCACCAGCGGACCTTGTCACAGCCACCAATCTTGAAATCCAAAACATTTCCTTCCCATTAGTAGTCGATTCTAGTTTCCAGGGTCTCAAGAAGCCGCAATCACCGGGTTAGCCTTCCAATCTTCCCAAACTATCTTCTTTAGGCAATTATCATTTGAAAGCCAAGAAATGACAACCTCTGAATCTCTCTGAAAATCAATTCTGGATTAACAAAAATGGAATTAATAAATGACTTTGTTTCTCTGGTTCCAAATCACTCAGGCAGTGATACCCACTATAGCTGACCCACAAACGGGAGATCAAAGTCCAAAGATGATGAAGACGTTCCGGCATTTAGGGTGCATAAATCACTAAAGGAGAATGCATTTAGCCCAACCATCTTACACCAACTTAAAGCATGTGACCAAATCAAATAGGAAATATCGCAAGCGAAACAAGAGGTGAATAACTGTTTCTCGGCTTTGTTGAAATTCTATTGAGACTTGCCTTCCACATAAATTCACTTTCGATCCAAAAGTTTGTTCCACTCGGCAACCTTCACCCTATCCAAAAAAGTAAATTTAAAAAATTCCAACTCAAGCTTTTTCCTTAAAATGACCACCAAAAAGACACCATTTGAACAAAGGCTCCATCTTAATTTATCACTTACACCTGCAAAGTCACAAATTGAGTTAATTAAGTTCTACAACTCCCCTACCTCCTCTCTCCACTACCAACAAAAAAAGGTATATTTTCCGGCCAAATCACCACCCTTGCTTAAGGAGAGTCTAAAAAGTCTAAGAAAAGCAATTTTCAAAGGGACATCACCTACCCATTTATCCTCCCAAAATCTCACTATATTTCCATCCCTAATCACTCAACATTCCGACCCTAACAAATTAACACCCACCGTCGTAGTAGTTAAAGCAGCATTTACAATTCCTTTCCAAATCCCCACCCCAACCAAATACTATCACCACCCCAATCACCCTTGATAAATTTCGGTCAATATATTTCGTATCTCATTATAAATCATGAAATACAATATTTATAGCCACTAGTAGGGTTTTTACACCAATACAAAGTTACTAAACTACCCTTACTAGTCTAAAGACAAATACGTCAATATTTCCATAACACAATATTTTCCATAAATCTTGGCGTCTTTGGTTGCTAGAGAATTGAATGATTTGAAAATCAAATAAATAATTATCTATTACTATATGGGGCGGTGACTTGGTTTTGCGGCGGTGACTTGGTTTTGCGGCGGTGACTTGCCGGCGGTGGCTAGGTTTTGCTGTCCGACGGCCCGGGGTTTTTTCCAGCGTTCTTGCTGGTTGCTTTCCAGCGTCGTACTGCTTTTCTTCGGTGCCGATCGGTTTTTTGAGCAGGTTTTCAGCGTCGATCGGTGACTTGGTGATCGGTCCGTGGTTTTTGATCGGTGTTCTTGCTGGTTGCCTCTTTCCAGTCGTCTTCTTCACCGCGTGGGCTCCATCGTCTTTGAGGTTTTGGTCGCTATTGTGACCTTTTATTCGTGGGCTGTGGCAGTGGCTTCTGACTAAGGCCGTGGGGTCGTTTCTGTGGCCTGTTCACCCTTGCCGGTGACTGCTTTTGCTCCGGCTGTGGGCATTTAACGGCTGTGTTTTATCTTGCTCAACAAGTTACTCTTCTGCGTTTCTCCAGGCATGGCGGACCCACCGGGGGTCCAACCCGTGGTTGCGACCCAACATGAGGATACCTTGCAGCCTCCCAAATTATATGCGGCTGCAACTGGAGGCAATAAGGTAGACATCCCTGACTTTGGTGTTTATGGTACGTGTAAGGGAGAACCGGCTTTTTTTGTTTCGAGAGCGGAGCTTGAAATTCTTGCACGTCCTTTTGAGAATGCTCTGGTTGCTCGTTTCCCTGATTATCGGCCGCGTATTGATGATATACGTAAGTTTTTCGTTCGGCTAGACTTAAAAGCTTCTTGTAAAATTGGTTTACTTGATACAAAGCACGTCCTTGTTCACCCTAGTTGTCAAGAGGACTATAATCGTCTATTTACATGCAGAGAGTGGAATATGGGTCCTAATAGATTTGAGTTTTCCAAATGGACGGTTGATTTTCACTGCAATGCAGATTGTTCAATGGTTCCTATTTGGTTTGAATTCCCTGGACTGCCGTTGCCGTACTTTAACCCTCAATATGTAAGTAAAATTGGTGGCCTTATTGGCAGACCGCTTCAGACGGATGCGGCTACTTCAGATTTGAGAAGACCGTCTGTTGCGAGGGCACTGGTTGAAGTGGATATCCAGAAACCCCGTTGTACTAGAATCTGGTTAGGGGAAGATGTTCATAAGGGACACTGGCAGGAGGTTCATGCTAAATCGGCCGACATCGCACTTTTTGTCATAGGATTGGTCATTCTGAGGACAAATGTTTAAGGAAGAATCCTCCATCTGAAAGCTCACGCAAGAAACCCAACCCTAGTACGTCCCAGAATACTTCACAGGATACTGGCGGTGGACCGTTGACCTCAAATGGGAAGTGGAATAGTGGACCCAGTCGCAGACAACCTCAACAGGTTTATCAGGTTAAGCAAAATGGTACTTCACGTAATCGCCGGTCCTCTTATCAATAGTGAGGAGATTTGCCTACCAATACTGCTCCTACTGCAGTGAATCTTGCTCATAACCCGGTTTTGAGCCCTCGGACCACGTAACCCTTAGAAAATTCTAACTCTTTCCATGTGTTGCGCCGCCATCGATGAGGATATTGTTGAAACCGCACATCACTCACTTATGAAAGAGGATAGAACTAGCAGTGTGGAAAATAGGCGCGATCACCGGATATGACGCTACACGTACTCACGGCGCTCCCAATTTGATGGACTTTCATACCACCTTAGATCAAAGGTTGATTAACTCGTATTGATGTAAATATGGAAACGTGGAGGACAACCTTGCGCATAGACGGGGAGGTTGATCGCGTGTGATTCAGCGACGATGGTGGTAAAGGGAAAGACCCTCTCGGCTCTGTGAGTGGCTTGGTGGTAGATGATCTTACGTTGCGAAACGACCCTATGTTGACCAAGGGGATCACTGGCCATGAAAACTCAGCGTTGGATCCTTCAAAGACTCCGCAGAGAATAAATGACAAGGCGCGACGGACCTTCCAATATCCCCTGGCACTTCCAATTACTCTACGAAGAAAAAGGGAGGAAAAAGGGAAGCTCTCGCTTGTGCCATAAGAGTCGGTACCTTCTCAAACTTATCATTTACGCTTCTTCCGATGTATAGTCCTCGTAAATATTTTATTTTGGAATGTGCGTGGTGTTGGTAATGATAGGACTCAAACTTGCATTAAGAATATTTGCGATGCAATAATGTTAGGATACTTGTGCTTATTGAACCTCTTTGTTCTGCAAAGTTCACTACTAGTATTCGTCTTAAACTGGGGTTTGATTTTTCTCAATCTGTTTTGCGAGGGAAAATTTGGTTCTTGTGGTCGGGGGTGGACTGTTCTATGGATATTGATTGCGATCAGATGTGCACGGCAGACATTACCGATCAGAATGGGGATAAATTTTCTGTTTCGGGGATTTACGCAAAACACAGTAGACATCCTAGAGAAGCGTTATGGCAAGCGATACAGGATCGGGCCCAGAATAACAATAGACCTTGGATACTTGGGGGTGATTTCAACATTATTCGACAGGCTGATGAGAGGAAAGGGGGCCGCCCCCTAGGGTCAACGACATGCAGGACTTCAATGACTGTGTTCAGAGGGCTAGTCTCACTGAAGCTACTTTTGAGGGATCTCAATTCACATGGTATAGAAGCAAGACTTGGCAATGCTTGGATAGGGTTTTCTTTAATGATAAGTGTATGGAGCAATTTGATGTCACGAAAGTGTCTCACCTGCCCCGGGTTCATTCTGATCATTGCCCTCTTCTGGCTTTGTGTGGTTTGAAGAGCCCGAGTAAATCCTCCTTTCGCTTCATAAATGTTTGGACTGAGGATACCACGTTCCATGACCTTGTGAAGTCTGTTTGGGAGGAGCATGAGGAAGGTCAGGGTATGCGTCTTCTACATAGAAAGCTCAAAAAACTAGCTTACAAATTAACTGAGTGGAATCGTTTGGTTTTCGGGAATATTTTTGATAATACTAAGAAGGCGTTGTCTGCGGTTCATGAGAAGACCATTCGTCATGATCAGGAAGGGTCGACAATGGCTAAGGAAGATCTTGACCAGGCCATCTTAGAGTACGAGAGGTGTAATGATGTTGAGACTCGGTTCCTTAAGCAGAAAGCGTCTGTGAAATGGATTGAAGCTGGAGATGCCAATAGTAAGTATTTCCATGCTATTTGTAAACAGAGGAGGAATCGAATTACATTCATAGAATTAAGGCGGATGACGGTAGTTGGATTGACAATCGTGAAGACATCCGTGCTTCCTCTCGCTACTTTTATGAGCAACTTTTCTCCGAGGATAGTGAAGGTATGGGCACTCCTCTTGTTAATTTCTCTCTCCTCAAATATCCCATGCGCGAATCGCGCCATCATGGATACTCCGTCTGCTTGAGGAGATTCATAATACAATGCTATCCATGAGCTCGAGATAGTGCTGCCGCCCCGATGGATACACCTCACATTTTCTTCAAAGTTTGTTTGCGATTATTAAACAGGATATGGTGAATGCGATTGGTGATTTCTTCCTGGGTGGTCATCTTCCTCGTAACTTCTCCACCTCCACGATTATTCTGTTGCCCAAGAAGATAGGGGCGGATAAATGGAAGGACTTCCGGCCTGTTAGTCTGTGCACGGTTTTCTCGAAAATTAGAACCAAAATTATTACGCAGCGGATGAATTTTTTTCTTCCCATGCTGGTTGCGGACCAGCAAACTGGTTTTGTTCCTGGAAGATGCATTACTGATAATATCCTTCTGGCCCAGGAGCTTTGCAAAAATGTCAATAAACCACTCCGTAGCCCCAATATTATGCTTAAATTAGATATGGAGAAAGCATATGATCGTATGAATTGGGGTTTCATAATGAAGATGTTGAGGATGTTTGGCTTTCAAGAGCCTTTTGTTGACCTTATTTTCCGAACTCTCGCTGATAACTGATTTTGCGTCCTGCTCAATGGTGTGCCTTCTACTCCCTTTCATGCGACTCATGAGTTAAACAGGTGATCCCTATCCCCTCGCTTCTATTTGTTTTAACGGCAGAGTATTTCGGTAGACTGATTAATGATTACATGTCTCAGAATCCTGGCATGCAGTTTCAATCTAAAGTAAAAGGCATCCACTACCTGGCCTTTGCAGATGACACGATCCTCTTTACTCGATGTAATAGGAAAGGGCTACGGGGCCTCAAAGAGCTTCTCCACCATTATGAGCTTGTGTCTGGGCAGCGTATCAACTCCACCAAAAGTACTTTCATTGGACATAGGTTGACGTCTATTAAGGCAGGATGGGTGCGTAATGTTCTGGGCTTTCTGCGCGAACACATGCCTTTCCGATACTTAGGGGCTCCCCTCTTCCGGGGCCGGAATTGTACCATTTTCTATCAGGACATAATCGATAAGGTTCAAAGGAAGCTTCATCACTGGGGAAACAGGCTATTGTCTTTTGGTGGGAAGCTAATTCTTCTCAGGCATGTCTTAACGTCCATCCCGATCTATACACTTCAAGTGCTGGTTCCCTCTAAAGAAGTTATTCATCGTCTTCATCGAATTTTTAATAAATTCTTATGGGATAGTGGGCCGGATGGTAATCATATACAATGGCGATCGTGGGACAAATTGTGTACACCGATTGAGGAAGGTGGGCTGGGTGTGCGGAACCCCTTTGATGTTATCGACACTTTTGCGATCAAGTTGTGGGTTCGGTTACGTCAGAAACAGGGTATTTGGGCTAAGGCCATTTTCAATACCTACATCATTGACAAGTCTCCCTTGGATACTTAGGGGCTTTCTGCGCGAACACATGCCTTTCCGATACTTAGGGGCTCCCCTCTTCCGGGGCCGGAATTGTACCATTTTCTATCAGGACATAATCGATAAGGTTCAAAAGAAGCTTCATCACTGGGGAAACATGCTATTGTCTTTTGGTGGGAAGCTAATTCTTCTTAGGCATGTCTTAACGTCCATCCCGATCTATACACTTCAAGTGCTTGTTCCCTCTAAAGAAGTTATTCATCGTCTTCATCGAATTTTTAATAAATTCTTATGGGATAGTGGGCCGAATGGTAATCATATACACTGGCGATCGTGGGACAAATTGTGTACACCGATTGAGGAAGGTGGGCTGGGTGTGCGGAACCTCTTTGATGTTATCGACACTTTTGCGATCAAGTTGTGGGTTCGGTTACGTCAAAAACAGGGTATTTGGGCTAAGGCCATTTTCAATACCTACATCATTGACAAGTCTCCCTTGGATGTCCCTGAGCCTAGGGTCAGTACACCTATGCTAAGAAGAGTGTGGAGCATGAGAGACAAAGCAGAACAATTCATTTCATGGAGGCTAAATGCAGGGAACATTGACTTCTGGAGAGACAAGTGGACGACGGTTAATTTGGGTGAACCACCGGAAGACCGGTTTTGGAAGGTTAATGAGTTTTGGGTGAATGGCCAGTGGAATACACAGCTCCTTCGTTCTCACCTTCCCAGTCACATAGTGGAAGAGATCATTCTTATCCCTTTCATGCGGGAGAAGGATGATGAGCTTATCTGGACGCTGAGCCCTGATGGGCGGTTTAACACTCGGTCCACGTGGAACATGGTTCGTACTCTCCTCACTCCTCCAAAGGTCATTTATAAGATAATTTGGAACAACCTTCTTCCTCTCAAGATCTCGTTCTTTTGTTGGCGGTTGTCGCATAACATTCTCCCTATCGACCCGAATATTCGGCCGACGCGTATAACTCTAGTTTCTAAATGCTTTGCGTGCCAACATGGGGAGGACTCGCGACACATGTTTATTGATTGCCATTTTGCCAAAGATCTTTGTTTGGAAGTACTTTATGAATCACTTCGGTTTGCGGTTTACCCTACTTCGAGGATTGTGCCTATGCTTCACTTCGCGAAACTCGGCTACTAGTATTTACACCTTGGCTTATTGTCCCGCCATCGTTCTTTGGGGCATTTGGGCTGAGAGAACAAGTGCCGGCATGATGCGCCCAACCATCCATACAAATGGACCATCATACACATTGAGCGGGCTATTCGGCAACTTGCCTTTCGGAAGAATCTGGAAGCTAAAGTCTAAGGAGCTGATAGAGGAACTCCCTTCTTCCAACCCTTTCGAGTCAAAACTAACCCGATGAGGAGAGTGACTTCTCTGAGATGGACGCCTCCGCCAACGGGCAATGTTAAATTAAATGTGGATGGGAGTGTCAGGAATGGCATTGCTTATGGTGGTGATATCATCAGGGACTCTGATGGAGGGTTTATTTTGGCTTTCCACGCTTGCTTTGGGCAGGGGACTGTGGTGGATGCAGAGATTAAAGCTCTGTTGTTTGGTCTTCGCATGCGCACTCACGCACAAAATATGGATATCGAATCTGATTCTCTCTATGTTTATCGTATGATCTCTGGAGCTAGTGGTGGGGGCTGGTCCCTGTGTCTCTCCGTCACTCAGATATGTGCTATCCTTCGATCACTTCATTACACAATTTCGCATGTCTATAGGGAATGCAATTGGGTCGCTGACGCGCTTGCAGCATTGGGAGGGGATGATCAGATTTTCACCCATCAAAGAGAAGTCCCGTCGCATATTCGGAATCTTATCCATGATGATTTATACGGCCCAGATCATATCCGATGTATCACTGATAACCCGGGAAGCACTCTTCACTTGTGAAGGGTGCAAACCAGGTCGTATTGCTTACCTCACTGATTTTCCCATTTTCATCCAGTTGTGTCCATATACTGCGTGCTCCTCTTTGTGCAGATCGATGAAGCTAACTGATTGTGGAGATGGAGGGAACCCAGTTGCGCGACACACTTATATCCACCACTACTAGATTGACTGGACGCACCCCTCTATTTTTTGTTGGGGTGCAATTCAGGTGCTTTTGTTCCTTTTCTCTACTATTGTCTGGAGTTTATATGTTGTTCACCATATTCCTGGTGTGCTTTTGCTGCGGACAGATCACCACCTTGCAGCTTGTCTGGCGCTTACACATGGTTGCGGCTTAGCGGATTGTGTTGACCTTTGGGCGCACTCCCTACCACATTGCTAGGGGTACAACCTGTGTTTTTGTTGCTTTTGCGCGATCAACCGCACCGTGCTCATACTTATTATGGTGTTTGATATTGCCCTTATGTGTTTGGTTCAACTTAGTATGGGTTTCGTAGCTCACTTTGCGGATGGGTCATGTCGAAGTTTCAAGAGGAAGGGCGACAAGCTTCTTCAACCAAGAAAGTTCACACGGGATGCGAATGGGTCTTCGGCATTTCATGCATAGAGGCAGCATTTATTTCAATATGAATCCCACTGATGTAATTATTTATAGGGCAGGGAATTTTTCGGGGGGGCATAGAGCGAGTACTCTTCCCTATGTGGTGGATTTTCCTACACTGGGTTTGCCACACATAGGGTTTAAGGAGGCCATGCTATGCACTCTATCACGTAAACTTGGGGCGGGCTGATGAGCGTTGTTTTCACCAAACAAATTTATTAAATACTCAAGACAACGGTGACTAAACAAGCTCTCTAACCGGCAGTGGACCGGGTCGATTGCGAGTAAAGCTACAGGAGTCCGAGGTCGAACCCAAATGACAAGTGTATGTGAGTACCAAAGTGAACTTAAAACTTAGTCTAGGCAAACCAATGTTCAAGAGGTTAATTACTACAACGACTAATAAAACAAATACTAACAAAGTTTAACTAAAGGGAGAGGGACATAGCCGAACCACGATCAATATGGCTAATCTCAACCCCAAGGATAGACAAAATCGAGTGTGCAATATAACAAACGAACTCTTGCATTCAATTTCACGGGTGCAAACTCCTAAACCCGGTGTTAGTGTCTGAACAACTCTCTCCTAACACCTTATGTTATGTTAACTACCCTTTCCTAAGGAAAATTCACTAACAAGGCATGTCTTGCACTAGAGCCGCTTAAACGTAAAAACGAGTAACCTCACGTTGAGCTCGATTTAACAACTAAAACGAGACTACACCGCAATCTTAGAACCCTTTTCCCACACCCTCTCTCTCGAACAACTCTCAAGAGTGATGTGTGTGATTTTGACCTAGGTGATCAATCTAGTCCAAATCCGTTATAACAAGTTCTAAGACGTGAAAAATGCAAGAAACAACAATAAAAAGCACTACACACTCCCAATTTCATCACCCAAAGGGTGATTTCACCAAATTTCACATGACCCGGCTATGAAGAGGATTTAGCTACTCATTATACTAGTTAAAATGCAATGGAAGTAGTAAATAAGAGACATAACAAGCATAAGAGAGAAGAAATTCACCATTAATTGCGTAAATTGAGTTGAGCTCCAAAAAGTACAACAATGGAGATTCACCAAAAGGAGGTGACTTGTTGTTTGGAATTGAAATCTAAGCTAAGAAATGGAATAATCGAGTTATGTTTATGCTAATTTATGCTAAGAGAATGTGTTACAAACTACTACAAAAATCGAGCAAGAAGGGGCTAGGGTTTTGGAGAAGAGGAGAAGTTCCTCCTTGAAATGGAAGTGAGGGGTATTTATAGTGCAGCAGAAAAAATCACAGAATTTGGCCTCGACGCCAGCTTGACGCCCTCGGACGCTTGATCCAGGCTTCGGACGCCATCCAACCGAAAATGCAAGAAATGGAAGCTTGTTCTTGAGTGGACGCTCGTCCCGAATGGCCTTTAGTATTTCCACCATAACTTCACTTCTAGGGATCCAAATGAGATGATTCAAGATGCATTGGAAAGCTGATTCACTCCTATACAACTTTCATCAAGACAACTTTCCTGAAAATGCCTCCAAGTGTGACCAAAATGCCCATGAAGTGACTGGTTCTGCTTTGAATCGCTTGGGCGCCCGCCCACCAAGATCTCAACTCTTCAATCAAATTTGGCATTCGGACGCCCGCTTGCACATCCTGGACGCCCGTCCACATCCCCGGACGCTCGTCCACTTTTCCGGACGCTCGCCCACTTGAAGTCTCAACTCTCTCGCATCAAAAAAGGCACCCTGGACGCTGGGCTTCATATTTCGGACGCCACCCGTAACCCAGCTCCAGTCTTTTGCTCATAACTTCACTTCTAGGGCTCCAAATGAGGTGATTCAACATGCGTTGGAAAGCCCTTTCAATCCTATACAACTTTCATTAAGACCACAAGTCCAGAAAATGCTTCCAAGTGTGGCTAAAATGCCCATGAAGTGACTGGTTCCGGTTTCGTCGATGATTCCTCACTCCACTCTTGTGCTACGAACATGTCCCTTTGTCCAAAACATCGCCTTCCGGGTCCTCGAGTCACCTAGTCCCTACAACATCATAAACGAACAAGACACACAAACCATTCCGGAGGGTAAAGGTGCTCGGAATGAGGTTAATATCAATAAAAAGAGGTAGTAAACCATCAAAGACACGGAATTACTCCCCGTGCTATAAACTAACGATATTACCCCAAAGATGGTCTAAATACACCAAGAATGTGCTAAAAATGTGATAAACGGGGATAAATAATGCACCGGAGTCACGTAAAGTTGACTCCCATCAACCACCCCACACTTAGCCTTTGCTCGCCCTCGAGTAAATTAGGCGTTTTAAAACCAACCAAGGTATTCAACTTTGTGATGTAGGTGCTACTACTCACACTCTCGAGATGACCGCTGTTAAGGGTGATTTTATACGATTTCTAATGATATATTTTATAATGATTTCCACCACATTTATATAATTTGCATAGAAAATGAGCGTTTAATCGGTTTATTGAGCAAGTGGGGTTTTAAATGATTTATTTGCAAAGTTGGTTGAATTATGTGTTTTTATTGTTGATTTCTTATCTTTATGAATGTGATTACACTTTGCAATGTTTTGATGTCTTGTAGATACATATTTTCGATCTAAAAGATGATTAAAAGAAGATAAAGTTCAGATTTTGAGCATTATTATATCATTTCAAGTCATTAATTCCTTAGATTTATCTAAATGTATAAGTAGTAGGTATTATATAAAATATTATGTTTTTACAAGTTTTTTTTTGTACCGGTTTAGTAGCCGGAGTGTCATGTAGAATTTACGTTTAGTATTTATCTATGATTATCTATCAAAACCTATAAAAAAATATATCAAGATAAAAATATATCCACAAGACAAATATCAGTCTTCATTAAAACTTTTGTTTTCAGATTTACTCGCGGTTCTTTTCTTTGTGTTCAGGAAAAAAAAGATAAGATTTGCTGCGGAAACGGAACTGAAGACTGAATCACGAGACGAGAATTTTGCCTGACTGAAGAAAGCTTGATTCAAATCGGCTCCAATGATGATTTTGTAACAAACTTTTGCATGACTCACCACTTTCACATGCAAACTCATCATTATAGCCACATGCTTGTAACAAACTTGCATTTTGAAGAAGGTGCCACGAGTTCACAAGTTTAATGGATCAATTTTTCCAACGCACTTCTACCGTAACCTGTTTTCGATGGAAATTTGACCCGACTTAGAGGCATTTTCAGGGGAAGAGTTCTTGATTAAAGTTGTAGATCCTAAAATGAGCTTTCCAACGCATTTTGAATCACGTCAATCGGAGGTCTACAACTCAAGTTATGATTTTTTCTTCCAAACAGCTGAAATTTGGACGAATTGGGAGATATTTGGCTCATTTCCTTGCATGTTACCTTCAATGATGGCAAAGATTCCTCCCCAACAAACTCCACATGCTTGTAACTAACTCTTGCATGACTCATCACCCCTACCCACCATATCCTAACAAACTAACAAACTTCTAACCAACTTCTCACCTCCCTCAAATGCTACATCCCTTATACACCTCCCATTATATATACACACCTCCATCACCACAAAAAATACACACTACCATTCACCTAAAAAAAAGAGGCAGCCGCACTTCTGAGGGGTTTCAAGGCCGATCACCCGAGCCTTGTGCTCGGGTGATCCGGGTTAGATTAGGATGTCTTTTTCTCGTTTTTTTTTTTCATCGTTGATGGTTGAAGATCAACCCTTGTATAAACTATGTGAGTTTAATCTCTTTTTAATTTATTCAATCTCTAGTTTATTTTTATGATCTTTAATTTATCTTGTATCTTTCCATGAATTATGATGATATGTGTGACTAGATCGAGAGATCGGTTACTAATCGTTGTCTAACGTGATGAGAATCATTGTTAGGCTAGATCACCATAGAAAGATAGGATCTTTAATCGTTAATTCGTGACAAGTTAATCGGTTAATTATCTAGGTTGTTAGATTCTAAAATACGAGAGTTAACTTGAATCTACACCTTCGCTTTTGTATGGAATATTGGTCTCAACATTCGGAAGAGGAGAGATCGATAATTGAATTCACTAAGGAATTAGAATTCATAGCTTGAGAAACGGATTCACTAAGAGATTAGGAATTTGTATCTCGTAAAGGTGAAACCACAATTTGAATTAAAATCATGAGATGAACTAGGATTGAGATGACTTAGTTTGTATTCTGCTTGATCCCATGTATCTTTAGCTTAGGTCGCTTTTATTGTTCTTAGCTTAGATTTATCTTATTTGTTCTATGTTTGTTTTTCCTTTATTTGTTTTCTTGAGTGATAATTTAGAGGAATTAATAAAATTAGATTCAACAGCCCAATTCCCTGTGGATCGACCCCTTACTCATTACGCTTTACTAGCAATTACCCGATATTCGGTCGGTTAGGAGTTAGTTTGCATATAGGTTAGGGTTTTATAAATTGTTTTTGTTTAGTGATGCAAAATCCTCCAAACAAAATTGGCGCCGTTGCCGGGGATAAGTGTGCTATTTGTGATATCTTCGTGTGTGTGTTTTCTGTTTTTGTTTCAATTTTCGAAAAAAAAAAAATTCGGTAAATACCGAGAGAAATTTTTTTTTTTATTATTGTTTTCTTGTTGTTTTCGATTTTGGTTGATTGTTTTTGTTAGTCGAGCTCCCGACTGTAATTAAGCCCTACTAGGACGGTGACCTAGATATCTTTTCTTTTTCTGTCTGTAGTTTATTTCTGTTTTGTTTCTCTTGGTTTGTCGAGCAAACGACGTTAAACAAAAGCGCTACCGGGAGGCAGCCCGTAAAAATATTAAATTTCGTGCTTTAATTTTCATTAGGTTAGTCTTTTACCAAATGACATTAAAGAACCTGGATGTTTTTTTAGGATAGGCATTTTCCTGCTTAAAAAAAAAAAAAAACAACTAACTAAGTCCCGGGATGAATGTTTGAATATCATTAAAGAGGAACGATTAGGTGGTTATCCGAAAATCCCGAGGTATAACAAAGAGAAAATTCAAATACATCATTTCTTGGACTTAGGTTGTTGGACTCATATGACAAAACCTTGAGGATCCGGGTATAAAAGACTCACTACATTTCATTTTATGATCTAGTAGGAATATCCGACTATGAATTGATGATATATGCTCATGTGATACTCTCTCGTGATACGTATATGCTTAGATGTTCGTGTTTTCCTGTGTGGTGATTTTTCCATCTCGAGCGATTATTTCCTCGTGCTTGTATCAAACTTCTCTCAAGCGATATGTTATATTCCCCGTGTCCCCGAGATATTTCCGTGTTTGTCAAGTGTGCAGGATATTTGTGATAGCATTTGTGCGCATTCGCATTTAATTCGCTTTTCCGGTGGATGGTCCACGCTCATCGCTTTCATCGAGCATTTCGAGCCGATTCTAGGCCATTTCGTGAATTGCCACTTTCGAACTACAATCGCCTAAGTGTTCTTTTTCTTTTAATTCTCGCACAACTTGAGGGCACGTTGTGATTTAAGTGTGGGGGAGGGATTGGTTTATGTGTATCTACCATTTGCTTAAATTATTTTGATTCTATGCTAAGGGCTAAATTTTTCAAATTTTTGTTTAGTCCCGAGTAAGCAATGCATACCTTTGTTCGTTTTTTTTTTTAGTCATTGATGCTTTATAACGTATGTTTAGTAGGTTAGTTGTTTCACCCGATATTATATTTTTCACAAGCCATAGTGAATGATGAGCTAGAATATAAAGCTATACCCCTTTTGATAGTGATTTTTGATTATCTTATAAGTCATGTGCTTAGTGCTAACATACGTATCGTGAGAATTATGATAGTTTGTGTTTAGATCCAAAGTATGTTATACTGTGAATATCTTAGGTTTGAATGTGATAAGTAAAGCGTAACTATTGTAATTAAAAAAAAGTTGAGTTAAATGGAATTAATTGTGTGTGTCGAAGTCGGTCGATGATTTGAGTGTGGTAGGTCATATCTCGAATGTCCTATACCACTATGATGACCAAAAGCTCACGACAATCGTGTAAAGTCGCCTTATGATTTGAGTAAGGTAGGGTATATCTCGAATATCCTATTCTCGCTATGACGGGCAATAGCTCATTCGATGTGCGTTTAAATGAGAAAGTTAGTTAAATCAACTTACATAAGAAAGTGGTATGAATTGAGTGAAAGTCTTAGTTATCGTGATACCTTATCCCCAATATAAACCGATGTATATGTTGTAGGGATTATCCTCTGAGTGTATCAGAAAGGCCCTAGATATATTCTATCATTCTTTTCGGGATATGTCACGTTTTGTAGGGTACATCTTATAAGTATCATTTATTACTAGCTTGAAGGGGGGTATTAGCTAGTTTGCATTGAATTTTTCAAGTTGGACTTAGTGGAAGTTTTCTATGGCTATGCACACACACCAGGGTGAACCTCTGATTTATTGAATATATGTTATATTTGCTGAGGTGTCTATCTTTTCTCGAGCCTTGATTCTTGTTTTGTTTTGCTCGGGACGAGCAAAAGATAAGTGTGGGGGAGTTGTTAAGGGTGATTTTATACGATTTCTAATGATATATTTTATAATGATTTCCACCACATTTATATAATTTGCATAGAAAATGAGCGTTTAATCGGTTTATTGAGCAAGTGGGGTTTTAAATGATTTATTTGCAAAGTTGGTTGAATTATGTGTTTTTATTGTTGATTTCTTATCTTTATGAATGTGATTACACTTTGCAATGTTTTGATGTCTTGTAGATACATATTTTCGATCTAAAAGATGATTAAAAGAAGATAAAGTTCAGATTTTGAGCATTATTATATCATTTCAAGTCATTAATTCCTTAGATTTATCTAAATGTATAAGTAGTAGGTATTATATAAAATATTATGTTTTTACAAGTTTTTTTTGTACCGGTTTAGTAGCCGGAGTGTCATGTAGAATTTACGTTTAGTATTTATCTATGATTATCTATCAAAACCTATAAAAATATATCAAGATAAAAATATATCCACAAAGACAAATATCGCATCTCGTTAAAACTTTTGTTTTCGATTTACTCGCGTTCGTTTTTTGTGTTCGGAAAAAAAGATAAGATTTATCATGAAACGGAATCAAGACCAATCACGAGACGAAATTTTGCCTCGATCAAGAAAGCTTGATTCAAATCGGCTCCAATGATGATTTTGTAACAAACTTTTGCATGACTCACCACTTTCACATGCAAACTCATCATTATAGCCACATCCTTGTAACAAACTTGCATTTTGAAGAAGGTGCCACGAGTTCACAAGTTTAATGGATCAATTTTTCCAACGCACTTCTACCGTAACCTGTTTTCGATGGAAATTTGACCCGACTTAGAGGCATTTTCAGGGAAGAGTTCTTGATTAAAGTTGTAGATCCTAAAATGAGCTTTCCAACGCATTTTGAATCACGTCAATCGGAGGTCTACAACTCAAGTTATGATTTTTTCTTCCAAACAGCTGAAATTTGGACGAATTGGGAGATATTTGGCTCATTTCCTTGCATGTTACCTTCAATGATGGCAAAGATTCCTCCCAACAAACTCCACATGCTTGTAACTAACTCTTGCATGACTCATCACCCCTACCCACCATATCCTAACAAACTAACAAACTTCTAACCAACTTCTCACCTCCTCAAATGCTACCTCCTTTATACACCTCCCATTATATATACACACCTCCATCACCACAAAAATACACACTACCATTCACCTAAAAAAAGGGCAGCCGCACTTCCGAGGGGTTTTCAGGCCGATCACCCGAGCCTTGTGCTCGGGTGATCCGGGTTAGATTAGGATGTCTTTTCGCTTTTTTTTTTTCATCGTCGTGATGGTTGAAGATCAACCCTTGTATAAACTATGTGAGTTTAATCTCTTTTTAATTTATTCAATCTCTAGTTTATTTTTATGATCTTTAATTTATCTTGTATCTTTCCATGAATTATGATGATATGTGTGACTAGATCGAGAGATCGGTTACTAATCGTTGTCTAACGTGATGAGAATCATTGTTAGGCTAGATCACCATAGAAAGATAGGATCTTTAATCGTTAATTCGTGACAAGTTAATCGGTTAATTATCTAGGTTGTTAGATTCTAAAATACGAGAGTTAACTTGAATCTACACCTTCGTTTTGTATGGAATATTGGTCTCAACATTCGGAAGAGGAGAGATCGATAATTGAATTCACTAAGGAATTAGGAATTCATAGCTTGAGAAACGGATTCACTAAGAGATTAGGAATTTGTATCTCGTGTAAAGGTGAAACCACAATTTGAATTAAAATCATGAGATGAACTAGATTGAGATCACTTAGTTTGTATTCTGCTTTGATCCCATGTATCTTTAGCTTAGGTCGTTTTTATTGTTCTTAGCTTAGATTTATCTTATTTGTTCTATGTTTGTTTTTCCTTTATTTGTTTTCTTGAGTGATAATTTAGAGGAATTAATAAAATTAGATTCAACAGCCCAATTCCCTGTGGATCGACCCCTTACTCATTACGCTTTACTAGCAATTACCCGATATTCGGTCGGTTAGGAGTTAGTTTGCATATAGGTTAGGGTTTTATAAATTGTTTTTGTTTAGTGATGCAAAATCCTCCAAACAAAATTGGCGCCGTTGCCGGGGATAAGTGTGCTATTTGTGATATCTTCATCACTGGGGAAACAGGCTATTGTCTTTTGGTGGGAAGCTAATTCTTCTCAGGCATGTCTTAACGTCCATCCCGATCTATACACTTCAAGTGTTTGGTTCCTCTAAAGAAGTTATTCATCGCTCTTCATCGAATTTTTAATAAATTCTTATGGGATAGTGGGCCGAATGGTAATCATATACACCGCGATCGTGGGACAAATTGTGTACACCGATTGAGGAAGGTGGGTCAAAAGTGCGGAACCTCTTTGATGTTATCGACACTTTTGCGATCAAGTTGTGGGTTCGGTTACGCCGAAAATGGGTATTTGGGCTAAGGCCATTTTCAATACCTACATCATTGACAAGTCTCCTTGATGTCCCCGAGCCTAGGGGTCGATACACCTATGCTAAGAAGAGTGTGGAGCATGAGAGACAAAGCAGAACAATTCATTTCATGGAGGCTAAATGCAGGGAACATTGACTTCTGGAGAGACAAGTGGACGATGGCTAATTTGGGTGAACCACCGGAAGACCGGTTTTGGAAGGTTAATGAGTTTTGGGTGAATGGCCAGTGGAATACACAGCTCCTTCGTTCTCACCTTCCCAGTCACATAGTGGAAGAGATCATTCTTATCCCTTTCATGCGGGAGAAGGATGATGAGCTTATCTGGATGCTGAGCCCTGATGGGCGGTTTAACACTCGGTCCATGTGGAACATGGTTCGTACTCCTCACCCCTCCAGTGTCATTTATAAGATAATTTGGAACAACCTTCTTCCTCTCAAGATCTCGTTCTTTTGTTGGCGGTTGTTTGCATAACATTCTCCCTATCGACCGAATATTCAAATGACGCGGTATAACTCTAGTTTCTAAATGCTTTGCGTGCCAACATGGGGAGGACCTGCGACACATGTTTATTGATTGCCATTTTGCCAGCACTGTTTGGAAGTACTTTATGAATCACTTCGGGTTGCGGTTTACCCCTACTTCAGGGATTGTGCCTATGCTTCACTTCTGGCGAAACTCGGCTACTAGTATTTACAGCCTTCGGCTTATTGTCCCAGTCATCGTTTGTTGGGGCATTTGGGCTGAGAGGAACAAGTGCCGGCATGATGCAGTCCAACCATCCATACAGCGGACCATCATACACATTGAGCGGGCTATTCGGCAACTTGCCTTTCGGAAGAATCTGGAAGCTAAAGTCTTAAGAGCTGATAGAGGAACTCCCTTCTTCCAACCCTTTCGAGTCAAACCTAACCCGATGAGGAGAGTGACTTCTCTGAGATGGACGCCTCCGCCAACGGGCAATGTTAAATTAAATGTGGATGGGAGTGTCAGGAATGGCATTGCTTATGGTGGTGGTATCATCAGGGACTCTGATGGAGGGTTTATTTTGGCTTTCCACGCTTGCTTTGGGCAGGGGACTGTGGTGGATGCAGAGATTAAAGCTCTGCTGTTTGGTCTTCGCATGCGCACTCACGCACAAAATATGGATATCGAATCTGATTCTCTCTATGTTTATAGTATGATCTTTGGAGCTAGTGGTGGGGGCTGGCCCCTGTGTCTCTCCGTCACTCAGATATGTGCTATCCTTCGATCACTTCATTAAACTATTTCGCATGTCTATAAGGAATGCAATAGGGTCGCTGACGCGCTTGCAGCATTGGGAGGGGATGATCAGATTTTCACCCATCAAAGAGAAGTCCCGTCGCATATTCGGAATCTTATCCATGATGATTTATACGGCCCGATCATATCCGATGTATCATCGATAACCCGGAAGCACTCTTCACTTGTGAAGGGTGCAAACCAGTCGTATTGCTTACCTCACCGATTTTCCCATTTTCATCCAATTGTGTCCATATACTGCGTGCTCCTCTTTGTGCAGATCGATGAAGCTAACTGATTGTGGAGATGGAGGGAACCCAGTTGCGCGACACACTTATATCCACCACTACTAGATTGACTGGACGCACCCCTCCATTTTTTGTTGGGGTGCAATTCAGGTGCTTTTGTTCCTTTTCTCTACTATTGTCTGGAGTTTATATGTTGTTCACCATATTCCTGGTGTGCTTTTGCTGCGGACAGATCACCACCTTGCAGCTTGTCTGGCGCTTACACATGGTTGCGGCTTAGCGGATTGTGCTGACCTTTGGACGCACTCCTACCACATTGCTAGGGGTGCAACCCAGGTGTTTTTGTTGCTTTTGCAGTCAACCGCTGTGCTCATACTTATTATGGTGTTTGATATCGCCCCTTATGTGTTTGGTTCAGCTTCTAGTATGGGTTTCGTAGCTCACTTTGCGGATGGGTCATGTCGAAGTTTCAAGAGGAAGGGCAGCAAGCTTCTTCGAACCAAGAAAGTTCACACGGGGATGCGAATGGGTCTTCGGCATTTCATGCATAGAGGCAGCATTTATTTCAATATGAATCCCACTGATGTAATTATTTATAGGGCAGGGAATTTTTCGGGGGTGCATAGAGCAAGTACTCTTCCCTATGTGGTGGATTTTCCTACACTGGGTTTGCCACACATAGGGTTTAAGGAGGCCATGCTATGCACTCTATCACATAAACTTGGGGCGGGCTGATGAGCGTTGTTTTCACCAAACAAATTTATTAAATACTCAAGACAACGGTGACTAAACAAGCTCTCTAACCGGCAGTGGACCGGGTCGATTGCGAGTAAAGCTACAGGAGTCCGAGGTCGAACCCAAAGGACAAGTGTATGTGAGTACCAAAGTGAACTTAAAACTTAGTCTAGGCAAACCAATGTTCAAGAGGTTAATTACTACAACGACTAATAAAACAAATACTAACAAAGTTTAACTAAAGGGAGAGGGACATAGCCGAACCACGATCAATATGGCTAATCTCAACCCCAAGGATAGACAAACTTGGGAGTGTGCAATATAACAAACGAACTCTTGCATTCAATTTCACGGGTGCAAACTCCTAAACCCGGTGTTAATGTCTGAACAACTCTCTCCTAACACCTTATGTTATGTTAACTACCCTTTCCTAAGGAAAATTCACTAACAAGGCATGTCTTGCACTAGAGCCGCTTAAACGTAAAAACGAGTAACCTCACGTTGAGCTCGATTTAACAACTAAAACGAGACTACACCGCAATCTTAGAACCCTTTTCCCACACCCCTCTCTCTGAACAACTCTCAAGAGTGATGTGTGTGATTTTGACCTAGGTGATCAATCTAGTCCAAACTGCTATAACAAGTTCTAAGACGTGAAAATGCAAGAAACAACAATAAAAAGCACTACCCACTCCCAATTTCATCACCCAAAGGGTGATTTCACCAAATTTCACATGACCCGGCTATGAAGAGGATTTAGCTACTCATTATACTAGTTAAAATGCAATGGAAGTAGTAAATAAGAGACATAACAAGCATAAGAGAAAGAAATTCACCATTAATTGCGTAAATTGAGTTGAGCTCCAAAAGTACAACAATGGAGATTCACCAAAAAGGAGGTGACTTGTTGTTTGGAATTGAAATCTAAGCTAAGAAATGGAATAATCGAGTTATGTTTATGCTAATTTATGCTAAGAGAATGTGTTACAAACTACTACAAAAATCGAGCAAGAAGGGGGCTAGGGTTTGGAGAAGAGGAGAAGTTCCTCCTTGAAATGGAAGTGAGGGGTATTTATAGTGCAGCAGAAAAAATCGCAGAATTTGGCCCTGGACGCCAGTTGGACGCCCTCTGGACGCCAGTCCAGGGCTTCTGGACGCCAGTCCAACTGAGAAATGCAAGAAATGGAAGCTTGTTCTTGAGTGGACGCTCGTCCAGAATGGCCTTTAGTATTTCCACCATAACTTCACTTCTAGGGATCCAAATGAGATGATTCAAGATGCATTGGAAAGCTGATTCACTCCCCTACAACTTTCATCAAGACAACTTTCCTGAAAATGCCTCCAAGTGTGACCAAAATGCCCATGAAGTGACTGGTTCTGCTTTGAATCGCTTGGGCGCCCGCCCACCAAGATCTCAACTCTCTGAATCAAATTTGGCATTCTGGACGCCCGTTTGCACATCATGGACGCCCGTCCACTTTTCCGGACGCTCGTCCACTTGAAGTCTCAACTCTCTCGCATCAAAAAAGGCACCCTGGACGCTGAGCTTCATATTTCTCGACGCCACCCGTAACCCACTCCCAAAGTGCTCATAACTTCACTTCTAGGGCTCCAAATGAGGTGATTCAACATGCGTTGGAAAGCCCTTTCAATCCTATACAACTTTCATTAAGACCACAAGTCTAGAAAATGCCTCCAAGTGTGGCTAAAATGCCCATGAAGTGACTGGTTCCGGTTTCGTCGATGATTCCTCACTCCACTCTTGTGCTACGAACATGTCCCTTTGTCCAAAACATCGCCTTCCGGGTCCTCGAGTCACCTAGGCCCTACAACATCATAAACGAACAAGACACACAAACCATTCCGGAGGGTAAAGGTGCTCGGAATGAGGTTAATATCAATAAAAAGAGGTAGTAAACCATCAAAGTGACGGAATTACTCCCCGTGCTATAAACTCACGATATTACCCCAAAGATGGTCTAAATACACCAAGAATGTGCTGAAAATGTGATAAACGGGGATAAATAATGCACCGGAGTCACGTAAAGTTGACTCCCATCACATGCCGGGATATGGCACTCAACTTTGTAGCTCTTTATTTCGTTTATTAATAAAATAAAGTTGCTTTAAAAAAAAAAATAAATCTTTTTCAAAAATCATCTCTATCGTAATACCCCCCATCAAGTGGGAGCGTGAAGGTCTCGAACGTCCAACTTGAGTAATAAAAACTCGAACTGCTAACGACCTAGCGCTTTCGTAAAAATATCCTCCAACAGATGCTTCGTCGGAACATACGAATGATGAATCAAACCATCCGTGATAGCATCACACACAAAATGACAGTCTGCCTCAATATGCTTTGTGCGTTCGTGAAATACCGGATTATGGGCGATATACAATGCCGATTGACTGTCACAAAAGAGACGGATCCCAGGAGGTTGACGAACACCGAGCTCTGCAAATAACTGTTTCAACCACTTCAATTCACATGTAATCGACGCCATAGATCGATATTCCGCTTTGGCCGAAGAACAGGAAACCGCAGTTTGTTTCTTGGACTTAAAAGATATCGGCGAAAGACCAAGAAAGACAAACCAACCGCTCAAAGAACGGAGAGTCGTGGGCAATTCGCCAATCGAATCGCACCAACCTTCAAGGAGAAGAGAATCGCCGAGCGCAGCAGAATGCCTTGACCCGGATGTTTCTTTAAGTACCGAACGAGACGTAAAGCTGCATCCCAATGCTCAACTCGAGGAGCCTGCATAATTTAGGTAACATATGTAGAGAATAAGCCAGATCGGGTCGAGTAACCCCTAGATAGATAAGCCGCCAATCACCGACGATACATCTGACCCGGATCACTCAACAAAGCAGTGAACAAGGGCCAACTTGTGATTCGCTCAATCGGGAAATCGGCTGGCTTGCTCCCAAGTAACCTGGCCATGGATAATATCAAGGCACACTTGCGCCGAGTTAAGAAAATTCCGTCCATGTTCCTAGCCACCTCGATCCCAAGAAAATATTTCGTAACCCCAAGATCCTTCATCTTAAAATATTTTCCCAAATAGTCTTTAAAAATCGCCATCGCAACCTTATCATTTCCGAAATAATCATATCATCGACATAAACGAGGACATGGAGTCAATCTCACCACGAATCAAAGTAAATAACGAATAATCGAGTAGGATCGATTTAAAACCAAACTCACGTAATGCAGAAGCAAGCTTCGCAAACCAAAGATCTTGGGGCTGCTTCAACCCGTACAACGACTTACGCATCCGGCAGACTAAGTTCGAACCATTCTTCTCAAACCCGGATGGATCTTCATGCAAAATCTCCTCCTCCAAATCCCCATGCAAAAATGCATTATGCACGTCCATTTGGTGAATATCCCAGCCTTTCACCACAGCAACACACTACAAGAAAAACAACATTTTGTGACGAAACTAAACGTGACACCTCAAAATTCATCACCAATCCGTTGTTTGTGTGAGTAATTCTTAAAAGTCGTCACAATGCGCCATTCATAAGTTTTCGATAAAATTTGAAGACACATCCTTCACTAATATATTCATTTTCGTCATACAAAAAAAAGCGGGGAATTTTAGCGCCTTCTTGAATTATTTTTTGCGAGGAATGCATAAAAAATATTTAAAGTGATGCGGAAATGGTCAAATGTGAGGAAATATTACATCACGAGAAAATCATCAAATTGCACTTAAGGGAAAAACCCACTCAGACCCGTATGCTGCATCTCATTCTTTTTGTTTAAATTAAAATCCATTTTTGATTCCGCTGTCAACAATCCCTTGAAATTCAACCCAACCCAGTCCTCCATTACAAGTCCTCTATGCTCTTGTGGATGAAATTAGGTTTGATTTCCACTGAGGAAGAAATCCCAAGAATAGGAAGAGCTGTATGACAGTTTACAATCACCATCTGGTCTGCTGCGGCGGCGGCTCACTATTTTTCCCATCCACTAATGCAATTTGTGCGTCTGTGACGTTCACTCTATGTTTTGTTCGGGAGCTGTGTTTCGACATCTTCTGTTGGTGGGTGTGAATTGAAACGGGATTCTGAGGTATCAATTATTTATTTTTTTAAGTATTACTTTCTTTTTTTTTATTGTCAAATGTTTTGATGTCAGGTTGCCGGAAGCAATGTTACAGTGACCGGCAATGCTATGATTGAACCAAAATTAATGTATTCATTCGCATCTTGATAGGAATCTGCAGATTGATTTTAAGTTCATCCACGGAGCCGTTTTGGGCGATGACATTTTGTTAAAAATATATGATTTTACTTTTTTTTTTGTTTGAAATTTAGTTTTGGTGAAAAAAGGTGAGCCGATGATGAATCGTCTTAACTAAGTGATGGAATTACCATCTGAATAACACATGTTTGGTCGACTATGTCAGGCTTCATATTAAAATGATTTTATTCCCTCACCATTGAAGCATGCCATGGATTGATTGAGAAAGATAGAGCAATTAGTGCTTCTCTTTTCTCCCAGAACATGAACAAGTAATTTAAAGCTGATGCTTTTCGTTGTTGTTTTCATTTGTTTCCCGGTTACTTAGTTCAAATAAATCAATTTGGTGCGAAATATAATTTTCCTTACTCATGTTTCTTGATCTCTCTTGACCAAAAAATCAATTCGAATTGTGCTACTTTCATATCTTCTGTCGAGTCATCAGGAATTTTCATCCATATTGATTCGGATGCTCTTAGAAGACTACGTTTTCCTTGTACACCATTATAACAATGGAGGTATGTGAGATAAATTAGAATTTTTTTCATTTTGCTACAAACTTCTTATTATGGCTTATTTTGTACTTGTATGGTAATCAAACCAGACTATGTTTGGCGAACCAGCATGATTTGCATTTGATTCAATGGAGGCCATATTTGATATTGAAATATTGGAAATTAGTTATTTCATCTTATAGCATGATAGAGTGTAAAAAATTCTGAATGACAATACCACAAGTTTGAGGCTTTTTCTCCTTCTTTATGTCCATAAAATGTCCTTGCTATTTCCTACAACTTTTATGGCGCGCATATCTAGTACATGTTCTTTTTTGGTTACAGAACATTTGCTAATTGACTTCATCAAGTTGGAGAATGTGTTGATGGTTTTTTTTCTTAATACTCCGTGCAATTTGTATCCACATATTGTTTTGTAGGAGTTATTTGTTTAAAAAATTGATGATTTCACCTAACAAGTTTACATGCAATATGAGTTGGATTGATCGCCAAGGTTTTGTGGGTCGACACAAACCATGTGGTTCATAAGACTGTCAACTGTTGAGGATATACACAATACTACGTACAAGAATAAACTGCCAGTTTATAAGGTAACCATCATAGGATTGTTACATATTCTTCATCTCATCTTAATTCAAGCTCTAATTTTTAACAATTAGTATCACTTGTTCAGTTTTAATTTGAAGTTTTGTAGTAACTTCAAACACGTTTGTGCATTGATTGGGCTGCTTTTTATCTTCTTGTGCTTATTCATGAGGTTATTTACTCCGATCCTCCATGGTTTATTTTGTGCTAAAAGTCATTAGATTAGGAAAATTAGTAGTTGTCTAGATGTTACGTTGTCAAGTCGTCGTTGAAAGATGAAGATTGAGTTCTCTGTCATCTTGAAAAGAGCTTTTGCTTCTTATCAAACCTCTCATTTTTTTTCTTCATGAGAAGTACATGTCACTTGTGCATTTCATTTGTTTTTGTGAAACTGAGCTACATTGTTTTCAAATAGTATTTATAGTTTTATTGCCTTTAATAGCTTTGTGTGTATGTCTTTTTTTACCGCCAAAGATATATATAGTTGAGTCAGAAAGGGGCTGAGAGAATCAAAATTACAAAGAATTTGTGAAGAAAACATCCTGAAGACAAACCAAAAACAGAGTAAAGACAAACAAGCAACAAAAAGAGCACCAAACAAGCTCTAGAAGGTCCCAACAGTACATAGCACAAGCTGCTACAACCCCGATTATAGGTAGTCAGAACGTGGAATTCAAGAGACTTGTTGTTGATGATCCTAACATGCAGTACTTTGGATCTTCTCAAAAGACTTGATACTGAGAAAGAGCATATTTTTAGAATATTTTAGACCATAATAAATTTCGTTTTATCAGGTAACAATGTTGATGTCAAATTTACACAATATGAGAGAGTCTTTAAAGATAAATACTCTTGATGTGATTTCTTTCAAAAAAAAATTTGAAGGGAAGGGATTTTTTTGAAGGGCTAATTTCATTTTCACAGCCCGGAAAATTCATGAACCTTGCAGATGCTAAGTGAAAGATGCTGGAATGGTATAGGTTCTGCGGGATATTGATTGTGATCTTGAACACACACAAAGAATGCAGCTACTGGATGACAAAGTGATGATGAGGTAAGTTCAAAAGTGTCCCATGTATCACAAAAAGTGTCTCTTGTTTGGTGATATTCTCCTACACTTCGTAACTTGTGTGATGCCTTGGTGTTACACTTATGAGTCTTGATTTGTGTAATGAGGAGATGTTTGACATATTCTCTCAAGTTTCTGTTTCGATCGTGTTTGTGTTTATCAGAGTAGTGAATATTGGATAGAGTGTGTGTTAGTGCTTTTGTTGCTCAATGTATTGACATTGGAGTGTTTTTAGTGTTCTAAGTTGTTTTTAAGGAGTTATCTTGTACGCTTCTTTGTTGAGTAGTTTACAAGAAGGTTCGTGCGTTTTTGTTCTCATATTAGACATCTCTGTATTCTTTGTGTCTATTGTAGTGGTTGTAACAGTCGTATGGGTGATAGTAGTAGCTCCTTGATGATGTATTAATAAAATGTTCATGCTGTAAACGATTATTCTTCATGGGTATTAGACATTTCTTCGATATTGATTCTGAGTTGTCTTACTAGTTTAGAAGTGTTGGTCTTCTGTCTTGGGCATTGTTTTTCTTCAACTTGTATATAACAGGTTGTGTAATTGGTATAGATATTTGGATGTTTATCAGGCGCAATATACAGTTGACTATAATTATGTCTCATCACCTTTATTTTGCAGGAGACCCTGAAGCAAATGTGGAATGAACTCAGAAAGAGATATATATGAGGATACTTACATGATCCTGTACACGTGACATTTGAGGCCGGGTATCTACAAAAGCTATTACAATCTGGCTTTATTTGAGGCGGAGTATCAACCATCTTTAAAGTAAAACGAACCTCCGTTGATGTCTTTACGAAAAACTCGCAACAGTTCGGTGAGAGTCTTACATTGTAATGACAAATTATATACGATGACTATAATGATAAGCTAGTAGATGGTGATCATGTTTGATGACTGGTTTGAAGTTATAGGTCCTTCTTCTTGCATTGTTAAAACTAGGTAGTTGCTAGTTTAAGATTTTTTAAACTTTATGAATTTTGGGATCTTTAGTAATACTTTTTATTTTATTTTATGATATTACTATTTTGAAACATGTGCACGGGTTACTTGCTTCAGTCTCAGACTATTATTCTTCATCATCATATCTTCATTAGGAAATGCGAGCCTTATCACATGCCACAATATTAAATGATGTACACTTCGTCATATATCGTATCAATGTGTGACGAATGGGGATTGAAATAAGAACAACCGGTGAGGAAGATTTCATCACAGACAGACCAATTGTCTCAAATTTCTTCACGTATCTAATTAATATGTGATGAACTGAAGGTCACATATTATACAATTATTGTATTTTCCCTTACATTAGGTGAGAAATTATTTCATCACTAAATTTAACAATATGTCAGGAAGTGTTGACGCCACTTATTTGAGTAATAGGTGATGATTTTTGCGTCACTAATGTATATGAAATGACATAGCGAAAAGTGTAGTATGTGACAAAATGTTCGTCACAGGGGCAAGAATAATGTGAGGAATAATAAAATCCTCACAAAATACTTTTTGTGACTTATGATAGGTGACGACCCTTGTGACGCACGATATTCGTCGCATATAACCAAATGTGAGGAAATTGACACTATATGTGACGACTATCGGTCATCACAAAATCCCAAATTTCTTGTAGTGACACTAAGAAATGTGCAAACAGTAACCATTTTCGCCACAGGCGCAAACGTCTCCTTGTAATCAATACCCTCTTCTTGATGATGCCCAAATGCCACTAACCGGCTTTTTAACCGCAAAGTCCCGTTCTCATCATATTTTTCTCAGACAACCCACTTACTCCCCAATGCCTTTTTCCCGGGAGGAAGGGGTTGTAACTCCCAACTACCCTGGTCTTCTAGGGCCAGAATTTCTTCAGCCATGGCCCAATGCCAACCTTCATGTTTAATTGCCTCCTTAAAAGATTTAAGAGGGTTCCTAACTGTGATAGCTGCCAGAAACTTGCGATGTATCAGAAAAATTATCATAATTTACAAAATGCATAAGAGGATACGGAGTACTTGAGGATGCCGAGGAAGTGGAAGAGCGTGGATTAGGAATTTTTGGTTCTACCAAGAGTATATGTCACGTAATCCTGAAATTGAGAATTTGGGATCTTCTAACGTCTACCTCGGCCTAATTCTTCCATACCGTCACTGGGTTGTAGAGGTTGTGGTGAGGGTGCAAGATCATCTCTGTCAAGTGCTGTAGATCGCCATGCCCATGCGTCCCTCCTCAATTCGAGGATTCGGCAACGGTGGATCCCCGGAAAGAGAAGGAGAAGCCTCGAACCCCGTATCTACAATGTCAACATCCTCAAAAATAGGATAAGGGATAGGAGGAGACACACTACCCTCGGTCTGGTGAGACGTCTCGGGACACAAAAATCTCCTCCGAATCAAGGTCATACAGGGTCCACCCCTTCTTTCCAAAAAGAAACCCTAAAACACACACTTATGACTACGGGCCGGAAAATTTATGTGAGGACGATGGTCATTGGCATAACACAAACAACCCAAAATTCTAAGCATCGATAAATCTGGTTTTGTGAAATAGAGACTCATGAGGTGTTTTGTAGTTCAAATACTTGAGGGGTTACTCATTAATTATAGAAAGTCGCCCATAACACACTCTCCCCGTAACTTAAGAGGTAAATGACCGTCAAACCTGAGGGCTTGTGCAACATTTAGGATGTGTTGATGCTTACGTTCTACCTTGTCATTCTGTTGTGGAGTCCGAAACTTAAGAAGTTTCAAATATAATCCCTTCATTTCTAAAATAAGGAAGTAAAGGCCGAAACTCAGCCGCATTATCACTACGAACTCGTTTAATCGTGACCTCGAACTGACGAGAAATCAAGGCGACAAAGTCCAAAAAAATAGTTTCAACCTCCATTTTATTTAACAGCAAATAAATCCACACCGAACAAGAGTAGTCATCAACAATAGTTAAAAAATATGTAGCACAACACGTCGAGGGAACACTATTGGGACCCCACAGATCACAATGTATCAACTCAAATATACGACTAGCTTTATTGTCACTAATGGGAAAAGGTTCACGAGTCTTCTTTGCCCAAAAGCAAATATCACATCCATCTTTATTTAATCTTTGGAAATGGAAATATTAGGAACCTGCCGAAGGACCTTTTCTGATGGGTGTCCCAAACGCCAATGCCACAAATCCGCAGTTGGAGCACCATCAATGGCCAGAACCCGAGCCTCTGGAACGCCCACAAACCAAAAAAGTCCATCCACACGCTCACCCAGTCCGATCAGCGTCCTCGTCACTCGGTCCTGTATAACACATAAACGATTGGTGAGCTACATCACACAAGATCATTCAAAAATTGGGACGCCGAGACCAAGCTACAATTTAATTCTGGTACGTATAAAACATTCAAAAGTCGTAAATTCCCCGACAAAATAACCGTTCCCGAATGAGTGGCAAACTAGGAACGCCCATCCGTAACTCCAATCGGACACTCCTCAATCGGTCGTAGTTGTACAAATTAAGTTCGGTCCACCCGTCACGTGGTGAGTTGCCCCGGTGTCAATAATCTATGAGTCAATAATGATCATTCAAAAATTGGGAAGCCGAGACCAAGCTACAATTTAATTCTGGTACGTATAAAACATTCAAAAGTCGTAAATTCCCCGACAAAATAACCGTTCCCGGTGTCAATTTACTAGTCAAACGGTCACACGATTTAAAGACATTCAAAAGATCTAAAATGCCCTTCCTTTGAGCTTCGACAATGTTAGAAAGTCCTGATTCTTCCTAATTTTTAGATTGAGCTGGAGCAATGGGCTGAGCCGAGCTCACCATTCCAATCGGCTCTGTTTTATTCTCTGACCCACAGCAAATCTACATTGAGTTGCACCTCCCTCACATCCTGAAGCACAAGTCCGGACCCCGCTGCTCCGCAGTCCATTGCCTCGCCGCCCACAGGGAGGATCACCCCACCGCTCTAGGTATCCGTGGAGCTGGTAGCTGGAATCAACATCATGGCCATCTCTATGGCAATGGGAGCATTTAGAAAAGGGTTGCTTTGCCCGAGTTCGTCCGTCGGAGTGTGATCGGAATGCCATCACCGAGTCATCTTCACGCTTTTGGAGCCCATTGGAACCACCACGTAGGCTCTCTTCTTGATCCAAAATCGTTTTCTTAGTCTCTTCAACAAACACCATGATATGCTCCCTCTGCGATCATGATCTGTCACAACACTTGCACAATTTCTTTTTAAATAATGTTCCAACCAGGGTTCGATCTCGTGACTTCTGGCTCTGCTACCATGATAAATTTCAATCAATATCTTTCGTATCTCATTATCAATCACCAAATACAATATTTATAGCTCCTAGTAAGGCTATTACACCAATACAAAATTACTAAACTACCCTTACTACTCTAAAGACAAATACGTCAATACTTCCATAACACAATATTTTCCATAAATCTTTTCCATAAAACATCTCTATCGTAATAACCCTCAACACCAAAAATTGACGCAATCAATTTTCTCCATAGCGCATTAGGTTCTGCATCAAACATCCACTACCATTTACCAAGCAGGGCCAAATTTACCTCACATAAGGGGAGATGTAATGACCTACATAGATATGAGACATAAAGGTCTTGTCAACTCGGATTAGCTATTTTAGACCAAACGATGACGACGTTCTAAATAGTTAACCGAATCCTGTATAACTCAATTAACGCAGCCAGATCCATGTATGAATTAGCGCGACCAGCACTTCTAGTGTGTGAAGGCGTTACAATGGCGCTATTTATTGCTCAATTAACGCAAATGCACTCCAAGTTAAACGGGTTATATATATAGTGATGACAAGCATGTCACTAATGTTAAAAATTTTATAATTTTTTTAGAATGTATAATATGCTGGTCAGCGTAAGCATATGAATATTTTATTCCCCTTTTGATGTCAACCTAATAAAAACATAACTTATAAAATTATACTTATCACCCTTCAAAATAAAAATTACAATTATGACGTTGAACGATAGTAACATGCTATCTTGCAGTAAAATAATAGGATACAATAAAGGTTTTCGATTCGAGTCTAGTTCAGAACAACTATGAATGATCTTATATAATTGCTAATATTGTTAATGTGAAAATAAAATATGATATGATTCAACATCTTTGCAGAAAAATAATAGGATACAATAAAGGTTTTCGATTCGAGTCTCATTCAGAACAACTATGAATGATCTTATATAATTGCTAATATTGTTAATGTGAAAATAAAATATGATATGATTCAACATCTTTGCAGAAAAATAATAGGATACAATAAATGTTTTCGATTCGAGTCTCATTCAGAACAACTATGAATAATCTTATGTAATTGCTAATATTGTTAATGTGAAAGAAAAAAAAACACTAAGAAAAAGGATATGATTCAACATCTTTGCAGGCCAAAAATATATTATTAGGGGTAGGAGGTCGAGAAGACCCATAAAAAAATTTACGATAAACCAAGCAAGAATCATCATATCTTAATCCAGAAAAAATATCACTATTATATACATTATGTGTTTCATTTGTCCTCCTAGAATTTTCATATGTCGTGTTATTCTTCGCTTCTTTACTCAACGTCCTATGTCCGCTACTAAGAGCCCCCACCCCCTTATTTTACCTCCTCCACATCTCCCTTGTCCCTCTATCTTCGACCGTTATTAACATACAAACAGTAAAGTTATTTGTCATAGGAGCCTTTATTTGTACTCGTCCGACATTCTCATACGCCACACTAACGTATCACAGCAGAATCGACTTTTTGAAAATCAATTAAGTGAATAATCGACTTTTCGAAGATCGTAGACGAGAATCGACCCACTGGAAGTCGATTCATGATTAAAGAGTTGACTTTCAAAATATCTTTTCACTATGATCATTGTAATAAATTAGAACTTTTCATTTTTACTCTATTTCACATAACACACGTACTTTTATTTTGTGTGAGATGTTAATATTGAAATGTCGTAATGTATATCACTGGGTACGATTTTGGATCATCTGCTGTCATTTGATGTTGTATTCTTTGCTGTGAACATGTAGAAAGGACTATTGATGGGGGTTTTTTTTTTTTTTTTTTTTTTGAACCTTGTAAATTTTTTATTAAAATGAGAAGAGAAAAATAGAAGGTTTCTGGGTCACTCCCGGTCTCCTCCAAAATAAAACATACGTCATCAGTATCCTTAAAATCTTTATCCGGAAAACTCATTGTAGGAAAAACAGAGTGCTAGGGAAAGAGTATGGGCCTCCGTACATTAGCATAAACCACTAAGTACCAAATCCAAAAACAAAGTGGAGATGTTTTTTTTTCCCTTTTTTCTATTAAAATTTGGATTATGGAATCTCTGTTTTACCCTCCTTAACCACACACAGCACCTGCAGTGATATGTATTCACAGCAGAGGACCTCATGCTCACTTGGTACAACCTTCATATAGCAGTTGTATTTGTAAAATTTGTCAATAAATAGGAGTAGAGTGAGAACAAGGACAACAAATGATACTTTTTTTTATCAAACTATTTCAGATAAAAATAATAATAAATATTTTTGGTAATTGCATCAGTTACTAAGGAACGAATGGAGTAAAGCAGATTCCGATAAAGTTGACATTGTATAAAAGAGTTCTAAAATAGAAGGGAAAGAAAATATGTTTAAATCCGTAAAACACGAAAATAAACCAACGAAAAGTAAAACTTTATTGAAAAATATTAGAAAGAAAAAATACAAGAAGATGGATGCAGCCATTCAAAGCGTCTCGTTGCTACTTCCACTAAATCTTCTTCGCCTCTCTAAAAAAAAAAAAAAAATTGCAAACTTTTTAGTGGGAAGCAGCAAAAAGAAGCATGAGAATTGTTTTAGCCATCCTATTTTACATAAATATTATTTTTTTACATTTTCCAAACAAACACACAATAAAGAAAAAATACACCTCTCCTTACTATTCACCCTCCCCCACCCCACCCCACCCCACCCCCTTCAGATCTCTTAACACATTCTCTATCGTATATTCTAACCCACTGTCCGTAATCATGCCAAGTGTACGGATACGAGACGTGTACACATGGCATAATCCTAACATATGGGCTAGATGATGTGGTAGAGTATGAGATAGGAAATCCTTAGGCAGAGGGGATTTTAAGCAGAAGGGAAAGGGGTTGTGAATATTCATCGCTGAGGTGGCGGCATCTCATTGGCTGTCGTCATTCGGTGATCGATTAACCATCTGGATTCATATTTTTCAGCCCATTCAGGAGCAATCAACTGATAAGCATTGTGAACACATTTATGGTAAGAAAAGTCTTCCAGGGAACCGTCGTTTCGAACCAGCTGAAAACATCTCGAGTTATCGTGTTGAGCATGGCGTTCTACCTGAAAGACGGAGAAATAACATAAGAAAAACTAGGAACTCAAAAGACAAATTATATTTTTAAACAATCCGATGCGCTTTTTTCCATTGTGAAATCTTAGAAATTTTTGGCTTAAACTGCAAAATTAGTCCTGCAGTTGGCTTAATTAGCGTTTTAGTCCTGTTTTTACTCCGGTTACTTAGTCCTGTAATTTGGATCCTTTTTTGTTTGCAATTTTAGTCCTGCGGCGCAGGAGGAGGCTGAATTTGGGGGAAAACCGAATTTTGGCAGGGAAATGCCTCTACGTGGCACTGACAAGGCAAAAATCGGGAAACAATTGCAAAATTTGTCCTATAGCTTGGCCTAAATACTTTCTTGTGCAAGTTAAAGGACTAATTTTGCAATTTTCACGGCAAAATCGAGTTTTTCCCCAAATGCCATTAAAATCCGGCCAGAGTTTTGCCACATCAGCAACCTCCGACAACAGTGGACCAATATTGCAACAACAAAAAAATCCAAGTTACAAGAACAAAATTGCAACCGGAGAAATATCAAGACTTAAACGCTAACTAGGCCAAACTAAAATTTGCAGTTTTTGCTGATTTTTTATGCTTGACAATGATTTTACATAGTTTTATTGTTTACTTTTTAACTATTGTATAAGCTCCCTTTTGATTCTTAGTATAATTGTTGCACCAAGTGCCGGACATTTATATTTTCTTTCATCGATATACGCTCCTAATATATAAAATAAAAGTAGAAACGAATGAACGTGATACAATAATTGATATAACCTTTCATATAACGGTTATACCATAAAGTTTTCAGAAATGTAAAAACGCTATATAGGCAATAATATGGTTTACCTTGATATCTATAACGCCATTTCCGATCTTTACGCTTCTTCGAGGGTGGAAAAACAAAGCAATCATTACCACATCTTTGTCTTTTTCACTTAATTGGGAACCGATATCATACCTGCATCATTTATGCCAACAAAATAATAAATAAATAAAATCCAAAAGGAGTTATTGATACATTCCAAACTCAAATCGTTTTTTCAAGTCTTTTCATACATAATGCAATTCCAGAAAGTGTAAGTATCCCTTTAAAAAATTGTTAGGAAAAAAAAAAACAAGGGCTTCAAGATTCAACGGTGAACTGAGCGGAGGCGAATCCAAGAATCAGGGTCACCAGGGCACAAAACAACAATGAAGAAGGTATATATCAAGGGTATAAAGTGTATTTTTTTAACAGCAAAACGACTATCGTTTTAACAAATAAAAGTCCAATAATTTCATCAGGGGCACGTGCCCGCGGTCTTTCTACTATATGTCCGCCCCTGGAATCGAGCCAAGAAAAAACTTAAAACTTTTGATCATTTGTTCATTGTTTTTGTGAAATATAAACTCGTAAAATAATCATAAAATGCATAAAAAAATAAAAAACTTGTTGAAACTTATTACAAGAACAGAGACATACTTGTGTAGCAAATCCTTCAATCTCTTCGAGAGCGTTTGGATATCTTTCACCGACAAGAACTTCCTCAACAACGTCTTTGATATCACCAATTCTTTTCGTTTCCTCGTCGCCGCATCATCGATTTTAAATAACTCTTGTGCTATACATTTGTAGGATAGTTCAATATCTTCCATCGGTAAATCGACAACCGGAGCCTCGGCTTCCTTTTTCTGGTTCTTCTGGAGTACTTGATAAACATCCAGAGACTTTGTAGGCTCATGATCCTGTTGTAATGTAATTAACATTTTATTAAATGAAAATCCCATTATTAAGAAGAAAATAATGAATAACGGGGAATCAACAAAAGTAAGCCCCAAAAAGGGACTGAAGCAGTTTTTTTTTTATCAAATGATATATATATATATATATATATATATTAGAATGGCTGAGTATGTGTATAAACATATACATATTATCTCGATTGCATAGGTATAGGACTTTTGAAAAATATGGGATATGGGTGCTTAGGGGATACGTGTAAATAGTGAAAATATAGGGATCAAGATGTATATAATAAAACTACAAGGGCCATTCTATCAATATAAAAAAATTATCAAACAAAACAAATTCTAGTGGCTTTCTTCAGTTTTAAATAAGGATTCTTCATTTCATGAATTTGAGTTATGGATATGCATATCTGGATTCCGTATCCAACTTTTGAAAAAAAATTACAAGTTAGCCTCAGGGCGTGTGTCCTAGGTATCCCGTGTGTCCAAAAAAGCGATTATTCAGAGTGTTGTTTACCTTCTTGGAATAGATGATATCGAAACGACCACCGGCCCCGATTGAAGGTTTCCTTCCCCAGACTAATTCATCCAGACTTCCTTGAAGATCATCCGTAAGTCCAGCCTTCGCGGCTCTGATAAAGCAATCCCCGGGAGTCTGAAACAATTTCAAATAAATAATATGAAGGCAAGAACAGTTAAAACAACATAAATCAAGACCAAGAAACGAATTAATATATATATATATATATATATATATATATATATATATATATATATAGTGAAACTTACGGAAAAACATGCTTGTGAAAGAGGAGAAGAAACGGAAAACTCTTTTCTTTGCGTAGAAAGTCCTTTGGCGTTTAAAGCAACGAATTCTCCGGTAGCAGAGAGACAATCGGCTGTAAGAATTAAATGTTCTCGAAGTATGTTCTTGCCGGTTTCGCAGACAGCAGAATTCAGGCTCTGCATACAAAACAAAAGCTATTCACATTAACACTTGAAAACGATTTTGTAAGATAGAGATCTACACCATTCAGATCCATCTGCATCAGAATCTCTATTTATAACCGATATTTGGCGGTTTTTACTCAATCTTCAATATGGTTCTTTATTTCACATGTCCCAGATATGCATATGCATGTCCGAATCCCGTATCCCACATTTTAAAATTACCAAGTTCGCCCCCAAATGTGTGTTCCATGTATCCGGTGCATATCTGTGTCGGATACGTATCGGATACAGGACATGCTACCAGACAAAAGTATCCATGCAACATAAGCTCTAACCACAGAAGTTAAGGTTTTCAAGAAAATACTACATTCCTAATCACTTTGCAAGAAACAACGATTAAAAACATTATCGAGAGAGTTATAACTCACGTCGAGAAAATGCCTCCAAGCAACATCGATGCCATACGCTCTGGTTAGATCATGGATATCATCGGGATGACTTTGCTCCCAATCGATCATTGACATTAACGGGAGACAACTATCCACTAAAGTACTCCAAAACCGACTCTTATCACAAGTTTCAGACATGAAAACGCGTAAGTAGACTTCCCCCGGTGTTTCATCAGAGAATTTCGAAACATTGGGATATTGTTTCCATAAGATATCTACTTTCTTAAATTCATGGAATCCTGCAAATATATATACCAAAACAATGTTTATAATTAATCACAATGCACAAAAATATATGTATTTCAAAAAAAAAAGGTTGAATACCGACCTTTTATAATTGTCCCGAGAAGGAATGGCATTACCATATCGCGAAGAATTTCGAGTTGTAAAGATAAATTCCCGGATTTATCGGCTAAGCGAACACTAATGCAAGTTTCTGAAGGTTGTTGCTGGTTTACATCAAGGTGACAATCCCTACAGAACGAAAAAAAAGAACGATGCTATTCGTTTAATCAAATGATCATAATTTTTTTTGAAGATTATTGAAATTCAATTTCTGATGTCAATCAAATAGAAAGCAAAAAAACAGATCAACATATTACTTGTTCGATATTTTCACATGTTCAAGATATTGCAATTTCTTTTTTCCACTCCGGCGTTTCATCTCAAGGGCATCGATTATTGCCTTCACTGTTAATCGTTTCTTCTTTAAAACTTCCTGAAGAACCGTAAAACACAATTCAAAAGAAAATAAGTAAAAAAAAATTAAGAAAGATGATTATTTAGCAATTATGATTCTTTATGTACAAGTAGAATGCAGACCTTCGGTATATGAAAGTGACAAATCCAAGAACTCATATGGGAGCGCTCACTTGTCTTTGGAGAGTGGCTAGCGTCAATAAAAATACATACATTAGATACAAGATACACGGTGCGAGATTTTTGATTAATATGCAATACATGTACGGAGATGATATACATATATATTCAATTTACAAGGACAAAACTGTACATTATAAAACTATAAGGACCGAACTATAGATAATAAAAATCATGATACAAAACGATTTCTAATGAGTTTTCTTCATTTGGAGAGCTTGTCACTGATTTCTGACGGGTTTTCTTCAGTTTTAAGCAGGGTTTTTCCGTTTCGCAAATGTATGGAGGGGATACATGTACATATTAAAAACAAATGGACCAAACTGTACATAATAAAACTATATGGACCAAGATATAGATATCAAAAATCAAGTAAAACGATTTCTAATGAGTTTTCTTCATTTAGGACAGCTTTTCATTAATTTTTTATGGGTTTTTTTCAAGTTTCGACAGGGTTTTTCATTTCACATGGACCAAAACTGAACATAATAAAACTATAAGGACCAAACTATAGATATCAAAAGTCATAAAGTAACATGATTTCTAATGAGTTTTCTTCAACGGACAGATTTTCATTAATTCTTTTCACAGGTTTTCTTCAATTTTCAGCAGGGTTTTTCATTTCACGTATCCGAAAACTATATAGGGGAACCGAATGGCATAGTTTACATGCCCCAAAAGGAAACCGATACGTGATAAATATGGAAAACCGAATAGCACAGTAAACCATTACCTGATCATCAGCTTGGAAACAATGTCTGAAAATTGTACTTTCTCCAGATGAGACTTCAGTTCGAGTACTCCGTATTCATAACCGTACGGTGACCTACCGACTTTTTTAGAGAGAAACAAAGATGCGCTTCTACTACCACTACTCCTTCTCACTCCACATTCTAGAATGTTCTACAACACACACACACACACAACAAGAAGTTTGTCAGGAACTTCGAGTATACACACAATATGAATACCTGAATCCACAAGTAAAAACAGAGATTAGGCAAGTCACGTGAATACACGGGTGCAGATACACGGGTGCGGGATTTTCAAAAAGATATAGGGATACGGATACGAAAGTGATTCACGTAGCTATGTGAAATATAGGGACTAAACTGCACATAAAAGAAGAATAAGGACCAAAGTATAAATATTCAAAATCATAAAAAAAAAACAATTTTAAGCGACTTTTTCAGCATTTCTGGTGGTTTTCTTAGTTCCGGACAGCTTTAGCGGATTCTCTTTGAGTTTTACCGGGATTATTCATTTCACGTATCCGATTTATCGATATGCATATTCAGATCATGTATCCAACTTCTAAAAAATTGCAAATTCACCTCAGGTGATATACATATTCAGATCCTGTATCCAACTTCTAATAAATTGCAAGTTCACCCCAGGTGTGTATCCTAAATAGTCGGTGTTGTATGTATCGGATACACGACACGTTATCAAACAGTAGAAGTATTTGTGCATTGTAAATCACAAAAACATAAGGGCAATGAAACACACTAACAAGGGAAAAGAGAGAACCTTGAGGTTTAAAAGCGGTGATGATTCGAGTGCACTAACAGGTTGATCAAGAGCACTATACGCTGCTTCAGAAAGCGCACAGCCAGCCAACGAACCAACGGGATGTCCACCAATAACCTCTCGGTTTTCGTCCTGTGAACCGTAACAAAACTGGACAAGCTGATTCCCGTAAGAATTTCTAACCGTTCCGTCATATGCAACGACTAAATCACGCATGAAAACATCAGCCTCCTATGTAGTGTTCCAGAGAGATCAGCATGTCCACTAAACGAACCATCACGGTTTGTCAAAGAATGGACAAAGCATTCCAATGGATTCAAACCCGTAAGAAAAGAATTCTTCAGAACAGCAGACGGGATATAAGACTCCGGATGATGGCTTTGAATTCCGGATGAATCATTACGCGTGGCGTTATATTCGTTCCATGAAGCACAACAAAGGCGATGAGGGAGTTTAAAGGATAAAGAAACTAATGAATGTTGTAAACCGAGACACATCCCGTGTTGTGCAAGTTTTAGCATATTACCCTTGCTTCCAGCTTTTAACATAGCTATAAACGAATTATCGTCACCAGCATAATTGAAAGCCAAATGTTGAATATCCAAAAACGCTTCTTTAAAAGAAGAAATCGAAGCTTGTGTAAGCGGTCCCGAGGTTTGTTCTCGTATAAACATGCATTCTTTTCCATAACCTACAGATTTCTTGCTTTCTTCAGAGCTCTCGATAAGAAATTCCTCGTTGTATTTTACCATTAATGTCCTGATATACGAAAGCTGTTCAGCTTCCTGCAAACCACACGATACTTCATCCATCAAATTCTCTCTGAAATACGAGTCAGAAGCAAGGTATAAATCTGCTAGTGAAACGCTTAGGCCTCGAGTTGATAACCACTCACAAAGAACTTCTTGTGCAGCAAAAAGACAATCAAGAAACTCATCTTTGCAACGTTTAGCAAGATGATTGAAAACGTCCCGTATCCACGAAGAAGCGTCGGATGAAATCATTATCTCTCCTTTGCTTATATAAACACCACCTGATTGGACACCGTAATCGAAACTTCGAGGCAAGAACTGGCTAAACAACTGTTTCCCTGTCCAAAGCGGCGTATTTGAATTTGAGGATGATAATGACTTTAGAATAGCCGGAAAAACCGGGTTTTGAGAACATAACATCTGCAACTGTTGCATTTGAATCTTCGATAAAGCAACGCCATCCCCTAAAATCATATGAGCAGCAGTTATACTATCATGACTTAAAGACAAAAGGTTTTGACCGTTTTGCCCATCGATTAACTGTTTATTTACCGCAACAAGCTCCTTAAGCTCGACTGTACTATCAACCGACTGGGGCACGTAACCGTGTAGACAATCACCATCAAAATCTCCACGAAAAGGTGAACAAACAAGCGGATTTATAGAGAGAACCGAAACTATAGGAAGGATCTTGACATTAAGGGCAAGAAAGGAATGTTGATGAATAGAAGGAGGTCTATTTATCAAAACAATATCTCCATCGACAAGTGGCCTGTGTAAAACATCGCCTTGCTGCAATTTATCTCCAAGAAATAGACCGATTATTCGTCCTTTTCGTCGTACGCACACATCACCTTCTCCAAGAAGCATTAAATCAAGATATCTCTCCAACTTATCTTTGTTATATCTGTTTACAATCTCGGAAACACGCATCTTTTCTGCAATATGACATGGGACACCAACTTCATCTAGCTTTATATTCGGGTCACCAACAACCACCATACGGAATACGTGATTATTTCGCTTCCCCAGAAGAATTTCTTTAATATATCTCAATCCAGATGCAGCTGCATCAGCTCTAGATATGTATGCTAAATCCATAGCTGTTAATTTTTCAGCATGTACCTACGATAATACAAGTAATACACAGCTTTTGAAAAATTCATTCACTGAATCAGAAAAAGACGAATAAATTCATGCCTAAACGGACATACCTTTGAGGATTTCAACAGGTCCAGGACCCGAGTACTCAACTCGTTAGCTGGTCCTTTAAAATCAACTAACCTCATGGTAAAGCTTCGTGCTTGTATCCTACGAAATAACAAAAATAAGTAAAACCATTCACTTTATGAAAATACAGAATGCTTTAAGATAAAAGGGATTACAAAAAATTACTTACAAAAGCTATATGTTGTCCACATTCCGTCAATCGGTGATTATTCGGGGTCACCAGGACACTGTCCAGAAAGATGGAATTTTTCCTTTTGGGAAATGATTCAAGATATTTTGGGTCTACATCTTTTAATATGTTATAAACCTAATGCACAGAAACAGATATCATCAAAAAGTTATCCATAATAAGCACTGTAAAATCGGGCATTAATATGAAACGTGATTATAAGAAAGCAGAGAGCTTTAAAGGGATCAAGATTAAACAGCAGGGGCCTCATTCAGATTCACGGGTACGAATATAAGGATACCGGATATGCCGGTGCGGGGTTTTTGAAAAATTATAGGATAGGGGTATGAAGGGCATATGACTAAATGTAAAAATATAAGGACCTAACTGTACATAATAAAACTATAAGGACCAAACAATAAATTTTGGACAGGTTCTCATCATTTTGGACAGGTTCTCTTTCATTATGCAACGGTTTTTACACCATTTTCAACATGGTTCTTCGTTCCACATATCCTAGTTATGGATATGCATATATCCAAATCTGTATCCAACTTTTAAAATTACATAATCACCCCCCAAACAGTTTTTTTCTTTTCCTTCAAGATTCATTCCCCAAGATCATGCAATTCAGTTGAGTCCAAAAATACCACGCAAATAAAAAGGCAAAGAAACCGCATTATTATAACTGTGTAGTAGTTTCTACCTGGGCATGTGTAAGAAGGCGTTTATAATCCGAAGTACTCTGTTCCGCCTGGCGATCAACAGGAATAATATCCCAATAATCAGAAGGTATTACTGCGCCTCTGATCCACAAACTTCTGCTACAATCGCAGTTTTGGGACACGCGCCTTTGTATTCACTTTAAATCTCATTGACGGATAATTTCTAGACCTCCCCTGTTATATATCAAGTCTTAACATAACTAACAGACCAAGAAATTCATATAGTAACAACCAACCGAACAAGAACTTACATCACAGTATTTGCAGGCTTTTGATATCGAAGATTTCCGACCCTGATACATATAAAACAAAGAAAGATTAGTTCTTTATAAAACCAAGAAATTAAGGTTTTTGGACTTAAGCTTATAATCATGTCTAGTGAAAGATTCCAAGTGCAGAAATTCGATAAAATTGCTCGAATCATTTTACGTAGCTTTTAAGTTTTAACTTGAAGAGTTTAGTACCTGACCTTAGCTTTATCAAACAGAACAGATTTACAGCTTGGACAGATCTTATTCAACATCTGGGCGATTTCCGTTAGAAAATAAGGATTGAGAATCGTATATGGAAATTTAATCAATCCAAAATGCCCTGAAAATTGAAAGAAAGAATTTAAATAGTTGATTAAATAAATTAATATATCACGAAAATTATCGTTTATAACATATATCAGAGGTTAGACTGCACTGTACCTTCACAAATAGTTTCCATTACACCTGCAAAACGAAAAATCGTAAGCTTATATATTGGCTTAAAAGCGAAACTATGAAGTTTAGTATATATTATAGATTAAAATATGTCAAACCTTCGACTTTTCTCGAGCTTCTGGCACCACACGAAAGACATTGGTTGCTTACATTAGGCACTCCTAATGCAGGATCCGTCACTTCACTGGTAGATCCGATTACCTTAGCCGCTATCTTCTCCTATAAAGTAACGAGATTGAGATATCAAAAATCGGTCTTTTTCATCACCCGGTATTATAAACTGCTCTTAAAATACGAATCACGCAAGACATGACCAATATATGCAAGGCCTTTCAAGAAACGTTATATATAACTCCGTATTTGATTAACACAACAGATATTATCAAAGGCTATAATGTATACATACCGCATCAGCCTCAGATAGGATGCTAAAACTAACGCTTTTCAAGATTCCTTTTGGTTGAGCATAATCTTCTGTCACGTGATTCTCGGTATAATCACGATGATCCATTACAGCTTACCTAGATTTAACAGCACAAAAAAAGATGTAAGCAGCTAGGAAATCTAATACTGCGCTTTCATTCCAACAATATTGTAGCGCATACTATACATGAGAATGCACGTATTGTTCGATAATAGATGCAATAGGATGAGAAGATAAACCAAGGTAAAAGGGAAAGAACGAAAAAACATGAGATAAAACCATTAACAGACATTCAATAAAATCCATACTTTGCATTAGACCAATGTTTGCAAGAAACACATCAGCAAATCCTCCACTGATTCTTGCCTAAAACACCGAACATTAACCTGTTGTTCGTAAACTCAATCCCGTCTTGCTATTGGAAAAACACACACAAACCCACAAGCTACCAATTTCCTCCAAAAACAGGCAGAAGGGAAAGTTAGTCTAATACTAAACTTGAGGACGAACACGCATATGCCTATTACATCAATCTCGCCTCACCAACAAGACATAACCAGTACATCTAATTTTAATTCCAGTACAACCAATATACAGTCAAAACTGTGATACGGGAATCGGATTTTCAATTTTAGTGTAGAAGAACACATGGTCCATGGTAATCACTCATTAAATGATTAATCTGTTCGTATCACTCCTTCATCAGCATTCGGATGACATTTACTGTCCACTCAAGTGTAGAATTGATCAATAGTTATTGGACAAAGACAAGGAAAGGACAACCAGATGACGAGCCACTTAATTTCAGATCAGTCGACAACCATATTGAAAACTCAAAGGAAGAAGAAACAGAGTATTGGTTCTACTGTAAAAAAACAACCACAAGGTGAGAAACCAAATTGTATTTTATTTGCTTTCGAGCTTATGATCCATGCTACTTTACCAACTTTTTGTCACATACTTATATATAATAGATTAATCATCACAATATACATCATCTGTTTGCATATTCCTACCAAACATCTACCAAGTAAACGATACATAGATAAAGAAAAAGTAACATACACACCTGCAGATTTTCTGGACACCGAATCCAATTCGCAAGCTAAAATGCGCAAAATAAGGGACCAATAGACTCTAGCAACTACTTCCTTGATTGCTCTGCATCGTTTACTTAAATTGTGTTCGGGTATTAGTTTCGGTATCATTTACTATGACAGTGGCTAGTATGAAACTGGAGCTTGAGAATGAGGACAGCACAACATATGGCTATGAAGATTTCTACAAACCTTTGAGGTTAACCATTAACACGAGATCAAAAAATGGTGAATTTTTAGAAGAAACTGGTTGTTAGCATTGTGTTCCTCAATCCATCTTTACTAGAATTCAGTAAGAAAATTTTGGATCTGCATTTACTAAATCCAGTAGCTTGATACTATGCAGTGGTGAATCCACAAATTCATCTCAGTTGGGGCAGTGCAGCAAAATTAATGACCCACCGGGGCAGCAATAGTACTTTTACGATTTTTAACAACAAAACTACATTGTTGTTTCGATGCCCAAAAAAACCTCGGATCTCAGGGGGCACGTAATGATATATAGATCCGCCCTTGCTACTATGCCTTTGATCTATAGGGTTCGTATGGATACGAAATATTTCGACTTGCTTCAGAGAATAAATTTTGGTTTTCGTGCAGGATAAAGTTGAATTTTTTTTTTTATAGTGAGAAAAGTAAGAAATAAATTAACTTTATGCATTGAATCATTGAATAAAGTTATTTTGCTCAGATCAATTAAATCTCAACAAACCTGATGCCAAAACCCATGAAAACACATAAATGCCTCAGGAAACTACCAAATTACCTACAACCCCTTTTCCAGCAACAGACAGAGACTTATGAAACAGAATCATGATCACAACTAAAAGGCAAAACATTGAAAGATTCAAAACGTGTTCAGCCATTGCGTTATGATCATGAGGAAAATATACATATACATACATACATACATACACTATACATGTATATATACATGTGCGTCTGTGTGTGTGATACACATTGATTAGAATTTGGGCCCCTAAAATCTACAGTCCTGTCCCACAAAAATCAAACTCCTGGATCCTTCAATGCTTGAATCCCCAAATTAAAACCAACAGAACCTCAAACATGCAAGAACCAAACAGGGTTAATGTGCAAGAACTCAATGCACATAAACCATATGATCAAAAGCCCATATGAGAAAAACCATTAACATTGATGATCACAGTCAAAAACCCAACTCAACATCAAAAACCCAGAATGTAATTCACAACATCTCACAAAGAAATCCAATAGAACAACTCACTTTTTTACTTCACCCCAGTTGAATTTCGTCCCCCCTTCAAAAAGAAAACTTTTTTGTTCTTGACCGCGCCAAAGGGTGAAGGGAAGAAAAAACTCAAGATCAACGAACATTAAACAGCAGCAAACACCTCTTTTCTCTCTGGATTTTCCACACTCAGGTTGTCAGCGAATGACCAAAGAGCAAAAGAATATAGCTTCAATTGAGAATGCTATATATATATACACACGCTATGATTCTGGTTATATAAACTGTTGCCATATTTTAGTAATTTAGAAAGGTAAAAACGTAAATAAATAGAAAACTGAGGGTATTATTGACAAAATATAATGCGGTAATCGAGGAAGAAAGTGAAAGGGCGGGCCGTCGTAATGAAACGTCCGGCGGTGACGTCATAAAATGGGAAAAAAATATGTGTATTTTTTTTTTCGGAAAATAATATGTGGAGTGCACGGCCAGTGTGTGGATCCCAAATTCTGTGGGGGTCAGATTCGGTAAACCAATAGGCTTTATCTACATAGGAATATTATTTTTTTAGAAAAATTTCATTTATTAATTTTATTTTTTTTGTTACGGTTACGAAATACTACCTCCATTGTCTGATATTGCTAGTCCATTTAGATGGAATTTTTCCCAGCATACCACCATTTTCTGCTCCTCATCCCATGAATACCACCTACGAAAAAAAAAAAAAAAAAAATTTGGGACGCAATTTTCTCCCATTTTTTCTACAAACGCGCACGATCTTAAGGTCTCAATCACTATCGGGCCTCTTCCCAATAGGGGGGTTTAGTTTGGTTCCAAAACACCTAAATCGCGAAAACGGAGTGGTATTTGGGAATCGAGCCAGTAATCACAGAAAAAATTTGTCTCAAAAGTGGTATTTGGGGAAATGCCTCCCATTTAGATAACCATTGAAAAAATTATTACATTTTTTCCTTTTATTTTTAATCTATTATTTATCCATTTATTTTTCACTATTGCATTAATAACAAGTAATGATACGTGCATAAAGGTTGTGTCACAATGAGTGATACATCGGTGATATGCATCGTTGATCGTGTTAGATTTACATCTGATCAATTTAGAGACAATATTATCAACGGTACATATCACTGTTGTGTCACTCGTTGTGGCACAAATGTTGTGTCCGTATCATTACTCATTAATAACAATGAAATATCATTTTAGTTTTTTTCAGCTGAAACTTCGACTTGGACATTTTCCCAGGATTTTTAGTGTCGTGCTCGAAATTCAACCATTGCGGACATGTCACTGAGCGATCTCCCTCGTATGGCAATGCCAAAGCAAGGAAAGAAGGCAAGGTGCACAGGTAAAGGCTAAGCTTTGTCGGATAAAAAGTGGCTCATCAAAATTAATGAATTTAACCAACTTTCTTAATTTGTGTGAAAATCTCTAAATGGATTTATATTTTAGGACGGATGTAGTATATGCACGAACACTTTTTGTCATTCAAATTCATTATATTCTTTCATTTTCTTAAAATGTATGGTGATGATGTCCGGAATTAGGCAGGCCACGTGTCACTCGTATGATATCCGGATCCGAGTAATCCATCATAGCAATCTTAACCGACCACCGCAGGTCGGTCAGGTCGAGGCCCCTCCCGAGGAGGGCATGTATGGACCGACTCGACGCAGATCGGACTGAACTTTTCTTCAATATTCGAAGCAGCCAAATTAGATAATTGCGGGGAGAATCTTTTGTCATTAAGACTATGATTTGAATAGACAGATATACTCGTCCTAATCATTAAAACTCAGGGTAGACATTAACTAATCCTTAGGGATTAATATTCCTAATGCTTGCAGGACAAGAAAATGGTGAGACACCCCCTACATATAAACTATCCCTAAGGAACTACGAGGGACTTAATTTCAATAGACTAATTTGATACGTAGGCAACTTGAGAGAAAACTTCAAACTCAGTCTAAACCTAATACCCAAATACTTTCACACATACACAATTCTATCTTTGAATCCTGATAAATTGCCTCTAGATTGATTTACGCCATTATTGTTACCCGACGGGATCCATCATTTGTTATATGGAAAAAAAATTAGATGACTTTATATTATGGGACGGGTGTAGTATTCATATTAAGTAACAAAAAAATGTAGAATGGTTTAGAGTTTGGAACGGAGGCGGTAAATTGCTAATTAGTAATAGTCGCATTAAATTTTTTAGAAAGTTGATGAATGTAATAATTTTGGTTTACATAGTCTAAAATGATTTATTGACTATCAGTAGTGCAATCAATGTAAAGTTTGAAAAGTTGTTAGATTGCCAGGAAGGCATTGACTCTATGGTAATTACTGCTGCCTTTAATCAGGAGGTTCCGGGTTCGAGTTCCAGCGATGACAAAAAATTGTATACGTATATTTTGTATCCGTAAAAAAAAATCAATCAATCAATCAAACAAACAAATTGTGTGTTTTATAATAAATTAGGGGTAGTATGGAAAAATGTGTGATAATGGATTAATTGGTATTCAAAATCCATCATACTACTCCAAGATCGATCAAGATTAAGCTCGAACAAGATATAATCTTCTCTTACTATATTACTTTGAATATTCTAAGCATTTTGTGAAGAGAAACGTCTTTTTCCCTTAATTTCTATGTGAAGTGGAGCCCAAGTGAGGTATGATATATTAGGTTTAGCTCTTGTAAACTTAAGAGTGTCCACAATGGTACACTTATTAAGTACTGCAAATTGATGTTAGGGTGGCTTGTTTCACCTTTTAAGCCACAATAGACTCCATTTTATGCCCCCTTTCTCAGCATTCTGTTAACACACACCCCAATTTTGAGGAGAGTCTTAAATGAAATAGTACCCACTTTTCTACCATTCAACCCAACCTCCTTCCTCTCTCTCTTCGTCATTTCATCTTCTCCTACCACATCAAACACCAAAATCATGCAAGAACACAAGAAAATAAACAATAAATCTTATTAGAAGAAACTCATTTCTTTCTACTGGGTGATTATATTTTTAGACATAAATTTGTTGACTATTTAATTAGAGACATGTGTGTACTCTCTAATTAATAAAGTGAAAAAAGAGATGGTTCTTTGCATTTGTTTTCTGCATCTGTGCACTTTAATTTGTTGGCCGGAAGGGAAAATTCTATCATAGAGACTCCCTACTAGGAAACTGTCTACGTGGCAGCATCTGGACCACACAATTTCCATACACGGGGCACTGTGTATTCTATCTCAGGAAACTGTGTGGTCCAGATCCTGCCACGTAGGCAGTTCCCTACTAGGGAGTCCCTACAGTAGAACGACCCGGCCGGAAGGTTCCCAGGAAATGGGTATATGTTGGGTAGGAGATGAGATTGTTGGTGTTAAAGGGGGCTGTATAGGGTGTAATTGTTGGAGTGAATCATAATTTAGAGGAATGTAAAATTGTTTTTGAGAAGTAAGGTGTCACCGTTATGGACATTCTTACCTTCTATAGACTTAATTTGGGCATCTAGGAAAGACCTAAATCCCTTACGCAAGCTTATAGACTCGTACGTGCTTTGAAGCCCAATTAGGCTACTTTTAATCCTATTACGAGTAGGCCATTTAGGATACCGTCTCTTAATCATCTGAAGATTATGTTTTATTTAATTTAATGAACTTGGCCACTTTAGTTGATCTCAATATTCGATAACTGCCGCTTCTGTGTAGAAAAAATAGGTTATTGTCCAAAAGGACAAACTAATACATTTATCAGGCTACAAGTACATGGTTGATTAGAAAGGACAAAATTTAAGTAACATTACCAAAATACCCTTTTGCTACTTAAACCTAATTAATCCTTCCATCATCATTCCATCAGCCGCATCTTCTTCTTCTCCATTCCATCGCATCATCATCATTCCATCTGTTTTGAAACCTCCTCTGCATCTGTTTTGAAACCTCCATTCCATGTAACTGCATCTGTTTTGAAACCTCTGCATCTGTTTTGAAACCTCCTCTGTTTTGAAACCTCCATTCCAGCCGCATCTGTTTTGAATTTACTGGAGAGAGTGGAGGCCTGGGCGGTAGAGAGGAGGGTGCGGCGGCGGCTTGGTGATTGTGGCCATGGAAGATCGTTCCCTCATCCAGATTCCGCGGAAGTTGCGTAAAAAAGTAACATTGACCCGGATGGCGCGCGCGATAATTGATGGCGGTGAGTGGCGCCATAGATGGCGGCCGTCACTTATCATCCGCAAAAATCCATTCGCTGCTTCTACGGTTTGTAACGGCGCCATGGTTGCCGATGAAGCGACTGTATTTTTTTTTATTTTTTTGAAAACGTTTAGGGTTGTTACTTTTAATTTTTTTAACGTTATTACATTTTTGGGACGGTTACTACTTGTTTATGGGATGTTACGACTTGTTTATGAGATGTTACAACTTCTTTTTTGATCATTACGACTTGTGTATGGGATGTTACGCCTTGTTTATTGGCCGTTCTATTTTTACGGTATTACTTACTGTTTTTAAATTTATTACAACTTTTTATAGTCATTACTTTTTCATTTTAATGTTACGGTCACATTACTACTTATTTTTAACAAATAAGGTATTACTACTTGTTTTTAGACCATTCTACTTTTTCATTGGATGTTACGACATTTTATGGTATTCATACTACTTGTTTCTTGATCATTACTATTTGTAGAAGGGTAAAAAGTAACAAGGGGTATTTTTGTCCAAATATTTTGTTTTTGTCCTTTATAACATCTGAAAAATAAAAATGTCCTTGCAGACCCATTTATGTGTTTTTTTGTCCTTGTAGCCCCTTCCCCAAAAAACCGTACTTAATCAAATTAAGAAATTAGCCTATGTAGAAAACGTTTTCCCAGTTAATTAGTCACAAAAATATAAGTAATCTTATTTACGTTATCTTTATCCATTATTTATCACATAAGTTACTCATGACTAATATATTAATGGAAAATATTGTTTTCTCACTTTCCATTTGTCATATAAATGTTCCTGTGCTTAATCATGGAAAAACAATTTTCCTTTTTTATCTCGGAGTGCTACTAATTTGGTTCACAAGAAGACAAACCGGGGACCATTCGTCTAATCCAGAAGCTTCAATGATTAGAGCAACCAATCAAACTCTTTAGTTGAATCACCAGCCTCGTTAATCCCCGCGTCATATCCCCATAAAGCTGAGAATGCACTTTTCCGGAATATAGAACATATTTACTCTATTATGCATATAGTTAGCCCACTCATATAATAATTATCTATAAATAACCATCCACATACAGTTTGTGTATGGAGCAAGTCATTGTCTGAAATACCTCTCTGTAACATTTCATATCAAACTACCATTAATTCACTAGTGACTGATATCTTTGATCATATCAAATATATATCCAGCCGATCGATTGGTACTAGAATTAACAACCGAGGGAACCGTCTTTTTACTTCATCTTTCGAGGAAGGAGTAGACTCCATGTTTGGGACTTATATTCCAGGCTACCGATCCCTGAGTGATTCCAAAAAGGTCGAGATTAAGGAAAGTACCACTTGGATATCCGTACCTCCAAATCAAACGCCATCTCTGAAAATGTGTGAGTCTATAATCACATCAAGATTAATATTAAATCTATAAATCGTCATCCAATGATTCAAAAAGATTCTCTTGTTACAGACTTAGTAAGAGATCATCATATTGAATCAGTTCAGTCCTATTTGAACACTTTACATATAAGTGCAGCTATTAACGTGTCCAACACCGACGGCCCAAATCAAAAGGTTACACTATAAGTACTATTCTGGGGCACTAATGGTGGTTTGACTTTAAGATTCTAAAATTCAGTCGATTTCACCACAGACTCAATGTCTAAGGAAGTTCATCATAAACTCAATGCTCTTGTACATAACCTTATGCACTAAGTCTTATGGTCAAATAATGAGCCTCTTGGGATTTTCATGACGTACATTTAAATGCCTACTCTTATTCAAATAAATTAAAAGATGATAAGTGTCAATTTATTTATTTAAAACAATACATTATTGTTTTTCAGGACACCATGACTAACAACATTCTCATTATCTTAAGGATTTGACGTCCTGATGTGTCTCTACCACAGATTCTCGAGGTGGCATCGTTTGTCTCTCACGGCTTTGACACTTAATTTCATCTGCAGCTGGCCCTCTTTTATGACTTTGCTTGGTGTTTTTTTCACAGGTAAAACATTATTAATTCAAATCAGAAATACAAGCTGAAAGAATCCTACGTTGAGGAGAAGATCTACAATCTACTAAAGACAAACCCTTTTTAGCCAGAAAGTGAGCCAAAAAACTACCACTACATTTAACAAAAGAGAAAGAACAAGACACAAAGGTCTTAGCTAAAGCAAAGCATTCCGCAACCACGCAACCAAATGATGATAAATCCTCCAAAAAGAGACGATAAACCTTGAATAGAAGCTAGCGAGTCTGACTCTAATTAAAACGATGCTCATGTATCCCAAGGTGCTTGCCAGACTAATACCCAACTTAATAGCTTGCAAGTCAAGCGACAACACTTTAAAAAGAATACCTTTCATGCCACACGAAAAAGCCTTTAGCACACCACCCTCATGATTTGAAAAATGGCTCCCACATCCCGAGAGTTTTACCTCATCCACATTAACCTTCACCGTGCCATAAATCGTCTTAGCCCAATTAGTTTGCGAGTACAACTCCACCGATATGAGAAGAAGTGTTAAGATCAGCGATTACCATTCTACTAAAACCAAGTGGTTGTTGTAAAGCGCGCCATCTGTTAGAAAATCTCGCGGGAACGCAACGGAATTCAAAATTTTAATTCCTTTTAACCAGGATCAACTTCGTTTAAGCGATAAACAAATAAGTAGTAGACGGTGGTTACATTGCTTGATCTAAAAGGTCGACGCTTTGACCGTCTAAGGAGAGTAGCGATGCACGGAGCCGCCCTAGCGTTTGGCCTCTACCGGTGATCCACAAGAACAGCCTGCCGGAATCCCATCATGGATTGCTACTAGAAAAATCCGGTTGCTAGACCGACATTTACTCTCTCTAATATCTCTCTAAGAAACTCTTTATTTTTCACAAGAACTATTAGCTCTTGGAATTGTGATGTACAAAAGAGCTAGCCAACCCTTCTCTTATATAGAGAGTGGGGCGCCTCATGTGTCTCCCAAACTGATTGGGATTAGCTTCCTAGTAGATTTAGAAAAAATAAAACATTTTCCTAATAAAATAAGGAAAATACCTTTGATTATTTATCTCATTTAATATTCAATATCTTATATTAAATATATTTCCAAGATATATATTGACAATATCTTATATTGAATATATCTTTATCTTATTACCATAAATCTATTTTTCCAAAAATCAATTAATATCCAATATTAATATTATGGTAATCTTATTAATTAAATTGCACAATCCAAGTGTATCATAATACACTTCAATATGCGCCCCATATATCCTAGATTTGGCATCCGGAATATTCTTTAATTAATATAATGCCATGATTAATTAATTTGCAAAAATACATGTGTATCATATACACATATATATTTTTCGACATACACATACATTATGTGTATATTTAGTTAATCAACATTATTAATATCTTGTATTATATTTATTCATAATAAATAAATACCACTATAACCTTTATAGTGCGAGATAAATTCTTTCATTATTTGGTCATCAACTATAACCATATTTTAATCCGACTTGATGTTCATATGTGTGTGACCCGATAGGCTTCAGAATATGTTGGCCGTAGACACAAAGTGCAAATTACGAAAATGCCCTTCATATATAACGATCACGGGATAGCGTCTAGCAACATACCGTGACCCCCAATCATCGGAAGAGTCAAATGCAATGAATACTATATTTCATGTGAAACAGTTACCGTGTAAAGAGAATCATATTGCTGTAATAATATCCATACGGTCGTTCGTCGAGTGTCAAACATCAACGACCGTATCTTATAATCTGGATATCATGCTCTCTCGAAGTAACTCATTTACTTCCACTTTGAAAAGATTCACGAGAGTAAGACATTCCTTCTAAGAAGACCATTTCGGATATTCACCCCTACTGATAGGGTACACGATTTCCGGACGAACAAACATGTATACTCCGCATGCTTCAGTATCATACCAATCACTACCGCATGATCGCCCCATGGCTAGGGGAAACCTCAATAGTGTCAAAGCATGACAATCCACACCGTGATGCCATGTAGACTCCGGTCCTAAGGATAATTACACAACCGCCACATAGTGTGACACTTAACATTGTAAGTGGGTCGGTCCTAACGTCGCGCATCTCTAATACACGCCCACGTCACCCAAGTGTGTCTCTACACTTCGATAAACGAGATCTATCCCTGCTTACTTAAAGACAAGAGACATCTAATACGTGCTAGCCTGTTTATACTATCAACGCACTGTTTAATAGTACATCAGCCTAGAGACATTTAAGTATCAAACTTATTAAAGTGATTAGAGATCTCATCAACCATAATCGCCTAATTGGTTTCTCTATCACAATTTAATACTAAAGACGCGTTATCATATAACACTTCATAATTGGTTTTTAAAAGAACAAATATATGACAACATAAAAGTCATTTAATATATGTATAAACATAAAGAAATAGTAGAGTGATCCGATCCGGTCGGATAAGGTCCAACCCGATTAGGTATAAGACACTATTTTTCAACAAATTTACTATATTTCTTTATACATTGAAGAGTGTGAGAATCTCTCCCAACACTTTCAAGTGTGGGCAATCTCTCCGAGCACTTGCACAGCTTTTTTTTTAAATAATAACCACACTGAAGGTTCGATCCCATGACGCTTTGAAACGATAACATGTTAGATCAGTATCAGCGTCATTGTACTAAAACCAATTGGTTTTAGTACAACGGAACGCGCTTTGATCTTAACATGTATCGTGAGCCGAGGTCGAAGGATCGAACCCTAGTTGGAACAATATTTAAAAAATGTGCAGTGTGTTGACAGACAATTGCACACTTGAACTGGTGTTGTTAAGACAGATTGTCCACCCTCTTGAAAAAAAAATTGTGCAAATGTTGGACAGATTGTCAACACTTCGGGGAGGTGTTGGGACAGATTGCCCACACTTTTAAATGATAAGGAAATAAAGTTGCGCTCTTACTACCACCAATTGGTTTGTATAACACCTACACTCGATTTAATTATGTTTTACATTGTGAAAATAAGAATGAAAATTAAAATAGGAATAAAGTAATTTAATGTGAAAACGACAAGATTTATAATTATTTATAGATATAAAAAAAAAGGTGAACCAATATGTTATGACGTCCCATAAAAAAAAGGAAAAAATTGTTATGACATTATGTTCCTTCTGTGTTGCCAAATATGCAAACCATATGCATTTGTCCTTCTTCGTTTTAAATACGCAAACATTTTTCATAATATCATTCAAGACATTTGCCAAGTACAATGCATATGAGGTACATTATTGAGAAAAATGTTGTAATTCTTTTTTGCCATTATTCTTCATATAGTATACTCTAAAATTGTCAAAGATAACATCCAAAAAAAATCAAAAATACTACTTGTAAAAATCAAAAATACTACTTGTTAGTGAACGATTGCTACAAGAAAAACACACTTTTAATACACTATTTTTTGTCACACACAATAAAAAAATGTTGTTATATACTTAATTTTAGCCATAATAGTGTGACAAATGAGTCTAACTAAGTATATATTAACCACAATACTTTTATGTATGGCAAAAACTAGTGTAGCAAAATAGTATTTTTCTTGTTGTGGATTTTATATATTTGTATAATAACACAAAATTATAAAATCCTCATCCCTTTGTAAGGGTATTTTAGTCCATTCAAAATTTGTTTTATTTTCCTTTTATTTTTAGGTTTTCTTTTCCTCCAAGTTATGGATAAACCGACCTAAACCCTGAAAAATCTATAAAAAAAGCTTCAAGGAGACCTAGACTTTATCATAACCGCGTTTTTAGGGTTTCAGCTTCTCCTTGCACGCTGAACCTTGAAAATCCCTTGGTTAAGCGTCCAGACATGCCTCAGACATGCCCAGACATCCCAGACGTGTCCCATAGCGTGTCCAGGATCAACCAGCACGCTGAACCGAGCACTGCTCTCGATTCAGTGACCCAGTTTTGGTGCATACATCCGACCTTGTCCAAGATATGTCTGCAGATAAGAGACTCAGTTTCAAGACAGATCCTGATTCAGGAGCAGTTTTGGATCGTGTTTCTTCTCAAGAAGGTAATTATCGTAATCTCTCGCTAATTCGTAGATTGATCTTGTTAAGTTGTGGTTCTTGGCTTTGAGATTAGGGTTTCAGTGGTTTGTAGATTCGCGTGTGTTTTGGAAGTATGATGTTTTGTTTGGTTCGCAGTTCGGCTCGTCTAAAGGTAAGGAGTTCTTCTAATCAAAAGGTTCCATTTTTTAGTTCAAAGATTATGCCTTTAAGTTGTTTTGATTATTGTTTTATGTTAAACTGCACGAAACTTGACATAATTATGTGTTGCCGGATATTTGCCAAACTGTATTTTCAGAACGTTAATCTTTTTCTGGTTATTTTTCTATAAATTGTCTTATATGTCTTGGTTACGAGTAGTGGAGATAGGATGAGAGTTTGGTGCTCGTACGGCCTTGGAATGTTCCCGTAGGTTAGACATGTCTTATGTGCTTTATGTGTTTCTATGTGTTTATAGTTAGTGACCTCGTGATGTACCGAACGGCACCACCGTGGGTTATAAGTCCTATGTCGGACGTGTGACCAGTTGTATTCCCCATGTCGTTCTAAAGACAAAGTACCACACGGGGTACCGTGACCCAGCCCCACGTTGGACGTATGACTAGTAATGTTCCCCGTGTTGCACCATGCCCTCTTGTTAAGTAAGTAACGAAACAAGTCAAGACAAGACAAGAATATGACAAGAACATGACAAGAACACGAGTGGGTAAGTAAGTAATGTAACTTAACAAGTGCGTGCAAGGTAAACCGATATAGTAAGTAGGCATGTTTTCTTGTGCATTTTAAGTAAATGTTTGAAGGTGGCTTCCCTTTATGTTTTCAAGTTGTATTTAAAGGTAGTTTTCTTTATGATTCAAGTGTTGTTCTATAAACTGTTTGAAAACTGGATGAAGTAGATTCATGTCGTGTCTCCCGGCATCCGGCGTACATGAATCTCCCTTTTGATCTTATTTCTCCTTACTGAGCTTGTGCACGGGCTCATTCCTTTATTTGTTCTAAGAAGGTTGCAGGAACATGCTGTTTTGACGACGAGCTTAGAGTGCTATCTTAGAATGAAGCAATGGAGTCGTTTATGAACTAGTTTCCTTTATAGTTGTTCATTCTTTTCAAACAAGTGAGTTGTAATGGATAATAGTTTTGCTTTTAGTTATTTATGATTTAGTTTGCCAATAATTTTTTTCTCATTGATGGTTGTTTCGGAAGACCCTGAGGGTGTATTTCCCGAGTCTTTTGCTTATTTTCTTCCGCGCGAATCTTTTATTACTCCGATATGACACAAGGCTTACTTGGCATTTAGGGTTTTCTCTAAATGTCACGTGCCGAACGTCCTATGTCCGGATAAGAAATCGGTATCCGGGACAGGTGCGCTACAAAAATACTACTAATTATTGGACTTGTTTATATTTCTATCAAAACTAACTTGAAAATATATAATAGATTTATAGAACTTGTGTGCATAAAGGCTAAAAATAGTGTTTTTGTTTTGTTGGATTTCTTTTAAGTAAATTCATTAATCCAAATCTTTTTATGCGTCTTTTAAGTAAATTAATGAATTCCATATTGGAAAAGTAGAGAAACATCATCAAGAAATGAAGTTGAGTCACAAAGGACTTGTTGACTATAACCATTTTAGGTCAAATGGGGACAATCGACCTATCTAGTTGCTAGATTATTATGGTGAAAAGCGTTTGCTCGACCGACCTGAGTCCCGAGGCGTTACTAGTGGGTCGGATCATTATGGCTAAAGTAGCTCTGGTAGACCGACTTTTGTGGTGTTACTTGGCTGAACCGACTGAGTGGCGCGTTATTGGTGGTCGGATCATTATGGTGAAGTAGCTCTGCTAGACCGACTGACTTATGGGGCATTACATGTGGTATGTAGTATGTAAAGTCATGGCGAGAACACTTGAGTTCTGGAGTGTAACATGTTGTATGTAGTATGTTGGGCGCATTACATTTGGGCATTACATGTGGTGGTATGTAAGGTCCCGACGAGAACACATGACCGACATGAGTTCTGTGCATTATGGGCATTACATGTGGTATGTAGTATGTAAGGTCCTGGCGAGAACACCTCTGGGGTGTTACAAGTTGTGTGTAGTATGCAAGGCGCGTTACATGAGGTATGTGCACCTACTGACTTATGGAGCATTCTATGTGGTATTTGTATGTAGTATGTAGAGCGTGTTACATGTGGTATGTGTTAGGAAATCACTAGTTTAACGCAACGGAATTTAAAATTTTGATTTCCGATCCAAGATTGACTTCGTTTAATACAATAAACACATTAAGTAGTTTGACGATATATACCTTGGCTGATCTATAAGATCGACGCTTTGACCGTCAAGGAGAGTAGTACTGTGCGCAAGCCGTCCACGCGTCCGGCCTCTATCGATAATCCACACGAACTCCTCGCCGGAATCCTCTTTGGATTGCTATGAGAAAAATCCGGCTGCTAGACCAGCCTTTTCTCTCTCTAACTCTCTACTAGAATTTTTTTTTTCTCAAGAATAATTAGCTCTTGGAATTGTGATGTACAAAAGAGTTAACCAACCCCTTTCTTATATAGGGTAAGTGGTGCCCCTAGTGCCCCTAATCTGATTAGGAGAAGCTTCCTAGAAGATAGATGAAAGAGAAAAACAATTTCCCAATAAAATAAGGAAAATCACTTTAATTGATTTATCTCTTTTATTATAATATCTTATATTAAATAAAACTAAATATTGCCAATATATATATATATATATTTTTTTTGAGAAAACAAAACTTTATTAATTAATATCCGCCAAACAAGCGGCCAAAACGTCACCAGGGGGCGAGGAGCCCCAAGATGTCTTAGAAGTAACTGTCAAAGAATGTCTTGCTAGAAGATGCGCCGGGACATTGCCCACACGCCGAATAAATAAAAAGGAAACTGAAGAGAAGCTGGATAGAAGGTTCAATATCTTATATTGATTATATTTATCTTACTATCATAAATCTATTTTTCCAAAATCAATTAATATCCAATATTAGTATGATGGTAATCTTATTAATTAAATTGCACAATCCAAGTGTATCTAATACACTTAGAAGTGGCGCCCCATATTGCCAATAATTGGCTTCCGGAATATTCTTTAATTAATATAATTAATATCTTGTATTATATTTATTCATAATAAATAAATACCACCATATTAATTTATCACTATAACCTTTATAGTCTTGAGATAAAACTTTCCTTATTTGGCTATCAACTATAACCGCATTTTAATCCGACTCGATGTTCTTATGTGTGTGACCCGATAGGCTTCGAATATGTTGGCCATAGACACAAAGTGCAAATTACTTAAAATGCCCTTCATACCTAACGATCACGGATAGCGTCTAGCAACACACCGTGACCCCCGATCATCGGAAGAGTCAAAAGCAATGACTACTACCTTTCATGTGAAACAAGCTTTACGTGTAAATTACAATCCTACCGCTGTAATAATATCCATATGATCGTATCTCGAGTGTCAGTACATTAACGATCGTATCTTATAATCTGGATATCATGCTCTCTCGGAATAACACATTTACTCCCACTTTGCAAAGATTCACGAGAGCTAGACATTCCTTATAAGAAGGCCATTTCGGATATTCATTCCCAATCATAGGATACGCGATTCCCGGATGAACAAACATGTATACTCCGCATGCTTCAATATCACACCCAATCACTACCGCATGATCACCCCATGGCTAGGGGAAATCTCAATAGTGTCAAAGCATGACAATCCACACCGTGATGCCATAAAGACTCCGGTTTTAAGTGTTAGGAAATCTACGCGGGAACGCAGCGGAATTCAAAATAAATTTCCTATCGACCAAAGATCGACTTCGTTTAAGCAATAAACAAATAAGCTAAAGACGGTGGTTACCTTGCTTGATCTATAAGATCGACGCTTTGACCGTCTAAGGAGAGTAGTTCTGCATAGAGCCGTCTAAGTGTTCGGCCTCTACCGCTAGTCCACACGAACGACCCTCGGAATCCCATCATGGATTGCTCTTGAAAACTCCGGTTGCTAGACCGGCCTTTTCCCCTCTCTCCAACTCTCTATAGGATGCTCTCTATTTTACACAAGAACTATTAGCTCTTGGAATTGTGATGTACAAAAGAGCTTGACACCCACCTTCTATTTATAATGGAAGTGGCGCCTCTTAGTAGAGTGGAGGAGAAGAAAAATTTTCCCAATAAAATAAGGAAAATCTCCTAGATTGATTTATCTCATTTAATTTAATATCTTATATTAAATATTTTCAAGATATTGTCAATATCTTATATTGACTATATTTATCTTATTACCATAAATCTATTTTTTTCAAAATCAATTAATATCTAATATTAATATTATGGTAATCTTATTAATTAAATTGCACAAACCAAATGTATCCAATACATTAAAGATTGCGCCATTCATTATCCAATATACACTTAAATTTTGGCCATATATATTTAATTAATAATATAGTACTATGATTAATTAATTTGCAAAATACATGTGTATCACATACCCATAATAATTTCGACATACATACATCATATGTATATTTAATTAATCAACATAATTAATATCTTGTATTATATTTATTCATAATAAATAAGTACCACCATATTAATTTACCACTATAACCCTTATAGTCTCGAGATAAACTTTCCTTATTTGGTTATCATCTATAACCATATTTTAATCCGGCTAGATGTTCTTATGTGTGTGACCCGATAGGCTTCCGAATATGTTGGCCGTAGACACAAAGTGCAAATTACTTAAATTGCCCTTCATGCCTAACGATCACAGGATAGCGTCTAGCAACACACCGTGACCCCCAATCATCGGAAGAGTCAAATGCAATGACTACTACCTTTCATGTGAAACAGTTACCGTGTAAATTACAATCCTATCGCTGTAATAATATACATACGATCGTATCTCGAGTGTCGATGCATTAACGATCGTATCTTATAATCTGGATATCATGCTCTCTCGAAGTAACTCATTTACTCCCACTTTGCAAAGATTCACGAGAGCTAGACATTCCTTATAAGAAGGCCATTTCGGATATTCAATCCCAATCATAGGATACGCGATTCCCGGACGACCAATCATGTATACTCCGCATGCTTCAATATCACACCCAATCACTACCGCATGATCTCCCCGTGGTTAGGGGAAACCTCAATAGTGTCAAAGCATGACAATCCACACCGTGATGCCATGAAGACTCGGTCTTAAGGATAATTACACAACCGCCACATAGTGTGACACTTAATGTAAGTGGGTCGATCTAACGTCGCATTCTCTAATACACGCCCACGCATACCCAAGTGTCTCTACACTTCGATAGACAAGATCTATCCCGCTCTAAAAGATGTAAGACATCTAATACGTGCTAGCCTGCTTTATACTATCAATGCCCTGTTTAATAGTACATCAGCCTAGAGACATTTAAGTATCAAACTTATTAAAGTGATTAGAGATCTCATCAACCATAATCACCCATCATGGTTTCTCTATTACAGTTTAATACTAAGGACGTTATCATATAACAATTCACAATTGGTTCTTTAAAAGAACAAATACATGACAACAGAAAAGCCATTTTATATATGTATAAACATAAAGAAATAGTAGAAATGATCCGACCCGGTCGGATCCGGTCCAACCCGATTGGGTTTAGGACACCATTTCAACATTAAAGATAATTACACAACTGCCACATAGTGCGACACTTAATGTAAGTGGGTCAGTCTAACGTACGTATTCTCTAATACACGTCCACGTGCATATCCCAAGTGTCTCTACACTTCGATAGATTTAGATCTATCCCTATCTTCAATAAGATAGAAGACATCCAATACGTCCTAGTCTAATCATACTATCAATGTCCCATTTGACAATATATACGACTAGAGACATTTAAGTATCAAACTTAATAAAACGATTAGAGATCTCATCAACCATAATCACTATCATGGTTTCTCTGCCACAGTTTGACACTAGGGACGTTACTATATATATACAATCAATAACATGAAGATAAACAATGTATAATAAAAAAAGTGTTTTTATTAATCATAATAAAGTTATTACATGAACTAGAATATACTGTAATCGATCCGACCCGGTTGGATCCGGTCCAACCCGATCGGGTTTAGGACACCATTTCAACAGTATGTGCACCGACTGACTTTATAGGGCATTACATGTGGTATGTAGCATGTAACTATGTAAGGTCCTGACGAGAACACATGACCGACCTGAGTTATGTGCGCTAAAATAGTGTTGCTAGAGCGACTTGACTTATGCGGCATTACATGTGGTATGTAGTATGTAATGTCCTGGCGAAAACACTTGAGTTCTAGGGTATTATAGGTTGTATATAGTATGTAGGGCGCATTACATGTGGTATGTGGTATGCAGTATGCATGGCTCCGACAACGACACATCTTTTTTAAGAGAGAGAATGTAATACATGCAGTATATAGTATGCAGTATGTAGGGTACTGTCGAAACACCTCCTTCTTAAGATATACAATTTTATCTCACACATTGGAAAACCTCCTTCTTAAGAGATACACCTCCTTCTTATATTTCATCCTATGAAATTAATTAAAACACTAAAATGTGGAATAATTTGAATAAAGAATAAGATAATTCATAATTGCATGGCTTAATAATAGCCTACCATTACTAATACCACTTTTTACTTTATTTTCATCATATATGACAATAATTTATTTGTGCAATGACCACCACCCACCAAAAAAAAATGGAGACTTTGTGTGCTTTGGGCCTAGGAAAAAAAAGATAACTTGGAAATGGCAAAATATACCTTAAGGAGTAAGAGATCCTACGTGGGTAGCATGCAGCAATAATAGGGGAGTACAATTTGGTAACACGAAAATAAAGGGCTACCTAAAAGTGCATCCATGTTTTTTTGTCTTCTCAATTAATGATAAATCATAATAGAAGAGACATCGTCTTGCTTAATTGTGACAAAACTATATAGATAGATAGTTTATATGTAATAAGTCAAACATGTTATAAATTAATTGTACTATTCTCTCCCGAGACATAACGCAGTGGTAAATGAGCAAGGTGCTATAGTGACAACCTTGTGTTTGATCTGAAGTGTAAGAGTTTGATACCATGTATCGACTTCACTTAATGAAGACAAAAGTTTTCATGCAGTCCCGTTTAAATGGCCACCGAGACGTAATTCTAGATTTACATCATTCTCGAAGCTCTAAGAGTAGACCCTTTTGGCTGGCGCTCAACATTTTTAAGAATAAATGAAATAAACAAGGCTCAAATGTCATCATCATATGGCTCCTCAAAATCATTTATAAAGTCGTCAAGCTTCGATTCTTCTCAAAGGAAAAATGAAAATGGGTGAATCACAAGCATCAAAAGTTGAATTTATAACTTGTCAAATCTATGTAGCAAGTACTTTGAAAACAAATTTACTATCTATGCATTTTATTGCTTTAAAAAAATACTTCGAACTTAATCATAACTCCAATAAATGGTATGGTTCTCTTTGATACTATGTTTTCTGAATGAGCTCCGTAACTCACCCTTTATTTATCAGTCATATGAGTTGCAAGGTCTTGTATGACCCAGATAGCATTAATTGGCCTAACAAAGTGGTTAATGTCCAGTTTGAGGATGATACCATTACTCTCATGGTCTTCTATGAGGATAGAAAGTTAATCATGCGTAACAGTTCGTGATGTAATTTATGTATGATGGATCTAGTTGCATTTGTGAATAGATAAAAGCTTTGCATTTGATGAATTAGTATGAAATAAAAATTATATATTGATATTTGTCGTAAGTAAATCGAGCATTTTCATGTTCAATTTCTACATTAAATGGTACCATACGAGACTGCATGATTCAAGATTTTTTTAATAGTATTCTCCGGCCATAGCCGAACAGTCCGGGAAAATTTACTCGGGGTTTCGACAGAAATCGTTACTTTATGCAACAACGATTAACACAATACGCTTTTATACAATTGATAAGGAAAAAAACGAATCATATTCAAAGTTGCAAATTTATGGTATGTCACATATTATACCACAACTATTTCGTCACAGTGTCCAACTCCTTGGAAAATTCTAAGGACTTCTTATTAGAATGGACCAACGGATAAGTGACATGTGTATAAAGAGATGAAATAGTTTTGTCTTTTTACACATATTGCAATCATCCAATGACTTATTCAATTAGGGAGTCCTTACAAAGAGATTACTCATGAATTTCTTCGGCTATATAATTAGACAGTAGTATTAAATAAGGTGCAAACTCCTATGTTTTGCTTTACCAGCGGCGCAGTGTATTAAGTGATTCAGCCTCTTTCTTGATTAGCTTAAACAAAATGTCACTTTTTTTTTCTACTTTTTTTTTTTACACTTTTAAAGAATTGAGTAATAAATTATCATATGTTATCATTTGTTAATTATATAAATTACATGTAGTACCTATAAAGGTTTAATTAATTTCAATGGGTCATGTATATTTGTACCTTTGAATTGGATGTTACATAACCTACCTAATTTAATGCTTTTGCAGAGCAAGCTGTTGCTTTGGTAATGCCTATAAGGTCTAAGCTCTTCTCTAGCATTTTGTTATAAGATTTTTGTGTGTGTGTAAAATGATAAGGTGTTCTATTAGGTGTTCTATTAGGTGTTCTATTAGATTGTAGCAGATGTTCTATTAGGTGTTCTATATCTAAAATAGAAATGGAAAGGTGGCGGTCAAAATCATATGTTGATAGATGAGATTTATCACAAAATAGAAATAGAAAGGTGAATAGTGTTGTTACATATATGAAACAACACTATTCACCTTTCTATTTCTATTTTATGATAAATTATCTAATATGAGAGGCATATTTTGACCAGCTTTTTTGTTTTCTATTTCTATTTTAGATATATGTAACACCTAAAAAGACACTTTTAGTAGATATTCAATTATTGTTTCTATATCTAAAATAAATATTTTAATGTTATAGATATATGGATAGAAATGCTGGTGTGGAGTGTTTTGAATTGAGATGTTGTATAATAGAAATATGTATTATTTTATATTATTTTGGTGATGTAAAATAGGATAGCTGGTGCAAGTGCCCTTAATATATCCGAATACAGATATACCACAGGCTCCGTTTGTTTTGCCAAGAGTTTTTTTGAGAGTTTTTTTTACATCACATCATTCAATCATTTCTTATAATTTTTTCACCAATCAAATCTTCAACTACAAATAAAAAAATATTAAATCATCTCTCATCATTTCACTTTATCAACTTTATTACCTTTTTTTATCATTATTTTATTCATTATTCTACTTTATTTAACCAATCATTTTATAATCTACACAAATTTCAAAAAAAACATCTTAAATTTTGTATTGTGAGCCTTTAAAGACAACACATTAAATCTACCATCGCTCTTAAAGGTACCATCGCTATTTTTAGATGTTGTGGTGTCTCAAGTAGATTCAGTGTTTTTCGTGCTTAAAGCCTTTTAGGACACAACACTAAATCTATTATTTCCCACAAAGGCACCCCAGTACATTCTTATTTTTTAATGATTGGTGCCTCAAGTAGATTCATTTGTATTTCGTGCTGGAAGTCTTTAAAGACAGCACACTAAATCTATCATTACCCTTAAAGACACCTATTACATATCTATTTTTAAATATTGTGGTGCCTCGAGAAGATTCAATGTGGTGCCTTTATATACCCCTTTCGACGTGTTTTACATATAAAAGTTCTAGGGTTTTCATGTGGTATATACTGTACACAAAAAAGTTCTATCATTATGAGTGATTTTTACATGGTGTCCCGTCCGTAGATACTCATGCATTTTTCTCTCTGTCTAATTATGTATTTGATTAAAATTACTACTATAATTTATAAAGTGAAGACCCATGAAAGAAGTAAAGATATTTTATCAAGCATATAAAGTTAATGTATTGACCGATGAAGCAAGTGGTAGGTTAGAAAGTAGAATAATTCAATTGATTTGGTAAAAAAGAGAAGTAAATATGAAGTAAAGGGTAAGGTCCACTTTTATCTTGGATCTATCATAACCTTTATGACCCGTTCCAATACCTCAAATTGCGTGCTTTCGCATGTTTCTTTAGGATGATTTCATTTATTAAAAAAAAAAATACTCTATGCGTTTACTTTTAACTGTCGTAGTTGTTAAAAATAAATATATTAATAAGAGAAGTTAATGTTTTGACCTAATATTAAAATAACAATAAAACTCATTAAATATAATTAATGTAATATTGTTTTCAATCTCTCACCCTTTTAGCTCGAACACAAAAAGCTTCCACTGGTCCGCCTAAAGTTCTATGAAATATGTAGATTGAGGGTTATGATTTAGTGATTCAGTTTGAAAATTCAGTTTGTAAACTATTTATTGTCTGAGAGAAATTGATACTCCCTCCGTTTCAAATTAACCGAGGCAGTTACAAAAAAGATTCGTTCCAAAATAACTAAGGCAGTACATATTTCAATGGAATATTTAATATATTATTCCCATTTTACCCTTTTTTAATGTTTTTCTTCCACTGCATTAAATGCACATTATTAACACACTTCCTATTTATTAAGGGATTCCAAAGGTTTTTTTGAAAGAGGATAACAACAAATTCCAAAGGTTTTATAAGGGTATTTTAGTCTATATCATATCAAAGTTAATGTAATAAATTGTTTCCTCTGTGTGTATTTGGCAACTGCCTCGGTTATTTCGAAACGGAGGGAGTACATGATATCAATCTAGCACACCTCAACTCAAAATCAAGACGCTCACTAAAACATCGTTATTCTTTTACCACTGAGGTATGACCCGGGGATGATAGTTTTGTTTATAATTTTGCCATGTAAATGAGTGACTTTAGAAATGTGTAATGGAAATTGATTTGATTGATTGAATATATGATAAGAGTACATACTTATAGTGGGAGGTTCTTGAGTGGTGTCTCCACACGTGTGGAGACGCCTTGTGGAGACATACACACCACACAGTTTCATTCTGTTTTTAAACAGTGTGGTTGTGATCGTTTCACCCGTCACTTCGCCTCAAAATCTCTCTCCACACAATAACTTCCCACTTATAGAGTGTAGTAACTTAGTGAACAAGTAAATACACTAAGGACAAAAAAGCAAACACAATAAATGCAAAATTTTGCGTAGTTACTTTTAGGGCTTCTAGAGTATTCTCAACACGTCCCCACAATCTCATTAGAATGGAATTAACATGTAGATTGGACTTTAAGGTTTGGAATCGTGCAGGGACGGAACTAAGCAATTGCGCCCACTCGGTTTTTTATTTTCGGTACATCAAAAAACCTATATAACTCGGTCTAACACAGTTAGTTTTTTTTAATCTAGCCCACCCGACCATACAAATATAGTCCGTAAGCCCACCCAAACAACATTTCCTGGTTCCGTCCTTGGAATTTTGGATTGCCAAGTGGTTTGGTAAGAACGTCCACTAACTAATCATTGGACGAGAGAAAAGATAAATGGAGCTTCTTGGACGCCACAAGTTCATGAGCATGGTGAAAGTCTCAATCACAATGTGCTTAGTCCGAGTATGAGAGACATGATCGGAAGCAAGATACGTGGCACCGATGTTATTACACCAAAGGATTGAAAATGTGGATAGAGGAATATGCATTTCACTGAGAAGAGCAAATCTATCAGTACATTGGCATTGTATGGGATAAAGACTTGTACTCAGCTTCAATGCTACTCTTGAAAATCAGATGTTGTTTGCTTAGAGTGCCACCGATCAAATTGGGCCCAAGAAAGATAAAGTAAGCACCAACGGATCGCTGATCATTGGAGTCAATGGCCTAATCTGCATCAGTGAAAGCATGCAGGGAAAAGGAAGCAGCACGGGAAAGATTGAGACCATCGGAGATGGTATGCTTAAGATAGCGTAGAATACATTTGACAGCCATTGAATGGTCCTCGGTGGGGGAATGCATAAATTTGCTAATGCGGTGGACAATGAATGCAATATCAGGGCTAGTGAAATTGAGACACTCGAGGCCCCCCAACAAAAGTGCGATTGAGAGTGGGATTTGATATTAAAAAAAAAGTTGCCGTGTTGCTGGAGACGACAATTGACAGCCATCGGTGTGATGCAAGGCTTGGTCGCTGTCATGCTGGCCTTATCAAGAAGCTGTAGAATATAATTCTGGTCTCAATAAGTAGACTCGGTGTAAATCTGAAAAGTTTGTATTTCTACGTATTTGCAAGAAAATAATGTTTCTAAGAATAATTTGATAAATAAAATTTCTGTAAAACAATTGATATTTTTTCACGAAAGGGGGACATGAGATAAGAAATCCAGCGTTTCACTAAGATTTCGAATTGCGGTCCTGAATTCAAGTTGATTGTATTTTGCCTCTTCTTCAGAGTTTTGGAGAAGCTTCAATATCCGCAGCGACACATGTTGTCGTTGCGGCGATGTCCACGATCCTAAGAGTCCTATATGAAAACAATTTGACACTATTCCGCTAGTGCAATTCAAATCAAGTACACATTGTCATGAAATTGCAAAAACAGATGCTACAAACTTAAAACATGAACTAATGACAATGAGGCATTTTGAAATAAGGGAAACTTGAAGAAATATGTCTGAAAAATAAATAATTTGATAAAATATGCTTCGACGCATGCGTCACTCATGCATCGCGTGTGCGTCGCGGCAGTGGCATGCGTGCCTCGTGCGTGCGTCGAAGCAGGTATAATTTTCAAATATTTATTTTTCAGACATATTTTTCCAATTTTTACTTTTCTGATATATTTCTTCAAGTTTCCCCTTGATTATAAGGTAAAAGACACATTGCCTTTGAGTTACGAATATGAAGCTTTTAACCCTGCGGTTTTTTATTATATGGGTTGTTTCTCTACAGTTTTCCGCAAACCCTACGTGGTAATTTTATCGGGATTTTCTGTTAGTTCCAATGCAACTATAACTTATTTTGATGATGAAATGGAATAAGTTTATCTCTCCTCACCAAAAAAAAAAAAAAGAGTGAATATACTTGGTTATTCAATAATAAATTGAATTTACCAACGATTAAACATTCATGATACAACTTATTTGTATCAGGGACGGACCCAAAGATACAAAGCGGGTCCAGAGCGCTGCATGAATCGAAAAATTGATGAGTTTTATAGGTAAAAAATGTAAAAACACTATTGACGCTCCACTCGCTTTTCGAATTTGTTAGGCTCCCAATGAGATTTTTTTTCTCAATCACACCGATTTGTATTCATTACATGTTACTTTTTTTTAGGACATTGCATGTTGCTTAAGTTGTTTTTCAGATTGTATATCTATTATATCGAATAAAATCAATGCACCCTATTATAGAAAAGAAAATTAGAAAAACAAAGATTTATTCAAAAGAAAAAATTATTTTATTAAAGTGAAATAATTTCTTCTGAAAACACCCTCCTTATTTCAAGGGAGGTAAAACTGTACAAGAAAATCCTTGAACTAGTCTTACACTCAAGGCATAGGGATCATATCTTATGTAAGGTCACACAAGACCATGGCATGAAAATAAGTAGATGTAAATGAGAATTCATAAATATATACTAATAATAATAAAATAAAATAAAATTTCTATAGATAAATACATAACACATCAAACATAAATACACAAACTTATAAGAACACTTGTGTCAACAAATTAATTCTCTATTTTACGGTTTCTAATACTACATGTTAATTTAAAGAATATACATCTAAAATGAAATGAATCGATTCTATATTTTACCTAATAAGAATGAATGCAACAAATATATATATATATATATATATATATATATATATATAAAATGGGTTATATATCATACACTATTGATCCATTCATGCTTACAATATATACTACTAAAATAGTGCATCGATCACTATTTTAGTAAGACTTCTAAGTTATTGTTTGAATAAGAATTCACAAATTGAGGAAGCGAGTTTGTAGAAACTAGAAACCTCGCTCCTCAATTTGTAGTTGCACCAAACAATAACTGAATGCACTAAAATAGTGATCGATCGATGCACTATTTTAGTAGTATGTACTGATAGCATGATAGTATATATGCTTACTTTAACTCAACCCTATATATATATATATATATATATATATATATATATATATATATATATATATATATATATTTTACGGTTTCCAATACTACATTTTTAGTTTACGTAATATATATCAAAAGATAAAATGATCGATTTATTTTAGATGAATGTGATAGATATAAATTAAATTTTACTAGAAACTGAATGAATTAATGCAGTAAATGTAAAGAATGTTATACAAATGTGTAGTTTATAGTAAAAAGAAGTATTTGCTGTAGTGTTTTTTATGTTTATAACACTGAATGTACAAATCTATAAAATGCAATTTCTAGAACATTTACAATTAATTTCTATTGCAAAGGTTTGAACAATTTGATAAACATATGTGTTACAAGCTTCGTCTCAAAATTTAAGTTTTGTATCTAACATATATTTTGATTATCATCAATGACTTACTATAAATTAATGAAAATATGTTGAATTACTACTAAATAAAGGTAATCTAAAGAAGAAAAATATAATAATTGTTTTATTAATATAATAATAAAAAAAGCTTATATCATAGAAATAAAAAGTTGATAAAAATACTTGTATATTTCAAGACAAGATGTACATCAATTTGTAAATCAAATGTCAAGAAAAACAGTCTTTGGGCCCCTCTAGGATACACCGAAAGATTTTTATTTCATGAAAAGTGAAATCAAGTTCAAAGACATTAGCTAAAAAACGAGTTACTTTTAATGGCAAAAAAGTGAGCCATATATTGTTGTCATACGGCCTTAGCTGGATATTATATCCAATTATATAATAATAATAATAATAATAATAATAATAATAATGTTTTGTTTCAATGTAACATATAGAAAACTGATATTTTACTCCACAAGGTCTATGTAATATCTAGAAAAAGCAAAGCAATAAATTACAAAATGAATAAATATTGAATTTGTGAAGTTCTGACTTTTGTTTAATAATTCAATCAAGAATCAATACAACTTACCAATATGATGTAGGCACTTAAAATAGCAATGAAAGATAAAAGAAGATAAAATGTGATACAAAAAGTACTTTATTTTATGGGCATCCCATCACTTGTTGTATCCCACGTCATAAATGTCATATAGAAAGTACTTTCATATGAGGTTGAGAAATATAGTGTTCAATAATTTGGGTGAATCAGTTTATATCTAGTGAAAAAGATATGACTAAGTAGTTATTAGATCTATTATAACTCAATTAGCGTTTTTAGACTCGAGTTCTAGGGCGTTACCGATGATATCACGTTTCAAATGTGTTCTTTGGTGATATTCGTTCTACTTACTAACTTAACTAAATATCACGTCTGGGGCACCTCTTACTAGTACCCGGATATACCCAGAACTAAATACCATGTGAGGCCACCTCTTACTACTAACCAGAACTAAATATCACGCTGAGCCACATCTAGAACACTAAGATATTGTAACTATTGATATTCAAGTTTATTACTACCCAAAACTAAATATCATGCCGGGGCAACCTCTAGAATATTCGAGCTTAATACTACCCATAACTACATATCACACCTGGGTCACCTCTACATAGGTGATATTGGAGCTTTACTGCTATACCCAGAACTAAATATCATGTCAGGACCACTTCTAGAATATTTGAACTTACTACTATTTGAAACTAAATATCACACCATGATCACCTCTAAAATACTCGATATTGTAGACTACTACGTAAGAAGATATCAATTTCACAAAAGTGAAGAATATAAATTTCACACCGAAAAGGTGGATAAAAAAATACATTAATGATATGTCGAGCTTAATGAATGGTCACAAGCTTACCGCGAATTTCGGAAACTTGATAATCCAAGTTTAGTTCGTTCAAATACCAGTTGGGCTGGGACAATTTCAATCATCGGAAACGTCGATGACAAAGATAAGCTTTATCCGGGTGAGCTCATGACAAGAGACGGTACTTCAACGATGCCTCACCTGGATGATCCTGGTTGGTGTTTCTTGGATGCAAACGCATCTGTTCATTCATGGTCGGGTAAATTCGATGATTCCATCGTGATCGATGTATGTCATGTATTACGACATCATGAGAGAGATTTGGCTTGATTTACAAGAACGATTGGCAGAGGAAATGCATATAGGCTATCGAATTTAGAGGGAAGAACTGAAAACCAAACAGGGAATCTCTGCCACGGATTACTAATGAAATCGAAGTCACTACTGGACGTGATTTCAGTATTACGCCCAATTCCTCCTCGTGACTCGCCAAATTTACAAATTACGAGAGAGTATTAAGGATAATGCTTATACCACACGCTTTTCTCGGAAGGTCTCAATGGCAATTTTGCCAATGTCAAGTCTGCGTTAATGACCTTGCCTTTGCCGCTAGACATCAAAATCAAGATTTATCATGGTTTGAATCACGAGCAGCAATTGAATTATTAATAAGCCTCTCAATACTTGACTCCCGCGGATTCTTGCAACACAACTGACATCAGGTCACCCATCTGTTAATGCAAATGCCGTTATGCAAACAAGGCCTCAAGGTTACGGGCAGGGTCACAAGAGGTTCTCGTGGTTACAAGAGTCGTAATGCATATAGCCTCAGCAGGGCCTCTAGCTTAGTAGTGCAAATACACTATTGACAAATGCCACAAGAAGTATGGTTTCACCCAGATTTGGCCAAGGAAGGGTTCGCTGTAAATAATGTTGTTAAGGATGATCATTCCAGAAAGACCGGTTCAAACTCACCGTATCTCGATTCTTGGTCATGGAGTGACAATCTTGCAGTGAGCCATAACTCGCCTGCACAATATGATCACTTGTCAGCCCTTGATTCAAAACTCCGCAGCCCAACTAACAAATAAGGTAATTCAAGAGCATTGGCCACCGGTTCTCAATCACAAGTGGCCAGTATCATCGACAAAGAGCACTCACCGGATCATGGATTCGTGAGCTACCGATCACATCTCGCTTTACAAATATGTTTGATATTGAGATTGCTTCTAATCTTTATGTTAAACTTCCTACCGGTATCATTGCTAAAGTCACTCACACCGAAAAGTGCATAAATCACCTCTTGACACTATACAATGTGTTTTTGCATACCTAGCTTCAATTACAACTTGATATCCATCAGAAATGACTCGCACATAGCAATCTTGTAGTTGCTTTTCATCCTAACAGCTTGTGTTGTGCAGACCTCGCAATTTGAGGAAGATTGGTACAAATTGAGCTTCAACGGGTTATACATTTTGGTTGTCGATCCACCAAAGCCCTGGCACCTCAATTTCTATGAGTCAAGTTTCGCTTAGCAATAATTGTCAAAATTGTAATAAAAGTACTTCATTGCTTTGGCATAGTGAGGATTAGACATCCATCAATAGAAAGAATGAGTCACAAGATCGCTTGATGAAAATGTCAAAATTCCCGCGACATGCTTACCTGGCCTCGGTCCATTAGCAAAACAAAAGAAGTTGTACTCGTCAAGCAGCTTCGCTTCGCTTGTTTTGACCTTATACATGTTGACATCTGGGGACCAAATAGGTACCAACTATGATAGTGAATATTATATTCTTTCAATCTTTGATCACTATAGGTTTTACGGATTTTTCTAATGAAAGTAAATCATTACTAATGTTTTGTCGCAATGTTTGCAATATGGTTCAAACACAATATGATGTTATGTATCAAGATCAGGATTTCGATCATGGAGCAGAATTTACATGAAGTTCTATTTCGTAACTAACGGTATTGTTCATCAAAAGTCTTGTAAGAACTCCCCAAGAAAATGGATTAATCGTTGAAACATCAACATATATTAAATGTTGCTAGTAAGCATTAAAGATAACGCATCCGATATACCTTGTATTATTGGGGTCAATGTTGTTTTACATGTCGTTTATTTGATAAATCTCATTCTACCCTTTGCTTGGTATTAAATTCAGTTATAAACAAAATGCCTGGCTTATAAAGAACTTAAAGCGCTTTGGTCGCCTCTGTAGCTTTGTTTCAACACCTTCATGCGGAAGGGGAAATTTGATGACGTATAGTCAGTGTGTATTTCTGTGGTTTAAGATCAGTACTTAAGGGATACAAAGTCCTCGAATTAAACTAAACATCTCTGCTTTCAAGATGTCATTTTCCATGAAAATATGTTTCTTTTTCTGATCACTTCACATCAGCCAACAATGATTTATGTATGCCCTGTCTATTTCTCGATGAATATGTGGAATTGGCAATGCATCCGCGGTGTAATCTACAAATCTAAGGCATGATATACCAACTGAACAAATTTCTTCAAGTCCGTGGTTCCGATCCTCCAAATCGGTAGAAGATCTCATGCATAAAAGATTACTCCAACTTATCTCAATGATTATGTCTATACTAATCCTCGCACACGTAACTTCTCCACACACTCTAAATCATGTGTTATCTTACAAGAATATTTCTTCTAATCATCAAAGCCACATAAGCAATATCAATGCGCATTAATCGAACCTACATCATATCGTGCAAAGCAAGCAGTAGATCCAAATTGGCGCGATGCTACGACAAAGAACTTCAAGCATTGAATACTACTAACACTTGACACCGCTGATCTACCTAAGTGGAATCAAACCAATTGGCCGCAAATGGGTATATAGAATTAAAAGAAAGGTCGATGGAAGTATTGAAAGATACAAAGCAAGATTGGTGGCAAAAGGTTTTACACAAACAAGTGAATAGATTTCATTGAAACATTCTCACCAAAGAGTCAAACAGACTACTATCAAAGTTGTTTTTAGCAATCGGCAAAGAAGAAAGGATGGCATTTACATCAAATGGATGTAAATAATGCCTTTTACACGGAGATCTTCGATGAGGATGTCTACATGAAGCCTCCACCAGGGTTACAAGCTCATGGAAAAGTATGCAAGTTGAACAGATCTCTATATGGCCTAAGGCAAGCTAAGAGGGCAACGGAATGCCAAACTAACACGTAAATTGTTGGAAAGTGGTTACAAACAGCCTAACGATCACAATTGTTCACAAAAGGCACAGGATCGCACTTTATTGCTTTCTTGGTATACGTGATTTACATTGTAAGAGGAAGTTTGAGTCCGATGAATAATTCAAGAACTCAAAGATTTACCGCATAAAGCTTTTACAATAAAGGATCTAGGGCAACTCAAATATTTCCTAGCTTTGAGGTTGCAAGGACAAAGTCCGAATTGTAATTAATCGTATAAGTATTGCCTCGGACTTGTTAAGACAATTATGGCTATCTGTAATGTAAACCTGGCTTTACACCAATGGATTCTACTCAAAATTTAATGTATACAGTCTTTGCCACTATCCAACACATAATATGGTTTTGTTGGAAAACTTTATACCTAGTAATACTAAAGTTCGACATTGCATTTGCTACACAATGCTTAAGCCACCTCTAGACAAGCCAAATGAAGCACAATAATGGTTGGCCTCCAGTAAACAAAGTTACTCGTATATCTAAAAGCGTACCGAAAGGATTATTCTTTTCCTAGTGATAGTCCTATACACCTCAAGTCTTATAAGCTGATTCGACGGTCGCTTGTACAAAGACAAGAGATCAAGAATGTGATTCTTGGTTTATCTTGGCAAAGCTCTTATATCACGGGTCAAAGAAACAAGCCAATGCTTAAGTTCAAGTGAAGTTTCTAGTATAGCCATGGCTATTACACCGCTAAGTTCAACGGTTGCTAGTATTACCAAGACTTATCAACTACACCGCACTACCTTTGTATCAGGATAGCTTCAAGGTTTTTACACAATTCATTATAACTCAAATAACACTTGCCCCACCAAATTGGGAGAAAATACAACAGCATTCTCCTCCATAGATTGTTTTTGTGATAAAGAGATTCCAAACAAATAAATAAATACATAATGGATGTTGGAATTTTCGAGAAAAGCCGATATAGAAGAATATGTAATCTTCTAAAATAAAATTAAAAAAAATGGAAAAGTATCGAATATATGTTCGGACGGAAAGCAAAATCCACAAAATGTCAATTTATTTCTTTCCAAAAATGCCCGAATGGGTACACAAGAATTTAAATGAAAGAGACTGCAGTTTGTGGAAAAAAGACTTTGGCTCAACAATTAAACTATCATTAAACACAAAAGATTTTGGATTGTCCTACTATATAATTGAGACAAGTCTTTTTGTTCAAACTGTTTATCCATTTTTATAATTATATATCTTTATCTCTTGAGGGTTGAAAATATTCAGGACTCTCGTACTATAATGCCCAGAAACTCGGAGTCTTGTAGGCGTTATTTGAGTTATAAATGATCCGGCCAACTGCTTAAACCGTCAATCCGCGTTGGTTAATAGATCGAACTAACTCGAATCGACAAGACATTTTATGCCTCACGCTTATATGGCGCGAAAGATTCTACTACTTTATCGATATACGATTTTAAATGTACCGTAAAGATGTAATCCATTCGCAAAAACAAGTCAAAATATTAAAGCAATTTTATTCATGAAATTCTGTTTCTACACAGTATCGTAGACAATTGACAACCTCTTCATCGAATGTAGCCACTTCATCTCCTTAAACTCACATCAAAATAAACTATCTCCTATGGCCTGAACATGCCCTAACTTTGGCTGAAAGTCAAGATCTTATAGGCCACGGCCACCTAACAACCAGAGGGAAGGGGTAATGCCCTCATTGTGATTCGTGAATTGTATATGACGTGAGAGCAGGCCTAGCTTTGGCGGAAAGTCAAAATCTGATAAGCCACCTAACAACCAAATTGCCGCCTCTCTTATCCATTGCTTGTACTTTATATGAAAACGATAAAGTTTTGCATTTAAAAAATGTAAAAATATAATTGACACTTTCTGTGGGATCATCGTATTTCTGAATCCGCCTCTCTATACGCTACACATATGATTCTATATAACCAATAATGATCAAAATCTATATTTCAAAATAATTCTTTACATAGGCTATTCTTAGAATAGAAATAAAACCAAGTTGAAGAGAACATTTAAGTTAGACCGTCTATGCAAAGTTATATGTTATTCTAGTCAAATTATATACTTTTGTTCATTATTTGATCTTTCTTTTCATTGGTGGAGGATTAAATTCCTGGACTCTTACACTTTTACACCACTTGTGACTAGCCCACATGCAGATAAGAAAACTGTTTCTAGTTTTTATCCTTATTCCATGTGGGGGAGAAGAATATTGCAGTACAATTATTATATTTACATGTTATATAGACGCCACATCCAATCTATCGTGAATATTTCAATTTCTGTTAAATCAAATATTAATCATATATATATATATATATATATATATATATATATATATATATATATTTGACTTTTTACGGTTGTTACTTTCTTTCCTTTTCAGGAAGAGACATCATCGGCGTCTTACTTACACTCGACTTTCAAGGGTATTACATTCTTTCCTCTTAAAGAGGCGTCCCTCAAGTCCCTACGCTCGACTTTCCAGGTGTATTACATTCTCCTCTTAGAAGAAACGCGTCTCGCGCCCCTCGTCGGGACCTTACCAGAGGTTATTAAGAGGTAACAAGAGGTGTCCCCCACCATCCTACATTCGACTTTCAAGGGGTATTGCATTCTCCCCTCTTAAGGAAGATGCGTCCTCGGCGTCCTACATTCGACTTTCCAAGGGTATTACTTTCTCCGCTCTTAAAGAAGAAGCATTCCTGGCGTCCTCACCAAGACCATGCAGGTAACTAGAAGTGTCCCCCACCATCTCTAACGGTGTGATATTTAGTTCTGTCTAGTAGTCTGTGCTGATACCACCTGTAACGCCATATATAGAACTTAGGGTTGGCCGCGCGACACCTTAGAACTTGGGCCTGACCGCGCTACTTGAGTTATAATTGATTCAGGTAACTACTTAGACCCATCATTATCGTTTAACCTAAAATGATTATATCAAGTTACTAAGTATGTCTCAACCTTTTATCTTAATAATACTTCTCTTAATCTCCTAATGTGAGACATTACACACATACACAGACACACGCACTCACGCACGTGCTCGTGTACACACATATATACACATTAACTTGTTTAAATTTGGGCAACCCTGTTTTAGGATATTTAATCAAAAGGTTTCCTCAATTTATCTCTTCAATGTATAGACTATAGAACAATAAATGAAAGGAAATGATTGAATACCATAATGGAAGGCAAGCAATATAGATGTAATAAATTCTTTTACCAGAATCCTGACTTTTTTTTTTTTTTTTTTTTTTTTTTTTTTTTGGGAAACTTGAGAAAATATGCTTAAAAAGATTTTTATTTGTGTGGTATGTCTTAAAAGATAATATTTGAAAAATATGCCTGTAAAGCAATTCGTAGCGTTTACGTAGCAAATCGGTAGCGAATACACAATGAAATACTTTTCAGGCATATTTTTCAAATCTTATTATTTTGAGGCATATGACACAAATAACTTACTTTTTAAACATATTTTTTCAAGTTTCCCTTATTTATTTATTTACTGTGCTGGTACTTTTGCAGAGTAATAAAATCTTTGTAAAATAAATGTGAAGTCAGAAGAGAATCGAAGGTCGTTGTTTTTCGAGTAGTGATACATCTACTACTCATCTTACCACAATATCTTACACAACATAATCAACACCATTTATTTTGTTGGGACCCATCACCTAGGAAGCACGGATACGGATACGGATACGTAGATACGTGATTTTACGGACATATAGGATATGGGTACAAGGGTGTATTTATAAATAATAAAAAATACAAGGACTAAACAGTAAATAATTAAAATAAAATGACTATATATATATATATACACACACGTACGTCTTGGAGTCAAGTACGTCTTGGAATCAAGATACGTGTATCCTGTAAAATATCCAACTTTTGAAAATTACAATTTACGCCAGATACGTATCTAACGGAGTATCCGTGTAGTATCGGTATCCGATACGTATCGGATACGGGATACGCTTGCATGACGGAATATCCGTGCAACATAGCCCATCACAATAAATAATTCACCACTTTAATCTATGGAAATAAAGCATGTAGTGGTTTGTGCACTACACATTTGTGTAGTGCAGGTACCATTTCCCTTGTTTTTCTCTGCCAATGGGACAATAAACATAAGAGAACTTGGGACTTGTCAATTGTGAAAGATACATGAACAGAAGAAAAAACTGAGTGCTTTTGATATTATTTCTCCGCATAGTATAGTACCTAAAATTTCACCACATATCCTTTGGATGACATGAAAGATATATGAGTACATAATTAAAAACGACATTGTTATTGACATCACACTAAATCTATTAAAACATTACAGTTCGGGTAAAATTCGATGTTTCAGAGGTTGGATATTGTTTTCGATCTCTCCAGAGTCGAATTTTAAACGTAAATTCGACTGTGGAGAAGTCAAAATAAATGTGGTGGCCGCGTGAAAATAAATTTGATGTGGCGCTAATGCCTTACATATTCAGACTCGGTACTGGAGCAGGACCCCGCAACTTGTTTCTTTGATGACGCTGGACAAATGAGAGCCTGCAAGATGGATACAATAGGCAACAACTGATTTCTATCAACCGTATCACACCCCCAGTCTGCATCACTGAATCCATGAAGAGTTAGGGGTTTGTCAATCCCAAAATGCAAACCACGGTGAGTGGTTCCTTTGATATATCTAAGAAGTTTGAGAGCATGACAATGCTCTTCGGTTGGAGATTGTATGTGCTGGATCAAGGTTTTCACTGCAAAGGATATATCTGGACGTGTGAAAGTCTAATACTATAATTCTCCAACAGGACTCCTGTACAATGTAGGATTTGTCATATTGGGTGATGAGTTGGAAAACTGGTTGTTAGACACTATTGGATTAAGACATGATTTCTTGTTAAGTTGGCCAATGAAGGTCTGAATGTGGGAGGTGAGTTCCAAGTAATCAAGATGTTATCCACATAAATTGAGAGTCTAAGACATACATAAAAATAAATTCAGGGGAACGGCCATTAATGGAAACATTGTTTATATTAATCTGATTGATAGGCCAACATAGAGAGCCTGAAATGGTAAATATGACTGTAATTGTGAAAGCCTTGTGTAAGGAAATCATCCAGGTTGACGCATCAGAATGCAAAAATTTGATTTCGTTAATTGAGGAACAACTTCATATGAAACCATTGGAGCATAAAAGAAGCCCGTGTTCGAGCCTCTTTTTAGGTTAAAAAAAAATTAGTGTGTGAGTTTATAACAACTTGTTGAACTTGATACTTAAAAATGAAAATAAAATGTTGCAAAGTATTGAATGGAGCTCAACATAAACAGACTGTTTAATAGAGTCCAAAAGAACCCCAAAAAAAAAATGATGAATATATATTAGCAAAAAATGCGTCTGCCGGGAGTCGAACCCGGGTGAACCCCAAAAAAAAAATGATGAATATATATTAGCAAAAAATGCGTCTGCCGGGAGTCGAACCCGGGTCTATTGCTTGGAAGGCAATTATCCTAACCGTTGGACTACAAACGCTTGATGACTTTATGTTAAGAAAACAAGATTAATAACTATTTTTCTCTTGATGGTCTTCCGAAGTGTTGGAAGGAGGTTTGAAGCGGCTCGTGGTGGTTTCTTAGCGGTAAACGGCTTGTTGCTCGCTTAATCAAGAAGGGATGTCATCTCTTTACGGGTACATTTATACCATATTACGGTGCATGTGGCAGAGCTTTTATATTCTGTATATGTTCATGTTTACTGCTGAATGCTAGTGACATTTATGATGTGTATCTCGAAATTCATTCCACCGCCCTAGATTAACCCCTATCTCAAAATTCCCATATTAAAAAATGAAAAGGGAGAAATAGAAGTTTATTTGAATTCCTACGACCGCCCCCTTGATCGACCCGTATCTCGAAATTCCCATATTAAAAACTAAAATAGAAGAATTGAATTTTATTCAGATTATCAAAGAGAATTCAAGAACTAGATAGGGGTTTGATTAAAGGGAAATCCAATCCAAAAAAAAAAAAAAAACCCTTAATCTCATAACTTCCATCATACATTAAAATGATACAACAAACTGGTATAAAAATAGTCCCCCACATTCATCAATTTCTACTTCAAAAAAACCATCAAAATTTTGTGACAAAAAAGAAAGAAATATCCAAAGCCTTTTTCTTCTTCAAGAGGGCTCAAAGCAATAAAATACTTGTACAACACACTCTCACTTGAGAGAGAGAGAAGTGACTACTACATAAGAATTTCCCGTCTTTAAAACCCGCGCAAATCTCACACACATCAAGATGCTGCTGGCGCGTAATCTTGTATAACTTCTGCAAGTTTATCGCGGTCTTCTTCTGTCTTTGTTCTTATCAAGCATGTTTGTGCCACAACAGTGTCGTTATTGTCTATCTCAGCCTACAAAACAAAAAGATCCTTCATCAAGGTTATGTATGTAAACGATAGAAGATGTTGCAATGGATGGACTCTCCTTGTGTGGCCGTTCTTCGAGTTAAATTCGAGAAAAGACACAGACGATACATTATGCTACTACACACTTCCGCACCATTGATCAATTCAATCGGTCCCACCATGATTAATGGTCGTCTCGCCATGATCAATGGGCTACAAGTCTGTGGACACCCTGTATATGGGTCCCATCATGATTAATGGTCGCCTCGCCATGATCAATGGACTACAAGTGTGGTGACACTCTGTATATGGGCCATACCCCGATTAATATTCTACACAATCGTAAACTATGAATCATGGAAAGACTCGACTCATATACAAAGTCATTACACATTGATCATGGTAGGAGCGATATACATTGTGCCATAACACATTTGTAGACCACACTTGTAGTCCATTGATTAACGAGTTCAATGGGGACACTGTTATATGAAGTATTATCACCCTATAAACGAGTTCCAAAACAAGTAGCCAGTATATCACGAAGAAGGGAGCTTTAAAAGGGAACTAAAAGAAGCAAAAATACAACAAAAACAACTATAACATTTTATATTATGCATTTTGAAAACAACATCAAGGACATAATAAAATTACAAAGCGTTACCGAAGTATGAAATATTGCAACGACGGCATTCTTCTGCTTACTGGTCTTGATCCCAGGATATATCAAAGCATTCAGCAATAACTTCCCAACCTGCATCAATTAAAAGGTATCTGCTCAGCAAATTACTACGTAAAAGTGCCATATGCCTTACCGCATTGAATCACATTTGATGTGTGTGTGTGTGTGTGTGTGTGTGTGTGTGTGTAGAGAGAGAGAGAGAGACAACATCTGTTCATAGACAAAGTAAGGCCAGCAAATTAATACAAGGACATACATCATTTCGTATCAAGATAGTCGGTTTGGATTCACGAGTGCCCTTGTCAACACCCTCGTTGCATCTGATAGAAAGCTGACCTGTACCTCTATCCTTCCACGCGTTTTTGTCGGTGGGATCACTGGACTGGACCATAAATTTAATCAATATAGTGTATACTATTGGCAGAAAACACAAGAATGTATATGAAATCTATACCGAAAATGCCTATCAAAAATCTTAAAGATGATTGATTACCTTCACATAAAGTTTACATTTCACTTCATGTACCACAGATACCCCTTTCTCTTCAGTCCTTTTCACTGAGGGGCTACTAGGCTGCTCCAGAGGCTCTTTATCATCAAAAGTTATTGCCCGGAGAAAAAGAAATAGGAAAAAAAAAAAGTCAAATACCACCCCGCCAGTGTTAAACAATTTTCTGGCAAATATCCCACCCCCACACCCCCCCCCTCTTCCCTACCCTTCCCATCAAAGTAACATATCAGAAGTGTTTAACTTACCATCATCAACGTCAACAGTAGCATCATTATGGTTAACGATAATCGAGTTTTGGTTCCCAGAAGTTGAATTTTGGAGGCCTGAAGAAAGCTAGAAAGATAAACATCAAAAATATATTCACGGAAGTGTTAACAAAAGGTACAACGTCTGTGTTACACATAAGCAACTGCAAGTGACACCGATTATATGACTCACAAAAACCTTCCGATGTGAAGGAGATATATAACATCAAGAAATATAAGACATAGGTAGGATATATAAGATAAATAAGACGTATTAAAAAACCATATACAGAAGTAAGTGACAAATCTACATACCAAAAGAAAAAGGTGCTGCTGTATTATTAAAGAGAGACCCCGAGCCAAATGATGATCCAAAACTAGTTGAACTTGTAAAAGAATTTCCCGGTTTTTCAAATATCTGATTATTGTCCTTTCCCGCGGTTTCAAAGCTAAATATCTTCGGAACACTAACTGGTGTAGGCAATGGGGTGCTTTCAGCTTTTGCAGCATTTGCTCGTAACCAATTGACAACATCACTAAATTTCTCCTGAAATCGTAAGACCAAATTACGCTTAAAAGTACAAATACGACTACAAATTACAAATCTGCTAGCATGGCTGGAAATTCTGAGCTGGAAGGAAATATAGATTAATACCATTATGGACGAAGAATGGTTTAAATAATCTCGACACCATCTTCCCATAGCTCATCCGGATGATTATCTAGCTGAGCCTTTACCCAACTGCTCGGACATAAAGATTACAAGAAAAACAATTTTACTTCACGGGCCAGCCAAGTTAACTACTAAAAACAAATCACAGCACTCTATCGAATTAAGATAACCTTGCAAATTGTGTATTGAGTGCTCTCACATGCTGTCTTGATGATTCAGCCTGCTGCTTGTCCAATGTCGGACCATTTGTTTCAATTTGCGGTTGTGATGGTTCTGCCCTGGGTGTATCAAAAGCTGCCCCAAAGGTCACTCTTTTTGCTCTGTAGCTCCATTATACATTAAACGAAGAAATATAAGATACGAATTCCATCGAAGAAATAACCCAAACCAAAGACTGAGCAAGAACATTAAAGAACAACAACAACGTTAAGTACGAACAGATATGGAGCGATAAAGCCTTCTGCTTCACTAGCTCGGATGTCTTTACTCCATACCGGGCCAATGAATGGAAGTGTAACATGTCTAAAACAAAACAAAAATTGTCTTTTTCTTAACATATTACAGTGTCATCTACCGGTGCAATAAAGACTCCGGGGTTAAAAATTCTCAGTTAGCTCATCCAAAAGGATTATGTGCAGCACATAGGATGCAGTGGAGAAGATGCATTATTGAAGTTTTGTAGCTAACAAGAAATAAATTTTGCTCATAAAAAGACACTACTCAGATTGTCACTTCTAAGAATTGAAATCGTTCTAGTCCAAAAAGAAAGTACTATCAGAAAGAATTTAACTATCTTCAAAATCGAAAAAGTAAATAAAAAGGTTTTGAAAAAGAGGAAATCCAAAAAACAAAGACTTTATTACAAGTCGTTTTCAAGCAGCCTGAATTCACATAAAAAGTAAGAAAAACCAACAAAACTAACACGAATCAAGCAATTAAGATACAAAAGCAAAGCAAAAAAAATCTCTGTAGCACAGAATAGCTCACCAGTGACTCATTAACCGACGGATTGGAGTCGGAAGATGCCATACGCTTCGCTCCTCTTCTCATAATGAAATCTGGAAAAATGTAAACTAGTCTTATTGCTATAGAGCAAAATCTGAACTTTCGATTTAGCTAAATCGACTTCGTAGTTCGAAAGGGGAAGAAAATTAGGTTTTTGCGAAAGGACAGAGGAATTGGGGATATTAAATTGGGGAGACGGAGGTGAGATCGTAGCCGTTGATTGCGATAATAATAGCTTTCAATTTCAAGCGGATATCGAAGGGAATATCCAAAACTGAAATAAAACATAAAAGCAAGGATAAAAACAACGAGTTGAGTCGAGTTAAATATTTACTTATCAAATTTAAATTTGAAATTGAGTTTGTTTTTTTTTTTTTTTTTTTTTTTTTTTTGAAAAAGCAATTTTATTAATCAACATCCGCGATATGGCCAAAGTATATACATGAGAAGGGGAAGTCGCCATTCCATACATCCAACAAGATGAAGACGCCTTCTAATTGAGGAGGATGCGGATCTCAAAATTTTCATGGTAACTAATTGAGTTTGTTTTTAATAGAAAATTTTGTTTAAGATCGTCTCGATTGAGTTATTAACTATGCTCAGGTTTAGCTCGATTATATTCGACAAATTCTTTAGCACTTTCAAACTCGAATTCAAGCTCGAGCAGCTTGAAATAAATGTTGAGATTAAAAGTGTTCTAGTGCGGTTCATTAAAAATACAAAAGAATATACATTTTAGTATAATATAATGATGTTTTATAAAACTCGTCTACGTTTCGAGTCTATATATCTTTAAAATGATTGAGTTCGACTCGTTAACCTTGATGAACTGCTCGATTTCAGCTCGAGTTCAGTTCAAGTTCGGTTAAATCATACTTGAGCAATCAATTCGTGAGCCAAATGTTGAGATTTTTATAGCAGCCAGGTCAACATCAAAACAACATTGTTTTAATATAAAAAAAATACAATTTTTTTTTTGAAGGATGGGTGATGCAGATACCCCTACCCTCTGGTGGTAGATTCACCAATAGGATTGACTTACATTTCTAGACTTGCATATCTTTTGCTTCTTCTTTCATGTCATGTATATAGGGGGTGGAATCGATCGTGAATCAATTTTACCCGATTCTCATTCTCATCCCGTAACCCTCTTATCCGATTCTCAATCCGATCGAATTCGGGAATCAATTTTTTACCCGTCCCCTACCCGAAAAGTGTCGGGACAAACGAGATACCCAAATGTTTGGGATTCCGTCGGGTCGGAAAAAAATATCCCGAAAATTGTTATTTTACTTCTTTCATCAAACTTATTAAACAAAAAATTGTTTTTCTTCTTTAACTTAGGCACTAATATTGAAGGTGAAAAATCAATTGAATTTGACTCGATCTATGATTTTGCTGAAGGGCATAGGTCAGTGTCCTTGTTAGCCTCCCCAGCGACGCTACTAGGCATCGTTGGAAGCCAACCTCATTGATTTTTTTACTTTCCTTTTTAGGTATATGTGTAGCATTAAGCTGATGTGATGAAAATAAACAAATAAAAGTGTCTGCCCTCAGTACATTATTTTTACTTGCCTCGTTGATTTAGTGAGTATATTCAGTATTAAGTTTTGACAATGAAAAATATTAAATCCAATGTCTAATCGTTCTGAATCTGTCACTGGCCTCCACGACACATCCCCGCATCCCCTACAACCAACACTCCCACCACTAACACCAATACATGTCACCACCCTCATCATCGCATACATGTTCACCACTTGTCACCATATACCCCACCACCATATACTACTCGCCAACCATACCACCATTCCCTCGCCGCCACTAGTCACCATCCGAACATGTTACCATCTCATCCCACCTAGTCACCACCTACTCCACCACCACCACCACCACCACTTGCCACCACGAACTCCATCATCACCACACACCATCCTTACCTCAAATTTATCACCAATAGTCCAATACAACCCCTTAACAACATCCATTCTAACCACCATCAACCCATCCATCACCGACCACCTACCATCACTGACCCATCATAATACAATCCACTATCATCTACCCACCCTACCACCACCCACGTACCCCATCCCTGCTTTCCACCTGACACCCTAGCTTGTCACCACCCATTCTATTACCACTACACCAATACCAATCCACCCTGGCCACCACCTACCCACCCCACATTCATCTATAACCACTCACCCCACTACCACCCACCACCACCCTCTTATAAGCCTATTCTTAACATATTTTTTTCTACATAACTAGACACAAGTCGATAATTAATATTTTTGTGTTCTCAAATCTAGTATCGACATTTTTCTTTTCTTTGTACCAAACGTGTCATTAATGGATTGGGAGAAAAAATCACTTTGAAAGTGACGAAATGATAGTCCGTCAATTCCTATTTAACCAATAGTGAAACTCACATATATTTAGAAATTAAAAAAAAAAAAAAAAAGTGAAAAACACCGTAATTACTATTTTTCTGGTGTAAACCGGATCTTTATTAAAAAAAAAACATATGAAACGATAGGAAGTGTGTTCAAAGAACGAAAAACACTATACAAGAGTATCAAAATCCAAAAAAAAAACACTAAGCTATTTGTGTCGAACTGATCTAAGCTCGCGAGCCTTTCGAATTGTTTGAGAGATGAAAACCTCCGTCGGGGGCCTCTGTCTATCACTCTGATGAAATTCTTCATTCCGCCAATGCCAAATTCTTAAGATGAGCTCCCAAAAAAAAAAGTAATACTATCATACGTCACAATCATTCTGACATAATAAATGTCACAATAATATGACATTGAGACATCTTTTGATTTAAGATATATGTAAAAGGGATTTCATTGCCATATAATACAATGTAACAATGCCCTATAATATTGAGATATTTATTGAGCTGTTGTTGTTGTTGTTATTATTATAATAATAATGACATTATTCAATTAATATGCCACATACTATTTAAAAAACTATCTTACTCACCCATAAATGGGATGTTCTTGGAGCCAAGATCATCATATGCGAATCAACCACGTAGTATGTAACGTAAAACTTTTATTTCTAAACTGAATTCAAACTGTTTAGTTCAAATTTGTTTATCCGTCAATTCAGTGAATATGGAGATAGCACATAAAACTTCCCTTTAAAGGCCGGCCATATATCAGAAAGTCAGCAGAGCCTGAGAGAGTAGCAGTACCGTGTGTGGCGGTGGCCACTTTTTCTGCAGCAACACTATGAATTGAATATCATGAAAAGTTCCCTATCAACATACCTGGCAACATACCGTGTGTGGTGGTGTTCACTTTTTTGAGATATTACATGTAAAAAATGTTGGAAAAATTAACACAAATGATGAATAGATAAAACTGAACTCCAAGACACGTTGATTGCGTTATATTTTAAGAAATATTTTATCTTATGCAATGTCATACATGAACCAAACAAAAATATATTGTTTCAAGTGCAACATACATCACTCTTCACAAAATAATGCCTCATCGTATTACAGGGATATAACCATTTAGCTAATATTGTTTGCAGGGGTATATCGTTTTGTTACGGCAACATTTATCTGAATGGAATGTAATTTATGAAGAAAAACTAACAAAAGACCCTGATAATGAATTGAAGACCAATTTATCCTTCAACAAGAAATAAAAAAGGTTGAGCCCAAACCCAAAGGCTTTATTATTCCGCCCTTAGAGTACAGTGTAGAATACAAATCGAGAGTTATGTCTCAGTAATTCGATCAGTTTGCAAAGACCGTTTGTACACATTTTTTTTTACTGCGAGAAGTCGATACAATGTATCGAACTCCACAATTCTAGCATAAAAACAAAATTGCGTCCCTAGGGGCATATATAGCTCAATAGTTAAAGAGTTTGGGTGTTGTAATGACAACCTAACCTAGCAATGTGGGGGTTTGAAACTCATATGGAGCGTCTCCTTTCAGCAATACAATTTAAAGGCAATATTGGTTCACTGAATCATTGAGACACATTAATCGATTTTCATCCTCCACTAATCCTAGATACTAAGTCGTGGATGACCATTTGGATTGGTGTTCAACCTTTTTTTTTTAAAAACAAAATTCTCACTACATTAGGAGTAACAAGAGTGATACAGGTAATTACATTATAGTTATAAATTATGATATATTTGGAATCATTGGTCAATCATATATTGTAACATAGTGTGATCCAAAATTTTGAAATGAATAAATAATTTTTGATATTTGAATAAATTATATCAAATGACAAGCATCGTATCATTTCTATTCACATATACAATGAAAAAATAGAATTATAATGGTATAATCCATTACCATAGTTATGAATGGTTGTGCCAAAGGGGCAGGTGTACCTTTGTGCATGAGAGAACTTAGATGGCTCTTGGTTGACCACACATGTGCTGCTCTGGTCTGGCTAACCCGATTCATCTTGGTTCGGTTCAGTTTGAGTTGTTAATTAATATAGTTATGGATAGTTTCACTTATATACTTACATGTGTTATGACTTTTTATGTTAGAGTGGATCTCAACATACGTCAGAACATATTTTTAAGGGTTTATTACTTAAAAATACAGTTTTTTTATACTTATTAGCCTCATAAGGACATAAAGGAATCTGTTGGACTTATAAGGACATAATATATCTACATGTACCAAAATACCCCTAATCTAATCAAATAAATTAAACCCACAGCATAAATGTTCTTTCCGTTGTTTTTGCGCCGAAAAAACTGAAAATAACTCCCACAATTAGTGAAAAAAACTGCTCAAAGTTGCATTCAAGTCCCTTCAACAAAGAATTAAGAGGATTAACGGCGGAATTCATAACCAGGCTTCAAAATCAAACCAAGAAATCTGTGTTTCTTCATAAAGGAAGAACAATTGAAGAAAAATTTGAAAAAGCAAAGATATAATCGGGAAAAATGGTGAGACAGAAGGAGGTGGTTAGAAAACATCAGAAACAAGTACGAAGTAGGAGAACAAAAGAAGCTCCAAAGAAATCCGAGTAAGAAATCATTTACCTTAATTACAATGAGCAATTTTGACAAAAATGAATTTATTTTGTTTAATTTCAAATTAGGTCACTTGTAGTTCGTAAATTATTGAAATTGTAATGAAAGTTCTTGAAAAAGTGTTCCGGATCATATAAATGCATTTTTGAAGAACATAAAGCAATCGCATGTTGTCTAGAACAAATATCTAGATGAAATTGATATGGTAATAGCGTATGTCACCGCAAAAATCGTACTATTTTTACTTAAAATTGCGAAATTGGTGAAGTCACTTTGTACAAGGTGTTCTAGATGACTAAAACCATGTGCATACATATAAAAAGAGGTTGTAGTCATCGTGCGTTTTCATGTACATAAATTTTGAAATGAATTTAGTACGTAATATCAAGTCATTTAGATAATCATTATGATGTTATTAAACTGCTCAACCGCATTACATTACATATCTCGTGTTGTTGTTTATATAAAGTCTGTGAAGTTGAAGTAACTTTGTAATCGATATATTGTTTTAAAGTAATCGATATGATATCGCACAATGTCTGTGTTTTGTGGTTTCTATGGTCTCTCAAATCGTAGTAGAAAATATAATTCCATGTCATCGCACCATGTCATCGCACCATGTCATTTGCATGTATTTACACTAACATACTGCTTTTATCCACAAGACAAGAGAGAACAATCTGGATCTACGTTAAACAAAGATGCATCGATATTCAAAAGTATAAGGCCTCATATCAAACCAAAGCATCGTGAATTGATGGACAAAACTCCTTTTAAACATATATTCAAGGCATTTGAAGATGAGAAGGTCATTTTGGAGAAAAGAAGAACGACATACTAGATGAGCTTATAAATACATACAATGGTCGTGAGCAAGCATTCAAGATTGGAAAGCATTATCACATGCCAACTAGGAGTGATGTCAAGCTAATTTTTGCCATAGAAGATGGCAAAAAAGTAGTTGGAGACATGAGCAAGCACTCAACGGTAGAAACTTCATTGAAAACAAGGTTGTTCTTTGATGTTGGAAGAATAAAAGTTAGTGCTCTGAAAGAAACAATAAAAGAGACGGTGAAGGGCACTGACAAAACGTCAATTGAAGACACAGTCAAGCTACTATGCCTTCTATTACTTGGTACGGTATTCTTTGCCACCTCAGGCCAAAACATTGCTTGGTCGTATCTATACTTTGTGGACAAGCTCAAAAGATTACGTGCATATGATTGGTCCTCTCATATATTAAAAGAACTGCAAGATGGACTTAATCGACAATGGTCACATCCAAGATACGTCAATGGATGCACTGTCTTCCTCCTTGTAAGAACTCTATTTCATTATTGTTGCAACTTGAATTATATTGAAAAATGTATACTATTTAACAATACTATATTATATTGTTACAGTACTGGTTCTGTGAGCGCACACAGATTATAGAAGATGTTTTCAAACTGGAAAAAAAGCGAAAAAAGAAGAGGGGACGAAGAGTATATCAAGCAGAGGAATTCCAAGGATAACAAAATGGAATTTGAAAGACCTTCAAGGCAATCTAACAAAGAGCAAGCTACAAAAAATGGCAGAAGATGAGGTAAGTAATAAAAACAAAATTCATAATGTAGTTGATAGTTCATACTAAACTGATTACAATTCTATGTCACTGCATTACAATATCATGTCACTGCATTCCTATGGCTTGCAACTCTAATGCTAAACTAATTTTAAACTTTTCCAATGCAATATCAAACAGTTCAATGCAGTAGAATTGACTCCAACAATGAATGAGCTACTCATGATACGAAGTCTGGGAGCAAATAGTGAAGAATGTGAAGAAGAAGATGAATCTGAAGGAGAATCTAAAGGAGAATCAGAAGAAGAATCTAAAGGAAAATCAGAAGAAGAATCTGAAGGAGAATCAGAAGAACATTCTGAAGGAGAAGAAGAAGAATCTGGAAGAGGATCTGATGGAGAATCTGGAGAAGAATGTGAAGTAGAGTCTGAAAATGAAGAGGCATATTCTGAAAATGAGGATATGGAAGATCAATGCCATAACATGGAAGATGAAGGACAATTGGAAGACAATGAAGAACATATTGGAGAGGAAGATGCAGTGTCAAGAGAGCAAGGAAGCTAGTGAAAGCAATGTGCAACCGTAACTAAAATGAAGCGATTCGACAACAAAGCCTTTCATCAAACTCAAAAGGAACACAGACCAAATTAGGACCTCTTCCATCATTCGAACTCTCGACACCATCATCACCAGATGGTCCCGAGCATACAACAAACAGAGGTACAAAAATGATCGCAATGAAATACATAGTTCTATGAATACATAAAATTTGAATTGACATTATCTAGAACACATGCGAGGAAGAAGACAATGAGATGGAGAAATTGAAAGACCAAAACAAAGACACTATCAAAAGCATTGGAAGATGCCAACAAAAACATTCAACAACTCAAGCAAGAACTGTATATGTATGTTGTTTATATTGCAATTCACACTACATTATTTTATGCAAATACATACCACTGATGTCATCTGCATCAAGTCAACAAGCACACAAGATGATGATGATAGTTTCATTATCCAAATTTATTAATTAACAAGAATATATTGCAGGCAGAAAGCAAAACTTCTCAAGCTAGCTTAGAGATTATGTCTAAAAGAGTGGGAGAACTAGAAGCTGAAAATGCAATCCTCGAATCCAGTCTGAAAGATTTGAAGGAAAAAGCAGCTGATATGCAAACAAAGAATGAAAAACTAGAGGCAGAAAGTAAACAACTCACTGATGAATTAGAGGAGAGAGTTCTGGAAAAAGCAGAACTTACAGTTGAGATTAAGGAGTTGAACAAGAAGCTTGAAAATGCCATGGCCACCATTCAGCTGCAACAAAACAATGAAAGAAAGAAAAATGCTTATATTGAAGAACTCATGGAAGCTACCAAAAAAGAATCAGACCAACAACAAAGGATTGCCGGTCTATTGCAAGAGCTAGAGAAAAGCAAGAAATCAACTGAGGCCCTAAATGAAGAAGTCAAAAAACTCAAGAATAACGTGTATGAAAAAGACATAACAATTGGCTCTTTGAAAGCTGAACTTGTGGAGAAGAACCAAAGAGATAATGAGCTGATAGAAAAGTTGAAAAGGCAAGAAAGTGAAATTCAAGAGCTCAATAGCAAAATCCAACAATTGGAAGATGAATATGATTCTTTGGCAACTCATAAGGTGTCCCAAAAAATCTGAAGAAGAAGGGAAACAATCAGATGATAGTACTCGTGCATCCACCCCTCGCACTCATGCAGGTGAACAGAAGAAGGAAGGTACAGATCAAGCAACCAATGTGTTCTCAATCGAAAAGAGGGTGAAGAATGAACCAAGAAAGAGGCAAATGCACAGAGACGACGACTTTCACTACTCAGCACGGAAGAAGAAGAAGAGAATTCAGAAGTCGATAAAAAAGCAACCATATTTCTTACCTGATGAAAATCCATGTGATGAAGAAGGCAAACTCATTGTGCACAAAGAAAAAGATTATTATGCTTGTGGACCACACATGCTTCCGTATATCTGTTGCAATTCAAGAACTAAATGCAAAGGAAGGCAAAGAGTAAGCATTCGAACTAATCATCCAAAATTATTTAGATTATTTATATATTCTACACTAACAACAAATTAACAAATGCAGGCACTAGTGCAGGCAAAGACACTCGGTGATTATCCATTTGTGAATGTGGACTCTATAATGTACATTTTGAATGACCTCTATGTAGATGAAGCGGTAACTATTATCGTCATTCCATGTCATCGCATCATGTCAACGCATCATGTCACCGCACACGTCGAAAATTATTCAAAAGCATAAAAATACATTTTAATGTTCCAAAATGCCTGAATTCATGAACTAACTTCATTGAATGCAATGTCTAACAAGTTCTTGAAGGAGTCATTGAATTGATAAATCGAGACAAAGATATTGAAGGATTCAATCTACATATTCTCTACAAAGATAAATGTATACAAATATACTTATTTGCAATATGTGAAATTTAAATTTGCAATTTAATTGACATTGAATCAGAGATGTTATTGAGGAGAGATCGACGCTATAAACATTCACAAATGAAGGAATCACTTAACATTGTACAAACAATCCTCAAAGGAAAGAAGGTATTACTACCGTTATCTTTGTTCGGGAAAAGAGTCAAGACCATACCACTTGGGTACTCCTAACATACAAGTTATGAGATAATTCATGGAAATCGTATAATTACGCACTGCATACACGAAAGAAAGTCGACATATTCATTGAAGAGTGCAAAAGAACAAGAAGTTATCAAAGAAAACAAATGCATTAATTTAACTCGTGTTCTAGTAAATATTACTAAAAATTCTACATGTACTTACAGTGCAGATTTTCTTGAAAAGCATTGAATCAATATCGATGCAACAACCAAACAACAACAAACATTAGCGAAGTTGAAAAGATTGCAAACCTTCCGTTACAAGACAATCAAACGTAAGTCTAAATTCTATTACATAAGAAACTAAACAAAAGCAGAATGTATGAACTAACGACATTTTATAAACGTAATGCAGAACTCGAGGCTTTGCTTTGTGCGTAGCATATTACATCTTCAAACTAGCACAAGATCGGGTGATTCCACCAAGATTAGAAGATGAACAAGTGCAGGAGTGGAAAGGGAAGGTTGTGAATTCATTAGTTCTTAACAAGTTACACAAATGGCAATATGAAAGATAGTGTAATTTGACTTTTGCATGGAATGGTTATTTTGGTAGACTCTAGTTGTTTGGCCTAAGAGTGCATTATGAGACAATGAATTTGTTGTTATTATCTTGAATATATATTTTTTTATCATGCAAAGGATTTATTTTAATAGTTCAATGGTTTATATGTCTGATACATATCATCAATGATCACTTATTGATTATTTTGCTTTATTTAATGACCTAAATTTGCATTTTTTCTTTATATATTCTGCTTTCAACCTAACAATAGTTCTTAAATTGGAAATAAATGCATTGGAACATGTCAAATCATATTGAAATGGATAATTAATCATTTCCTTGCAAACAAACAAAAAGAAAGGGCTAATTGTCACGAAAACCGAGATGCAAGATGACATGAGTGTCACCTGCAAGTTGACACATGTATTATCGAAAGTCTATAGCACAAACATAGAATTATAATCAATAAGAACAAAGAAATTATTTGAAAGAAATATTTTTCAATACATCAAATCTTATTCAAATGAATAATATTCCATTACAACTAAGAAAAAGCAAAAAAAAACATAAACAGAAATTACATTCTGTTTTCAACCTAACAATAGTTATTAAATTGGAAATAAATGCATTGGAACATATCAAATCATATTGAAATGGATAATTAATCATTTCCTTACAAACAAACAAAAAAGAAAGGGCTAATTGTACTGAAACCAGATGCAGTGACATGCGTGTCACTGCAGTGACACATGTATTATCAGGAATTATATAGCACAAACATAGAATTATAATCAATAATAACAGCAAAATATTGGAAAGAAATATTTTTCAATACATCAAATCTTATTCAACTCAATAATATTCCATTACAACCAAGAAAAAGAAAAAACATAAGCAAAATGCAAAGACACATATGTCAACGCGCAATGTAATCTTGAACAAATCCAACAAATCTATCACAGGTACTCAAACAGACTTTGAACTAGAACATGTCTTCTTATTATGGTGTCCAAACTTTCCACAACCGCCACATTTGATAGCATGCTTTGATGACGACTCACCACGAGATCGAATACGCTTGATCTTTGGCCTACCAGGCCTCTTCTGTGGAACATGAGGTAGCACAAGATTTTCAGGATTGTTATTTAAGAATAGACCAGGGATCGGATTTATACTAAAGTTATAAGAAGCAGCAAATGACTGTGACAAAAACATGGATCAACATAATCAGCCAATGGAAACTCCGCACTCCTAATCACAGCCAAAACATGAGCACAAGGATAGCCATTCCGTTGCCAGTCATTCCAAGAACATCTACGAAGATTCAGATCAACACTTGCAGAAGGATTTGAAAAAACTTCATATATATAATAACTGGAAGTAGAAACACCAAAAGCCCTCCCTACATCCATCAACTTATACAAAATAGCATCAACTTTCGGACATATTGACGAATTGAAAGTTGCAGCAAGAGCACGTCTTTCTGAAAATCTTTCCATTAGCTTAATACGGATGCCATCAACCATATTTAAGACAGTGAGTGCCTCTCCCGGCGCATCCATGAATTGAACAACTCTGCTAAAGTGGAGGCGACATGACCATATCGACAACCTTCAAAATAGCGTTAGCCCAATTTTCCGGACGTAAATTTTCAAAGAATTTCGATGCACGTTTCCACCTTCAAGTAAAAACATTTCCATATGCTTCGGTACTCTTCAACAGATTGAAGCATAAGCACATTCATAAAGCAAATGAACCAATCTATCACGCAAAGCCTTATTGCCAAATTTACCACTAAAATGATTCTTCAAATTCATTTGCAAATGGTATATCTGATAGGAATGAAATGCATCTGGAAACACCTCCTTTATAGCTTCAATTACCCTGTGATTTCTATCTCAGAATAAACGTCATTCTACTGACAGGGATACGTAAATTCCTCAAGTGTGACAAGAACCATGTCCAATCGGTAGTATCCTCAGAAGTTACAACACCAATACATAAAGGATATATTCCTACGAAAAAGCACAATGAATACACTAAAATATGCCGGTGACTAAAAGCAAGTCCAAATATATATAAAATCAAAGTTATATACATTTAATATTAACTCAATGCACTTTGAAAATACAATGTCATCAAGATAATGTTCAATGTCATCAGACTTTGAACATTGCATGTCATCAGATTTGAACATTGCATGTCACTGCATAAAATCGACATATAATTGCACATAATCAAGATACATACCATTATCACCATCCTTTCCAGTAGCAGCTAATAGATGACCATGTTGATCAAACTTCAAATGAGCCCCATCAAGGAATAACAACGGTCGACAATGTGCAAAGCCACGAACACAAGCATCAAATGCAATAAATGTGGCGTTGGAAATGGCGTGTAACAGGATGAATCTCTAAATGGACAACAGATTCAGGGTTTGTCTCACACAAGATACGAACATAAACTGGTAAACTGTTGAAAGACTGTTTAACATCACCGTATAACGAATCCCGAGCCTTTTTAACCGCACGCCAAGCAAGCTTATAATTCATTAGACGACCATAATCAGTAACTGATGAACGTCGTAAATCTGTTGCAGAATAACTAGGATCATCACGGACCTTCTTAAGGACTTGCTTGCCAATAAGATCAGAAGTCATACGACAATCCCGGCCAAAATGTCTTGAAGATGTACCACAAGTATGAACATTGCAGAGCTGTTTTTTACAACAAAATGTCCTGTGGATTTTTCTACCGAACCACGAACATTCCATCCACATTTCGATGAATCCTTCAAAGCACAAACAGCATTAATCCTATCATTGGAATTCTTGGTATAAACATATTTAAAACCGGTTTAAACCAGGCGCTTTTGCAACACCTCCCTAAAAGTAATTACACCACCCTTGAACCGTGACCTCCTTCACAAGTATTTTATCCCAACCGGCGGTCAAACGACTAATTTCGATCATAGATACCAAGATGAATACATAGAAACTTGGACTCCACATTATCCTCAAGTGCAAGAACACTACCACCATTATACGAAGATGAAGAACCAACAACAACGACTCCCAACAACTTCCATATTCACACGACTACTATTGTATGATTCAGAAACTGAAATCATTGCCTTAACATCATAATCAGAGCATATTAACCACTTAGGGTTATCAGGCAACAAGTAGTACAAGCTGATGCACCCATCCTTCAAATCAGACCACCGCTGTGAAAGTTTATCATGAATAAACTTGATAGTAGTATCACGTGTAACGGAAACAACGCATGTTTCCTCTTTATACCCACACATAAGCAGCAACACACTCATGACTAAATACCTGTGGGAGAAAGAAGACATATCGATCTGACATTAAACCATGTCATCATGCATCCTGAACTATGTGGATCGCATAAACCTTTCAGGTAAATCATCAATCAAGCACATAAAACAGTTTGTTCACTACATAAATTATTGAAAATCAGATGCATAAACCAGCATTAGAAAAGCATACAATACAAATATGTTCTCATACTACCAATAACAATATGAAAATCAACAGCACAAGCAAATATAGTTCTAAAAATGAAGAAATTATAAAAAATGAAGATACAAAATCCAGAGCATTAAACCATGTCACTGCATCAATGAACTATGTCACTGTATGCATCTTTCATCTAAATCATCAATCAACCGTAGGAATTAGTCAAAATCAGATCCATAAACGAACAATGTTAAGGGTGAATTTATACGATTTATAACGCTATATTCTATGATATTTTTCCCCGTAATTGTACTAAATTGCATAAGAAACGAGGGTTTAATGGATATATTGAGCAAATGATATTTTAGAAGAGTTAATCGCAAAATAGGTTGATTTATGTGTTTTAATTATGATTTTATGATTATTGGAGCATTATTACATTTTGCGATGTTTTTATGTGTTATAGATACATGTTTGAGGCTCAAAAGATGATCAAAGGTTGATTAAGTTCGAGCTAATTGATGATAAAAGAGATAATGAAGAAGTGGGAGAGGATAGAAGAGATAAAGATAAATAAATCAAAATCGATCATATCAAATCAAGCGTCCGAGAATCTCCGTCCAAAGGGGCGGGCGTGCCTGGTGTAATTGAACGAGCGTCCGAGGATGTCATCTTTGATTCGAGAAGTTTGACGCCGGAGTGGACCATTGGATGGACGAGCGTCCTGGTCGCGACTCGCCCGATTCAAGTTTTATTGAAGAGTGGACGGGCGTTCAAGGTTTCAGGACGGGCGTCCGGTGGCCGACTTAGCAGAACCGACTTTAAAATCTATATATAGTCGGCTGTTTTCTCCACAAAAAGGGATCATACACACATCATTCAAAACCCTAAACCTAGGGGCGGCTTTAGGCTGCGTTTTTCATCTTTTTATTCCTATTTTTATGCTCTTAGTTTAGATTAAACATTAGTTACTTTTTATGCACTGTTTCTGCAAATTTGAGTTGCTGAGGATGTTCAGAGGCTAAAAGCTTCATCAAACGAGTATTGTGAAGCCGTCCAACAATTGTTGATTTCGTTTTCTTCGATTATACTGTGAGTTTTTAATAAAGGTTGTTTCTTATTCATGCTTATTCATGTTTAATTTGCTTTCATATCGGAAGATATGCATGTGTTGATTGTTTATTGTTGATGGAAGTCTTAATAAACCCTAGATCACCATGAATAAGAATAGTAACTCGAATCTATCACAACGGAAGTTAATAGAGTCGATTACTAGATTATAAACACAAAGTTTGCACCTTTGGTTATTAAACGCGTTAATCTTACATCGGAAGATGATAGATTGATAGATGAACTTTCTAAGGAATTAGGGTTCATGTTTAGGTGAGGTGAATCACAATCAATAAAAGCGCAATATAATCGAGATAGGGAATCAATGCTTGTTGGATAGGTGGATCAATCCTCGTTTGCTCGTTATAAATTTGATTTAAATCCTTAAAAGCTTGAATTTGTCTAGTTAGTTACTTTTATCCGCATCTTAGATTAGTTAGTTTAAATTGGTTCGCAGACCGTATCTTTCCGGCTTTAGATCATCTCTTCTCGTCCCGGTTTTACGTTTTAGTTAAGTTTAATTTACGATGATTCGTTTAGTTTTATCCGTTATTTAGCTTAGTAATCGTGACATAGGTTAGTTAGATAAAAACTAGAAACCACAATCGTTTAGTTCCCCGTAAGATCGACCCGGCATTAACCGCTATTACTACGATCCTTATACTTGAGGTTAACCGGATTATTACTTGTTTATTTTGTGTTGATAAAATCCGTGACAAGTTTTTGGCGCCGTTGCCGGGGAACCGGACGGTTGTCTAGTTTTTATTTTCGTTTTCCTGTTTTTTTTTTTCGCTTGTTTTTGTTTCGTTTTCTGCTTTTAATCCGTTCTAAATTCCTGTTTTTAGTTGATAATTGTTTTAGGTAGTTGTTAAGTAGATAATTAGGGTTTAAAACTTTCCCTTAGTATTTTTCTTGAAGTTAGATCTTCTGTTTTTCTGTTTTTTCTGACGTCCTTTCTTCCCTTCTTGCTTTATCTGCAAATTCCTGTTCTGTTCTAAGTTTTCCCGTGATCAAACGGGCGTCTGGGATATTGGACGCCCGTCCGCTGGGAAATTATCAATTCTGTTCTGTTTTATTCACTTAGACGAGCGTCCATAAGTTTTGGACGCCCGTTCGAGATTTTACAATCATCGACGGCGTTTACATTACTAAACGCCCGTCCGACCTCAATTTCATCTGGACGCCCGTCCAATCTTTTGGACGTCCGTCCGGTATTGTTTTCTTTAAAACTTTTGTTTCCTGTTTTTCTTTCCCTTTCCTCTCTTTAGGCTTTTAATTTTTAGTTTAGGCTTTTATCTCTTTCTTAGTTTTAGGTTTTGTTCCACTTGTCTTTGGTCCAGTTTATGCAAACTCGGAGTCAAAAGGGACCGTTAATATACACCCCTGACCCCGAGCGAACCATAGTCCGCCAAGCAGTGAATTTCCATTCTGCGTTCTCGCGCAGGCCAGAGCGAGCGAGATCTTGAAGAACAACTAGCAAGAGAAATCACCGATTTTGTGATAATGGCGGCGATAATAGAGCGTACATTGGCGGACTACGCCATGCCAGGCGAAGTCAAGGTCAACCCAGCTATTGTTATTCCAAATGATTCTTGCACAAACCTTTGAGTGAAGCCGGACTTATCCGGATGATGCAAAGACGCATCAATTTTTCACGGCTACCAATCGGAGAATCCGCGATACCCACTTACACACATTCTTAGAGATATGCGGTACTACACGCATCCAGGGTAAGTGAGGATGCTATTAAACTTAAACTTTTTCCTTTTTCTCTCGAAAGGAGAGGCTAAAGAGTGGTACACCTCTCTCGTCTGAATCTATCACCACACAGGCGTAACTCGAAAAGGAGTTCTTGAGTCAATATTTTCCACCTTCAAAAACTGCCCAGTGCTTAAATGACATTTTCACATTCTATCAGAAAGAGAATGAATCTTTCTTCGAGTGTTGGAAGAGATTCAAGTCTCTTCTTAGAAAATGCCCCCACCATGGCTTGCCACTGGAAAGGCAAGTCAATACATTCTTCAGTGGATTGACCGAGCTTACAAAAGGCATGGTCAATAGTTCTTCTGGAGGGGCATTTCTGAAGAAAACGCCTGATGAGGGATGGGCATTGTTTGAGGACATTGCCAAATATAACTATGCCCCCTCTTATCAAGCAATTCAAGCACCTCCTCCTCCAAAGGTTGAGGAAGTCAATTTACAAAGTTTGATTGCCATCTTTGCAAAGCGAGATGGTCCCCTCAAGTTTCCAATCCTATAAATCAAACTTCCTCTTTCCACAGAACCCTCGGGTTCGTATTGCGAAAAAATTGTGTCGGACCGGCCATATGAATGGCCAATGTCAATTAATCCCCGCACCTTATCAAGTAAATGCTTTGTTCATGACTATGGGCCAAGTACAATCAAATCACATGTCAAAATTGTGACGAGGTGGGGCACACTTCTAAATTCTCGCCTATGAACGGACGAGAATGCGGAAGTGAATGCATTCTATGGCGAGAACAATCAAAGGTTCAATCGGTTTCGTGCCAGGGCAATTTTCAAAACCAAGGGTTTAATCCATCTTCAAATTTCAATCCCAACTTGAACTTTAATTCAATCGAATTTCAACGAAACCACAGGTTTAATCGAGATCAAAACTCGAATTTTTCCAATCCTACGCAAAAATTCAATCAAATTGGCCTTCCAATTCAAATTCTCAATTTCAAAGTCGGCCCACCAAATTTCTATGCTCCAAATCACCAAAACTCTCAAGGCCCCTCCCAACCTACAAATCTTGAGGCTAAGTTGGAAGAGCAAAGTAGATCGATGAAGAATCTTGAGAGACAAATTGGGCAATCTGGTGAGCAGCTTGGCTTAGACCCCAGGCGGCGCCCGGTTTCACTGAGAAGAATCCAAAGGGTGGTCAAGTTGCTCAGGCTGATGTGAACAAAGGGCCATGTACTGACCTCGTGCCATCAATTCAATACGGTAAGGAGGAGGCCAGTGCAATGAATCTTAGGAGCGGTACTCAAGTTAGTGGTCCTTCCCATCCGGGAAACCACTAGCCCCTCCTGCCATTGATAAGGCAGGAGGGGAAGCTGAGCACCTACACTCCCCTCAACTGCAAGAGAAAACTCAGGTGGCTGATCCCCTGAGAGGTGAAGAATTTGGTGAGCCTCAAGTGGCTGATCCTTTGAGGACCGGAAAAGCAAGCGAAAGTCAGGAGGCTGATCCCCCGACTACTGAGAAATCTGAAAAAACTGTTCGTTGGAAGGATCTGGAAGACAGAGCTGTCAGTGCATCCTCGAAAAAGGTTTTCTCTGAGGATGACCTTAAGAAACTTCCTTTTCCACCGAGAAAGAGCAACATTCCTTTGATTGAGGATAAGAAGTACGAAAAGGTGCTAAACCTTTTGAAAAATACTCAGGTGAATCTTCCATTGTCGGATGTCTTAGTCGAGATGCCCAAGTATACAAAATTTATCAAGGATGTTGTGTCTTCGAAAAAGAAATTAGCAGGCATGGAAAGGCAGATTGGTGAGGATTGTTCCATGATTAATTATGAAAACTTACCAATTAAAAGAGGTGACCCTGGCAAATTTGTACTTACGCTTTGATGGGAGGTCTAGTCTTCCCAAATTCTTTGTGTGATCTAGGTGCCTCTATAAGCCTTATGCCAATGTCTCGTATGCAAACATTTCGGTTTACAAAGTCTTCTAGAACCCACTACTATGAGTTTACAATTCATGGATAGATCCTCTAAGAAAGCTTCAGGAATCTAAAAGACGTTTTGGTTGAGATTGATCGATTTACCTTTCCAGTTGATTGGTATGTTTTAGATATAGAGAAAGACGAAAACGTTCCCTTGATTCTAGGAAGACCTTTCTTATCTACAGCTAGAGCTCTCATCGACTGCGATGGTGGGCACGTGACTATCCGAGTTGGTGACCAAGAGGTGAGTTACAATGTCTTAAAGTCCATTCAAGTACCCTCGGCCCTCCAACCGGCTTTTCCATTGATTATATGACGGATGATTTCACCGACTATATGGATAAGCAAGTCAAGTCATGGTAGAAGCGAGAATATGAGCGATTAGTTGATAATCTGAATACTCATGGTAGGGTGAATCTGGATCAACTAGCAATCGATTTTGAGGAAGAGTCGTTGGAAGGAGAAGCTTTGGCGGTGGGACCACAGAGTAAACTCAATGATATTGAGTTGAAAAGTGGAGATCTCAAGTCTAGTTTAGAAGCCCCCTGCTGGATTTGGTGTTGAAGCCGTTGCCTAAACATCTTAAGTATGTGTTCTTAAGAGAGGCGACAAGCTTCCTTTAATCATATCTGCCAAGCTTTCCGTCTGGAGGAAATGAAACCGATCAACGTCTTGAAGAAGAATGAAAAAGCTTTTGGTTGGCAAGTAGGAGATATCGTGGAATATCTCCGACATCCGCATGCACAAGATCAAGACGAATGAGGCGCCAAGTGTGTCGAATGACCAGCCAAGGCTTAACCCTCATATGCAAGAAGTCGTTAAAAAGAAATCATTAAACTTCGGACATGGGAATCATTTATGCCATCGCGGATAGTGAATGGGTTTCCCGACTCAAGTAGTTCCCAAAAAGTGGAATTACAATTGAAAAGAATGAGAAGGAGAGAGGAAATTGCATTGAGGCTTGTTCTCGTTCTGATCTCATCGATTATCGAAAGCTCAATGAGGTAACCATGAAAGATCACTTTCCTTCCATTCATTGACCAGATGCTCGAAAGCGTCTGGCGGGCACGCATTCTATCAAGTTTCCTAGATGGATATTCGGGATATTTCCGGATACCCATTGATCCAAATTGACCAAGAAAAGACCACCTTCACCGCCTTTATGGTACATTCGCCATGAGGCGAATGCCGTTCGATCTCTCTGCAATGCCCCAGCTACATTTCAATGATGTATGCTAGCCATCTTTGACGGGCTTGTAGAAAAGTGTATGGAGATTTTTATGGGCGATTTTTCGGTTTTTGGTCGATCTTTTGATGATTGCCTTGACAATCTTGATCAGTGTTATCCATGTGTGGAAAAGAAACCTAGTACTTAATTGGGAAAAATGCCATTTCATGGTAGATGAAGGAATAGTTTCTGGCCACAAGATCTCCGCCAAAGGTATAAGTAGATAGGGCCAAGGTAGAAGCTATTGAGAAGATGAGTTACCCTAAGAATGTTCGGGAAGTCCGAGGTTTTCTCGGACATGTCGGCTTCTATAGAGGTTCATTCAAGATTTCTCCAAGATAGCCAAGCCCCTGTCCCACTTTACTAAAGGAAGACGTTGAGTTTAATTTTGATGAGAGCTGCAAGCAAGCGTTTGAGAGCTTAAGGATCGTTTAATATCTGCTCCGATTCTTATATCGCTTTATTGAACCTACCATTTGAGCTTATGTGCGACGCATCAAACTATCTTTGTTGGTCTTTGTTTCTAGGCAAAAGATCAAGGAAAGTTCCAAATTATCTATTACGCAAGTCACACATTGAACCCTCTCAAGTTAACTATACTACTACCGAAAAGGAACTCACGGCGTAGTCTTTGCTATGGACAAGTTTCGTAGTTACTTGTTAGGAGCTCAAGTGATCGTGTGGATCGATCACGCCGCTTATGTTACTGATGACTAAGAAAGAGGCTAAACCGCGCTTACTACGTTGGATATTGACCTACAAGAGTTTGACGTTCAAATTAAGGACAAAAGAGCGTTGAGAATGTAGTAGCGGATCATGTGTCTAGGATGTTAAATGAGGAAAAGAATGAACCGGATGATATAGATCTTTACTTTCCTCTAAAAACATCATGTTGATAGATGGCGCTCCTGATGTTCCATGGTATTCTTCCATTGTAAACTACCTTCATGGCCGTTATCTCGATCCGAAATGTCTTATCGTGGAGAAGAAAAAGTTCTTCTCGGATTTAAAATATTTCGTTTGGGATGAACCTTATCTTTTCAAGATCTGTAAAGATGGTTTGCTTAGGAGATGTGTTCCAGAATCCGAGCAACGCGATATAATCGAGCAATGCCATAGTGGACCCACAGGTGGTCACTTTGGTCCGTGGAAAACCGTTGCTAAGATCTTTCAATCCGGTTTCTATTGGCCTACGATCTTTAAAGATACGGAAGCTTTCTGTAAAGCTTGTGATAGGTGCCAAAGAACCGGTACTCTGACAAGGCGTTTTGACATGCCTTTAAAACCCATCCTCGAATGCGAAGTCTTTGATGTATGGGGTATCGATTTTATGGGACCTTTCCCATCATCTTGCGGTAATAAATACATCTTAGTCTGCGTAGACTACGTGTCTAAATGGGTGGAGGCCCAAGCCACTCCTCACAATGATCATAAAACGGGTAATGAAATTTCTAAAGAAGAATATTTTCGTGAGGTTTGGATGTCCACGTGCCTTGATCGATGATGAAGGGGACGCATTTACGCAACCGACCCTCAGAGAAAGTACTTGAGAAGTATGGTGTCCGGCATAAAATTGGCACACCGTGCCCATCCTATGACTAGTGGTCGAGGTTGAAAGGAGCAACCAGAGCATTAAGAAGATCCTGGAGAAGATCGTTATGATCATAGGAAAGACCCAGAGTCTAAAGTTGGATGATGTCTTTGTGGGCATATCGAATCGCCTATAAGACCCCCATGGGTACATCACCATATCAAATGGTCTACGGAAACCATGTCATCTCGCTGTCGAGTTAGAGCATAGAGCTTATTGGGCTACAAAGTTTCGAACTTTGATTCCCAATCTTGTGGGAAGCATCGACTACACGCAGCTATATGAGCCGGATTTAATTCGCACTCCAGGCCTATGAAAGTGCCAGGATTAGTAAGGATAAGATGAAGCTACTCCACGATGCTAAGATTAAGAAAAGAGAATTTCATGTCGGCGAACAAGTTCTTCTATATAATTCCAGGTTACATCTGTTTCCTGGAAAGCTAAGGACACGTTGGTCCGGCCCTTTCGAGATTCTCCAAATCATTCCGGGAGGCGTTCTAGAACTTCGTGGTTATAGTGGTGAACCGTTTCGAGTCAACGGTCAGAGGTGCAAACACTATATTGGTGAACCTAAAGAGACATCTTTGATTGTTAAATTTCTCGATATTCTCGGATGTGGTGTTACTCAGGTCGAAGAATTTGACGAGTTATCACCCGACTTGTTCTCCGAGGATGACGGTAGTGATCCGTCTGAAGAAGTTCTAGCGGTAGTCTTTGATATGGAAGAGTTAGAGAGGAGCGACAACTTAAACGCGTCATCGGAGGAGTCGAGGAGAAAGAACACAACCATGGGGAGACTTAAGAAGGTTTGGAGAGCTTTCAAAGATTTCACCCCATGTGTGAGATCTTGTTTCTGCAGCCACACTCTTGATCGAGCTTAAACGAGGTAGTGGTGGCGAGAAGGTTAAATGGCCTCGATCCAGTGAGCTTACAATGTGTCGAGCTAACGACATTAACCAAAAGCGCCACTAGGGGGCAACCTAGATATCGTTCTTTTAGTTATTTTGTTTTATGCTTTGATAGTGTTAGTATTTAAGTTTAGTTTATTCGATTTTAGCCTTATTAAGTTTTTGTTTTTATCATCAGCTTAGTTGTGCTTTCTAGATATGGATTTCGGTGTTCAAATTGAGGAGTTACCTTTCCTTAGAGGATTCCACTCATTCTGTGATGACGGACCGGGAGGAACCATCGTTTTGCACGTAGATTTTGACATTAGTACCCGCGTCAAGACGGTCACCTATGTTCTTATTGTTCCCCGTTGTTCGGGAGGTGGAGACTTTACTAACGAGAGAGTTACAGCAGCTCTAGACGCGCCTTACACCATCCTCAATGATCCGATCTTGACAGATTTAGCGCTAGTCTTTGCAAGTGAGCACTTCCGAGGTGTTGATGTAAATGTGAGGACTGGGTTTACAAGATGAGTATGACTTCCTCCGGCGATTGACATGCTCCGCCGTCTCATTCGAGTGATCGATTGGTCGGACATTTATGATGACTAGCGTTTTAGGATGTTTCGTCGAGCAAACGACGTAAAACAAAAGCTGAGTGGGGCAACAACCTTTGTTTTCCATTTGTTTTATTTATGAGTAATTTTGTACTTCATTTGCTTTTTATTTGTATTTTTGAAGTTTTATATAAGTTTAATAAGAAGGGAAATTTTGAATTTGATGTGTATGGAAATTTTATGATTTTTGCACTTAAATCTGCGTGGGCGCCCGTCCGTAACTCTGACGCCCGTCCGCCTTTGACCAATTTTAGGGCGGCGTCCCACTAAGCCTGGACGCCCGTCGCTTTATTCCCTCCAATCTCAGTGTGTGCTTACAAATCTTGGACGAAGCGTTTAATAAATCGGGCGCCCGTCCCGATTCATCTCGATTTCCAGTGGGCGCCCGTCCCTGAGTTGGACGAAGCGTCCAACCTCTCGTCTATATATACCCCATCATCGAGTGAACCCTCACTTTTCGAAATTTCAAAACGCAAAACGGTTTCTCTCCTCTCTTTTGCCCTAAAATCGCCGATTCTACACCGTTTGGGGCGATTCAAAGTGCTGCTAGCGCCGCCTTTGATACCCTCTCTTTGATTTTCATAACCAAATCCCCAACACACGATATTTTTGGAGAATCGCACCCATTGCAATCCGACTTTTTGAGAGAAAAATCCGATTTTGGGAGCCAATCTTGTGTTGTTTGGACTCGTTGTCACCTCAATCAACATCTACTCACCCTACTCGGTAAGTTAGTCACAACTTTTCTGGATTTCATTCACGTTTTTGTGAGTTCGATCTTTGAGTCGGCTCGTTTTCTTGAATGTCACCTTAATTTGTTTTTTTTTCTGGTTTTGGTGTTTCTTTCTGCTCTGTTTTGGTGATGTGGTGTTGTGATGGGTGATGAATGGATTGTTTGGTGATGGTTATGGTGGTGGATGTGGTTTGTTTGTTTTGAAATCCCGCTTTGGATGTTAAACGGGTATCTTTGTGCACATTAGGATTGTTTGGTTTAGACTAGGCGTGGAAATGGTTCATAAGAAGGCAGTTGTGAAGAGGCATGGTAAGGAAGTGGCCCGGAGGCGGGGAAAAAGCGTAAAGAGATTGACCCTACCTTAGTTGATCCTAACCAGGTGTGAGTATTCGTGAGCAACCCCTGAGAGCCACCCAAACTAGGGCAACCTTACGAGATGAGCCAACCTCGGAGTCCGAGACGGATGATGATGTGCCTTTAGTACGGATGCCGAGAGTTCGAGAGAGGTGGAGAGGTTCGTCTAGAGGTGAGAGAAACTATCCGATGCTACCCGGGAAGAGGAGCCAGTTGTACCTAGGGCAGCCCCTCCTAGAAAGAAGTCTAAAACCGTTGCCCCGATGCCATTGCCTCGTCGATTCGTGAACCCTAGAGCCCATGAAGTTTATACTAAACATTACTTTTCGAGAAACATGTTGGTTGAGAGGGCTATTTTGGAGGCGAAGGTCGATCCGGGATTCGTTAAGTTGCTTAAGGATAGGAAATGGGAAGCCTTGATGACAATCCCGACTACCCCGGTGAATAGCTCCTAGTTCGGGAATTTTACATAAAACTGCTCGAAACCGACTTGGGGACAAAGGTAGTCGTGGTTCGAGGGGTGGAAGTTCCTTTACACCGGAGGTGATTAATCGGAAATACAACTTAGCGGCTTTCGAGGTCGGGATTATAAGGAGGAGATTGTGCATAGACGAGTTTGGGGCGGAGATCCTTTGGAGGAGTTGAGATTGCGAGTTTGCCCGGACGTGGCCTGGGCGTTGAGACCGGAGGAGACCGGAAGGAGTTGGTTACCACGACACGGACGGAGGATTGGAAGGTCCAGTGTCGATTCATTCGAAATCGGTTGTTGCCTAAGAACAACTTGACACATTTTCATATAGGTGACTGGGGCATGTTGTATGCGTTGACATTTGGCTTGAATGTGGATGTGGGACAGGCATTGTATGACGAGATCTCGATCAATCAGAAGGTTTATACACGGAGCTTGATCGTCCCTCACTTGATCCACAGTTTGTGTCTCGATGCCGGTGTGCCTGAGTTTGGGGCGGATCATAAACCGAAGAACCCTAGGCCTATACAAAGGGAAAAGAGTAAGCCCTCGGGACATTCTGAGCCGGAGGCACCTCAGGAGCCTGGTTCATCTTCGGTCCCGCCTCGAGCGTCTACACTTCCTACCTTATCTCCCGCGAGTTAGGATGCGGTTGAGCATAGCCAGCGATTTACGGGAGTGGATGGGTGATATTCGGGATACGCAGAACAACATTTTGACGATTCGAAGTGTTTCAATGAGAACCGAAACCAAGGATGACCGGATCTTCGCTCCGAGCACCGTTGATTATCTTTATTACGACGAGATTGAGCAGGCCATTGCCGATGTCCTTCACGAGTCCGATTCTTCTGACGAGGCGGCTGACTCGGCGGCTAGGGCTACGGCACCACCTTCCGGACCTCTCTCTCGATCCTCCAAATGATGATTATGGCGCCGAGCCAACCTTGATCTTATTTTTCTATTTTCACATTGGTTGTTTTGTATTGACATTTTCCTCTTATATGGTTCATTGTAATTTTTGATGTTGCTACTATTTCTCCTTTCGATGGATCATGTAAGCCATAAGGCACCCGTACTTTCATTTCGATTTAGTTTATACTTTTTGGTTGTATTGGATGCTTTATCTCTTGTTAGTCCTTGAATTTGCTATATCTTTTCATGTTGGTATGACCCCGTTTTCCCGAGATGGTTCCATGTTGTCTAAGACGTGCAGTGTCTCTACATTGTCCAGTTACGCATTCTTGATATCATTATGAAGGCTCCGGCGACCGGACGATTCGAGTTTCGATTTAAATCAGCTAAGTCTTTTCTTTTTCTTTCGTTTTGCACAACATGAGGACATGTTGATTTTTAAGTGTGGGGGAGGGGAATGTTTCGATATGTATCTACACATTTGTTTATTTCGTAATGTTTCTATGCAAATGAGCTAAAATGAGCTAAAATTTTTGAAATTTTCCGACACTGTTGTTTTTGTTTTGTCCCGAGTAGGCAATACATGTTAATGTTCTTTGTTTTCGATAGTCATCTATGCTACGTATCATATATTTGGTAAGTTAGATGTTTCACCTGGCACTATTTTTCACGAGCCATAGTGAATGATGAGCTAATTTATAAAGCTATACCCCTTTTGGATTAGTGATTTTTGATTTTCTCGTAAGTCATGTGCTTAGTGCTACGTATATATCGTGAGAGTTATGATAGTTTGTATTTAGATCCGGAGTATGAGATACTGTGAATATCTAAGGTTTGAATGTGATAAGTAACACGTAACTTATTGTCAAATGAAAAAGTTGAATTAATATGAAATTATTGGGTGTGTCGAAAGCTAGTCGATGATTTGAGTGAGATAGGGTATACCACGTATGTCCTATACCACTATGATGACTAAAAGCTCACGACAGTCAGAAGAAGCTGCTTTATGATTGGAGTAAGGTAGGGTATTATCTCGAAATGTCCTATTCTGCTATGACAGGGCAAGAGCTCATTCTGATGTGTGTTTTAAGTGAAAAGTTAAATCAACTGATAAAGTGTTATGAAATGTATATAAGACTCGATTATCGTTTGTCTTATCCCAGTATAAAGCGATGATATGTTGTAGGGATTATCCTCTGAGTATTTCGAAAGGCCCTAGATATATTCGATCATTCTTTTCGGGATATATCACGTTTGTAGGGTGCATCTTATGAGTGTCCTTAATTACTAGTCTACAAGGGGGTATTAGCTAGTTTTGCTTTGAGTTTCTCGAGTTTGGATATAGTGGAAGTTTATTATGGCTATGCACACGCACAAGGGTGAACTTCTGATTTATTGGATATGTGTTATGCATGTTTAGATGCTGTTCTTTTCTCGAGCCTAACTTTTGTTTTGTTTTGCTCGGGACGAGCAAAAGCTTAAGTGTGGGGAGTTGTTAAGGGTGAATTTATACGATTTATAACGCTATATTCTATGATATTTTTCCCCGTAATTGTACTAAATTGCATAAGAAATGAGGGTTTAATGGATATATTGAGCAAATGATATTTTAGAAGAGTTAATCGCAAAATAGGTTGATTTATGTGTTTTAATTATGATTTTATGATTATTGGAGCATTATTACATTTTGCGATGTTTTTATGTGTTATAGATACATGTTTGAGGCTCAAAAGATGATCAAAGGTTGATTAAGTTCGAGCTAATTGATGATAAAAGAGATAATGAAGAAGTGGGAGAGGATAGAAGAGATAAAGATAAATAAATCAAAATCGATCATATCAAATCAAGTCCTGAATCTCCGTCCGGTGGGCGGGCGTCTGTGGTGTAATTGAACGAGCGTCCGGATGTCATCTTTGATTCGGGAAGTTTGGGCGCTGAGTGGACGCCCGGATGGACGAAAGTCCTGGTCATGACTCGCCCGATTCAAGTTTTATTGAAGAGTGGACGGGCGTTCAAGGTTTCGACGGGCGTCCGGTGGCGACTTAGCAGAACCGACTTTAAAATCTATATATAGTCGGGTGTTTTCTCCACAAAAAGGGATCATACACACATCATTCAAAACCCTAAACCTAGAAGGCGGCTTTAGGCTGCGTTTTCATCTTTTATTCCTATTTTTATGCTCTTAGTTTAGATTAAACATTAGTTACTTTTTATGCCTTTGTTTACGCAAATTTGAGTTCTTGAGGATGTTCAGAGGCTAAAAGCTTCATCAAACGAGTATTGTGAAGCCGTCCAACAATTGTTGATTTCGTTTTCTTCGATTATACTGTGAGTTTTTAATAAAGGTTGTTTCTTATTCATGCTTATTCATGTTTAATTTGCTTTTATATCGGAAGATATGCATGTGTTGATTGTTTATTGTTGATGGAAGTCTTAATAAACCCTAGATCACCATGAATAAGAATAGTAACTCGAATCTATCACAACGGAAGTTAATAGGTCTCGATTACTTTAGATTATAAACACAAAGTTTGCACCTTTGGTTATTAAACGCGTTAATCTTACATCGGAAGATGATAGATTGATAGATGAACTTTCTAAGGAATTAGGGTTCATGTTTAGGTGAGGTGAATCACAATCGAATAAAAGCGCAATATAATCGAGATAGGGAATCAATGCTTGTTGGATAGGTGGATCAATCCTCGTTTGCTCGTTATAAATTTGATTTAAATCCTTAAAAGCTTGAATTTGTCTAGTTAGTTACTTTTATCCGCATCTTAGGTTAGTTAGTTTAAATTGGTTCGCAGCCCATATCTTTCCTGGCTTTAGATCATCTCTTCTGTCCAGTTTTACGTTTTAGTTAAGTTTAATTTACAGTATTCGTTTAGTTTTATCCGTTATTTAGCTTAGTAATCGTGACATAGGTTAGTTAGATAAAAACTAGAAACCACAATCGTTTAGTTCCCCGTAAGATCGACCCGGCATTAACCGCTATTACTACGATCCTTATACTTGAGGTTAACCGGATTATTACTTGTTTATTTTGTGTTGATAAAATCCGTGACAAGTTTTTTGTTGTTTAGGGTCAAATTGTATGATTTTTAGATATATATTTTATATCAATTTCCCCCATATTCTTATGATTTTCATAGAAATCGAGCTTTATATTGAAATATTGAGCAAGTGGTGTTTTCAATAGTTAAATTGCAAAACGTAACGAATTATGTGCTTAAATTGTGATTTTATATTATTTTGGAATTATGTTACGCTTTGGTATGTTTTTCTTACATTGTAGATACACATTGGTTATGGAAAAGATGATCTTAAAGAGAGAAATTCGAAGTTGGAGAGAATCAATCAAGTTTATGGAAGAATAAAAGAGATAAGGAAAGAAATCAAGTTGATTGATCCAGCTGAACTGGCGTCCAAGAAGAGCAACTGAGATCAAGATGTTGAGAGTTTACGTGAACGAGTGTTTGCATGCACAAACTAGCGTTTACACATGCATGGACGGGCGTCCATCACGTTAAACGTGCGTCCAAGAGGATTAAAAGGAAGGGATAAATGTGGAATTATCCTTACTAGGGTTTTAGTTTTTATTCCTTAAAAGAAAAGGATAATTATTAAGTCTTAAGTCGGTTTAAACAGCATCTATATAAGCAAGCATGCAGAACGATGAGCATAATAACCCTAGAGACCAGAAGCAGCCGCAGAATCAAGAAGCCGGACGCTCGGTCGACCGAGTGCTCCTGCTCGGTCGACCGAGCCACTTTTATTTTTTTTATTTTGTTTTTCATCTGTTTCTGCAACTGAGGATGAGCTAAGCCGTCCTGAACGAGCATGTGAAACCTGTTTCAGCAACGAACTCAATTTCAAGTCTTGGATGTTTTGTAAGTTTGAATTAAAGTTGCTTTCTTTTCTATGTTTATTTGTTATCTTGCAATTTTATATCGAAAGATGATTGTATGATTTGATGCTACCGTATGACGGAAGTCGGTGTAGTTTAGATCACCATAGGAAAGATTAGATCTTTAATCTATACATAACGGAAGTTCATAGGTTAAATATCTAGGTTTACGAGAGAACCACAATTTAATTAATTCGATGCAAGATTATCTTAGATTGGAATTGAGGGATATCACCGTTACCGGAAAGATGAGATTGTTCATGTGTTTATTTCATTACGTTGTTCTTGTTCTCTTTCATGTTTTGTATGCTTTATGTTAATCGAATTTAGATAACGGAAGTTGATAGATTCGTTAGATTGCCGTGAGAGAGATTAACAATTATTATTCCAACAAACGGAAGTTGAGGGATAATGTTGTTAGGTTAGGATTCAATCCATATCTTTGATTTGTATCGATATTAGTTAAGACCGGAAGATAAACTAATTAATGGCGTGATAAATCGGAAGAGGAAACGCTTCATTAGAAAAGATAATAATCCAAGATAACTTGTGAATGAATGTGTGTGAATCGTGTTTCTTTCGGTGGGGTGATGGTTGTTGGGAAGAGGTTGATCATGGCTTGTTCATGTTAGTTCAATGATAGTTAGTTTTATTGCTTTCGTAGATATAGTTTTATTTTATGTTTGTTCGAAATTATCTTTCCTGGCTTTGGATAACAATCCTCCGTCCAGTTATTTTTCCGTTTTAGTTTAGGTTTAGGTTTAGTTAATAAAGAGGAATTAATGAACTTAGATTCGACATCCCAATTCCCTGAGGATCGATACCCGTACTTATCCAACTTTACTAGCAACTACCCGGTATTCGGCCGGTTAGGAGGTAGTTTTGCATGGTAGTATAGGTTTATAAATTTTCTTTTGTTTTAACGATGCAAAATCTCCCAACAAACAACATTCGAAATCAATGAAACACTTGCAAATATGCGAGAGAAAGTTTGCTTTATCGAGAGAAAGATATGGAACAATAAAAACAACGAAAAAAGCGAAGTACAAATGTAACTGGTAATAGCAATGAAGGATTCATTAATGGCGGATTCAACAATTGAAAATTCAAAGAATGACGAAATGACTTGATTTAGTTAATGCGAGTTCGATCCACGAGATTCGTCTTCAAACTAAACCAATTGCGATTGAAAATCCAGGCGGATTCATCAACAAAAATTTCAACAATGAAACTCTATGACGACGCACACAATTTAGCGTCTGATTAGCGAAAAAAAATTTAAATGAAATATCTTAATATTCATAGCTATTAAATGCAATGATCTAAGATCTTCTTTGTCGGAAAGCATTAATGTCTTTTTGTGAAACCGGCAAGCGTGAATCTTTGTGTGTTTGAAGATGGCTGGTGATTTAATTAGTATTGATTAAGGGTAGAATGGGAATAAGAAAAAAGTGTGTCTTTATAAGTCCAACAGATTATTTTTTATCCTTATAAGTCCAATAAGTCCGTTTTGTATATTTTTGGGTCTTTGACCCTATTTTTAATTGTTCATTGAATATTTCGTTGGATCTATTAGTTTACATGCTTGTCGTTATAGTGAATGGTATAAAAACGTGTAACCATATATATTATAATTCAATTAACGTGGCATTATATTACATCTAAAAGTGGAACATTAACCATTTTCTTTACTTTTTAAGATCACCACCCCCCAAATTATAAAAATATTCCATATTGTTAGGGGTATAATCTCATGCAAGTCAAAAATAGCTAGCTCCAAAGATTTTCAACTTCAAAATTCTTTGGTGAATAATAATCATCATCTGATTCTGGGGAGCTAATTCTTGGTGGGCTAACCAGCATTCCCTTTGCCATATCCACTAGCAAATTTGGCATGTTCAACATTTCTTCCTCATCAATAAACTGTTCGAAAACCGAAGCCGCCGGATCACCGCCGCCCGTAGGCTGATCAGCCACCCTATCTTCTTCTCCTCCTCCACCACCTTCACCACCACCACTTTCCTCTTTCATCATGGCGGCAGCTTTCACGCGCCGCACAGCGGATATCGGGCGACGGTGCTGATGCGGTGCGGGATACGATTTAACAAGATCAGGAAGTTTAGTATAGCATCATTTCCTTTTAATGCTAATGCAGCCACATCATAGGCCGCCGCCGCCATCTCGGGCGTCGGATGTGTCCCCAGCCATAAACGCGACGCTTTCCGCGGCTCGCGGATCTCTGATACCCATTTTCTGCTCCTACTTCTAATGCCACGGTAAATTGGATGTTTTCCGCTGGTGGCAGGACAGCTTGATGTTATGGTCTCTATAGGTGTATTAGGCGGAGGTGGTGGCGGCGGTGGCAGAGGAGGTGATAACAATGATATTGGTGGTGAAAAGGGTTTTTGGGTAGGGTGGGTTTGGGGTGTTTGGTCAACAAGATGATGTGGATGGATATAAAAAGTGGGCGGCGGCGGTGGTGGTGGAGGAGATACTAATGGTGGTGGAAGAGGAGGATTAGGAAGTGGTGGTGAAAAGGGGTTTTTGGTAGGGTAGGGTAGGAGTGTTAGGTCAACATGATGACGTGAATGATCAGCCATATATGTATGTATGTAGTGTGTGTGTGTGTATTTTGAGTTTGAGTTTGAGTGTGTGTTCAAAAAGGTAGAGAGTGAAGGATTATTAAATATATTATGTTAAGGGTATATATAGGGAAGAAAAATGATTACATGAACGAGGAAAAAGCGTGGGGAATTCGTGGTTAATTAGGGTTTTTATAGAAAAGGTTTTTTTTTTTTTTTTTTTTGTGGAGAAGTTGAGGTGTAGAAAGTTAATGTTTATATATATATTTATATTATTAAAAGTTGATCGTGATATTAATATATGTATTGTATGTGAATGAAAAGCATACACGCACAAAAAAGGGCCCTTGTTTGGGGTGGGGTTGACCCGAAACCTTGCTAGCCTTTAGCTGTCGTCTGTTGTACATTGTCTAAATCTTAGAGCAGCCGTAGTAGTTGTATGTAATTGGCTGCATGAACTCTGTCAAACTTGTTGATGTGGCATAATTTTATTAGAAGAGAAATGTAGAATAATTGTATGAGTAATATATGATTGATAAGATGTATTAATGGTGTAAAATAATTTAGTCCTATCCAACAACGATAGTGATACATTTACTTCTTTAAATCTATATAATTTTTACACCATAATCATTTCACCACACTTGGGAGATTAAACCTATCATTACCCATCCAATAAAATATTAATAATTTTTTTGATCCTACTTGTAAGTTTTCTTGATGTGACAAAAAGTAAGAAATATGAATTGTGGCTTTTGCAATTGACACACTTGATAAAAAGTGACCTAAATTACACCATTATTTTGATTTTTAGATTAAGAAAAGTCTTCAATTTTTATTTGTCAGATTGAGGCAGTCCACAATGCCCTTGTTACGCCTGCTCTAAAGTCCAATATTTTTTTGTCATAGACTCATAGTGCCACACATCAACTTTGTGTAGGTCTTTTTCAACGTGTCAAGTTGTCCACTGCATTTTGATTTTAGGCGTGTGTTGCAGCTTGGCCTATACTATATAAGTCTAAAGCTTCAACTAGAATAAGAGCCGTCAAGCGAACTTGGCAAGAAAGGCGAAATACCCTCGACTCTCACACCCTGGCTAGACAGAGTAATCTAGTGTCTTCTTAGGTGGAAGGATCAGCGTCCGGTGCACATAAAGGGCCATCATCATATTGGAGGGCTAACTCCTACACTGCAGTTGCCGAATTTCGATCATGTGTTCAGGGACAGAACCAAGGGGGTGGTCAGGGGCGGATGCACCCAAAGCAGAGGGAGCACACGCCCATCGGATCCGATAAATACACTATTATATACTACATCCGTCCCCAAAATATAAGTGTTGGAAGTAGCGCCCAAAAGACAATTTATGTAATTGTTTCTATAATTAATAAATGACAGATTTATTCTCATCTTATTATTTGTTTCGGTGCTTGTAAGTAATACACTACCGAAAACCCTAAGTTGTATCATATGTAGCCATATAAGTTAGTGTGTGTCACACATAAGGATTAAGTTTATGGTGATACACTTGAACTGTTAGTGATTAAACCATCATTAATGCGTCCAGAACACTTTAAGGTGTGACCGTTTTATCCGGACCGTCGATATTGGTTGTCTAAGTGGGGCATTTATATATGATGAGAGTCAATCATATAGGACTGGACCGATTTAATTTGCATTTCTCATATAATTCCGTGATTGAGAAATCTTATTGAATCAAAAGATGATCATAAATGGATTAACCTTAATCTTGAAGTGATTGCAGACTCCTGCTTGTTTCAAGATAGGGTTTGATGTGTTCGTTAAGGATCGCTAAGAGGCGCGGACCGAATCACTTTCACGTTGGCACTATTCTGGAATGAGTGAGGAGTGTGTGTCTCACAGATATGGAATCCATTCCTTCCTGCGGGAAGTAGAAAGACAATCCCTTTATTTGTTGATCCTGGAAAACTGATCGATCGGCCGAGTTCGTATTGGTTATGAAGTAATTGATCACTAGTGGATTAATGGTAAATAAGGATAAGATGTAATGAAGAAGATTTACGGAAATATTCCTGCTTCGTTAAGGGTAATCTATGGAGGGTTATTCTGTATGTAATGATTATATCAATGGACACTTATTGACTCGAATTTCTGAGAATAAGTTATATCTATAATCGATAGAGTTTACTTTAGGATTTATGGTGACGTAATTCCGGAATTAATAAGTTGAGTAGAAATATTACATTCGATGAATGTTTTATTCAATTTATTGTAGCCATTAGTTATAGGTCCATGGTCTCCTGGTTGGCTCCTAACACGCGAGTAAATTCTCATATTTTGGAACATCGAGATAAAATTAAATAATTGGTCTATTTAATGAATATGTGAAATATTATTTATTCGGTAAATAATATATAAAATAGAAAAGACATTTTCTATTATCCAATTGGCATTAAAAATGGCACCACTTTATTTGATTTTGGGAAAATAAAATTTTCTTCTAATTAATAATAATGTGGATAATATAATTATTTATTTGTTAAATAATTATAAATAAGATATTAGTTTTCTTATTGGATAAATAGGAAATTAAATTTGTGTGTAAAAGATAAACTCTCAATTTATTCCTTATTTTCCTATAAAAAGAGACTTTCTCCCAACACAAAATTGAAAAAACAAAAACCAACGCCACTTTTAGAATAAAATAGACGACGCCTATTTGGAAAAAATAGAAATTTTGTTTTAAATGCTTGCAATTATTGCAAGAAGAAAAACTAGTTTTTTCTTGAAGGCATATTCGAGGAGGTTCAAATGCGGGATCGACGTCCACCAGTCGTCGCTTGGAGATACAACTTGGAAGATAACGGCTTCTCTCCGGTTGAGTAAATGTTAAACCTTCTTTTAGTTAATTAATTAATCATGTGAATTAAATCGTGGTAAAATCGCATACGAATCTAATTTGTTGCTTCTGCTGTGCATGATCGTGTGCCTCGATCGGTGCTGTGAATCATATCTGACGATCCAATTATGGATCGGATCCGGATTTGGGTTTCTGTATATCCAGCATGTGGTATCATAGACATGTTAAAGCGATTTTGCGATATTGATTGCATAATTAATTAATAAGGAGTGGATTTGAATAGAAATTGCATATTTTATAAATTTTATTTTATATATGCGTATTGAATGTTCTTGGATGACGAGTTGGATTGAGGTTGGTACTTGTTTACCGTTAGATCTACTGTAAACCCAAATTTTTCCGGGTATAGGAAATTGTGTAATTTATTTTTGTAATATAATTAGAAATTTTTTTTTTCGGCCGCACAGTTGTTTATAAATTTTTTCGTGGAGTATCATCACGAAATAGCATGTTGTTCTGGTGGTGAAGATGCAGTTTCTATATCATGAAGACTCAGGTTTGATTCTCCATGGATGTGAAAAAGAAGTAAAAAAATTGCAGCTGGTGGGATTCAAACTTGCGACATTTAGCTGGGGGAAGAGGCGTCCAACCAACTCGGTTGGTAGCTCTTTTGTTCAAGAAACGGAGCAGTTTATTATTATACAAAGCAGTTTATTTATTTGTTTAATTTTAATTTTATAGATTAGATATGGGGGTAAAATGGTCCATCTCAGTGGTTTATTTTTCACATTTATTTTCTTATGTGATATAACCATGTCATGCATCATATTCATGAATTCCACTCCTAGCATATGTATAAATGTAGAAATTTAATTTTGGCATTAATTAGACATGTATGAACACGGTAATTAATTTAGGTAATTAATTAAATTAATTGAACAAACGTAATTTTGTCTGCGGATACAAAATTCACATGATAAAAATAAAATCTATTGGGTAAATTTGTTTTTGGATCTAAAATTCCTTGAGAATTTTGATTATGTAGTGTCTATATAAATAGTATTTAATAACCGAACATTTGGAAAGTCGTAAAAAAATAGGACACTAACTAGACATTATTTGGAATCGATAAGTTGGTGATTGCTTTTCATGATTTATTGTTTTCGATTATTGAAAAAAATCCTGAGATCCTAAGTTTTATCATGACAAGATTAGGACTATAAAATTCTTGGAAATTTTAATTGTGTAGTGTCTACACGAAAAATTTCTAAATAATTGATAAATTGGAAAATCATGAATGTAGTGTCACTAGTTAGACGGTATTTGAAACCGATAAACTAGTGTAAGCCTTACATTTTGTGATTTATTGTTTTCCAAATTATTGTAAAATTCATAAGTCCTAATGTAGTAGGATTATAAAATTCTTGGTGAATTTTAATTGTGTAGCGTCTACACAAAGAATTAAATATTTATGATTTTTTTTTTTCGGATTGTGAAGAAATTCTAAAAATCCTAATAAGACTACCTATTTTTCAAAATAACGAGTGGGAGAGGGATGGTGACAACCGACCCCACGGCCTCTACTGTTGACACAAGCATGTGAGAGAATAGTGACGCCTAGTGCCGCTTTGATTTCGGTCCCCTACGGATGGCCTTCACCGCTATCAAAATTCAAGGCTTGGTTTCCGAAATGATAGGATTTTGAGTACTCGTCGGGTCACTGACCTACCCTACGGAGGCATACTCATGGCGTACTTAAAAATGCAAAAGCAAGATGGGTCACACTCACAAGGATATTATTGGAAATATCTTGGCTGAAAAAGGAAAGTAATCAACAATTAAATAGGAGATGTTCGATTCTTAAATGGTTTAATTGCTGAGAGAGATTGTCTCAATTTAATAGTCACTTCTTTCCTACCCTAAATCACCACCGGTGTGAGATTAAATCCTTGGAATGGTAGGATAAACGCATGCATGACATCACGTTTATAGTTCCTAAAATCATTATTTGTTGTGGTGTATGATTTGATTTATAATTCATCATAATTTATTTTACAACTACATATCATCTCAAGGTAACTAGACTGCTTAAGTGATTAAAATTGACTGATGATGACTTCGTAAAAGTAGAAAAGTAACAATAACGTTGAACTCATTAATCAAATGCTATTTATTTCGGTGAGGATTCTCCTCTTAAGCTTTCATACTTAAGTAACATTGATAAGTATGTCAAACATCATTTGTCACTCGTGTTAAACGAGAGACAAATGAAATTAGTTTAAAGTTGACGAGAATGATATGGTATCAATCTCACTAGACATCCTACAGTTCACGAGTAGTGTCTACTCAAATGAATCTGCTTAGTACACAACCATTTCCTTTATAGAAAGCCAAGAACGGGAAAGTAAATGTTTACAAGTGTAAGTCATCTAAACTAAATAAGTTAAAGGCTAAACCGAAATATTAATAAAAGAAAGTAAATGATAAGGAAAGTGATTTGAGATCACTAACTTATGAATCCTGGAGACTTTCTTATGAGTAATTTGACTCGAAAGCTAAAGTTCTTTTGTAAGAACAAGGTAGCTGGGCATTTATGATGAAAAGACAACGGGCAGTTATTCCAGCTAAGATAGTGGGAGTGATATAAGGAAACAAATTTTGGATTTTAATCCTTGAATATCACAGAAATTTAATTTCCGTATTTTCGGATTCTTTGGAACGAATGGATTCACTTTCAAATCGATAATATAGTTGCCTCAAAGAAAGTGAATATGATATTTGTATACGATTCAGAAACTCGGACTTTTGTCTGATAAAGTCAGAACCACTAAGTAATGCTAAAAAGGTATATGTAACACATCATAAGCTATTAAGACAAATGGTTTCCAAATTAATAAACGATTCTTCAGCATCTATTAATTAGTGCATATATCCTAAAGATAAGATCTAAAGACTGGCTAAGGGTGATTCCTATTTCCCAGTCTAAGAACACTATCTCAAAGGAAAAATGACTAAGTAACCTTTCAATTAGGAAAGAGTAATAGAGCTAAAGAAGTATCACAACTTGTTCATATTGACCTTCAGGGTCTTATGAAGGATACCAGCTAGTGGGAGGGTTTGAGTAATAGACATTACAATGCCTAATGATCACTCGAAATCTTGATTAGTTTATCTGAATATTTGGAGGAATTTCTGGTATTACCTGAGAAACGAGCATTCCATGCTCAGATATAGGCTATGGCATGGTTTTGGCACTGATGCTTGGGCTACCTCCACGTGAAACGTTTTCACTGAAAGGATAAACCATGGGTTGCCTCATATAGTTATTGATATGCTACAATACATTGCTTAACTCGATTAAGATATTGGTTGCAAAATAACTGTATACATTATTATGTAAATACCAAGAAGTCTACCTAGAAGATGCTAACTGCATTTACTCCACTTCCGTAAATATAGGCGTTTAGAACTTGGTGCTTGAGGTAGGGTGGAGATTTTGCATACATGTTCAGATGGTGACTGTTCGTGTAATATCTTCATGCTATGAGTGAAGGTTGGTTATAAGATTCTTAAGATAGGATAATGACGGTTGAACTGTCACAACCTTTCTAGAAGAATGTACAAATAACAACCTTGGACCTTGGAGTAAAGTTACTCAATGAGTTACTATTTGATTTAATCAGACAACATCCAACATTGGTTGTTGGGGATAACGCTGATAAATACTACTGAACCAGAGGTATCTCCCTGATAAACTTGATTATTAGACAAATTCCTATATGGAACTGGATAAGGCGGTTGTCCTTGCTTACTAGGGTTTTCAGACCATCGAAAAGTTGGGTGGTCTCTTCTAATAGCATTAAACGAGTTTGAATATGCATTTTTCAAATTCTTATGCTACTGAAGAAAACTTACCTCCTCTCTCGAATATCCTGTTGGTTCTTGAATCCCTAATGGTATATTATCTGATTTGAGTATTCGATGGGGTGTACTATTTTATGAACTTAGGTTTTGTTAGATTGTAGGCCATCAAATTTCTACTCAAATTCTCCAAATGTGCTAGAACTTCGTATTAGATGTACATTCTCCTGCAAAAGCTACTTTTACGTGCTAGAACCGGTTTCCCACATTCTGTTATTCTTGGAAATCTTTTACATAGCATCGTAACTGTTTGTGCTTCACTCATCATTAAAGAACCACCACATGCATGATCTACATCCGCCGACGTGAGTCCTTTCGTAATTCTGACGAGAAAAGTTGGATTTGCATATCTAAGGAATAACCATGGTCGGGACAAGCTCTTAACGATTTTTAAATCTCTCCCGGTGCATTCCCAAGCGTTTCTTGAGATCCTTGTCTAAAGTTAGCAACCTCGACTTTTAATTCCAAATTTCGTCCAGGAGTGAAATATTGTTTCAAAAATTCGGTTTGAATATCCTCCCAACTAGTCAGTGAGTGATGTGGAAGAGACATAAACCAATCTCGTGCTCGTCCTTTTAAAGAAAAAGAGAACATAGACATCCTCGTTAATTCATGATGAGCACCTTGACTTTTGGCTGTATTGCACAATTCTTCGAAAAGATAGAGATGATGATGTGGATCTTCATCATCTTCTCCTAGAAATTGGGCTCTTGCGTCAATTAAACCAAAAAGATGAGATTTAATTTCGAAATTGTTTGCTCCTTCATTTGGTAAAAGAATAGGATTATTGGTCTAGTTCCTTCTTATAGTCTGATCACAGATAGGTCTCGGGTTTGGTGGGTTATTACGATTATTATGGTTCCGATTCTGATTATTCCTATTATTAGGATTTTGATTATTATTAGGGTTAATAGAGTGTTGTCCATGCCCTTGAGCATGTTCTAGCCCTTGTTCAGGTGTTTCATCACTGATTTCGGCCATTCTCGTATTTCGATTTGAAGATGATTCTTCAGGATTTCCCTGACTAGTATGACCACGTTTACTCTCTACTCTTAACTGCCTTTCGTAAGTGTTTATGTCAGGCTTATAAGGAGTGAGTGGGGCCTTACCGCTTCTGGTCATCAACTAACGAAAATAGAAAATACTCGACTTTGGTAAAAGAAGAAAATTGGTAACTAAAAGAAAGTAGATACCAACGAAAAATAAAATAGAAATGAGATTAAGAAAAAGTGTTGACTTATCCTCGAGAATTTTGAGCTAATACAAGTAACCATAGACACAAAGAAAAATTAGCAACGTGATTTGTTAAGGGTGAATTTATACGATTTATAACGCTATATTTTATGATAATTTCCCTCATATTCGTATAATTTTCATAAGAAACGAATGTTTATTGGAAGTATTGAGTAAATGAGGTTTTTAACAAGTTAATTGCAAAATAGGTTAATTTTGGTGTTTTAATTGTGATTTTATGATTATTTGGATGATATTACATTTTGCGATGTTTTGATGTGTTATAGGTACATGTTTGATGCTTAAATGATGATAAAAAAGAGATAAGAGTCGAATTTCATTGATGATAGAAGAGATAATGATGATTTGGATTGATGAAAAAGGATAGAGATGAAGAAATCAAGATTAAGTCGATCCTGAACTGGCGTCCAGAAGTTTGAACTGGCGTCCAGAATGGACGAGCGTTTGAAGATATGGACGAGCGTCCAGGAGAAGAAAGTTGATACAGAGCGTTTGGACGCTGAGTGGACGGGCGTCTGAAGCAAGGCCAGGACAGAATGAGCGAGCGTCCCGAAGAGTGGACGGGCGTCCAGTAGCCGACTTAGCTGAACCGACTTGAAAATCTATATATAGGCGGCAGTTTCTCAACCCTAGAGATACACATTACACAATACTCGAAACCCTAATCCTAGGGGCGGCTTTAGGCTGCGTTTTTACACTTTTTATTCCAGTTTTTATGATCCAAATCCTAGATTAAAACTAGTAGTTTTTATGCACTTTTCTTCTACAATTTCAAGTTGCAAGAGGATGTTTAGAGGCTAGGCCTTCATCAAACGAGCATTGTGAAGCCTATCCAACACGTTTTGATTCCGGTTCTTCGATTATATTGTGAGTTCTTATCTAAAGTTGTTTCCTTTATCATGTTTTATATTGTTTATTGCAATTATATCGAAAGACGTGCATGTTTGATTGTTTTATGTTGATGAAAGTCATATAAACATTAGATCATCGTGATAAGGAATAGATGTTTAATCTATATAACGAGTTAATAGGTTAGATTTCTAGATTCTGACGTTAAAGTTTACACCTTCAATTGGTAAAGTCGTTAATCTTTAAATCGAAAGATATAGATTAATAGGTGAACTATCTAAGAAATTAGGGTTCATGTTTTAGACAAGGTGAAATCACAACTTGGTTAGAAAACACAATAAAATCGAGATAGGAGTTGATACTTGTTAGGATAGGTGGATCAATCGCTCGTTTGCTCGTTATAACTTAATCAAATCCCTTGAACTTGAATTGTTTAGTTTAATCAAATCTTCTTTATTGCATATTAGGTTTAGATTTAGTTTAAATTGGTTCGAAACTATCTTTCCTGGCTTTAGGTCATTGATCTTCTGTCCAGTTTACGTTATTGTTATCTTTCTTGTGAATTATTTACTGTTTCCGTATCTGTTTAGTTTAGTAATCGTGACATAGTTAGGTTAGAATAAAGACTAGAGTTAACAACCTCCGATTCCCCGTAAGATCGACCCGGTATCAACCTCTTTACTACGATCCTTGCACTTGGGGAATACCGGATTTATAAATATTTATTACTTGTTGTTTTGTTAGATAAAATCCGTGACAAGTTTTTGAGGGAAATTATCATATTCGAGTTCAAATAAAATAGAAATGAGATTAAGAAAAAGTGTTGACTTATCCTCGAGAATTTTGAGCTGATACAAGTAACCATAGACACAAAGAAAAATTAGCGACGTGATTCCCCGGCAACGGCGCCAGAAAGCTGACGCACTATTTCTAGACTATTATAATCCTTACCGGCAGTGTACCGGGTCAAATTATAGTGCTAGTATGGTGAGTCAGGTGTCGAATCCTCAGGGAACGTGGTAATTCTTTTAAGTGTGGTTAAACACCAAACAACTATTATTAACTCGATCTAAATCGTAGGTTAATCATACGAATCATATACTAATAAACAGAAAATAACTGCATAAATTAAAACTAAACTATTATAATATATATAAATACATAAATATATATAGTAATACATAAATAGTAATATATATATATATATATATATATATATATATATATATATATATATATATATATATATATATATATATATATATATATATATATATATATAATATATTAAATACTAATAATTATTAAAGAACTAGCCAAGATATATGTAATTGGATTATTCAATCTTTTAGTTTAATGGATGTGCTCGTTTCTTCCTTTTATTAGGTCCAATTGAATATGTGAAGCGGTGCACTCCTCGACTCAACAGATTCCTCTCTCACGAAAGCGTCTGAAAGCGTCATATATGTCTCATCAAGCTGTCAATGTCATCCAAAAGATTGGGTACTCCGTTTTGTCATACGGTCAATGTTAAGGATCTTGATCGAGCGGGTGAATTAACGTAATTAGATCTCGAGTCTGAGATAATTTCAAGAAATGTTTCTCTTTTCAAAAGATAAAACAATTCTATCCCCGGGTAGGAAATAGGATTCCATTGTCACGTTTTCACTCGGCCAATTTTACCCTCCGGTTTTTCTACATTTTTCTCATATTCTAATTTCACCGTTTAGTTCGTCATTAGGTTATGGTGCTATTCAGATTGGTTAATTACTTCAATACGAATATTTTCAATACATTTCAAGTAGAAAAAGATTCATCAAATTCAATTTTAATCAATTTTAGTTATAGTCTTCATCCATTTTACCAAAAAAATCGAAATATTTCAATTACATATCTTGGCTAGTTATAGATTTAACCTACTAACATTATAAAGAAAAACATAAAAACAAACATAAAACTTTAGAATATTACCAGGTTACAACTGCTGATTTAGAGGCCGTATTTTCCGGAAATTACAACAACTTCTTCAACATCGAACTCCCGATAACCGTCCAAGCATTATAACGATACTACGACTTCTACATTATTTATGGCGAGAATGCCTACTAATATATACATTACTAATACTTAATTTAGGAGATTAGAAGATATATATAGGTACCCCTTTTACCTGAGAGATCTGCTTTGTATTTATAGGCAATTTTTCAAGGCCGGATCGATCCGAGGTGAAGCGGATCGATCCGATCGATCCGGAATAAAAATATTATCCCATCGGCTTATCCTCTGCAGAATCACATGCTAATCATCATTATGTTTCCTAACTGAAATGCCGGATCGATCCGATGTTAATCCGGATTGATCCGGGTAGCATTTTTCACATCTTGATCTGAAACTTGATAAAATCATAACTTGATCTCTGGATCTCCAAATGTCATAATTCAAGAAGCGTTAGAAAGCTCTTCAAAATATATATAACTTTCATGAAGGACTCTTCTTAAGAAAATGCCTTTTTGATGGGCCATTTGTTCATCGAAAATATAATTCGATAATAATACTACGAATTGATGATCCACTTGAATTTTAAATCTCGTGGCACTTCCTTACTTCCTTCAAAAGATATGTTTTCCCTTCAAAAAGTGTCGTTACTCGGGGTCTTGGTTTACCTAAAAATCTGCAATAAAATACCAAAAATACCCACGTAAATCTGACACGACACTCCGGTTACTAAACCGGTACGAAATTTATACTTTTTATTACTTTGACTAGATTTTTATATTAATTAGATGTATTCATAACTATTAATATTTCATCATATTATCGTTATACTTTCTTATATTTTATATAGAAAGAGTTGATAAAATATATAAAATATCGTAATTTTTATCATATAAATGTTATACATCAACTATATTCTTAGAAATCGATTCGGTCGAATTCATGAGAACAAGTTGTTGGCAATATGCCATGCATCTTACTGGTTAAGATGATATGCATTTTCGTATGCAAAATTTTAACGAGAGGTTTCCTACCCAACCCCTCACGGAATAATTCTCTCAATCTTCGGATATAAAGAAAATGGGATAAATTCTCTGGTGGATAGAGAATGTCAGGTTATTAAAAGTCAATTATAGTCGAATCTCGGATTCGAACAATGGATAACAGTGTAGTGCATCCTCAAGTACCTTTAGAGAACGAGGAGTTGTATGCTTGAGTATTCGGGTGCAAGCCTGGATATTGTTGACTACGCGATTCGACTTACAGTCAGATTAAAGATGATCGTTAATTGATCTTGGGCTCAGTATTTTCTCATAGTGACGGAGCTATAGACTGGAGCAATCCAACACTGCCAATTCGACTCTGCTAGTCGAATACATAGCAGCTTTCGGAGCAGCTAAAGAGGCAGTGTGGCTTGAGAAGTCCTTTGTTGGACCGGGAAGTGATTTCTAGTCTCGATGAGCCGATACCATTTTACTGTGAAAATAGTTGAGAGGTAGCTCATGCAAATGATCTTCGCAGTCACAAGAGGTTAAAAGAATATTGAGAGTACCACCTGATCATACAGATCGTGCATAGAGGCGACGTTTTGGTCCTAAAGATAGCCTCAAGCCGACAACCTAGCTGATCAGTTTACCAAGTCGTGTGGCATCTAATGTCACTGATAAGCACTTGGCGGGTATGAAATTGAGAGACATGTCTCATCTGCTTTAGAGCAAGTGGGAGAATGTTGTGGATATAAAGAATAAGGTTGTGGTGCTCTAAAAACAATTGTTGCTTATCTTTACGGGCAAGTGGGAGATTGTAAGATGTTGTGTGCCCGAAAGACAATTGTGTTAGGAAATCACTAGTTTAACGCAACGTAATTTAAAATTTGATTTCATTTTCTAGATCACTCTTCGTTTAATGCAATAAACACGTTAAGTAGTTTGACGGTTATACCTTAGACGATCTATAAGATCGTCGCTTTGACCATCAACGGAGAGTAGTACAGTGCGCAAGCCGTCCACGCGTCCGGCCTCTATCGCTAATCCATACGAACTCCTCGCCGGAATCCTCCTTGGATTTCTATTGGAAAACTCCGGTTGCTAGACCGGCCTTTTTCCTCCCTCACAAACTCACTTTAGGTTGCTCTCTATTTTACACAAGAACTATGAGCTCTTGCAATTGTGATGTACCAAAGAGCTTGACACCCACCTCCTTTATAAAAGCAAAGTGGCGCCCCTATGATGTGTGGAAGAGAAGAAAACATTTTCCCAATAAAATAAGGAAAATCAATTAGATTGATTTATCTCTTTAATTATAATTAATTTTGCCAATATCTTATATTGAATATAATTATCTTATTATCATAAATCTATTTTTCCAAAATCAATTAATATCTTATATTAATATTATGGTAATCTCATTAATTAAAGTGCACAATGCAAGTGTATCTTATACAGAAGGAGGTGGCGCCCCATTAGTCAATAAATTGACTTCCGGAATATTCTTTAATTAATATAATTTGTATATAATTAATATCTTGTATTTTATTTATTCATAATAAATAAATACCACCATATTAATTTACCACTATAACCTTTATAGTCTAGAGATAAACTTTCCTTATTTGGTTATCAACTATAACCGCATTTTAATCCGACTCGATGTTCATATGTATGTGACCCGATAGGCTTCTGAATATGTTGGTCGTAGACACAAAGTGCAACTTACCAAAATGCCCTTCATACCTAACGATCACGGGATAGCATCTAGCAACACACCGTGACCCACAATCATCCGAAGAGTCAAAAGCAATGACTACTACCTTTCATGTGAAGCAGTTACCGTGTAACTTACAATCCTATCGCTGTAATAATACCTATACGATCGTATCTCGAGTGTCAATACATTAACGATCGTATCTTATAATCTGGACATCATGCTCTCTCGGGATAACACATTTACTCCCACTTTGCAAAGATTCTTGAGAGCTAGACATTCCTTATAAGAAGGCCATTTCAGATATTCGGTCCCAATCATAGGATACGCGATTCTCAGACGACCAATCATGTATACTCCGCATGATTCAATATCATACCCAATCACTACCGCATGATCGCGCCATGGCTAGGGAAAATCTCAATAGTGTCAAAGCATAACAATTCACACCGTGATGCCATGAAGACTCCGGTCTAAAGGATAATTACACAACCGCCACATAGTGTGACACTTAATGTAAGTGGGTCAGTCTAACCACGTACAGTCCAAGTGTCTCTACACTTTGATAGACGAGATCTATCCCTACTTTCTATAAGATAGAAGACATCCAATACGTGCTAGTCTGATCATACTATCAATGTCCCATTTGACAGTACATAAGACTAGAGACATTTAAGTACCAAACTTGTTATAGTGATTAGAGATCTCATCAACCATAATCACTATCATGGTTTCTCTATCACAGTTTGATACCAGGGACGTTACTATATATGTACAACAAATAATATGAAGATAAACAATATACAATAACATAAGTACTTTTATTAATCATAATAAAGTTATTACATGAACTAAATAGACTGCAAATGACCCGACCCGGTCGGATCCGGTCCAACCCGACTGGGTTTAGGACACCTTTCTAACAATCTCCCACTTGGCCTAAAGCCAATCACCCATATGCCTAAGCCCGTGCAAGTGAACAAGTTTCTCATGCTTTGCTTGAGACAATGCCTTGGTTAACGGATCAACTATGTTATCATCCTTGTGGACTTTCTCTATCTTTACATCTCCTCTATCTACTATCTCTCTAATCAAGTGATAGCGACGTAGCACATGTTTGGACTTATAATGAGACCTAGGTTCCTTTGACTGAGATATCGCTCCATTATTATCACAAGATGCAGGCAGCCTTTGGACCTTCATGGAGGAACCACACCAAGTTCGATAATGAACTTTTTCATCCAAACTGCTTCCTTTTTCGCATCTGAGGTTGCTATGTATTCGGATTCCGTTGTAGAGTCTGTAGTAGTCTCCTGCTTGGAACTCTTCCAGCACACTGCTCCACCGTTAAGCGTGAAAACCAATCCAGACTGTGACTTAAAGTCATCTTTGTCAGTTTGGAAACTGGCATATTAGTAACCTCGTAAAACTAAATCATCGTTCCCGAAAACCAGGAACATATCCCTAGTACGTTTCATGTACTTGAGGATATTCTTGACAGCAATCCAGTGACCATCACTTGGATTGGACTGCTACCTACTAGTCAGACTAAGAGGGTACGAGACATCTGGTCTAGTGCACAACATGGCATACATGATAGACCCGATTGCCGAAGCATAAGGGATCTTACTCATTTGTGCCCTTTCCTCCTCTGTCTTTAGGACTCTTCCCTTTGACAGGTAGACCCCATGTGACATGGGCAGCAATCCTCTCTTGGACTACTCCATGCTGAATCTCTTCAGCATCTTGTCTATAGCAATCCTCTCTTGGGCTGCTCCATGCCGAATCTCTTCAGCATCTTGTCTATATAGGTGGATTAATGCACGGACCAAGCAACCTCTTAGATCTATCTCTATAGATCTTTATTCCTAGAATATAGGATCGTCACCCAAGTTCTTCATTGAGAAGTTCTTGATAACCAAGCTCTGACTGATTGTAACATAGGCACATCATTCCATATGAAGCGATATCGCCTACATAAAGCACTAAGAACACAATGACACTCCCAATAACCTTCTTGTAAACACAGGGGCTCATCTTCATTCTTGATGAAATCAAAGCTGCTTGATTATCTCATCAAGCGATGATTCCCACTCCGAGAAGCTTGCTTTAATCCATAAATGGATCTTTGCGGTTTACACACCATCCTGGCGTCATTGGTTGTGAAACCTCGGTATGTGTCATAGACTCTTCCTCAGACGAGTTCCCGTTAAGGAAAGCTGTTTTCACATCCATCTGCCAGATTTCGTAATCATGGTATGCTGCAATAGCGAGCAAAATTCTAATGGATTTTAACATGGCAACAGGCAAAAAGGTTTTGTCATAGTCAACTTATTGTCTTTGCTTATATCCCTTTGCCACCAACCTAGCCTTGTAAGTGGTCACGTTACCGTCCATGTCGGTTTTTCTCTTAAAGACCCATTTACACCCTATATGAACTATTCCTTTAGGTGGATCAACTAAGTTCCAAACTTGGTTGTCTTTCATGGATTCTATTTCAGAATTTATGGCTTCCAGCCATTTCTCTTTGTCATGCCTTAATAGCACTTCCTCATAAGTTCTAGGGTCCTCATCTTCCATGAGATAAACGCCAGTGTACCTTTCGGGTTCACGGCGTTCCCTGGTGGATCTTCGAGGTGCTAGTGTGTCTACTGTAGAGGGTGGCACCATATCTGTATGTGGTGTTTCCTCTACTTCCATCAACGGACTGTTGTCCGTAAGTGGTTCTCGAATTTCTTCAAGATCAATTTTACTCCCACTGACCCTATCCAGAATAAACTCTTTCTCCAGAGCGTGGCGATCCACGGCAACAAACACCTTTTGTTCCTCGGGATGGTAAAATTGGTACCTTTGGTTTCCTAGGATATCCCACAAACAGACATTTGTCGATCTAGGTTCAGCTTTGTCGGGCATGGTCCGTTTCACATAAATCTGGACATCCCCAAGGTTTCATGTAACCTAGTGTTGGTTTCTTCCCTTTGAACACTTTATAGGGAGTAGACTCAACCGTCTTTGATGGAACTCGGTTCAGTGTATAGGATGAGGTTTCTAGAGCATACCCCCAAAACGATTTTGGAAGAACTACGTAGCTCATCATGGATCGTACAATGTCTAACAAAGTGCGGTTCCTCCTCTCGAATATGCCATTCATTTGAGGCGTCACTGGAGGGTCCATTCGAGTAGAATCCCATTCTCCATTAAATAACTTTGAAACTCTCCATCTAGGTATTCTTCACCTCGATCGGATCGAAGTGTTTTGATTTCTTTACCTAGTTGTTTCTCCACTTCACTTCGAATTCCTTGAACTTTTGAAGGCTTCAAACTTACACTTCATTAAGTATATATAACCATAACGAGAATGGTCATCGGTGAAAGTGATAAAATAAGAGTATCCTCCTTGGATTGAATTGACATTGGACCATATACATCCGTGCGTATGAGCTCAAGCAATTCATTGGATCTTATCCCTTTGCCACTAAAAGGTGACTTTTTCATCTTGCCAAGCAAACAAGCTTCGCATGTATCAAACGATTCATAATTGAATTGATCCAACATTCCATCTTTATGGAGTTTGGAAATGCGATTCTTATTTATATGGCCAAGTCTACAATGCCATAAGTAGGATTCATTCAAGTCATTTGTCTTGGCTTTCTTGTTATTTATATTAAGTACGTCAACATTCATATCTAATACGTAGAGACCATTGCTAAGTATGCCAGTACCATAAAGAATTCTATCACGTGAAAAGAACAACATTTATTAGGAAACGTAAATGAAAATCCATCAACATCTAATGCGGAAATAAAAATAATGCTCTTCGTAAGAGAAGTAACAAAATAACAGTTATTAAGTTCAAGTACTAGCCCACTGGGAAATGAAAGAAAATAAACTCCTATGGCTAGTGCAGCAACACTTGCTCCATTCCCAACGCGTAGGTCCACCTCTCCTTTCCTTAGCTCTCTAGTTCTTCTTAGTGCCTGCATATTCGTACAAATATGAGAACCACAACCAGTATCTAATACCCAGTGGTTAGACTTAGAAGAAGTAATGTTGATCTCAATCATAAATATACCTGAAGTCGAGGCATGAGAATGCTTCTTCTTGGTACTCAAAAAGCATTTTCAGTTTCTCCTCCAATGTCCGGTCTCACCCCAATGAAAGCAAGCATCCTTGGATTTGTCTTTCGCTATTTTAGGCGTTGGCTTAGGTGCAGTCTTCGCCTCATTGTTCTTTTTCTGGGTCTTTGCCTTGCCCTTGTTTGAAGTGACCAGCAACACTTGCTTTCCCTTCACCACAGTGCCCTCAGGAGTTTTCAACATGTTCAATAACTCCGTAAGGGAGCAATCTATCTTGTTCATGTGATAATTCATCACGAATTGCGAGAATGAATCGGTAGAGATTGTAGAATCAAGTCAATACTCAATTCGTTCCAACTTGTGGCCCAGCTTCCCAAGCCTCTCTATGTACCCGATCATCTTAAGCACGTGTGACCTCACAACATTCCCATTTGCCATCTTACAACTAAACGGGGCCTTCGAGACCTCGTACCTCTCAGTGCGAGACTGAGAAGCATAGAGTGCTTTTAGGTGAACCATGATTGTGTAGGCATCCATAGACTCATGCTGTTTTTGCAGTTCAGGTGTCATCGAAGCAAGCATGATACATGTAGCATCAGTACTGTCAGAACAGTGCTTGTTATACTTCTCGACAGCATCTGCAGCCGAACCCTCTGAGGGCTTCTCCGGCAGGGCCTCGTCCAAGACATATCCAATCTTCTCGTGCCTCAAAACGATTTTGAGGTTTCTTTCCCAATCTTGAATTAGTTTCGTCAAGCTTGTTGTCGATGATAAAACGAAGGTTCAATTTGTTGGACATTTTTCTACAACAATAAATAAAGATAGAATAAGTAAAAGCTCATGTATACCCTAAATTTGCACTTCAAATTTTATAAGGGTTTTACTCCCACTAGCCAACTATTCCCTATTGGCTTTCAAGAAAATAATTTTTCTTTCGTGGCTGGGATCCAATCTAGTCGCCTTAATCCCCGACGGTGGTCGATCAATCTTGGCAATTTCGAAAAGTAGGTACTCCTACCAGTCACATCATATACAACTCCCAGTGGTTGACCAGTCATCTCTTTGACATTCCGCATCTCTATGTGGTAGTCAACCCCTTGTCTCTAAAGTCAGACGGCCCTGACGGTGGCCAATCACCGAAAGACTTTAGTCGAGTCGTAACCCAATATTCATGAGATCTCATGCGATCATATCTCAATAACGATGATATACCCGAGGTAGGTCAACTCCCGACGGTGGTCGATCAGTTGGATCCGAGCACAGGCTCTTCACCATCGCTATAATATTGGGAGACAATTTTGGCTCGATTTTTGTCGTGGGAATAATTTTAAATTAATTCACTTAATTAATTTGGTTTAAATATGGTCTCATCTACAATGTGCATATTACTACGATATCATATAAAGTAAAACATACACAACATTCCGCGCACAAAATAACCGGTATGATCATGGACTTTTCCTAGGTACGGTTTCGAATACAAACCGATGAAACCGCAGGTCACAAACTAAGGGTGTCTGCAACCGCCAATGGGATCTTTATTGTTGTACGCCAATGGGTTCTTTATCTTTCTTTGGTCTCCATCTTCTTGCTCCATTCTTGTTACATAATAATCTATCTAATAAATAATTACACCCACTTTGCACGGGGAGCTAACGGAATGGGATAAATGCAAAAATAAACTAGGTCACGTTCTTCATAACGGCCTAGGATATTCGGTCCCAATCATAGGATATCGCGATTCCCGAGCTAGACATTCCTTATAAGAAGGCCATTTCGGATATTCGGTCCCAATCATAGGATACGCGATTCCCGGACGACCAATCATATATACTCCGCATGCTTCAATATATCATACCTGTAGAAATATTACGTTACATTTATTACATTAGTGTAACATATTAATTGTGCGACATATTAATTGTATAGTATAAACAATTAATATGTCATAAAGTCATAAAGTCACTCTATTTTGTCTTATTAGGTAATAGACAACTCTAGCAATTAATACTAGCCGACTCTAGTAATTAATTGCTCTCTCCTAGCTTATACTCTACTAGGACCTTTCTCACTTACTTGTACCTATTTATACTCACTCTTTTATGATGAATAAACGAAGTTGAAGTTTACTCAAGTATTATTACTTTCTCAAACTCTCTTCATGGTAGCAGCCTTAAACTCCCGAATCCATTGCAAATTCTCGGTACTTCTTGAATCAAGAATGTCTTCATTATCCGAAGCTTCCTCACCTCAGTTGAGCCCCACTACCTCAAAGCAGATCAGGGTCACTGAAAACCATTCTTTACAAATCACGGACTTGATGGCAACAACTACTGCTGTGGTCAAGATCTATGAAAATGTATATCTCGAGCCGAGCAAGATGGGATACTTATCGGCTCCAAACCCGCCTCACTGGCCCGACCCCAAGTTTGAAGCATGGGATACGGAAAATAACCAAGTCATGACCATCCTCACGAGGTCAATGACAAAAGAGATCAGTGAGAACTTCATGATGTATGATACTGCAAAGGAAATGCAGGACAATGCCGTAGACCTTTACTCAAAAAGGACAATACACCCGAGGTCTATGATCTTGAAGCTCAAATCCATAATTGCAGGCAAGGGGATCTGTTTGTAACTCAATACTTCAACCAACTATCTAAGGCATGGCAACACCTAGATATGTTGGAAATTCACCCATGGAAGGATGTAGAGGATGCTGCCTTATACAAGAATATCATTGAGAAGAAGAGGGTATTCAAGTTCCTCACAGGGCTGAACTCATCCATTGATGATGTTAGAGGTAGAGTTCTTGCTACTAAACCTCTCCCCAGCCTCAAATCTGTGTTTGCTGAAGTCAAACATGAGGAAAGAAGGAGGAAAGTAATGCTGCAAAGCAACCCTGCTGATCACCCTACTGATAGCTCAGCAATGTTGGTGATCAGGAAGCCTGCTGATGTTACTGATACTTACAGAAACCCTACTGAGAAGACAGGAAAGTTGTTCTGTGACCACTGCAAACGCACAAATCACACCAAGGACAATTGCTGGAAACTACATGGTAAGCCTAATCCTTTAAACCCTCCAAACCAACCAGGGAGAGTCAGGGCAGGCATGTCAGTGAAGAAGGGAACAAAGATACCATGTTGGATGCCCAGTTTGCTGCTTTCAAAACCTTCATTGCTCAACAAAAGGAAGGTAGTTCTATCACTGACATAGCTACTCATGCTAAAACATGTATATTCCACTCACCTCTCATTAATGATATACTTGGATTGTTGATTTTGGGGCTTCATCCCATATGACTGGTAACAAGAGTCTCATATCTCAGTTTAGGCCATGTCATCAAACCCACAATATTAAGATTGCTGATGGATCTATCTCATGTGCACAAGGGTTTGGAAATGTTAAACTTACTGATAAGATATACCTTCAGGATGTCCTATTTGTTCCTAAATTAGATCAGAACTGATATATCTCACAAGAGACTCACTAAAGACCTAAATTGGACAGATCTTGTTTAATGACAATCAATGTATTTTCCAGGATCTTTCTTCACGAAAGTAATTGGGAGAGCTAAAGCACCTTTCAGATCAGATATGGTCAACCTCGTCAAGACAAGATTGAAGACTGAAATCGCCTCGACACTGCACCAAACCTTAGACAATATCATGTTATGGCATTATAGGCTAGGTCATCCAAGTTTTGGTTATTTAAAGTATTTAATTCCTGAATTGTTTAAAGGATGTAACCTCAGTGACCTTCAATGTGATATTTGTTAGTTTGCTAAACTTACTAAATCAGGTATACTAAAATACCTTATTTACCTTCCACACCTTTCACTCGATTCATAGTGATGTATGGGGACCCTCAATAGTTAAAAGTATAACAGAAAGAGGTGGTTTGTCACCTTCATAGATGACCACACCAGATCACATGGTCATTCTCGATGAAAGATAAATCAAGTTGGAACCATCTTCCAAGAGTTCTATAACATGGTATCCACTCAATTTGACATTAAGATTAAAATCTTAAAAATGAGATAATGCCTTGGAATACTATGAGTCCAATCTCAAGACCTTCCTCGAATGATAAGGGATTACTCACACCAAGAGCTATGTAGAGACACCTCAAAGAAAATGGGTTCTTTGAGAGGAAGAACAGCACTTACTGGAAATGGCCAGATCTTATCATGTTCACCACACATGTGCCTAAATATATGTGGGGTGAAGCTATATTAACTGCCACATACCTGATCAACAGGCTACCCAGCAGAGTGTTAGGATTCAAGACTCCCATTCAAACCCTGCTGACAACTCATCCTTGTCCTCATCTCATTGCTGACTTGCCTCCAAAGATCTTTGGATGTACTGTGTTTGTCTATATTCACGCCCAACACAGAAGCAAACTTGATCCCAAAGCTCATAAGTGCATCTTCCTAGGCTATGCCAAAGACAGAAAAGGTTACAAGTGTTATTCTCCCACTGACAAAAGATTTTACAATTCTATGGATGTAAAATTCTTTGAAAAACCCCTTACTACAAAGAAACCTACTGAGACAAATCCACAGATGGAAACCTTATTGAGATTGAGATCAATCCAATCCCTCAACCAACTCCTCAAGCAGACACTGATACTCATCACCATCAACCTCGGAATTTCCACCGAGCCCCAAAGACCTCATCAATCTCGGAGACTCATCAACCCACCAACCTCGCAGCTCATCGAACCCCTGAACCTCAAGCAGCTTTCCCCGAGCCTCTGCACCTGCTCATTCCTCTCGATGTTGATGATGAGCGGGCCCATTCGTTGTCCGGAAGGGAAAGAGATTATGCACTAATCACTCTATCCATACTTATGTGTCTTATGATCACTTGTCGCTTTCTTTTGCTATGTTTACACAGACTTGGACTCTCACTCTATTCCTAAGAATATACAGGAGGCTCTCCAACATGATAAGTGGAAGCGCAAACATCAAAAGTCGAAATGATCGCTCTCCTTGACAACCATACTTGGGACCTCACCACTCTCCCAAATGGAAAGAAGACAGTCAGCTGTAAATGGCTGTTCACTATCAAGTACAATGCTGATGGTACTATTGACAAATACAAAGCTAGACTGGTTGCAAGGGGATTCACTCAAACATATGGACTTGACTACAAAGAGACCTTTGCACTGTGGCAAAGCTAAACACCTGTCGTGTCTTGATCTCACTTCACTTGTCATCCAACTTGACTGCCTCTCCACCAACTGGATATCAAGAATGCGTTCCTAAATTGTGACCTTACCGAGGAAGTCTATATGAATGTACCTCCTGGTTTTGCCAACACTCACACTCAAGGGAAAGTTTGCAAATTGAGGAAATCTCTATATGGCCTAAAACAGTCTCCTAGAGCCTGGTTTGGCAAACTTACCACTGTGGTTAAAGCCGCTTTGGATATCATCAATGCAACTCGGGATCACACCATGTTTATCAAAACAACCAACCGTAAAAGATCCATTCTTATTGTCTATGTGGATGATATCATCATTACTGGTGATGACCATGCTGAGATCCAACAATTGAAGACCCTTCTGGAAAAAGTGTTTCAAGTTAAAGATCCGATATCTCAAGTACTTCCTTGGCATGGAAATAGCCGAAACAACCAGGGTATCTCTATCTCTCAAAGGAAATATGTGGCTGGACTCATTTGAAGGAAATCGGTATCTTTGGGATGCAAACCTCGCTTTGTATCCCCATTAGACCCAGTAATACCTGCTTGCCGCATGGTGACATTGTTTGTCGTGGAAGGATCAATATCAAAGACTTGTAGGAAAACTCATTTATCTCGTCCCATACAAGACCTGATATTGCATATGGAGTCGATTTAGTTAGCTTGAGTTCATGCATTGCCTTCTCGAGCAACATTGGGATGCTTTGTGAACAGGATAATTGAGGTACTGAAGTCCACCCTCGGCCAAGGCTTACATTTCACCAAGTCTGCCGAGAGATCTATCAAGGTTTACACCGATGCCGATTGGCCGGGTTGTCACACCGATGAAAGGTCTACTACAAAGCTTTCGTTTTATGTATGGGAAATCTTGTCACCTGGAGGAGCAAGAAACAACCCATCTGCTCTCTAGAAGCAGTCTTGAAGGTGAACTCGTGGCACTAGTTTTGGGTATTTGTGAAGCTCTATGGATAAAAAGGTCCTTATCGAACTTCAAAGAGACTATTCAACAACCTATCACACTCTGCTTTGTGACAATAATTCACCTTTATGCATGGCGAGATGATCCACCCATCATGATAAAACCAAACATGTGGACATTGATGACACTTCTTCTCAAGGAGAAGATTGATGCCAAGATTATTCAACTCCAAAGATGTTCCTCAAAGAGACTGCATCGCCGATATTCTCACCAAGGCCATTCCGCCACTTATGTTCAAAGAGATGAGTAGCAAACTTGGTCGTATAAACATATACAACCCATTTGAGGGGGTGTAAAATATTACGTTACATTTATTACATTAGTGTAACATATTAATTGTGAGACATATTAATTGTAAGACATATTAATTGTATAGTATAAACAATTAATATGTCATAAAGTCATAAAGTCACTCTATTTTGTCTTATTAGGTAATAGACAACTCTAGCAATTAATACTAGCCGACTCTAGTAATTAATTGCTCTCTCCTAGCTTATACTCTACTAGGACCTTTCTCACTTACTTGTACCTATTTATACTCACTCTTTTATGATGAATAAACGAAGTTGAAGTTTACTCAAGTATTATTACTTACTCAAACTCTTTTCAATACCCAATCACTACCGCATGGTCGCCCGTGGCTAGGGGAAATCTCAATAGTGTCAAAGCATGACAATCCATGATGCCATGAAGACTCCGGTCTAAAGGATCCACATAGTGTGACACTTAGTGTAAGTGGGTCAGTCTAAAGTACGCATTCTCTAATACACGTCCACGTACAGTCCAAGTGCCTCTACACTTTGATAGACGAGATCTATCCATACCTTCTATAAGATAGAAGACACCCAATACGTGCTAGTCTAATTATACTATCAATGTCCCATTTGACAGTACATAAGACTAGAGACATTTAAGTACCAAACTTGTTATAGTGATTAGAGATCTCATCAACCATAATCACTATCATGGTCTCTATCACAGTTTGATACCAGGGACGTTACTATATATGTACAACAAATAATATGAAGATAAACAATATACAATAACATAAGTGCTTTTATTAATCATAATGAAGTTATTACATGAACTAAATAGACTGTAAATCACCCGACCCGGTCGGATCCGGTCCAACCCGATTTGGTTTAGGACACCTTTCCAACAAATTGTTGCTTGTCTATACGGGCAAGTGGGAGATTGTTGGAACTAGCGCCCGAAATACAATTTATGTAATTATTTTAATAATTAATAAATGACAGATTTATTATCATCTTATTATTTGCTTCGTGCTTGTAAGTAATACACTACTGAAAACCCTAAGTTGTATCATATGTAGACATATAACTTAGTGTGTGTCACACATGAGGATTAAGTTTATGGAGATACACTTGAACTGTTAGTCCGTGGTGAACTTAATCAAAGTATGGGGTCTATTGATTAAACCACCATTAATGCACCCAGAACACTTTAAGGTGTGACCGTCTTATCCGGACCGTCGACATTGGTTTTCTAGATGGGGCATTTATATATGATGAGAGTCATATAGGACTGGACGATTTAATTTTCATTTCTCATATAATTCCGTGATTGAGAAATCTTATTGAATCAAAAGATGATCATAAATGGATTAACCTTAATCCTGAAGTGATTGCAGACTCCTGCTTGTTTCAAGATAGGGTTTGATGTGTTCGTTAAGGATCGCTAAGAGGCGCGCCCGAATCATTTTCACATTGGCACTATTCGAATGAGTGAGTGAGTGTGTGTCTCATGATTTGGAACCATTCCTTCCTGCGGGAAGTAGAAAGACAATCCCTTTATTTGATAATCCTAGAAAGCGACCAATCGGCCGAGTTCGTATTGGTTATGAACTAATTGATCACTAGTGGGTTAATGGTAAATAATGATAAGATGCAATGAAGAAGGTTTACGGAAATATTCCCGCTTCGTTACGGGTAGTCTATGGAGGGTTATTCTGTATGTAATGATTATATCAATGGACACTTATTGACTCGACTTTCTGAGAATAAGTTATATCTATAATCGATAGAGTTCGATTTCGATTTATGGTGGCGTAATTCTAGAATTAATAGTAGAAATATTTTGTTCGATGAATGTTTTATTCAATTTATTGTATTTATTGGTTATAGGTCCATTGGTCCCAGTGGGCTCTAAACACGCAAGTGAATTCTCATATTTTGGAACATAGATAAAATTAAATAGTTGGTCTATTTAATGAATATAAAATATTATTTATTCGATAAATAATGTATAAAATAGAAAAGATATTTTCTATTATCCCAATTGGCATTAAAAACGGCGCCACTTTATTTAATTTTGGGAAAAGAAATTTTCATCTAATTAATTATATTGTGGATATATAATTATTTATGTGTTACTAATTATAAATAAGAAATTAGTTTTTCTTATTGGATAAATAGGAAATTTATTTTCCTATTGAATAAAGGTTTTATTTTCAAAAGATAAATTTGCGTGTAAAAGATAAACTCTCAATTTATTACTTATTTTCCTATAAAAATAGACTTTCTTCCAACACAAAATTGAAAAAACAAAAACCAACGCCACTTTTAGAATAAAATAGGCGACGCCTATTTGGAAAAAATAGAGAAATTTTGTTTTCTCGTCTTAGCCATTGGGAAGAAGAAAAACTAGTTTTTTCTTGAAGGCATATTCGAGGAGGTTCAAATGCGGGATCGACATCCACCAGTCGTTGCTTGGAGATACAACTCGGAAGATCACGGCTTCTCTCCGGTTGGGTAAATCTTAAACCTTCTTTTTGTTAATTAATTAATCATGTGAATTAAATCGTGGTAAAATCGCATACGAATCTAATTCATTGCTTCCGCTGTGCATGATCGAGTGTCTTGATCGGTGCTGTGAATCAGATGTGACGATCCAATCATGGATCGGATCCGGATTCGGGTTTATGTATATCCAACAGTAAGTCCATTTGGGGTTTTTTCACACAGATTAAGAAAGTTGGTTAAATTGGTTATGCGTCATTGATTTTGATGAAAATGTCCAAAATGACCTTTGAATGTTATTAATGTAAAGTAGTGAAAAGTCGAGGTAATAATAAATGATGGGTAAAAGAGAAAAATGTTATAAACGCTTCCTGGTTATCTTAATGGATTTATATTATGGACAAAAGCAAAAAAGCTTAAATGGACTTACATTTTGGGATCAAGTAGTATGTTATTTATTTTTTTCGCCCCCATAAAATTTATATTCATCCCTATCAGCTATAATAATCCAATAATTTGATATAAAACTTTTATCACGTAAATAAAAATATATAGTTTCTTATCAAAATGATACATTTAAAATAAATATTAATCGGTTTCGAAATATTGGTTTCCTTCAAAAACATTGTTTGTAGTGTTCTTTATTGATAGAATTAGAACGGTCAATGTGTTCGGACCATATGATATATAGTAGTTTTTAATATCATATAAAGCGAATTGTATAGTCATGTTTTTTTCTATGTTTAGACGTTTTTTTTTTCGAATCATAGGGGACAAAAAAAAAGCAATATATACATATATATAAATTTTTTTTTTGATTTCAAAATATCATTATAATTATCGTCCCCCGTCGTCCGGGATCCTACGTCCGCCCCTGGAGGTGGTGCCAATTTTTATTTTCGGTACATCAAAAACATTATATAATTCGATTCAACATGATTGTTGTCTTAGTCCACCACCCGATCGACCATACGTATATAGTCCTCGCCTTATATAGCCGCCCTGGAAATCCATGGCCTAAGGCAATTTCGCTAACGAAGCTTTTAGATTTGAAGCACAACTTCATTCAATCAACAATTTATTAATTCGCCTCGAGTTGATAAGGTACGATATGCGTTAGTGTGCTTATGTATCAATTAGAGAGAGTAAAATTGATCCCTTGAACCATAAGGAACATGCACAAGAGATTGAGAATTAGGTGATTAATGGTATTGTGAGGTACTATGGTTTGAAGTATACTTTATTTTCCTGTCAAAACAAAAAGTCGTGGGTTGATAAAAAAAATTGAACGGTGGAAATTTGTATAAAAGTGGATTACTAGATTAAGGGTTGAACAATTGTGTAATTGGATTTTGTTCAACAACTTAAAATCGGGCTTAAAACAAGTTTTTTACAACTTATATATTAGGATTGAAACTTTTACTTATATAAAACCGCATCCCAAGCGCCAGACTTTCTCAACATTTGCTCAGGGCTACATCTGATTAGCCCACCGATAATCAATTCATGTTTCTGTCAATGTCTGTGCTTCTTGCCCAATCTGTCACCCGTGTGGGCCGTCAAGCAAACTTTAGAGCATAATATCATGTTCAAAGATCACAAGAAAAGTTGTCTAGGACCTACGCTTTAGTTTCTGTATAACCTTTATCATTTGTTGAACTATCTTCTTTTTAAAAAAATAAGGTGATAGAGATGTCGATAATTAATATAATAAACATTTCAACAATTTCCTTAAAAAAGAATTACAATGCTGACAAAGAGCACCTACCGACTGGAGTACTTGGATAATATAGGAAGTTTACTACTGGATTCTCCCATTTGAGATTGAACCCACGCGACGATTTTAGGCACACGCTTCATTCTCAGATGACGAATCATGTGTGGTGAGACCTCGCCATTACGGGCCACTCCTGTAGGAGTCTTCATGTTAAATTTCCGACACAATATAATGGAAGGCCCTAGGAACATTACGGAGAAATTTGAACTCGTAATTTTTTACTCGATACTATTTTGAATTATTATTTATCTCAAAACTTTAAGTTGTTAGTGACGTCGATAATTGACGTATTAAAACTTTAAGAACATTAGTGAAAGCCCGTAATTATGGGTGAAATTTGGGTCGGTTTGGTTCGATTTTCACTTAGTATAAGTCACTTTGGTTTTAAAAGAGGGAATATATAAATTATACTTAAAACACTATAAAACTATGTATGTGTATATATGCATACATACATATATACTTTAATGTAAATGTTTTTATACATTAATATATAAATAGATAACATATGTATGTTATGATATATGTATGTCTGGGTTCGTTCGGTATTTTAGTTAAAATTAGGGGTGCAAATTTCCCGATAATCTCGATCCGTCCCGAAAAATCCCGACCCCGAAAATTTCCCGACCCGAAACTTCGGGATTTTTCCCGACCCCAAAAATGCGGGAAAGAGATCGGGTATAAAACTCAATCCCGTCGGGTTCCCGATCCCGATCCGAATATATATATGTAAACATTTTTCAAGCCGATATAATACCCACAACCTTAAATACAAAGAATATAAACCTACTATACTTTAGGCTTCCTCCGCTTCTCACTTTCTCTGCACATCTCTTATACTCTAAATATTTCGAGTGATTTTCCTCACAAAAGCCATCACCTCAACCGGTATCGCCGATCTGTCATGGTTAACTCATTTCTCCGTCCCCCACCTTCTGAACTATTGTTTTGATTAAGTAATTGGTGTCATATTTTATATTAACATTAATATTTTTTAAGATCATATGTTCGACACATTCATTCCTGACCCGACGGGATCCCAAACATTCGAGTATCCCGATTGTCGGGACCCGAAGATTATCGATTACGGGTTCGGGAAGAAAAATGGAATCATGAATTTTGTCGGGACGGATTCGGGTAGGTTGCTTACGGTCGGGTCCCGACCGGATGCCACCCCAATTTAAACTGAATAAAAAATCAATCCAGATTAACGGAGTTTTGGTTTTGTTCAATACCAAACAAAAAATTTCGATTTTTACTTGGTTTGATTTTGACGAATTGGATTTGTTCGATTTTTTATTCGATCCAGGTTGACTGGTTTTTGTTGTTCACATCTACACAACGTTCATTACACCGACATCATCAAATTATTAAGAAAAAAAATAACTACGTTATAAAACTAAGAAAATAAAAGAGAATAAACGGAGGAGGAAAGAAATACAAGAATTGAGAGAAAAAAAGAATTTTTCTGTATTATTTAAAGGTATAAGTGGTACGTATAGTAGAGATTACAATATAAACATAACAAAATCGTTGAACTAGATATTTACGTAAATCAGTTTGAATAATAGGTAATTCATTTTATATTTTACGTAACAAACTTTATTTTTGTGTAATAACAATTATATAAACTAAAACTAATTCCCTTAAAAAAATTAAAAAATAATGAATAAATAAATTGTTATAGCCGGAGTATCATATGTGAAATAAATAAATAAACAGAAAATTAAGAACACTTTTTATTAATTTGAAATAAAATTATTACAATATTGTAATTGAAAATGAAAATGAAACGAAAGGATATCTCCAATTGAGGCGAGATAGAACTCTATCCTTAAGACAAATTTGTTCCGGCTTGTACCTCGGTTTATGCAATTGTCTCTACTTCAATTTCTGAACCACTTCGAACTCTGATGATGCCCAGAAAATTCTTCACTATGAAGCGTTAATATCTCATTCACTTTACTCCAAGTATTGATGATAACAGGTTCGAAGATGAAAGGTCTCACCGTGTCGGGCTCGATTTACTAACTCACCTCACCTCAATTGTCTGCTCACCATAGACTGCGTTTGACCACACCACTCCCGACTTTGTCCAAAAAGATAATACTAGCCCTCAGGCTCATGAAGACCCTATTCCCCAAGCCCAAGCCTAAGTCAACGGGCGCACGCACTCTCCTCCGGCAATTTTAGCGCAGAAACATCATCCGCATAAAACCATTCTCAACTCTCTCCTTTCTCTGCAGGAGCTTATACCAATCATCAACTATTATCATATAAATAATTGACATTGGAACACTCATGTTCCAATGTGGGATAAAAGTTTTACACTACTTTACTTCCCATATCTCACGACAACTTAAAGTGTTAATATCTCATTCACCCGCATCTCGAATTGAATGATTTAAAATCCTATTTTCAACTACTTATCATGTAGTTTCCAATGATTTAATAAAAGTCACGATAACTTTAATAAAAGCATATCGAACTCGCATTTTAAAATAATTGTCATAAATGATTAAAAAAAATCGATAAAATCATTTTTCCTCTATTTTCTCCAACATAAATATGAGGCAAGCCCTCCACTTGGGCTTTAGTTATGGGCCTTATCAAATTCTTCATATTTTAGCACTGGTGATTCCCTTACCACCATTGATTGCAGTTTGCGGGAGACTTGACGCATAGTTGGCCTTGACAATGGGTTTTCATTCAAACACTCCAATGCAAGATCAATAATGGATGCAATGATCTTTTCGATGCTCGGAACCGGATGAGAAATCCGTTTATCGATCATTTCCTCCAATCGTTCGTTGACACCTGTCAACGATAATGCTTCGTCAACGATAGGGCCGTTGCGAACGGGATACTCCCCTTTAATGATCTCCAGTGTCAACACCCCGAAGCTAAACACGTCACTTTTCTCGGTTGCTCGAACACAGTAGGCAAGCTCTGTAATTTTAAACGATCATGTCAACATAACAGTCTTACGAAATTCTATCCTAGGGAGTCCTTACTGGATTGGATCATCGGATGAGCGTCAGTTGTGTTTGTTTGTACTAATCCAACAGTTCATTCCAATAAAACTCCCATGATCGAACTCCCTTTAAAAACAAGAGGTCGGCGCCAGAGAAATATAAGAAGAGTAGCGCGGATCTTCTAACGATATTTTACCATCGTGTGAGAAATATCCGGATGGATATCATGACAAAAGAGAAAAGTCACATGAGAAAGATCCCGACTCATATAAAGGAAAATGAGAAAAGGACATTCACTATTTTTTTATGACATTCAAGACAATCCCACTAATAAAAATATTAAATTACCCGTATAGAAATGAGTCAAAGGACAGAGTGGAAGCGTACACAATGACAGCGACATAGTGGAAGCGAGCAGGGACACAAAGGCAGACAACAACCACAGCTCCGTCTTTATAAATTTCCACTATCTCGCTGTTTATGATATGGTTTAAGTAAGACATCCAATATGTATTAAATGAGATGTCAAAATAAAAAAAAGCTGAAAACTTATTTTATTCATGATTTTGGAAACTTGGATCAAAAGTTTTAAAGTTATTTTAATAATCGAGTATGTGAGAGCATATATTCAGGGGCGGCGCCATGTACAATGAAATGGGTCACCCGACCTAGAGGTGGCCAAACAAAACCGAACCGGCGGTTTCAACCGAATCGCTGGGTTTTGACCGGCGGTTCATTAAACCGGCGGTTCAAACCGCGCCGTTTTTTAATCACGGTTTGCGGTTTGCCGGTTTTGTGTTATTAATGTAACGGAACCGAACCGGAACCGCCCGTTCAAACCGGATGACCGGAACCGGTAAAACCGGCGGAACCGACCGAACCGAACCGCCGGGTTTAACTGCCCAACAGTTTTTTTTTTTTTTTTTTTTTTTTGGATGCATGTAAATAAAAACAATTTATAAACCATAAAAAATTATACAAATAAACCATAAAAACTATAAATTAAAAAAACCTAAAAATTATAAACCTAAAAATACTATAAAATTATATACTAACCTAAAAAAAACCATATACAAACCTAAAAATACAAACACATAAGAGTACTATAAAATACTACAATAACAAACTATAAAAAAAACTATAACAAACTATAAAAAAAAACTATAAGAAACTATAAAACAACATTTATAATCAAAGTATACTTAAAACCTACTTAAATAACTATAAAAATCATTACAGCAAACTATAAAAGACTAAAAACATAAACAATTAGAACTACATTCGCTTTGATTTTTTATATGCATGTCATAAACACCGACACACATACAAAAAATACGTGAGGCAAATTGAATTACTTGATGTTGAAAAGATAACACAATTTACATATAAGAAAAACAACATAATTTTTTAAAATAACATTATTTACATATAAATAAAATAACACAATATTAATATTATTTTTAAAACCGAATAGAAATCTATTTAAAATAATATATATAATAAATTCGCTTTAATAATTATAATTAAAATAATAATAATTTGTTATTGTAGTGAAAATAATAAGTGTTATATAAAAATGAAAATAAAAAAATGAAATTTTAAAACCGTGGCGAACCGTGATCTCGAACCGGGAGCAAACGGAACCGCCCAAACCGCAACCGGCGGTTTTGAATAAGAAACCGCCGGTTTTTCAAACCGGGCGGTTTGACAAAACCGGCGGTTCGTCAAACCGGCGGTTCGTCAAACCGCCGGTTTGAAAACCGCTAAGTTAGAAAAACGGCGGTTACACCATTTGGCCACCTCTGGACTCCCGACCCGCTAAAAAAATATATTACATTGGAACTTTTTTTTATATACATATTTTATATGCATGACACTTATTTTTATATATTGATCCCTATTGATCAGATTAACTATCATATGTAACATTACACTTAAGAATTGTAAAATATAATAAATTTCAAATCAGTGACGCAATTTCAAAACGCCCCTGCATATATTATATGTTTTTATAAAATAAGAGTGTATTTTTTTTTCCCCCACGTTTTCTACAAAAACAAAACATGTTTCTTGTTGCAAGTAACATACATTAAGGAATAATTTTAACAAAATAAAAATAAAAATAAAAATAAAAATAAAAAACTCATCATTTACCAGGAGCCATGTATCCAAATGTGCCAACCACTCCCACAGAAATTTGAATAGATGAATCCGTCTTCAGAAACTTAGCTGTTCCGAAATCCGACACAAAACCCTCTAATCGGTGATTCAGTAAAATATTTTTGCTCGATATGTCACGATGAACAATCGGAGGGGAACAATCATGATGCATGTAAGATAACGCATTCGCAATTCCATTAATGATATCTGTGGAAAAATGTTGAATCAATCAAAAAAAAGCGAAAGAAAAATGAAGAACATCAATAATGACGGGTGTTCATATCAATAGTGACGGGAAAGTTGCTTACCCACTCTTTTTTCCCAGTCAAGCTCTATTGCTGATTCAGTTTTCTTCAGAATATTGTCCAGACTACCTCTTTCGAGGTAGTCATATATCAAGAACGAATGCGGATCACCCGAGCAACATCCGTGAAGTTTCACGATATTGCGATGTCTAATCGCCGTTAGGGCTCGTATCTCGTTAAGAAAATCATTACGTTCGCGTATTTGATGTAGGGTATGAAGTTTCTTGACCGCAACGACGTGGGTAGAAGAAATTTGTGCCTTGTAAACCCTACCAAAACCTCCTTCTCCGATAGAATATGCCTCGTTAAAATCATCGCTGCTTCGAGGATCTTTTTATACATCTCTTTTCCGTCGAATGTGCTTATGGAAAAGAAATTAACATTATTGATCATAGATATTGTATCTTCTTCTCCATCAACAATAGCTTTCTTTTTTCGAAGAATCGAAACGGCTACATAAACAAGTATAAGTGAACTAAAGATAGGAACTATAATTATGTAGGCATTTTTGTGTCCATTTTTCTTGGAATGAGGATCTAGACAAGGTTGTAACCCGGTTATGTTTCCGCCGCACAATTTAGGGTTTCCCTCGAATTGCTTTAGAGTAAGATTCATATACGATCTACCACCATCGGGTACCGGGCCCTCTAAGTCATTGAAAGATACATCGAAATCCGATAAGGATGGCATGCCTACTATGCCTCTCGGGATCTGGCCCGAAAGGTTATTATGAGAGAGATCCAGTAGTTCTAAGTTCTGTAAATTACTTAGAAAAGACGGGATTTCGCCTGTTAAACGATTGTGTCCAAGATCGAGTTGGTTGAGTTGAATTAATCTCCCGATCTCAACCGGAATTCCTTGAGTGAAAAATTGTTGCTCAGGTTCAAGTAAACCAGCTGTTGAGATATACCTAACATACACAAATATTGTATATATAAATCAATTAAAAATTAAAAAACCCTAATTATGTCATTTTAAACAAACATTATACCAACATTAATTCACTTGGCATTTGTTACCTATTCTTGGAAGCGAACCGTTCAAAAGATTCGAAGAGAGGTCAAGCTGCAGGAGTTGCGGGAATGATCCGAATTCTTCGGGTAATGTACCTTCAAGATCGTTATCTCGTAGATTCAGATATTGCAATGATGTAAGTTGTCCGAGTTCTTTAGGTATATTTCCGGTTAAGTGATTGGAAGAAAGATCAAGCTGTCCCAAGTTAGGCAATTCGCCTAATTCACGAGGTATCTGTCCAGTGAGGGTTGTTCTTCAAAGTTTCAAACTTGTCAAGCTCTTGCGTTTACCCCAATTGCTCGAGATCTCGCCATAGAACGAATTTTCATTAACATCAATGATAGTAGCTTGCGGGTATATGCCATCATCGAATATCTCACTTATATTTCCCGTGAGTTGGTTTATACCGAACCAAGATGTTAGTAAACTCGTGCAATTCCTCAGGCTTTCGGGGATTGTACCTGTAAACCTATTTCTATCGAATGCCACGGATTCTAGTTTTCGGCTACGACATAGTTCTTGTGGTAGTTGACCGGTCAAATTATTCCTCGATATTTCCAACATATATAACTTATCAAGATTTTGAAAGCGTTGCATGATTGAGCCAGAAAAAGAATTATTCGAGAGTAGAAGATTTTCCATGTTAGTCAAGTTATCGAATGAAACCGGAATGGTACCATTCAATCTATTATCTTGTAAGTAAAGAAAACGAAGGTTGTTCAGATTGCCCATTTTCTCGGGGATCGGTCCCGTGAGTTGGTTGTCACTGAGATCTAATAATTTCAAACTTGTCATATCCTCAAATGAATCCGGGATAGACCAGGTAAGTTGATTTCCGGACAATTCTAGATGATTAAGGCGTTTCAAGTACCCTAATTGCGAAGGAATAGAGCCCGAAAGTCCATTATGGTCGAGCGATAACTCGCTCAAATTCGTCAAATTACCTAAAGTGGAGGGAATAAAACCACTAAGTTGATTGCTAAACAATTGTAATACAACAAGGCCCTTCAAGTACCCTAATTGAGACGGAATAGAGCCCGAAAGTCCATTATTCCCTAAAGACAAATTCCTCAAATTCGTCAAGTTACCTAACCAAGAACCAATCTGACCGCTTAACGTATTAAACCTCAAATCCAAAAACCAAAGCATCTTCAAACTCTCCAACTCTTTCGGAATTGAACCCGTTAGCCGATTTTTCGAAAGATCCAAATAAGTCATTTCACTCAGATTACCAATGGATGTAGGAATCATGCCACTTAGTTGATTGTATGATAAATCTAACACGCGAAGCCGGTTTAGAAACCCCAATTGTTCATTTATCTCACCCACAAATTGATTCCCACCAAGCCCTAAATGTGTGAGGAGGCTTAAATTCCCCAACCCTTTTGGAATTGGACCAGAAAGTTGGTTCATACTCAAATCAAAATACTCCAAATATGGAAGTGATACAAAAGGAAAGTTAACAAGTGTACCTTTTAAGCTAGAATTTGTAAGATTAAGGCCAATAACATGATTTGTGTCCATATTGCAAGAAACTCCAAACCAAGTACAAGGATTATTGCTAGAAGCATTGTTGTTGACAATATTCCATGATGTAAGAATGGAGTTATTTATATTTCCAGAAGAGATTTTCCATTGAAAAATAGACACTGCTTCTTCTTGAGTGGCCAAAAGAAAGGTAATTGGAAGTATGGAAAAAAACATGAGAATGAAATTAATGTAAGCTAATAAAGATAAAAAGGGAGACATGATTGTAGTATAAGCCAAGATAGTAATGGTTTCTTTTGTTTTGGGAAAGCCAGCATAGTAATGTTTTAATTTGATGTTTACACTTAAATAAAAAAATACATAAAGGGCAACTTATATTTACACGTGAGTGATAGAATTTCTTCAGCTTCACACAATTTTACACCATCATCATCTCTCACCGCACGTTTTCACTTGTAAAAGAAATTTTAAAAATTGAAAAAATCACAACCACAAGATTATGTTGGGAGTAAAATCAATGTGAAACTGGAGAAAGTAGATCTATCATTACCCATTTACACCACACAAAAATTCCACATTAATGTTGGGAAGCCCACAAGAGGTCAATAAAGGCGTCGATTCAGATGTGCATTTCTCTATCCTACTTTTGATATATATATATATATATATATATATATATATATATATATCTCTCTTCGTTCCAATTTGTTTAAAACATTTTGAAACTCATAATATTTAAAATATATCAATTAATGAAATATTCGATAATTTAAAACTCGATTAATGAGATCAATTTAGACAACTAAAGCAAAAATTTAAGTCTATTTAGAATTATAAGACTTATTTTGAGACAACAAAAAAGGAATAAATCACAAACAAATTGAGACGGAAGTGGTATATGAGATACGATAATTTAACATATGTCATAGTAGAATGTCATGAGTTTAAACTTGCTGTCAGCACCGTCTCTCCATTAATTGAAGTATTTCAAGTGTGGGACCACTCGAAAACATTGTTATAGACCACATTTGAAGGTCGGAGCGGATGCAAAATACTCCTTCCGTTCCATAATAATCGGCGCGAATTACGAAAAAATTTGCTCCATAATAACCGGCGAAACATTTTTCAAAGATCATTTATCGCTAATTTTCCTACTTTACCCTTATTTAATACTTAAGGTAGAAGTTAAAAAAGGATCGCATTAATCAGTATTATAGGTATTTTTAATCATCAGATCTCGAAAAGTCATAAGATTAAATCATTTTCTTAATAAACGCGTGTTGATAACCGCCAAATATTTTGAAACGGAAGAAGTACTTTGATTTAATTTGAGCCCGTGGACACTGCTGAAAGCCTGAAAATGAAAAGAAAAAAAAAAAAAAAAAAAACAATGTTTTGGGAAAGGACAATGCTATTATATTTAATTTATTTTCCACAACAAAGTAGTCAAAGTTTGTGCAAGATTCATGTTTTAAAAGTAATAATATCGACTAGGAATGTTCTTAGACTAGAATACCTTGTCAAAAAGGAAATGTTTTGTTGAATTTTCAACTTCTCTTTCCTTTCTCTAGTCTAGGGAAATTAAGGACTTGGAATAAATATTGAATGAACGCGATCGAATAGCGACTTATCAAACACTATCATATATAATTTCTAGAACTCTGAATGAACGAAAAGAGTAAACCCACGCAAGTATTATTTTTATGTACTTATAATGAATCCAATATGTGTTTACACTTTACGGTTGTTGTAGATAGGTGTATGTGGGAAAATCCTACAAAGGCATCGATCTTGGCCTATGGCTACGCCCTTATTGTTTCTTAAGCATAAGTCCTGACATCTCGTGAGAAAATTACATAGGTACAATTTAGTTGCATGTATCTCAAGAGACTATAGTCGCAAGGAGCACAAAAACTAAAAACAATAAAGAAATAAATTAATGATCAAGAACCCAATGAAATAATCCTAGTTTAGGAAAAAACATTAATTGGGTCAACAATCCACTCACCTCAAGCATCATTGACGCCTCCCTTTAATCCAATTGAAGCTAATGACCTGGATGTCTTTGAAAATTTTATCCCGAGCCGACTTCCTATTGAAAACAATGTCATTCCTCCTACGCCATATGCATCAAAGAACAACTTGCTTAAGAACCTCCCAAATCCATGTTTTATTTTTTGACTTGATAAAAGAACAAATGAAGGTACAAAAAGACCTCCACGACGACAGGGGTGAAGGTGTGGATATATATATGACACCATACAAATATATTTTCCCATAATAGACGTGAGAAAGAACAAGTCAAGAAGATATGCTCTTCTACAACATCCTCTCAGCATTACAAAATGAACACGGGTACCATTTATCACCATTCCACGCTTGCACAGATTGATTTTGGCTTGTAGTCTTTGATTTGAAGTTTTCCAATAAAAATGTTTAATTTTGAGGGTAAGATCTTACTCCACTTCGCCGCCAAAATGTCATTTCTGTGATTTCCGCCATAGACTCCAATAGTAATGAATAAGGTCTTCAACGTAGTAGTAAAGAATATGCCCTCTTTAGATATGGACCAACAAAAATGTTATGGACTCCATCATGCAAGAAAGCACTTGATAAAAGCGAATAAAAATAGCAAAGTCCGACTCCTCCCCGCCCTTAAAGCACAAGATAATTGATGTAACCAATCCCAAACCCGCAAAAAAATCGTAGTTTTTTCATGAACAAGGCGACTAGTTTTATCTTGTTGGCAATCTTTAAACACTTGTACATTAGAAATCATCAAAGCAACACCCCTTATCGGCAAAACATAGTTGATACCAAACAAATCTTAAATCAGCTTCATAGATCATGTCATTCCATGGTTCACTTAATTTATAACCAGCATCCCAGTAGAGCTGGTCATCCAACATCGAAAGGTTGTCCAACTCTACGTCGGGTTCCATGTGGAGATATCTTTTCCGCAAGGTTTCATCAGAAGATTAAACTGTGTGGACCAGAACTTGAATAACAGAAAGAAATGCCCAAGATAAGTTTTCATTGATTTGTGTTTCAGATACATATAACCATAGGCTAGGACACTTGCCACTAGCACACTACACCACTTGTATAATGTAATCTAGCTTAGATATTATACTAGTGGATTTTACAACTAGTCCCTTAATATCTAGATATTGCAATATATCTGTAACAACATCCTCTCAAACTAAATGTATTTGATGTTCAATATTTAGTTTGGCTCTAAATGGAACAAATGCACCGCTGTAGACAGGCTTTTATGAAGATATCTACAAAGTTGCTCACTAGAAGGAATGTAATCCACCACCAAATCACCGTTAACAACTTGATCTCTACATAGTGAACATCTATCTCAATATGCGTAGTCCTAGCATGGAAAACCGGATTTTGATCTAGGGAGTTGGCACTTATGTTGTCACAGTATAGCACTGGTGTTGCTGTGAGTTGAATGCCAAGTTCTTTCAAGAGGGACTTGAGCCAAGTAACTTCTGCAGCAGCATTTGCCAAACTTCTATACTCAGATTCTGTACTAGATCTTGAAACCACATGCTGTTTTTTTGAACTCCAAGTCACAAGTGAGTCATCAAGATACATACAGTGCCCAACTACTGATCTTCTGTCATATTTGCAACATCCCCAATCTGCATCACTATACCCTGTGAGAGCAATAGCTGCATCAGTATAGGCTGTGAGTTCAAGTGTGCCCTGAGACTTGAATTGCAGGCTATAATCTATGGTGCCCTTTAGATATCTTAGAACCCTTTTAAGAGCCTGCCAGTGTACATCAGTAGGAGAGTGCATAAAATTGGCTTAAGGTGTTGATAGCAAATGCAACATCTGGTCTTGTGAATGTTAGGTACTGATGTGCACCTATGACACTCTGCATAATGAGGATTCTTCATAGAGTACCTTCATCTAAGAGAAAGGACTTGCCTGTCACCATGGGAGTGGGACAGGCTTGACATTTTCCATGCTCGCTTTGTGCGGCAGCTTGCTTGAGATAATGTTTTTGAGCCAGAAGGATGCCACTCTTGTCTCTGTGAGCTTCAACACTTAGAAAGTGACTGAGTTCTCCCAGGTCTTTCAAAGGAAACCTGCTGTCGAGCAGCTTGATAAACTTCTGAATTGCATCAGTACTGTTTCCAGTAATCAATAAATCATCAACATAAACCAACACATATAGGAGTGTGTGGTTGTGTCTCAAGATAAAAAGTGATGAATCTGATACAGACTGAGTGAATCCCCAATGAATTAGCTGTGACTTCAGTTCATCAAACCAGGCTCTTGGAGCTTGTTTAAGGCCATATAGTGCATTTTTCAAATGACACACATAACCAGGCCTGATGCTGTCAATAAAACCTTCAGGTTGGGGCATCAACACAGACTCTTTAAGGCTTCCATTTAAGAATGCATTATTGATATCCACCTGATGAATAACCTAGTTTAAAGATGCTGCAATAGATAGGATTACCCTGATTGTCCCTGCCTTGTCCACAGGACTGAAGGTTTTTGTATAATCAATGACTTCCTTCTAGTTGAACCCTTTAGCCACTAACCTGGCTTTGTATTTTAAGACACTTCCATCTGGTTTCAATTTGGTCTTAAAAATCCATCTGTTTCCCACCAGATTCTGTGATAGATGATGGGGCACCAGCTCCCAGGTTTGGTTCTGAGCTAGGGCTTGAAAATCTTCTTGCATAGCCTTTAGCCATTTGGGATCTTCCATGTCTTGGGACACAGAGGTTGGTTCCAGAGTGTCATGTGGTGCAACAATAGCTGTCAGGGTAAATATTTTTTTGGGTTTAGTGATGCCACTCTTGGCCCTTGTTTGCATTTGGTGCCTTTGGGGAGATACACCTGGAGAGGATGTGGATGAGGATTCACTGGACTGAGATGCACTTGATGGTGAGTTCACAGGTGAATGAGGAGCAGGGGACTCAGGAATATGAGAGGCAGTGGTACTTTCAGTGGTGGTGAAGCCATTGGAGTGGAAAGTGAAGGATCAGGAGACAGTACTTCTGAAATGGAACTCTGACCTTGTACACTGTTAAGGGTGATTTTATACGCTTTATAAGGATATATTTGATATCAATTTCCCCGTATGTGGATGTTTTTCATAGAAATCAAGCTTTATATTGAAATATTGAGCAAATGGTGTTTTTAATGGTTAAATTGCAAAACGTAATCTAATTATGTGCTTAAATTGTGATTTTATATTATTTTGGAGTTATGTTACGCTTTGGTATGTTTTTGATTATTGTAGACACACGAGATATGGATTAGAAGAGGATTTAAAGATGAATTAATCAAGATTTATATGATGGAGAGGAGATAAAGATGGAAGGAAAGGATAAAGATAGAAGAAAATCGAAGATCAAGCCAAATGAACGAACGCCCAAGTCCGTCCTGTGATGGACGGGCGCCCATCAAAGTGAATCGGCGTCCGGATGAGATTTTTAGTTCGAGAGAGTTTGACGCCGAGTGGACGAAAGCCTGAGCGAGCCCAAAGCAAATTGAATCAGCGCGCCCGTAAGGTCCGACGGGCGCCCAAAACCGACATAGCAAAGAAATTCTACCTAGTTTTCTATAAATAGCAAATTTGCGCCCCAACCCTAATCACATGAGATTTTCACACATTATTGACTCTTATTGATACATATTCATAAGAAGAAAACTCCTAGCGGCCCCACCCAAAATTTGGAGAGGCTTGGGGTTGCGGATTAGTTAGGTTTTTGTTTTCGCTTTCTATTCTTGTTCGATTCATGGTGCTGCCTTGAAGTCGTGAACTTGGAGCACCATGGGAAACTTTTCCAAAGAGCGCTTTATTTCTTCCTTTGGATATTTTGTGAGTTTAATTTAAAGTTTGTATCTTTCCTTTGTTTATTTGTTTATGCAATCGATATCGGAAGATGTATTGCTATTTGATGTTTACCGTATGATGGAAATCGGTGTAAACCTTAGATCACCATAAGAAAGATTAGACTTTTAACCTTGACATAACGGAAGTTGATAGGTTAGATTTCTAGGTTGTTAGATCTAATAAATCTTGCACTTTGTTTTGAGAGCGTTAATCTCATAGATCGGAAGATGATGAGATTGATAGACGGATTACTTACGGAAGTAGGAATTCATACCTTTGATTAGGTGAACCACAACTTTGATTGAATCATCATAAGATAATATAGGGAAGAATTAAGGGTTGCGGGACGGTGGATCATGTTTGTTCTATGTTGATTCGCTTCAGTCATTATCATGATAGTTGGTTTTATTGTTTTCTTAGTTGTAGTTTTATTTTATTTGCTTTTGTTCACAAATTCGATATTTTCCTGGCTTTGGACCGACAATCATCTCATCCAGCTTTATTTTCCGCTTTAGTTTAGGTTTAGGAATAATTGTATCAACCTTAGGAAAATTAATGAACTAGATACCCGATTCCTTGTGATCGACTCCGTATTAATCGCTATGCTACGATCCCTACACTTGGGAATACCGGATTTATAAATTTTATTACTTGTTTGTTTTGTTAGATAAAATCCGTGACATACACCGCAGAATGAAAGATAGCTAGGAGCGTATAGCAAATCATTAAGGACAATGGGACTAGATATCACACTAGCAAGCAAGCATGAGGATGCAACAACTTATAAGGAAATTCTTACTCATTAAATTCAACATGGACAGAGACATAGATCCTCCCATTTGAGTCCATACACTTATGCCCTTTGTGAGTGTGACTTAGACCTAAGTAGATACATTTTTTGGAGTGATACTGAACCTTTTGAGTGTGGTAAGGTCTGAGATAAGGGTAGCATGTGCAGCCAAAAGTTTTAATCATTTTAAGGTCAGGTTTCTTTTTGTAGAGGGTTTCAAAAGGTGATTTGTTATGCAGAACAGGTGTAGGGAGGATGTTTATGATTGACACAGCATGTTGAAAGCTGTCCCACCAATATTTTAAGGGTAAGAATGACTGAGCCAGGAGTTTGAGACCAGTCTCCACTATATGCCTATGTTTTCTCTCAGCCCTTCCATTTTGTTCATGGACATGAGGACAGGGGTGCCTGAATTTAATCCCATGATCAGCTAGAACAGACTCAAAACTTATATACTCTCCTCTCCAATCAGACTGAACAGTTTTAATAGTAGTATTGAATGTGTTTTCAACCAATTTCTTAAACTGAACAAAGGTAGGCAGTGCATCAGACTTATATTTTAGAGGGTAAATCCAAGTAAACCTACTAAAGTCATCAATTTAGAGAATGTAATAAGTAAAACCAGCTGTGGATTGAACTGGGGCGAGACCCAAAATATCTGTGTGAGCCAAATCTAGAACATTAACAGCATGACTATTAGATGAACCAAGAGGTACAACATGAAGTTTGCCAAATTGGCAGGCATCACAAAAGGAAAGATTTCCAGTAATGGCTACACCATAGTCAGACACAACTTTATTTAAAATTCTTAGACTAGGATGTCCTAACCTTCTATGCCAAACATCAGGGCTCGTTTCATTTGAAATAATCAAGCAATAAAACTACTAAGCATCACACTTGGATTGAAGGGAACTCTTGGGGTGTCCGGTCTTCACCGAACGAGGTCAACTGACATGTGCCATTTGCCAGGGTTCCTTCCAGAAGTACTTTCTTTGACACTTTGTCCTTCATAAAACATTTAGAACCATGAAATACAACAAAGACATTGTTATCAGAGGTTAGTCTTGAAATGCTAATTAAATTCTTTTTGATATGAAGGACATGTAAAATATCATTCAAGTGCATATCAGGTTCAATGAAAGAGTGTCCAGTGTGTGCTATATTCAATTTTTTACCATTACCAACAAATCAAGGACTCCTTACCATCATACTCGCACTTGAACTGCAGATTTGGCATGTCGGTTACATGGTTAGTAGCTCCGTGAATCCGTGATACCGGCTTGGATCACCCACCATTTCTCGTGTAGTAAGATAAACAACCATCTGTCTGTTTCCACTGTTTTGATTGCCATTACTGTTGGGGAGATTTTGCATCATTAAAACAAAAGAAAATTTATAAACCTATACTACCATGCAAAACTACCTCCTAACCGGCCGAATACCGGTAGTTGCTAGTAAAGTTGGATAAGTACGGGTATCGATCCTCGTGAAAAGTGGATATTGAATCTAATCTAATTAATCCTTCTTTATTAACCTAAAACCTAAACCTAAACTAAAACGGAAAATAATCGACAGAGGATTGTTAATCCAAAGCCGTGAAGGATAAAAGCGATAAAAACATAAATAAAACTACATCTACGAAAAACAAGAAACTAACTAACAACCGAACAAACATGAACAAACCATGATCAACCTATTCCCAACAACCATCACCCCACCGAAATCATCGATAGACAAACATTCATTCATTAGTTATCTTGGATTATTATCTTTTCTAATGAAGCGCTTCTCTTCCGATTTATCACGCCATTAATTAGTTTTACCTTCCGGTCTTGACTAATATCGATACAAATCAAAGATATGGATTGAATCCCAACCTAACAACATTATCCCTCAACTTCCGCTTGTTGGAATAATTATTGTCAATCTCCTCACGATAATCTAATGAATCTATTAACTTCCGTTATCTAAATTCAATTAACATGCGGCATAAAAACATGAAAGAGAACAAGAACAACATAATGAATTAAACACATGAAAAATCCTATCTTTCCGTAACGGTGATATCCTCAATTCAATTCTAAGAAAATCTTGCATCGAATTAATTAAATTGTGGTTCTCTCAGAACCTAGATATTTAACCTACTGAACTTCCGTTATGTATAGGTTAAAGATCTAATCTTTCCTATGGTGATCTAAACTACACCGACTTCCGCCATACGGTAGCATCAACAAGCAATAATCTTCCGATATAAATTGCAAGATACAAATAAACAAAGGAAAGAAACAATTTGAATTAAAACTTACAAAATCATCCATGAAAAAGAAATCAAGTCGCAGTTGGAAAAGATGCTTCACAACGCTGTGTTCATGGCTGCTCAACCGTGTTCATCAATGGAGAAACAAAAAGAAAAGAAAACGAAAAGAAAACCTAATCTAACTTGCCACCCCAAATTTCTCCCAAAAGCGGCTTCATGCCTAGTGGTCCTCTCTTATGTGTGGGTAACAATAGGAATCGAATTATGTCTGAATTAGGTTGAAATCGCGCTGCTATTTATAGAAAATCCGAGGCGGTTGCTACAAGAACGGTGCCGGACGCCCGCTCACAAGGTCGGACGCCCGTCCACTATTTTCAGCAACAGCATCCAAACTTGTAACGCTCATATCTCGGGCCTCGTAAGTCGGAATAGAGTGATTCAAAATCCTGTAGAATCCTCTCTTCAGGCCCTACAACTCTTATCTTGAGGTCCAGGGTCAAATCGGTTGTTATCATATCAATAACTGCGTTGCAAGGTCGTCACTACTCGGAATCCTGATTTTCCGACATTTATCTTGCTTGATTTCTTTCCTTATATCTTTCAATCTTCCATAACTTTGATTGATCCTTTCCAAGCACGAATTTGGCTCTCTAAAATCCTCTCTTCCATCATCAATGAGTATCTACAACAATAGGAAAACATACCAAAGCGTAACGTATTTCCAAAATAACACAAAATCATCATTTAAGCACATAATTAAGCTACGCTTTGAGATTTAGCTATTAAAAACATCATTTACTCAATTAATCGATTATAAGCTCGATTTCTATGAAAAACATCCATATATGGGGAATATTGATATAAAATATATCCTTATAAAACGTATAAAATCACCCTTAACAACTTCCCCACACTTAAACCTTGCTCGTCCCGAGCAAGACAAAACATAATCATCACTCGAGACAAATAAACATCTTAGCAAATATAAAACATATTCAAGTAGTTTAGAGGTTCACCCAAGTGAGTGTGTGCATAGCCATAATAAACTTCCACTAAATCCACACTTGAAATTGATTCAAACAAAACTAGCCAACATCCCATTTAAATTAGAAATATAAAAATGATTATAACATGCACCTCACAAAAACATACACATTCCGAAAAGAATAATAAAATGCGCTTAGGATCTTTCCGACATACTCGAGAGGATAATCCCTACATCATATCTTTCAGCTTTATACTGGGATAGTTAGAAGATAACTACGGTTTCCAACCATCTTTTCACATTACCATTCACTAATTTTTCTTAAAGTTCAATCAATTCCACATATATAGCATATATGCCCTCATTCCCAAAGAATAGGATGTTTCGGGATAACACCCTAGCCGGACTACTATCATCAGCGAATGGAGCTATTAACCTCACAAAGGTATAGGACATTTCGTGATAATGCCCTACCGCACTCAAATCATCGGCAACTACTTCCGACACTTAAATACATAATTCATATTATTCATCTTAGATTGGTATACAAACCTTAAATTATATCCCTCCTATCACATTCAAACCTTCGATATTCACAAGATGTCATACTTTAACTCTAAACACAAACTATTAAAATTTTCAAAATTCGTATGGAAGCAAAGAATCATGCGATAATCATCAAAAAATCTCTAATCAAATGGGCATAGCTTTAAATTATAGCTCATCATTTACTATGGCACGTGAAAAATAGTGTCGGGTGAAACAACTAAATTTACTAAATATGCAAAATAACGCACAAATGATATAAACTCAAACAAAGATATGCATTGCTTACTCGAGACAAACAAAAAATTTGAAAAATTTAGCACTTTCATAGAAATATAATAATATGGCAAATGAATGTAGATACCACATAGCTATTCCCCTCCCCCACACTTAAATTACAACATGTCCTCATGTTGTGCGAAATAAAAGAAAAGAAAACTTAGGCCGATTGTATGCGAAAGGGAACACTTCGAACGGACGCTGCCCGGTCCAAAAATGCTCAAGATATCAAGAGATCGTGGACCATCCACCGGAAAACTGATATCGTCTGAAAACTCACAATAGCTAATGCAAATACCTTGCACACTTGACAAACATGAAATACATCGGGGATAGGGGGAAGATAACATATAAAGCACAGGAAAGGAAGTCTAGAGAATTTTTTAGATTAAACTCATATAAAGATGGACATATACATGGAATATTGCAAAATAGTAGGGCTAGGTGCAACTATATGAAAATGCATTACAATGCAATCTACGTGAAAAATCCTAAAAATAAAATAAAAACGAGGTAGTATTACGGAAACCGACAGTTAACTACACTCAAAAAGAAAAATAAACTAGGTGGTATTACGAAAACCGACAGTGACCACACTTAAGAAAAATAAAAGGAAAAATAGAAAAACAATGCAACTATATGAAATGCAACTAAATGAAATGCATTTAAATGATATGCAAAAAGAAAATAAAATAAAAGAAAGAAAACTAGCCCACTATATGCAACACGACATATATATAAACGTCTACCACATAATGACAAAGTTACGATAAACGATGAGGTTGTCATCTACTAGTGCCGACGCGCCTTAAGACTTATCGAAAGTGATAGACTTATGGAAACCAACAATCATCTATCTAAACAGTATAACTCATAAGATGCAATGGTAGCATTACTAAAAACCGATTCTTACTACCCATATGAGTTATAAAAACAAAGGAAGCACGTAAGTCTTAAAAGCTAACAAGATTCATCATAACGATATGTAGCATACGGAAACCGACATTAGCCACTAATTAACAATCGCACTCGCTTATAGCATACGAGAACCGACAAATACTATAACTTGCATAGATGAATCATATATAAAGAATTGATCAATTATCTAACATGGATTCATAGATGGAAAGGTAAAAACATATAAGTTCAGGGCATCTATGTAAAAATCAATTAGCCACAGAAGCTCGAATCAAAAATCCACATCAAATAAAAGCATTGAAAATAAAATCAAGAAATTTAGAACTGGACCGAACCCGGACGAACGCTCACTTAGCGTTGCTCGTGAATCGGACGGGCGTTCCACCTTGCGACGCCGTCTCGCTTTGAAAACTCAACCGGACGGGCGTTCGTAAAGTATAGACGCTCGTCCGGGTCTCTAAATCGAAATGAGATTGAAAATATTTGAACGGACGAGCGTCCCAATACTTCCCAACGCTGCTCACTGCAGATGAAAAAGCGGACGGGCGCCCAACAAATGTACGCCGCCCATACAACAAGAATGCACAGATAAAGCAGAAAAAAACACAACAAAACCCTAAATACTTATGAACACAACACAAAGAACACGTATCACAAAGACAAAGAAATTTTATCAAATTAAGCACGTGGGTTAGACTAGGTAACACATAAACATATAAACTTCACGTAAAACAAGTTGAGTAAAAAACTTTTGCACATTCTTAACCTAACGGTCATCGAAACACGGCAAAATAAAAACTCTCAACTTATTTATCGCTACTTTTATTAAAAACAAAAATAAAACGTAACAAAATCGAGAACTAACAAAACTAGATTCAACATGACACCTATTCCCCGGCAACGGCGCCACTTTTGTTGGGGAGATTTTGCATCATTAAAACAAAAGAAAATTTATAAACCTATACTACCATGCAAAACTACCTCCTAACCGGCCGAATACCGGGTAGTTGCTAGTAAAGTTGGATAAGTACGGGTATCGATCCTCGGGAAAAGGGGATATTGAATCTAATCTAATTAATCCTTCTTTATTAACCTAAAACCTAAACCTAAACTAAAACGGAAAATAACTGGACAGAGGATTGTTAATCCAAAGCCGTGAAGGATAAAAGCGATAAAAACATAAATAAAACTACATCTACGAAAAACAAGAAAACTAACTAACAACCGAACAAACATGAACAAACCATGATCAACCTATTCCCAACAACCATCACCCCAACCGAAATCAATCGAGATAGACAAACATTCATTCATTAGTTATCTTGGATTATTATCTTTTCTAATGAAGCGCTTCCCTCTTCCGATTTATCACGCCATTAATTAGTTTTACCTTCCGGTCTTGACTAATATCGATACAAATCAAAGATATGGATTGAATCCCAACCTAACAACATTATCCCTCAACTTCCGCTTGTTGGAATAATTATTGTCAATCTCCTCACGATAATCTAATGAATCTATTAACTTCCGTTATCTAAATTCAATTAACATGCGGCATAAAAACATGAAAGAGAACAAGAACAACATAATGAATTAAACACATGAAAAATCCTATCTTTCCGTAACGGTGATATCCTCAATTCAATTCTAAGAAAATCTTGCATCGAATTAATTAAATTGTGGTTCTCTCAGAAACCTAGATATTTAACCTACGAACTTCCGTTATGTATAGGTTAAAGATCTAATCTTTCCTATGGTGATCTAAACTACACCGACTTCCGCCATACGGTAGCATCAACAAGCAATAATCTTCCGATATAAATTGCAAGATACAAATAAACAAAGGAAAGAAACAATTTGAATTAAAACTTACAAAATCATCCATGAAAAAGAAATCAAGTCGCAGTTGGAAAAGATGCTTCACAACGCCTGTGTTCATGGCTGCTCAACCGTGTTCATCAATGGAGAAACAAAAAGAAAAGAAAACGAAAAAGAAAACCTAATCTAACTTGCCACCCCAAATTTCTCCCAAAAGCGGGCTTCAAGGCGCCTAGTAGTCCCTCTCTTATGTGTGGGTAACAATAGGAATCGAATTATGTCTGAATTAGGGTTGAAATCGCGCTGCTATTTATAGAAAATCCGAGGCGGTTGCTACAGTAACGGTGCCGGACGCCCGTTCACAAGGTCGGACGCCCGTCCACTATTTTCAGCAACAGCATCCAAACTTGTAACGCTCATATCTCGGGCCTCGTAAGTCGGAATAGAGTGATTCAAAATCCTGTAGAATCCTCTCTTCAGGCCCTACAACTCTTATCTTGAGGTCCAGGGTCAAATCGGTTGTTATCATATCAATAACTGCGTTGCAAGGTCGTCACTACTCGGAATCCTGATTTTCCGACATTTATCTTGCTTGATTTCTTTCCTTATATCTTTCAATCTTCCATAACTTTGATTGATCCTTTCCAAGCACGAATTTGGCTCTCTAAAATCCTCTCTTCCATCATCAATGAGTATCTACAACAATAGGAAAACATACCAAAGCGTAACGTATTTCCAAAATAACACAAAATCATCATTTAAGCACATAATTCGTTACGTTTTGAGATTTAGCTATTAAAAACATCATTTACTCAATTAATCGATTATAAGCTCGATTTCTATGAAAAACATCCATATATGGGGAATATTGATATAAAATATATCCTTATAAAACGTATAAAATCACCCTTAACAACTACCCTGAGGGTTGGTATTAGACTCATATCTATGCCAGCATTCAGATGCAATGTGACCAACCTTAAGACATATCTAACATGTAGGCCTTGGTCCATTTCATGTACCTCCATTTCCAACACCTCTACCATTTCCTCTACCTCCATCCCTGGATTTGCCTTCTCATCTTCCAGATCCCTGCTGATTTCTTCCTCTCCCATTGCTCTGGGGTTTAAAACCTCTGTTTCCTCCTTGATACATCGAGCAATATGAGCAATCGGATTGTGACAGTCTAGATTGTGCAATCGGATTGAACTTTGCAATCAGCGCTCGTGTGTGTTAACAGCTTGAGCCTGGACTCGAGCCAGGATAGAGAATCAACCCTTGATGTGATATTAACTATCACGCAGACTCATATTTCTTGGTAAGACCTCCAAGAGTGGCTAAGATAAATTCGGACTGGGAAACAGGATATCCGGCTGAGGCCAATTCATCTCTATGAGTATTCATCAAGGCTAGATAATCTGCCATAGACTTGTTTCCTTTCCCTGTTTTAGTCAAGGCATCCTTCAATTCCAAGATTCGAGACTCAGCTTGATTATTGTGAAGGATCTTAAGAGTGTGCCAAACTTTTGCAGCAGTACCACATCCAACAACCTCAAGGAGTGCTTGTTCAGTCATAGAACCAAGCATCCATCCAAGTAACAAGGCATCTGATAGGAGTCAACTTTGCATGACTCCGGCACTCTTTTAGCCCCCATTTCGATGCATATTTGGTATATTTTGACACATTAAGGTCTCAAAATGGGTTGGTATCACATGTTTTAGAGCACAAGGGCTTTTATCATCTTTTGATGGTAAAGCCTCGTTTTTATTGATATTAACCCCATTCCGAGCACTTTTACCCTCCGGAATCGTTTGTGTGTCTTGTTCGTTCATGAGATTGTAGGGTCTAGGTGTCACGAGAACCCGGAAGGCGAATATTTATGATGAGAGGTATGATCAAGGTGCAATAATGAGCCAAGGAAGAAGAAAAATGAAGAAAAAGAATAAAAATAGTTGGTATCGTCACGCTACGTTCTGTTCAGCAGAAATTTGACCTATGATGGAGGCATTTTCTGGTCATGGACTCTTCATAAAAGTTGTAGATAATTTAAAGAGATTTCCAATGCATTTTGAATCACTCAAATCGGAGTTCTACATGCAAGGATATCATGGTCTTACTTCAGCCAGAAAACTGCATCATCTCAAACGCGCGTTTCAACTCTCAAACGCTGCTTCAAATCATTAATTTTGGACAGAGAGCACATGAAGCGAAATGCGCTAGTTGGGAACCTCCAAACGCCGCTTTGGAGTCATTTTTCTGAGATTTTTGCCCCTATAAACACCCCTTCCATCGAATTTCATTGATATTCTCCTCTCTTAGCTAAACTATACCCACTCTTTAGCACGAATTTTGTAATGGATTATTCCACTTTTTCTTAGCATAGATTAGCATAAACATAGCTTAATTATTCCATTTCCAAGCTCAAATTCTCATTCCAACTTCAAAGCATCCACCTTTTAATTAGTTCTTTATTTTGTACTTTTGGATCTCAAACTCGAATTTCTTCAAATTAATGGTAAATTTCTCTTCTCTTTTACTTATTATGGCTTTCATTTCTGTTTTATTTATGTTTTGATTAGTATAATGAGTAGCTAATCCCTTTTCATAGTCGAATCATGTGAAATTTGGTGAAATCGCCCTTTGGGTGATGAAATTGGGAGTGGGTAGTGCTTTTTATTGTTTAATCTTGCTTGTTTCACGTCTTAGAACTTATTATAACATATCTAGATTAGATTGATCGGACCTTAGTACCGAATTAGGAGTACGTACCCGTGAAATTGAATGCGAGAGTTCGGTTGTTATAATGCACACTCCTGGTTTTGTCTACCCTTAGGGTTGAAACTAGCTACTTTGATCATGGTTCGGCTATGTCCGTTAGTATAACGTTAAAAAACCGAGTAGTTAATCTTCTTTCTTCCTTTTCTATCTTTAGATTCGTTAGTAACAATCACCTTAGTGTCGTTGTAGTATACAGGCACTTTAAAAAGATTGATAACCTAGACTAAGTAACACGTTCGCTTTGGTACTCACAAACACTTTTCCTTTGGGTTCGATCTCGTACTCCTGTAGCTATGCTAGCAATCGACCCGGTACACTGCCGGTTAGAGAGTTAGTTTGCCCACGGTTTCGAGTCTTTATAAATTATTTTTCGAGGGTGAATTTTAGCTCAATCAAAATGGCGCCGTTGCCGGGGAAATATGTGCTATTTGTGATATCTTGCAAGTGAACCGAAGGCTTGGGCCCAGGTTTTATTTTACTGTTTTCTTGTTGTTTGCTTTTTGTAATGCATGACCCGGAGATCTCAAACACCACTCGAGCCATACATAGACGGGATTGAAGCTTACGCGAGGCATAGAAATAGTCAAAGAACAAGAGGTTATCAAGTAGAGAAGTCGATTTCGGTCTTTGAAGAGAGTAGTTTGGGTGAGTTGGAAGAAGGATCCGGTATGGCACAAGACAGTGAACTAGGCTTTGAAGGAAATTTGGGGAACAATAATGGGGTCCCGAATCAAAACCCGCCTCTTGTCAACAACAATGCACAAAGAGGTGGGAATGGACAAGGAAATAACTTTGGGAATGTGAATGAGCAAATGCCACTTAATGGTCAACATGGGGCCCAAGGGAATCAAATGGATCCCCTTGTTATGCAACAGTTCAATGCATGGATGTTGAACCAATTTCAACAGAACAAAAATCAAGCTCACAATCAAGGTGCAAACGCGATGCCTAATTGGTTTAATGGTCACAAAGAGCAAAATCAAGGCGGTTTCACTTGTAGGACTTCGTGATGGCTCCCACGGCGACCATAGGGCACAGCCCAATTCGAATGCCACCGGTAGCCGCCAATAATTTGGAATTGAATAGAAATATCATACATTTGTTGGGAGACAATGCTATATTCTAGTGGAATCGCCATGGAAAACCCTCACTTGTTCATTGATCACTTTCTCCAAATTGTCAACTCAACAAAGATCAATGAGGTGAGTGATGAAGCGCTCAAACTTATGCTTTTCCCATTCGCCTTGAAAGAGCAAGCTAAGCGGTGGTATGATTCGTTGCCTAATGATTCTTTACACACATGGGAGGATGTGATTAAAACCTTTCTACTCAAGTATTATCCCCATCAAGACCATGGATATGAAAGAGGCCATCATGCCGCTCAACGCTTATGAAGGGAAGAGCTACATGAGTCATAGGACCGGTTTAAGGCTTTGTTGAGAGAGTGCCCGGGCACGGGTTGAGATCTTATGAGGTGGTTCATGCTTTCTTCCGGGTTTAGAACAAATTCATCAAAGTACCTTGCACGCTTCGTGCAATGGAGATATTATGAGTATGGTGCCCAAGTAGCAATGAACCAAATAGAGAAAATTTCCGAAACCTCAAAGAAATACGTGTCTTCAAGTAGAAAAGGGCCAAGGAGTAAAAAACCGGGATTGGTTGAAGTGAAGGAAGTGGAAACAAATGAGCAATGTCAAGCTAAGGTGCAAATGATGGAGCAAAAGTTGGAGAACCTTGAAAGAGAAAATGAAAAGGCAAGGCTTTGCCAAATATGTGGAGGCCAACATTCGGCTAAGGATTGTGGGATGACACACAAATCTCAAAATATGTCATATCCACGATCCTCAATGCAAGGACAAGCTAGTTTTTCGTCACAAGATAGTCCAACCGATCTAGCCAAGAAAATGATGAACATGTATGCCATGGGGCAACTGAGTGCGGGGCACTTGGGCTACAATCCAGTTACGAATCAATTTCAAAGCGCCGAACAAGGCCAACAAAACGAGCAACCGGTTGTGGATAATTCTCAATGTTATGAGGTGAATTATGTGGGGCAAAGTCAAGATGGTAATTATGATCAACAAAGTGATGGTTCTTGGAGAAATAATAATCAAGGTTGGAATCAAAACCATCAAGGGAAGAATTGGAACCGGTATTTTGACCAAGGCTAACACTAAGCTTATAGGCAAAATCAAAGTTCATTTTATCAAGCGCCTAACTAACAAGCCCAATACTATCCTCAACAATCTCAACATCAACAACAAGCTCACTACCAACAACCTCAAGTTCAATCGCAAAATCAAGGGCAATGCCAAAGTCAAGGGCAAGGCCAACCTTCTCATGGACAATCTCAATTCTATCAACCCTCTCACCAAAGACAACAACAAGGGGGTACTTACCAAGCAACTCCTCCACCACTTGCTCCCATTCCGCAAAAGAGCTCCACCGAAAATATTTTGGAACAAATGTGCTAGACCATGCTAGAACAAAGCAAACATTTGAAAGATCAAGCTTGGGTTATGGCGGAACAAAATCGGGAAATAAGAGAGTTCAAGGTGAGCACGGGGTCCGCCATTCGGAATCTCGAAACACACATGGGCAAATCACCGATAATGACATGGTGAACTTGAAAGGAGGCTTACCGAGCGACATGGAAAATAATCCCCAAAATGTTAAGGCCCTATTTTTGAGAAGTGGTAAAGAGGTGAATGTTGATAATACTCGAGGAGAAAGGACTCAAAATCTGTCAAGGAGAGAAAGGGGTATTGATGAAGATGATGATTTTTATAGGCCGGTTGAGGAAGTAGACTTGGAAAAAGGAAATATTGAGACAGAGTTGGAAGCAATGAGAAAAGAATTGGAGGCCGTAAAGGAAGAGTTGGCGAATGCAAAGAAAGAGAAAGTGATGATACAAGGAGAAGGAGTTTATGGCAATTGACATTGAAGAAGAGGAACCGAGTAAAGCAATGGAGAAGAAGGGCACAAGTGAGACCTCACCTCCATGCGTGAAAGGTAAGAATGGTATAATCCCGCCTCCTCTCCCGATTTTGATTTAATTTCTTTACCCTACCCACCTAAAGGTCATGTACAAAGTCGTTTGAACCAAGCTCAGAACCGTTTCATTGAAATTTTGCGTAAAATTGACTTGACCATTCCATTTCTTGAAGCACTTGCAAACATGCCTGCTTATTGTAAAGTCTTAAAAGGCTTGTTAAAAATGATAAGAGTAAAATGGAAGGTTTGGTATGTTTGAATGAAGAGTGTTCAAGCATTTTTGATAGTAAGATACCCCCGAAAATGAGAGATCGAGGTGGGTTCACTATCCCTATTACTATTGGTGATACTGTGATTGAAAATGTGTTGTGTGACCTAGGAGCTTCTGTGAGCTTAATGCCTAGGGCCTTGTACGAAAAGTTAGGGTTGGGTGAGCTAGAACCCACGGGGATGACCTTACAAATGACGGATAGGTCGGTTAGGACACCTATGGGGGTAGCGGAGGATGTTCTTGTGCAAATAGATAAATTTACCTTTCACATAGATTTTGTCGTCTTAGACATGGCGATGGATTCTAAGACTTCGGTTTTGCTTGGTCGCCCTTTCTTGACTACGAGTGATGCTAACATAGATGTGAAGAGTGGTGATATTACTTTTCATATGGGTAAGGAGAGCGTGACATTGAATGTGTATAAGTCTAAATCCCTTGCTTGTCATTCTATCGAATCCACTTTTGCTTGTGCTTGTGTTGCCACTAACCCACGTGAAGTTATGGAGCTAATTGAAGAAGACGCGTGAATGCACAAAAGGTCGTTGATGGAGTGAAGATCAAGACCGAGGATAAACCGGGATTGCCCGTCTCACCATCATTGTCTCAACCGGACCATAAGCCACTCATCATAGAACCGGGAATTGAACTCAAAGGCAATGTGTAGAAAAGAAGCACTCCAAGCAAAGGGCACCTTAAAGAGAAACCGAGCAGAACCGTAAAAGAAAATATTGAGTGTTTGGCAAGAGGTAACTTCACGAGCTAGAAGAGGTACCCCATGTGTTAACTCCACACCTTTAAAAACCCCCTCATGTGTCTCTCATTAATATACTTATAACTGATATGCTATGTGTTAGGGTGCTTTGTGGTTCGGGTCGTTGTTTTGAGTCTTTTGTGGTATGAGTCTATTAGGTACCATTAAGTCGATTCTAACGATGTTAAACAAAGCACTTCTACCTTTTCTCGCATGTGCCAATAGTATAACTTTGAAAAATTTGGCACTGTATAAGTCATCCCGTCGAGCCAACGACACAAAACAAAGGCGCTGAGGAGGCAACCCACCTTTTTGGTAGTAATAATGTGTTTGGAGTGGTCTTTGGGTGCAAGAGGAGAGTTTTGTCTTAAAAGAGAGGTTGGGGTGAGAATTTCCTTTGGTTCCGGCTCTTGTACATAGGCGGGATGTTTTTTATGTGAGCCTCTATGGCCTTATTTTATGCGTGGATGCTCTGTGTTTCTTTTGATTATCTTTACATCCAGTGCGATTCCCGTCTAGTATGGTTGATATTTGTGGCATGGCTTCTACCTTTATAACTCGTACCTATTGCTATCCTTTGGCACGTAGACTTTTCCCGTGCATGTGTTTGCTTTGTTTTCTGTCTACAGGGCTCTAGGTGCTCGAGATGGACATTGAAAGAAGATGTCACGAGATTTCTAGTGCGCCTTTCTGTCGGGCTCTAAAACAGCTAAGTCTTTTACTCCTTTTTTCGCACACACTGAGGACAGTGGTGATTTCAAAGTGTGGGGTAGTGGACTTAGCCGTTTTCGATGTTTTGAGTTGCATTATACCTTATATGTGTTGAAACTCAGTCTTTGACCGGTTTCGAGTCGATTTTTGGGCAATTTTTAAAAAATTTCAAGGGTTTTCAACACCGTGGGTGCGTGTAATGCTTACATTTGAGTGATACTTGTTTTAGCGGGATTTCGAACGTGTCCATTTTGATTCAGTCTTATATTGGAAATGGAGGCTTATTATACACGTTAAGCTACACCTATACACAATTTGGTTGCTACACTCACTCATATTTCTAGTATTCAAGGCAAAATAGAAAGGTTGCTTAGGTAGGATACGGGATGACAGTTCCTAGCGCTTCTTTGACCCGACCAGAGCCAAATAAGCCTAATCCCAATATATGACCCTCTTAGCCCCTCTCAGCCTTGATAGAATGGTCTGACCACCATTCGTTTTATAGCCGTTTTGTTACGCAGTCAGAAAACCCTAACCCTGAGCCTTATGTTTGGTCAGGTTCCATTTGATCACCTTACGAGTGGATCTAGTCTTTTGATGAGACACACTTGCTAAGACAAGTGTGGGGTGGTAGGTTTTGTGATATCGATGTTGGGTTAGTGTTCTTCTTGTTTTGGGGGAGCTATAAGGCGGAGTGGAGGTTATGTTGGTAATTTTTGTATTGGGTTGGCCCAAAAGCCCAAAAAAGAGGTCTCTTCTCTCTTAAAAAAAAAAATTCTATCTTAGTTGCAATAAAAGCTCAAAGTATATAGAAATAAAAGGTTGGATCAAAGGAATGAGCTTATAAGTGTTTTATATGATGCTAGAGTTGGGATAGTTAGATAGGTGCTAATGTATTCGATCTCGCCTCATGATGCTTGAAACATAGTTGAGTTTGGCAATGAGTTCGGGTATGTTAGTATCCTATAGTTCCCAAGTGCTTAAAGTAATCAAAGAGGAGTTTGGATGGTTTGTATGGAAGAGATGAAGTGGTACACTTGTTGATTATGTTCACTGCACTTATTTTTCTCCGGTTCCTAAATATCCTTTTCGGTTAACCCCAATACCCTAGCCTAACGTTATAACATTAAAGTCCTACTTGATCGTATCTATCCTTTGTGGCCTCGATTAGTGGAGATGCTTGGGTGGTATGAGATTTGAGTGTAGACATGTTGATTGGGATTCAAACCCAATAACCTTTTGGATACTTGTTCTAGCTTTGCACCACACACACTCCATTTGCTTTATAATATTGTATTGCGGTGTACATATTCGTTGTCTTACTTGTCAAGTACCTCGAAAGTGTGAGTATTGCACATACGTCACAAAGTTGAATCCCTTGGTTTGTTTTAAAATGCCTAATTTACTCGAGGACGAGCAAAGGCTAAGTGTGGGGTGGTTGATAGGAGTCAACTTTGCATGACTCGGCACTCTTTAGCCCCATTTCGATGCATATTTGGTATATTTTGACACATTAAGGTCTCAAAACGGGTTGGTATCACATGTTTTAGAGCACAAGGGCTTTTATCATCTTTTGATGGTAAAGCCACGCTTTTATTGATATTAACCCCATTCCGAGCACTTTTACCCTCCGAATCGCTTGTGTGTCTTGTTCGTTCATGAGATTGTAGGGTCTAGGTGTCACAAGAACCCGGAAGGCGAATATTTATGATGAGAAGTATGATCAAGGTGCAAGAATGAGCCAAGGAAGAAGAAAAATGAAGAAAAGGAAGAAAATTAGTTGGTATCGTCACGCTATGTTCTGTTCAGCAGCAATTTGACCTATGATGGAGGCATTTTCTGGTCATGGACTCTTCATAAAAGTTGTAGATAATTGAAAGAGCTTTCCAACACATTTTGAATCACTCAAATCAGAGTTCTACACGCGAAGATATCATGGTTTTACTGCAGCCAGAAAACTGCATCATCTCAAACGCGTTTCAACTCTCAACGCGCTGCTTTCAAATCAAGTAATTTTGGACAGAGAGCACATGAAGTGTTGGGGAGATTTTGCATCATTAAAACAAAAGAAAATTTATAAACCTATACTACCATGCAAAACTACCTCCTAACCGGCCGAATACCGGGTAGTTGCTAGTAAAGTTGGATAAGTACGGTATCGATCCTCAGGGAAAAGGGATATTGAATCTAATCTAGTTAATCCTTCTTTATTAACTAAAACCTAAACCTAAACTAAAACGGAAAATAACTGGACAGAGGATTGTTAATCCAAAGCCGTGGAAGGATAAAAGCGATAAAAACATAAATAAAACTACATCTACGAAAAACAAGAAAAACTAACTAACAACCGAACAAACATGAACAAACCATGATCAACCTATTCCCAACAACCATCACCCCACCGAAATCAACAAGATAGACAAACATTCATTCATTAGTTATCTTGGGTTATTATCTTTCTAATGAAGCGTTTCCTCTTCCGATTTATCACGCCATTAATTAGTTTACCTTCCGGTCTTAACTAATATCGATACAAATCAAAGATATGGAGTGAATCCTAACCTAACAACATTATCCCTCAACTTCCGCTTGTTGGAATAATTATTGTCAATCTCCTCACGATAATCTAATGAATCTAATAACTTCCGTTATCTAAATTCGATTAACATGCGGCATAAAAACATGAAAGAGAACAAGAACAACATAATGAATTAAACACATGAAAAATCCTATCTTTCCGGTAACGGTGATATCCTCAATTCAATTCTAAGAAAATCTTGCATCGAATTAATTAAATTGTGGTTCTCTCAGAAACTAGATATTTAACCTCACGAACTTCCGTTATGTATAGGTTAAAGATCTAATCTTTCCTATGGTGATCTAAACTACACCGACTTCCGCCATACGGTAGCATCAACAAGCAATAATCTTCCGATATAAATTGCAAGATACAAATAAACAAAGGAAAGAAACAATTTGAATTAAAACTTACAAAATCATCCATGAAAAAGAAATCAAGTCGCAGCTGGAAAAGATGCTTCACAACGCTGTGTTCATGGCTGCTCAACCGTGTTCATCAATGGAGAAACAAAAAGAAAAGAAAACGAAAAGAAAACCTAATCTAACTTGCCACCCCAAAATTCCCCCAAAAGGGGCAAGGCGGCTCTAGGGTCCCTCTCTTATGTGTGGGTAACAATAGGAATCGAATTATGTCTGAATTAGGGTTGAAATCGCGCTGCTATTTATAGAAAATCCGAGGCGGTTGCTACAAGATCGTGGTGCCGGACGCCCGTCCACAAGGTCGGACGCCCGTCCACTATTTTCAGCAACAGCATCCAAACTTGTAACGCTCATATCTCGGGCCTCGTAAGTCGGAATGGAGTGATTCAAAATCCTGTAGAATCCTCTCTTCAAGCCCTACAACTCTTATCTTGAGGTCCAGAGTAAAATCGGTTGTTATCATATCAAGAACTGCGTTGCAAGGTCGTCACTACTCGAATCCTGATTTTCCGACATTTATCTTGCTTGATTTCTTTCCTTATATCTTTCAATCTTCCATAACTTTGATTGATCCTTTCCAAGCACGAATTTGGCTCTCTAAAATCCTCTCTTCCATCATCAATGAGTATCTACAACAATAGGAAAACATACCAAAGCGTAACGTATTTCCAAAATAACATAAAATCATCATTTAAGCACATAATTCGTTACGTTTTGCAATTAACCTCTTAAAAACATCATTTACTAAATATTTCGATATAAAGCCCTACTTCTATGAAAATAATACATATACGGGGGAAATTGATATAAAATATATCTATAAAAATCATACAATTTGACCCTGAACAACACCCCCACACTTAAACTTTTGCTCGTCCCGAGCAAAACAAAACAAGAACATACCATCAAGAATCCACATAACCTGACACGAGATATAGTCAAAATCATGACAAGCTAGTATTCAGCAAATAGACCTCACTCGGTGATGTGTGTGCAGAACCTACTAAACTTCCACCGATCCTCTCTTGATATAATACATCAAGCACTAACAGTTATCCGGTCAACTAAACGAAAACTTCATTCTATCTACAGCACTTACCTAACAAAAACTAATTACCAAGAACATAGTAACTAACTCACATTTAAACTCCTTTACTTAGTACCAAGAAAATACCTTTCGGGTCTCTACTGGGTTTAGATCAACTTGACTTAGAATTCCAAAAACGATATTTTATATATCCTATCGTCGCGTCTCAAAAGTATAACACACTCCCCTACATTAGAGGCAAATCACCCCGAGATCACTCAATCCTCATCAGTCCAAGGTAAACCACACTCCCAATTGGGGCGGATCCAAATGGACTCGAGGTGATAGTTACAAACAAAATTCCATAAAGAAATTCTATTCATTTATTTCTATTTATAGATATATATATTTTTATATTTTTCAAACTCTTTGGAAACTCTCGGTCAAATATATTTCTAACACATTCAAGACTCTCAAAGTTCTCAAGAACACTAAGGTACTGAGATTCTAACTGTGAGTATAGCACAAGTTCTTAACTTTCATTAATGCTAAATAAGTGTTATCTCAGATCGAGAATTAACTTTCCTTTAACTAACCGAAACTATTCTATATTTTGCTCTTCATCTAATAGGTTCGTGAAATGAAGTTCAAGTGAGTATCGACTTACTAAACCTATTCTTAGAACATGATATGACTACTGATAACAACTAAAGGTGACAGATTATAAAACTAGCATGCGGTTGAAATGTTACTCGGCTAAACAAAAATTTTGAAAAATTTAGCACTTTTCATAGAAAATTATAACTAATATGAGCAAATGAAAGTAGATACACATAAAACATCCCCTCCCCACACTTAAATTGCAACTTGTCCTCAAGTTGTGCGTAATGAAAAAAGAAAAAGAAAACTTAGCCGATTGTATGCCGAAGGGAGCTATTCTCGGAAGTGGGTCGACCTCACCCGTAAATGCTCAACGAATCCAAAGATCGTGGACCATCCACCGGAAAACTAAAATCGTCTAAAGCTCACAATCGCTAATGCAAATACCCTGCACACTTGACAAACATGAAATACCTCGGGGATAGGGGGAAGATAACATATAAAGCACAGGAAAGGAAGTCTAGAGAATTTTTAGATTAAGCTCATATAAAGATGGACATATACATGGAATATTGCAAAATAGTAGGGCTAGGTGCAACTATATGAAAATGCATTACAATGCAATCTACGTGAAAAATCCTAAAAATCAACTAAAAACGAGGTAGTATTACGGAAACCGACAGTGACCACACTTAAGAAAAATAAAAGGAAAAATAGAAAAACAATGCAACTATATGAAATGCAACTAAATGAAATGCATTTAAATGATATGCAAAAAGAAAATAAAATAAAAGAAAGAAAACTAGCCCACTAATTTGCAACACGACATATATAAAATAAACGTCTACCACATAATGACAGGTTACGATAAACGACAGTGCTGTCACTAGTGCCGACGCGCCTTAAGACTTATCGAAAGTGATAGACTTATGGAAACCAACAGTCATCTATCTAAACAGGTATAACTCATATGGAGAAAGGGCGTAGCATACGGAAAACCGGCAAGAGCTTACCCATATGAACTATAAAAACAAAGGAAGCACGTAAGTCTTAAAAGCTTAAAAGATTCATCGGAGCGGTATGTAGCATACGGGAACCGACATTAGCTACTAATTAACCATAAGAACAGTTATAGCTTACGAGAACCGACAGTCACTATAACATGCCTAGATGAATCATATATAAGGAATTGATCAATTATCTAACATGGATTCATAGATGGAAAGGTAAAAACATATAAGTTCGTGGCATCTATGTAAAAATCAATTAGCCACGTAAGCTCGAATGAAAAATCCACATCAAATAAAAGCATTGAAAATAAAATCAAGAAATTTAGAACCTGGATCAAACCCCGGACGAACGTTCACTTAGCGTTCGTAACTAGACGGGCGTTCCCACCTTGCGGGCGCTGCCTGCGCTTTGAAAACCGACCGGACGGGCGTTCGTAAAGTATAAACGCTGTCTGGTCCTCTAAATCGAGCAGAGATTGAAAATATTTGAACGGACGAGCGCCCAATACTTCCTAACGCTGTTCACTGCAGATGAAGAATCGGGCGGGCGCCCAATGTAATGCACGCTTCGTCCATACAACAAGAATGCACAGCATACAGCGGAAAAAACACAAAGAAACCCTAATATTCCAATTCTAAACACCAAGAACGAGGCATCCACATCAAATTTAAGCACAAACGGTTAGATTAGGTAACAACTAAACATAAACTTCACGTAAAACAAGTTGAGTAAAAACTTTTGCACATTCTTAACCTAATGGTCATCGAAACACGGCAAAATAAAAACTCTCAACTTGGTATATGCTACTTTATTAAAAACAAAAATAAAACGTAACAAAATCGAACTAACAAAACTAGATTCAACATGACACCTATTCCCCGGCAACGGCGCCAAAAACTTGTCACGGATTTTATCAACACAAAATAAACAAGTAATAATCCGGTTAACCTCAAGTATAAGGATCGTAGTAATAGCGGTTAATGCCGGGTCGATCTTACGGGAACTAAACGATTGTGGTTTCTAGTTTTATCTAACTAACCTATGTCACGATTACTAAGCTAAATAACGGATAAAACTAAACGAATAATCAGAAATTAAACTTAACTAAAACGTAAAATCCGACGTAAGAGATGATCTAAAGCCGTGGAAAGATACGGGTCACGAACCAATTTAAACTAACTAATCTAAGATGCGGATAAAAGTAACTAACTAGACAAATTCAAGCTTTTAAGGATTTAAATCAAATTTATAACGAGCAAACGAGGATTGATCCACCTATCCAACAAGCATTGATTCCCTATCTCGATTATATTGCAGTTTTTATTCAGATTGTGATTCACCTCACCTAAACATGAACCCTAATTCCTTAGAAAGTTCATCTATCAATCTATTATCTTCCGATGTAAGATTAACGCGCTTAATAACCAAAGGTGCAAACTTTGTGTTTATAATCTAATAATCGAGACCTATTAACTTCCGTTGTGATAGATTCGAGTTACTATTCTTATTCATGGTGATCTAGGGTTTATTAAGACTTCCATCAACAATAAACAATCAACACATGCATATCTTCCGATATGAAAGCAAATTAAACATGAATAAGCATGAATAAGAAACAACCTTTATTAAAAACTCACAAGATAATCGAAGAAAACGAAATCAACAATTGTTGGACGGCTTCACAATACTCGCTTGATGAAGCTTTTAGCCTCTCGAACATCCTCAAGAACTCAAATTTGCGAAAAAGTGCATAAAAAGTAACTAGTGTTTAATCTAAACTAAGAGCATAAAAATAGGAATAAAAGATGAAAACGCAGCCTAAAGCCGCCCCTAGGTTTAGGGTTTTGAATAATGTGTGTATGATCCCTTTTTGTGGAGAAAACAAATTGACTATATATAGATTTCAAAGTCGGTTCTCGCTAAGTCGCCACCGGACGCCCGTCTCAAACCTTGAACGCCCGCCCACTCTTCAATAAAACTTGAATCGGGCCGAGTCATGACCAGGCACGCTTCGTCCAGGCGGCGCCCACTCCAGCGTCCCAAACTTCCCGAATCAAAGATGACATCCTGGACGCTCGTTCAATTACACCAGACGCCCGTCCACTGGACGGAGATTCTGGACGCCAGTTTGATATGATCGATTTTGATTTATTGATCTTTATCTCTTCTATCTCTATCCCACTTCTTCATTATCTCTTTTATCATCATATATTTCGAACTTAATCAACCTTTGATCATCTTTTGAGCCTCCAACATGTATCTATAACACATAAAAACATCGCAAAATGTAATAATGCTCAAATAATCATAAAATCACAATTAAAACACATAAATCAACCTAGTTTGTGATTAACTCTTCTAAAATATCATTTGCTCAATATATCCATTAAACCCTCGTTTCTTATGCAATTTAGTACAAATACGGGGAAAAATATCATAGAATATAGCGTTATAAATCGTATAAATTCACCCTTAACATGAAGCGAAACGCACGTTTGGGGACCTCCAAACGCGTGTTTGGAGTCATTTTTTTGCAGATTTTTTCCCCTATAAACACCCCATTCCATCGAATTTCATTGATATTCTCCTCTCTTAGCTAAACTATACCCACTTTTTTAGCACTAATTTTGTAATGGATTATTCCACTTTTTCTTAGCATAGATTAGCATAAACATAGCTTAATTATTCCATTTCCAAGCTCAAATTCTCATTCCAACTTCAAAGCATCCACCTTTTAATTAGTTCTTTATTTTGTATTTTTGGATCTCAAACTCGAATTTCTTCAAATTAATGGTAAATTTCTCTTCTCTTTTTACTTATTATGGCTTTCATTTCTGTTTTATGTATGTTTTGATTAGTATAATGAGTAGCTAATCCCTTTTCATAGTCGAATCATGTGAAATTTGGTGAAATCACCCTTTGGGTGATGAAATTGGAAGTGAGTAGTGCTTTTTATTGTTTAATCTTGCTTGTTTCACGCCTTAGAACTTATTATAACATCGCTAGATTAGATTGATCACCTAATTTTGTAATCTCACATACCAACCTTATATATGTATTTTGCGGGAGGTATGGGAAAAGGGTTCTAAGATTGCGGAGTAGACCCGGCTTAGTTGTTAATCCCGGCCCAAAGTGAGGTTACTTGGTTTAACGGTTTAAGCGGCTCTAGTGCATAACATGTCTTGTTAGTGAATCTTCTTTAGGGAAGGGTAGTTAACATGGCATAAGGTGTTAGGAGAGAGTTGTTCGAGACCTTAGCACCGAATTAGAGTATGCACTCCCGTGAAATTGAATGCGAGAGTTCGGTTGTTATAATGCACACTCCCGGTTTTGTCTACCCTTAGGGTTGAAACTAGCTACTTTGATCATGGTTCGGCTATGTGATGAGCTTAAATTTACCCTCGAAAATATATTTATAAAGACTCGAAAACCAGGGTAAACTAACTCTCTAACCAAAGTAGAGTACCGGGTCGATTGTTAGAATAGCTACAGGAGAACGAGGTCGATCCCAAGGGAAAAGTGTTTGTAAGTACCAAAGTGAACGTGTGCCTTAGTCTAGGCTATCAAGTTTTTGGATTGTTTTTATACTATAACGATGCTAAAATAATCAAGTCTAAAGAGAGAAAAGAGATAAAGAAAGTTAAACTACTGGATTTTAAAGATAGGTTAAAAGACATAGCCGAACCATGATCAAAATAGCTAATTTCAACCCCAAGGATAGATAAAACCGGGAGTGTGCATTATAACAAACGAACTCTCACATTCAATCTCACGGGTGCGTGCTCCTAATTCTGATGTTAAGATCTGAACAACTCTCCTTTAACATCCTATGTGAGGTTAATTAATTCTCTTTTTAGAAAACCGATTATCCTAACATGATTAAGTGCTGTGAGACGCTTGATATAACCCTCGTTACGGAAACAAGTCCAAAATTACTCGATCGGGTTACTACCGATTCATACTCACCAACGTACTTACACCAAACATCTTAACAAGAATGTGTCAAAGAAGAAAACCGAAGCTTTACCTAATCCATGGTCTACCCGAAAGACTCCGTGAAACAACTTGTCATCGTTGGCTCAAGAACCACCCGGCATTTCATAGTTCAACCCCGGGGTCTAACACTAAACTACACTAATCTAACTACCACATTCAAGTTATTATGTTGATAATAATACATCGATGAGCGCGGGCCTGAATTCACGACCTAAAACCCCGGTATGTTTTACCTCCCGATCTTAGAACCCTTTTTCCCACACCATTCTCTCTCGAACACTCTCAAGAATGATGTGTGTGATTTTTGACCTAGGTAGCTAATCTAGCCCAAATCCGTTATAACAAGTTCTAAGACGTGAAATATGTGAGATTCAACAATAAAAAGCACAACACACTCCCAATTTTATCTTCCAAAGGTTGATTTCACCAAATTTTACATGATTCGACTATGATAAGTTTAGCTATTCATAACAACGGGAAAGGAAAATATACTATATATATACATATACATAGATATATATAAGTGCATAAAAGTAAATATATATATATATATATATATATAAATATATATATATCTATATATATATATATATATATATAAATACTACATGCTACGAAAAAGGAAAAAAAAAAAACAAAAGGAGACAAAGAGAATAAAAGATAAGGGGGACAAGGGGACAAGGGATATATATATATATATATAGTACTACAAAGCAAAAAGAAAGAAAGACAAGAAAATAAAAGAAACAAAAAGGAAATATATTTATATCTATATGTGTTATATTACATAACAAGAAATAAAACAAAACAAAATAAAAAGAGAAGGGGGCGGCAAGGTGAAGGGAGTTGGGAAGAAAAGAAAGTGTTTGGGGAAAAAGAGAGAAGATGGAAGAAATTAGGAGATGGAAGTTTGGGAAAAAGAAAATGGAGAAGAAGAAAGGAGGAGAGGGGGCGAAAATGGGGAAGGGAGGAAGGGAAGGTCCATGTTTCTTCATGAAAGGGAAGGTCCATGTTTCTTCATGAAAGGGAAGGTATATATAGGGAAAAAGGAAGGTTGTATCTATGTATGGGAGAGGTGATATAAGGGAGGTAGTTATTGGGGAAGTTTGTATATGGGATGGAATTTAGCATGTGGGAGGGAATATTTATCATCATTGCTAATATTCCTCATAATAACATCCCATGTGAGCAAGCTAGCTCCTAAAATATGCAATTTGTTTTGCACCAGCTCGAATCGGGATTTATCCGGTTCGAGCCGGGATTTCAGCTGTTCGGTAAAACGCCCATATCTTGAGTTGTAGACCTCCGATTGATGTGATTCAAAATGCGTTGGAAAGCTCATTTGAAGATCTAAAACTTTCATGAAGAACACTTCCCTGAAAATGCCTCTAAGTCGGGTCTCATATTTATCGAAGTATGCAGAAAAACCGACCCGTTGAACTTGTAAGCTTGTGGAACATTCTTCCGCCCTTCAAAATACCTCTTTTAAGCCTCAAAACGTGTCGTCAATCGGGATTTTGGTCAACCTATAATTCTGCAATAAACCACCAAAATACCAAACGTAACTGACACCGACATTCCGGTTACTAAACCGGTACAAAATCTACAAAACATGATAAAAATAAGATATTTTATAAAATAACTACTACTTATATATTTGGATGAATCTAAGGAATTAATGACTTGAAATGATATAAAAGTGCTCAAAATGATATTAGAACCGGGGTAAAAAGTTATAAAAATAACTATGAATTTTTCCCTTATCAACAACCCCCCACTTAGCTTTTGGTCGTCCTCGAGCAAAACAAGTGATAAAACAAAATGAATGAAGGAAAAATTCATGCAAAGATAAGATAATAGGGACAACCAGACGATATAACCATTAGAATTACAACCAGGCGTTAACCTCAATATAAATGTATAACAGAGTGTGTGTGTGACAAGCCTTTTCAATTTCCACTATCCTCTCTTGAATAATTCAAGCAATACGCACAAATATCCATTCAGATAGTCCTAATGACTTTCCTAGGTATAGTAAGAATTAGCTCCACACAAAGTCCTTCCGTGTACTTATTAGGATAATCCCTAAAGCATATCATTCAGTTTATACTGGGGATAGTCAGAAGATAACTAAGTTTTCAACCATGCTCTGCTTTTTTTTTTTTTTCTTTTTTTTTTTTTTTTCTTTCACATTTGTAGCATATGCCTTCATTCCCAAAGAATAGGACGCTTTCGTGATAACCCCTAGGCCGACTACTATCATCAGCAAGCGATTGCCCTCTTTCCCAAAGAATAGGGCGCTTTCGTGATAACACCCTAGCCGGACTACTTTCATCGGGCAATCGGGAGCTTTTAAACCTCATAGTGATATAGGACGCTTCGTGATAACGCCTCTCGCACTCAAATCATTGGTAGCTACAACCGACATATATATAGTTCTTCTTAATTTGGTATTTTTCTTTTATTCCACTTAACTTATATCCTTTCTATCACATTCAAACCTTCGGATATTCACAAGACACATTCAAAAATTAGGTACTAAGTTACTGCAATTATCTCTAGAATAACCACTAGGATACTTGAATGGATACACTTTAAAATTTTCGCTCAATATCAAAGGCTTACGTGAACAATGAATTCATGTTACACAAATAAATTTGGGGTTAAAATGCACTTACGGTTCACTTTGGTTATATACATCCAAGTCGATCATTACATTATCAAATCCATGAAATATATACCTTATACAATTTATTTTAATCAACTAAATAATGCTCGAAAAGATCGAAAACTAAGGGATTTTCTCGATACAAAACAAGCACTAATGCCATCTGCTAGACCAACCACGACTCTACCCCCCCTTACGAACTTGCAGTGTCCTCAATGCATAGTGAGGGTAAATAAAAGTGGTTGGAAAAATAATGGTTCACCAAAACAATTCAAATAATTACCAAGATGATATAAAAGGGTGGGTGGGTGGGTCAAAGTTATGACCATTGTGTGTAGAAATAAAATAAAAGTGTGTGAGTGTAACAATTAGTAGTAACAAAAGGTAGATAAACACACCACATGAACTTTTATTGATTTAAAACACACAATATTACATAGTAGTTGAACTAATACATAATAAGAAAGATATGTCACACATTATTGGAAACAGACTAGATTATAAAATGAAATGTGCGGCAAAGTATTAAGGAAGACTTAGCTTATAAACCCGAAGAAAGGCGCTATCGAATCCCGTGCATGACCTCGTGTAAGCACGACCGAATCCCTATATCAACGTGAGACAGAAAAAACAACAAAGCATACACGGGACATAGTCCTCGTGCTGAAATATAGAATAGGGATATGGGGGTATACAATGTTAAGGCAATCGCTACGTCGAAAACTCGATACGCAATATGCAACACAACTAATGGATTGCTATAGATGGATAAATATCCCCAACGGGTAAAGTACTGTAACATCTAAGCATAAAAGAAAACCATAGAGGCATATAATAGAAAAACAATATCCATAGTGCGTAGTCAATCATCATCCGTAAAAGCAAGTATCACTTACTCATATACTCCTAAGTCCAAGAAATGATGCATTTGAATTTTTCTTTGTTCTCCTCGGGATTTTCGGATAACCACCTAATCGTTCCCTTAATTACATTCAAACTTTCATCCTAAGACTTAGTTGTACTTTGTGTTAATCTTCCATTGTGTTCATTTTTTTTTCACAGATTCTTCATCTCATTAAGACTAGTCTTATTATTATTATTATTAACGGGCTCGCCTCCGGTAGCGCTTTTGTTTAACATCGTTGGCTCGACAAGATGAATTATACGGGGCCAACTTTTTCAAAGTTATACTATTGGAATCAAGCGAGGAAAAGATAGAAAAGACGAAGGATGGGTGAAAGATTAAACGAGTCAAAGTTTATAGTCCGTGACAAGACTTGCATGATTTGTCACAAGGGACGGGGATCCTCGAGAGTCACTATCTCTAAAGCTTCATCATAAGGTAACCGCTCATACTTTTTCAACCTTAAGCCGCTTTGTGGTAAAAGTACCAAACTTAGGGTGGGTGATATTGATAACTCCCGACGGAAATACTTTTGACACTACATAGGGACCGCACCACCTAGATTTTAACTTCCTTGGAAAAGATGGAGACGGGTGTTGTAGAATAAGACTTCATCGCCTCATTAAAAACTCGAACTTTGATCAACTTATCATGGATCAACTTAGTCCTTTCCTTATACTTCGTCGAAAGATCATAAGCACGGCGGCGGAATTCATCCAATTCATTCAATTGAGCCATCCTCCTCTCACCAATTAAGGTGTCATCTAAATTTAGCATTTTTATTGCCCAATACGCCTTGTGTTCAACTTCCACGGGGAGGTGACACGACTTTCCATAGACTCTCATGTAAGGTGACATGCCTAGCGGTGTCTTAAAAGTCATCCTATGGGCCCAAAGAGCATCATCTAGTTTCAAGGACCAACTCTTAACATTCATATCTACCGTCCTTTCCAAGATACGCTTAATACCCCTATTTGTGACCTCAACTTGGCCACTGTTTGGGGATGGTAAGCGGTTCCGAGTTTGTGCTCCACCCCATACTTTTCTAAGAGTTTATCAAATGGCTTGTTGGCAAAATGGCTACCATTGTCACTAATTATAGCTCGGGGCACCCCAAACCTACAAAAGATGTATCTTTTAAGAAAACGGATAACAACCTTCCTATCGTTGGTAGGTGAGGCTAAGGCCTCAACCCATTTTGACACATAATCGCAAGCAACTAGGATGTATTTGTTACCACACGAGGATGGATAGGGTCCCATGAAATCAATGCCCCAAACATCGAAGACTTCACAAATGATTATTGGATTTTGAGGCATCTCATTCCTCTTAGAAATACGACCGGATCTTTGACAAGCGCCACATAATTTCACATAAGCATGTGCATCTCGAAATAGAGTGGGCCAATATAGCCCACTTTGTAACACTTTCAAAGCGGTCCTCTCCCGAAAAAAAGTGGCCCCGGCCTCTTTATCATGACAAACGAAAAGCGCTTACGATCTCACTATCGGGGATGCACCTTCTCAGGATGCCATCCGGGCACAATCGATACAAATAGGGATCCTCCCACACATACTTACCCACTTCACTAAGAAACTTACGTCTTTGATTCGAATCAAAATCAGGATCTACGAAACCACACTCATGGTAGTTGACAAACGGTGCAAACCACGGGCTACCTTCCTTACCAATTTTTAGAAAGTTTCCTTTCTTAACTGATAGGATGGTGTCGATAGCATAAAGTTGCTCATGAGGGAAAACATCATTTATCTCTCTTTGTGCTTTAAACAACTCCTCACTAAGCTCTAAACGACTTAAGTGGTCCGCTACAACATTCTCACACCCTTTTCTATCACGAATCTCAAGGTTAAACTCTTGTAAGAGCAAGATCCACCTCAAAAGGCGGGGTTTGGCATCTTGTTTGGCAAAGAGGTACCGCAAGGCGGCATGATCCGTATGGACAACTACACGAGAACCAATAAGATAAGATCGAAATTTATCGAACGCAAAGACAACTGCTAAAAGTTCTTTTACTGTGGTGGTGTAGTTTTGTTGGGCAGGATTCAAGGTATAACTCGCATAGGCAATGGGCTTGAAAATTTTATCAATCTTTTGACCGAGCACCACACCAACCGCGGTGTCACTCGCGTCACACATCAATTCAAACTCTTGGTCCCATTTTGGAGCAACTAAGATCGGAGCGTATACAAGCAATTGCTTGAGCAACGTGAATGCCTTAATGCAAGCTTGGTTGAAATCTAATGGGACGCTCTTTTCCAAGAAGAAGAGTAAGAGGACGGGCTATTTTCAAAAATCTTTGATGAACCTACGATAGAACCCCACGTGACCTAGAAACCTCTAAGAGTTTTTAGGTTGTTGGGTGGAGGAAGTTTATCTATCGCCTCAACCTTAGCCCAATCGACTTCTATACCCTTACTAGATATCTTATGACCTAAGACTATCCCCTCCGTAACCATCAAATGACACTTCTCCCAATTTAACACTAAGTTCGCCTCTCTCACATCTACCCAACACTTTCTCTAAATTGTCGAGACACTCATCAAAGGAATCACCAAATACGCTAAAATCATCCATGAAAACTTCTAAAACTTTTCAATCATATCCGCAAAATGGCAACCATGCATCGTTGGAAAGTCGCGGTGCATTACACAACCCGAACGGCATCCTACGGAAAGCAAAAGTGCCATAAAGGACAAGTATAGTGGTCTTCTCTTGGTCTTCTAAGGACACATGTATTTGATAATATCCACTAAACCCATCAAGAAAACAATAAAAAGCATGACCACTCAATCTTTCAAGCATTTGATCAATAAAGGGGAGGGGGAAATGGTCTTTTCGAGTTTGATCATTCAACTTACGGTAATCAATGCAAATTCAGACCACTTACCAACCGCATAGGCACCGCCTCACCTTTTCATTGATTTGAATAGTCATACCTCCCTTCTTCGGCACCACTTGAGTGGGACTCACCCACTTGCTATCGAAAATGGCATATATGATCCCAAGCTTCAACATGGTGACCACATCCTTCTTCACCACCTCTTGAGATGTGGATTAAGTCTTCTTTGAGGTTGTCTTACTGGCTTTGCCTCATCTTCTAATATGATCTTGTGTTGGCAAATTGTGGGGCTTATACCCTTGAGATCACACATCTTCCACCCAAAAGCACACTTGTGCTTTTTAAGCATGTTTACCAATTGTTCTTCCCGCAAGGATGTTAGTGTAGCGTAAAATAATCAAAGGAAGTAATTCATCATTTTCAAGAAAAACATACTTCAAGTGGGGTGGAAGTGGCTTCATCTTCAAATCTTTGGGTGGGTCTTCAATTGATGGTTTGTCTAGGTCCCTTCGAGACCAAGATCGATCTTTTCACTCCATTGCTTGCCCACGAAAAGTCGCCTCTTCAAGATCCAACTCTTTATTCTCATCCATCACCTTGCTTTCTCTTACTATACATTCATTGGATTTGTCTTTATACTCCTGCATGTCAATATATTCCAAACACAAACATCTACAATATCAATGGAAAAACACAGTCCTCGGTACTTCTATAGGGTGTTTCATGAGACTTATACACATTCACCGTGGATGCTTTTCTCCAACTCTCAAAATTATCTCTCCACTCGCAACATCTATCAAGGTCCTTCCGGTGTTTAAAAAGGGACGCCCTAACAACAAGGGTGTTTTGGAGTCCATCTCCATGTCTAAAACCACAAAATCCACCGGAAAGGCAAACTTATCAACTTGCACAATCACATCCTCTATCACACCCATAGGTTCTCTAATGGACCTATCCGCCATTTGAAGGGTCATCCCGTTGGTTCCAACTCTCCTAGGTCAAGACTTTCATATATAGCACGGGAATCAAGCTTACACTAGCCCCCAAATCGCATAAAACACTAGGAAAATGAGTCGTACTCAATTGTGACCGGAATAGTAAAACTACCTTTGTCTCTAACCTTCGGGAATTCTAGATTTAGCATTGAAAATAGCAGTAACATTCTTCATTTAAGCACACAACTTCTTCCAATTTATTCTTGTTAGCTAGCAAACCCTTTAAGAACTTACAATAAGAGGGCATGTTTGCAAGTGCTTCAAGAAAAGGGATATTTAAATCAATTTTCCATAAAATTTCAATGAAACGAGTTTGTGCTTTGTTCAAACAACTTTGCCTATGATTTTTGGGGGGAAAAGGGAGAGTGCTCAAATCAAAATCAGGAGGAGGAGGAATTATACCTTTTTTACCTTTCGCTCGTGGGGAAGATGGCTCTTTTATTGGCTCCTTTCCTTTCTTTCTCGTAGGTTCCTCCTCTTTTATATCAAGCACCACAAAGTCACCTCTAGCTTGTGCCTCTTTTCTCTCAACTTCCTTCCTCTTGGCAAACTCTTCATGATTGACATTATCCTCAACTTCATCAATATCACCATCCATGGCTCCCGCCGGGTCTCAATAGAAGCTTTTCTATCTTTGTCCTCCCGTAGGACTCTTTTCTCACCACTTGTGCCCAACACTTTACCACTCCGAGTTGCAATGGCGCTTACATTCCTTGGATTTTTCTCGGTGTTGCTTGGTAAGCCGCCTTTTAATTGTACATGTTCCACTATTTGACCAATTTGAGTCTCAATATTTTTGATAGCGGACCCATGTTTGTAATTCATTTCGACCATGTCCTTCTTCATCTCTTTCATCTCCACAAGAACTTTGCTTACTTGTTCCGTTAGGACATCGGTTGCACTCTTTTGAGGTATAGGTGCCAAAGGTGGAGGGTTTTGATATGTGTTAGTACCTTGTTGGTTATACCCTCCTTGTAGTTGCCTTTGGTGGGGTGGTTGGTAAAATTGCCCTTGAGAAGACTCGCCCTGGTTTGGGCCTTGTCGATAGCCTTGGTTTTGGTTTCGGTTCCAACCTTGGTTGTTGTTATTCCTCTATAAACCATCACCTTGATTTCCAAAATTTCCTCCTTGACCTTGCCCTACATAGTTCACATCTTGAGGCTCTCAAACGGTGGTGCACCTTGTTGGTCTCCTGCATTGGCCTTGCAATTGGTTTTGAAATTGAGGTCCCACATTCCATTGCTCCATCGAGCAAACACTCATCATTCGCTTTGCCAATTCTTCCATATTTATTTGAGGTACATTGCTAGATTGCCCCTGATTCGAAGATTGTGGATAAGCCATGTTTTGAGCTTTTGTTGTCATCCTACAATCCTTTGCCGGGTGCGATCCACTACAAATTTGGCACATCTTAGCATTTTCCATCTCTTTCTGAAACCTTCCCAATTTCTGTTCCATTGCTTGAACTTGGGCATGATATTGATCGCTTGATTCCACTTCTTTCACTTCTACCAAACTGGCTTCTTACTCCTTGCCCCTCTTCTACTTGAAGAAATGTATTGCCTCAAGTCTCCGAGATCTTCTCTATTTGATTCATGGCTACCTCGGGCACCATACTCATGATATCACCATTGCACGAAGCATGCAAGGTACTTTGGTGAACTTGATCTAAACCTCGGAAGAACGCATGAACTACCTCATAGATCTCAAACCGTGTCCCGGCACTCCTCAATAAAGCTTTAAATCGGTCCCAAGACTCATGTAGTTCTTCTCCTTCATATGCATTGAATGACATGATAGCTTCTTTCATGTCCATGGTCTTTGATGGGGGGATAGTACTTGAGTAGAAAAGTTTTGATCACGTCCTCCCACGAGTGTAGAGAATCGTTAGCAACGAATCATACCACCTCTTAGCTTGATCCTTCAAGGCGAATGGAAAAAGCATAAGTTTAAGTGCTTCATCACTCACTCCATTGATCTTTGTTGAGTTGATCACTTGGAGAAAATGATCAATGAACAAGTGAGGATTTTCCATGGCGGTTCCCCTCAATATGGCATTATCTCCCAACAGATGTATGAAGTTTCGATTCAACTCCAAATTATTTGCGCCACCGGCGGCATTCGGATTGGACTATGCCCCATTATTGCCGTGAAAGCCATCACAAAGTCTCTACATGTCAAACCACCTTGATTTTGCTCTTGTTGTCCATTAAACCAATGCGGCATTGCATTTGCACCACAGTTTTGAGCTTGAGGTTGGTTTTGTAAAACTGATTCCTCATCCATGCATTAAATGTTGCATGACATGGGGATCCATTTGATTTTCTTGTCCATCCCCACCCCTTGTGCATTGTTATTGTTAGGCGGTGGGTTTTGATTCTCGCCTCCATTATTTCCATCAAAACTTGTTCACCGTTGTGTGCCATAACGGAACTTTCTCCCAACTCACCCAAACTACTCTCTTCAAAGTCCGGTTTTGACTCCTAACAGCACGACCTCTTCTTCTCTCGACTATTCCTTTGTCTTGCGTAGGCTTCAATACCGCCTATGTATGGTTCGAGTGGTGTTTGAGAGCTCCCGGTCATGCACTACAAAAAGCAAACAACAAGAAAACAATAAAATAAAACCTAGGCCCAAGCCTTCGGTTCACTTACAAGATATCACAAATAGCACACTTGTCCCCGGCAACGGCGCCAATTTTGATGAGCTTAAATTTACCCCTCGAAAATATATTTATAAAGACTCAAAACAGTGGGTAAACTAACTCTCTAACCAAAGAGAGTACCGGGTCGATTGTTAGAATAGCTACAGGAGAACGAGGTCGATCCTGGAAAAGTGTTTGTAAGTACCAAAGTGAACGTGTGTCTTAGTCTAGGCTATCAAGTTTTTGGATTGTTTTTATACTATAACGATGCTAAAATAATCAAGTCTAAAGAGAGAAAAGAGAGAAAGAAAGTTAAACTACTGGATTTTAAAGATAGGTTAAAAGACATAGCCGAACCATGATCAAAATAGCTAATTTCAACCCCAAGGATAGACAAAACCGGGAGTGTGCATTATAACAAACGAACTCTCACATTCAATCTCACGGGTGCGTGCTCCTAATTCTGATGTTAAGATCTGGAACAACTCTCCTTTAACATCCTATGTGAGGTTAATTAATTCTCTTTTTAGAAAACCGATTATCCTAACATGATTAAGTCTTGTGAGACGCTTGATAAACCCTCGTTACGGAAACAAGTCCAAAATTACTCGATCGGGTTACTACCGATTCATACTCACCAACGTATTACACCAAACATCTTAACAAGAATGTGTCAAAGAAGAAAACCGAAGCTTTACCTAATCCATGGTCTACCCGAAAGACTCAAGTGAAACAACTTGTCATCGTTGGCTCAAGAACCACCCGGCATTTCATAGTTCAACCCCGGGGTCTAACACTAAACTACACTAATCTAACTACCACATTCAAGTTATTATGTTGATAATAATACATCGATGGCGCGGGCCCTGAATTCACGACCTAAAACCCCGGTATGTTTTACCTCCCGATCTTAGAACCCTTTTTCCCACACCATTCTCTCTGAACACTCTCAAGAATGATGTGTGTGATTTTTGACCTAGGTAGCTAATCTAGCCCAAATCCGTTATAACAAGTTCTAAGACGTGAAATATGTGAGATTCAACAATAAAAAGCACAACACACTCCCAATTTTATCTTCCAAAGGTTGATTTCACCAAATTTTACATGATTCAACTATGATAAGTTTAGCTATTCATAACAACGGGAAAGGAAAATATACTATATATATACATATACATAGATATATATAAGTGCATAAAAGTAAATATATATATATATATATATATATATATATATATATATATAAGTGCGTAAGTAAATAAAGTAAGTAAATATATATATATATATATATATATATATAAGTCTGCAAAGTAAATAAGTAAGTAAATGCGTAAAGAAATATATATATATATATATATATATATATATATATATATATATATATATATAAATACTACATGCTACGAAAAAAGGAAAAAAAAAAACAAATGGAGACAAAGAGAATAAAAGATAAGGGGACAAGGGGACAAGGGATATATATATATATATATATATATATATATATATATATATACTACAAAGCAAAAAGAAAGAAAGACAAGAAAATAAAAGAAACAAAAGGAAATATATTTATATCTATATATGTTATATTACATAACAAGAAATAAAACAAAACAAAATAAAAAGAGAAGGGGGCGGCAAGGTGAAGGGAGTTGGGAAGAAAAGAAAGTGTTTGGGGAAAAAGAGAGAAGATGGAAGAAATTAGGAGATGGAAGTTTGGGAAAAAGAAAATGGAGAAGAAGAAAGGAGGAGAGGGGCGAAAATGGGGAAGGGAGGAAGGAAGGTCCATGTTTCTTCATGAAAGGGAAGGTATATATAGGGAAAAAGGAAGGTTGTATCTATGTATGGGAGAGGTGATATAAGGGAGGTAGTTATTGGGGAAGTTTGTATATGGGATGGAATTTAGCATGTGGGAGGGAATATTTATCATCATTGCTAATATTCCTCATAATAACATCCCATGTGAGCAAGCTAGCTCTAAAATATGCAATTTGTTTTGCACCACTTTCGATCGGGATTTATCCTGGTTCGAGCAGGATTTCAATTTGTTCGATTAAACGCCCATATCTTGAGTTGTAGACCTCCGATTGACGTGATTCAAAATGCGTTGGAAAGCTCATTTGAAGATCTAAAACGTTCATGAAGAACACTTCCCTGAAAATGCCTCTAAGTCGGGTCTCATATTTATCAAGTATGCAGAAAACCGACCCGTTGAACTTGTAAGCTTGTGGAACATTCTTCCGCCCTTCAAAATACCTCTTTTAAGCCTCAAAACGTGTCGTCACTCGGGATTTTGGTCAACCTATAATTCTGCAATAAACCACCAAAATACCAAACGTAAATCCGACACGACATTCCGGTTACTAAACCGGTACAAAATCTACAAAAACATGATAAAAATACGATATTTTATAAAATAACTACTACTTATATATTTGGATGAATCTAAGGAATTAATGACTTGAAATGATATAAAAGTGCTCAAAATGATATTAGAAACGGGGTAAAAAGTTATAAAAATAACTATGAATTTTTCCCTTATCACTATGTCCCTTAGTATAACGTTAAAAAACCGAGTAGTTAATCTTCTTTCTTCCTTTTCTATCTTTAGATTCGTTAGTAACAATCACCTTAGTGCCGTTGTAGTATACAAGCACTTTAAAAAGATTGATAACCTAGACTAAGTAACACGTTCGCTTTGGTACTCATAAACACTTTTCCTTTGGGTTCGACCTCGTACTCCTGTAGCTATGCTAGCAATCGACCCGGTACACTACCGGTTAGAGAGTTAGTTTGCCCACGGTTTCGAGTCTTTATAAATTGTTTTTGGAGGGTGAATTTTAGCTCAATCAGCATCCATGGTTTCCCACTCATAATGAGCTAGATTTTTGATCGGAACTGCTGGGTTTCCTGGTGTATAGATGTACTCCGGTGGTTTGGGTTTTGTTCCAAACACATGACCTTCAAGGCGATGACCCCTGATGACGGGTAGTATGGAATATCTCCATAGCATGTAGTTTGTGCGATGCGAGTAAGTTTGACTGTGAAATTTAGGGTTACTGCCACCAAAAGGAGGAGTATTAGTGACATTGGGTAGATTTGGTGAAAAGAGAGACGACTGGAGTAAGGAAGACGGAGAAGCTCCGGAGTGAGGTGGAGTAGTGAAGTTTAGAATAGGAACAGATAAAGATGGGCTGCTCAAGCTGGTCGGAGGAAGACTTTGAGCTGAGAATGGTATAGTAGAGACATGAGGAGACTGTGTGCCTCCTGCCGGAGCCGTGCTCCCTGGGGCGGCCATGGCCGGAAGAAGGTGGCTCCGATACCAACTTGAATAACAGAAAGAAATGCCCAAGATATGTTTTCATTGATTTGTGTTTCAGATACATATAACCATAGGCTAGGACACTTGTCACTAGCACCCTACACTACTTGTATAACAGAATCTAGCTTAGATATTATACTAGTGGATATTACAACTAGGTCCCTTAATATCTAGATATTGCAATATACTCTAACACCAGATGCCTCTACACGCCTTGCCTCATTATGTGGAGATATATACTAAGTGAAAATATGCCCCTTAAGGAGGCTCGGATAACATCAGAGACGTAGCTGTGTAGAGGTCCTAGGATAGGGGCTAAGCCTACCTGAAACAATTTTTGTTTACACTAAATAAATGTTAATTAATAATCAGGGGCGTCCCTGTCCAAATTTAGGCTCGGGGCCAAAAAGAATTTTAGGCCCTCGCCCTTCGAAAAAAAAACAGTAACCAAAATATATATTAAAAACAAAAAAACAAAAAAACTGCGTGAGATAGTCATGGGTTTAGAAGGAAAAAAACATATTTATTTGACTCCTAGTCCTAGTTTAAAAAAGCAAAAATTATTGTAGCTAGCAAGATTGGAAAACGAGTCTCTTGTCTAGTATACTAAAGTGCTAACCATTAAGGTAATACATTCTTTGTTCATATAAATACAGTACATATATAATATTAGGTCGAAATTATGTCGGGCCCTTAAATTCATTGATTTTCGGGAGGCTCCGAGCCATGGCCCCCCACAGAGGCGCCCCTGTTAATAATCCAGCCCAATCTATCAAGTTGTCTTAATGCAGCCAACCGATAATTCTAATGTAATCTACTAGTCCACCCTGCCCATGCTTCAGTTATAGACTCCGTCGTTGAATGACATAACCAGACTATCACATATTCTAGACTTATGACTGTTTGTAGTATTATATTCTAGTTAACGCCAGTCATCAATAGAAGATTGATTAGAGAAACTTGAAAAAAGTATGTTTAAAAGGTTTGTTTTTTAAGAAGATATGTCTGAGAAATAAACATTTGAAAACTATGCATGAAATGTATTTCTTTACAAATCCTCCAAATCCTCCACCAAATAGGGTTCACAAAACAACAATTTTTTTCTCATAAAAAAACAACATTTTTTTAGGCATATTTTTCCAAGTTTAATTCTCATTGATTAATTCTTAACATTTGATCGTTAACGTCCTTTATATAACATAGATTATAGAGGGAATGAGGGAGAATGACACAAATATTTCATCGATTAAGAAGAATGACAACATTTTAAAACTTTTACATAAAGACAAAAAAAAAAATTTATTTTTTTATAAAAAATACCAACATACTTTCTCTTTCATTAATCTTTTTTAAACACTAATATCTCTTAAACTACAACTCCAAATTTGAAAATTCTTTAACCATTTTTTTTTCATGCTTTTTATTTTGAGACCACATTCAACATATTCCGACGTTATTTTAGAAAATTCGCTGTCGAAATTCACTATTGATCGAAATTCACTGGAGAGAACTGTCGAAATTCACTGGAGAGATTCACTAAGTGAATTTCGACAGTGAATCTCACGAAAAACGATGTAATTATCAAACCAAGTATGAAATTTTTATCGCGTTTGGATCTCTAGATCAGAAGATATGATTGTTTGAAAATTGATGATGAAAGAGAAAATATTATTAAAAAAAACTGAACATGGACGCATAAGCTGTGCGCATTTCTTTTTTAAATTTTTTTTTTTTTTTCCTTTAGGTTATAGAAATTATAGAAGTTGTCATTCTCTCTCAGAAAAAATGTATGAACTTTACTAAAAAAATATTCTAAAACTTATCCTTATCTTTAATTCTCCATAAATTATATCCATAATAGTAGTAATTTGGAAAAGTAGTATTTTGGCTTTATTATTACTAAAATAGCAGTAATTTGAGAGACTTTGGTCCATAAAAGCCAATAAACTCACAAAAATAAACTAACGTATATCTCTATCCTATAATATCCATGTAAATGTTGTTTTTGTGATAATTACGTTTAAGAATTTCACGATGAGAGATACATTATCCATGCACCCAAGGGAGACATTCCACAATTATATTTAAAAATATGAGAGTAATTGTCACTAACATTTTAAAGAATAAAACACACTTTCTCAAAAAAAAATAAAAATAAATAAAACATACCGTTAATTCTACGATGAGTATATATTTTTTTTTTTTTGGAAATACAATGAATATAATTAGACGGAGGTGATTTTTCTAATCAAATCAAGAATATAAAGTATTTTGGTGTTGTGAGCTTGAAATGTACATGTCGTTATTGGTTTAGTTATAGGGTCCTAATCAGCAAATTCAATAAATATTTTTTTCATTTTGGTCCAATCTCCATTTAAAAATAAAAGAGACATTTTAATATCAATGACGCTTTTATCATTCTATTAAAACTAATTAAGAGTGGTAAATCACATGAAACTTTATTTCTTTATACATTAAGAGTGTGAAGAATCATCGTCCCAACAATACGTGTTTTGTTTTGTTTTGTTTTTGAGAAAGAAAATGTATGTGTTAGAAAATGAATCTAACTTGTTTTTTTAATGAATAATAATACAGATTTTACATTGATAATTAACCTGGTAATATATATAAGAAATGATTTTGGATAAAATAAGATATGGATAACATGAATCAAGTCAAAACTTATCTAATCTTGTTAGTTTAGATACTCCTATATTATCTCACCTAATTATTTTTCTCTGCATTTATGTAAACTTTCATCACTCTTAAAAAGCTCTGAAAAACTCGTTATTCTCCCAATTTCTTTCATTTTATTTTGAGAATTTTTACTTTCGTTATTAAAATGGCTGGAGGGGCTGTAATTTCTACAAAGGTGGTAAAGCATACCCTGGAAAACTTACAGCCAATGTTTTTGTTACATGCATTGTTGCTGCAATGGGTGGACTTATTTTTGGATATGATCTTGGAATTTCAGGTTTATTTTCATTTTGTCCTTAAAAAATGTTTATTTTCATTTTCATTGTATGTGATATGCAATATATATATGCATCAGTGTAGTATGTTACACTGGTATTAAAAGTCAGAACTTTTGGAGTTTTTTTTTTTTTTTGAATATTGGCACGATTTCATAGAAATACATTAATTTCTGTTACTGTTAAAAAATGTCAAAATAAACTGCTAATACTTACTTTTTTTTTTGTTGATAAAAACTGCTAATAGTTACTAATTGAATTTTTTTGTTTTGTACATACACTTCTAATTTTATTTATTTTGTGAGCGAAAGTCTTGAATTTTTTATATACTTCATTTTTTTAATAGGTTGCGATTAAGAATATTGGCATGTATACATCAATTATGAGAGTCATAATTAAACAAATATAAAATAAGTTGTTGTTATGCATAACTTTATGTATAATACTATACGCAGGGAGAGACTTTATGGTGCAACGGTTGTAAGAATGTTATGCCAAATAAATAAAGATACATTAAATTCTCTCATTTTTACTCTCTTTCACATAATACACTTTTATCGTGTGTGAGAGGTTAGAAATGAATGGTTGTAATGTATGCCACTTGGTACAACCTTGCTACAACGGTTGTATTATAAAGTTTGTCATACGCAGGATTCATTGAAAAATCTGTAATTTAAATGTTGCTTCATATATCTTCCTTTTTGAAGAAAAAGAAAATATAAACTTCAAATACTTTTTTAAGTTTTTTGTTTTTGTTCAGAAGTTTAAATGTTTTTCAGATTAGATTAGTAGAAGAAATATGAAAAGAAAAAAAAAACATGAAAAAATCTAATGCAGGGACACCTATTAGAATGGACCGTCGAATGACGGTTATTTGTAGAAAAGAAGAGAAAATTCTTTTATTTGTTTAATTATACACGTAGCACTAATTTAACGGTCTGTTTTAATAGGAGTCTCTACAATAGAATTACCCGAAAAACATCCTTTCCCGGTTGCTATATATATATATATTCCTCTCTTTTGCCAAGATTAACTCTATGAGTTGTTTCGTCGTTGGAAAGTTTGGGGTTATCTTGTATCTCCTATCATAACTGTATCCAACGCATATACCTTTTTTTTTTTTTGAGGGGTTCCAACGCATATACCTACTTAGAACAAATATATATATATACAAATATACAAATATATATATATATATATATATATATATATATATATATATATATATATATATATATATATATGAAATTGACCCTTTAAATGTTATGTATCGACTCATAAACAGTTATACAATACATAATGTGTATGTCTGTATAACTGTGTATGTCTAATCTCAAAACATGAAAAAGACAACGAATTTCCGACCAGTATATTAAAATTTCTTAATGCATTTTGAGTATAATAATATAATAGCATTATGATTTTTCATGCATGTAGGTGGAGTGACATCAATGCCCTCATTCTTGGAGAAGTTTTTCCCAGATGTATACAGAAAACAAGAAGCACATTCTGATACAAACCAGTACTGCAAATTCAACAGCGAAAAACTCACACTGTTCACGCTGTCGTTGTATCTAGCGGCCTTGTTTGCGTCTTGGTCGCGTCTTTACGACGACCGGAAGTTTGGCCGGAAACCGTCCATGATCGCCGGCGGTACCCTTTTCTTGATCGGTTCGATTGTGAATGCACTGGCTCAGAATCTGCTTATGCTTTATCTTGGTAGGGCTTTTCTTGGCCTTGGCATTGGTTTCGCCAATCAGGTATAACATTAATAATATTAATGATAAAATATGAAGTCAAAATAACCAACAAAGTGATCAGAATCACACAGATCCAGAATATAAGTGTGTGGTAGTCATTTCAATATATATATATATATATATATATATATATATATATATATATATATAAAATGTAAAATGACCAACAATGATCAGAATCACACGGATTATATCATAGATATAAATTAACTGTGTGATCTGATTCACTTCATTTCATATATGGAGTGAAATGACCAATTATATATATATATATACACGGAAACGAAATATATAAGCTATTCAAACTTTGAAATAATGTATATAGCATGTAATTTACTTATACTAAAAGATGTATGCATCTGTGTTTATTTGTGGTGCAGTCTGTTCCAGTATACTTATCAGAAATGGCGCCATATAAATACCGTGGTGCCTTAAACAACAGCTTCCAGCTATTTATCACAACCGGTATCCTAATCGCAAACCTAATCAACTACTTCATCACAAAACGGTGGCCGGAAAACGGGTGGCGGATTTGTTTAGGCGGCGCCGCCGTACCGGGTATAATCTTCATTATCGGATCCATACTATTACCCGACACACCGAATTCCTTAATCGAAAGAGGCAAAACCGAGGAAGCCAAATCCAGGCTACAGAAGATCCGTGGAATCGAAGACGTGGATGAGGAATTCCGAGATCTGATTTACGCGAGTGAAGAATCGAAGAAAGTGGAGCATCCATGGGCGAATATCTTCGAACGGACGAACCGGCCGCAATTGACTTTCGCGATCGGGATTCCGGCATTTCAGCAGTTTACGGGTATGAATGTGATTACGTTTTATGCTCCGGTTTTGTTCAGGACGATTGGGTATGGAGTTAATGCTTCGCTTATGTCGGCTTTAATCACCGGTTCGGTGAATTGTGGTGCTACGATTGTGTCGATTTTGGTTGTGGATAGATTTGGAAGAAGAATTTTGTTCATGGTTGGTGGAGTGCAAATGTTCATATGTCAGGTATGATCAATGTTATTTTTCCTTTTTTTTTTTTTTTTTTTTTTTTTTTGCATCATGCATCTTTTTCGGAGTCCGGACTCTCTGATATGAAGTCCGTCGGAAAATTCTGATGCATTAACTCCCTAATAGAACAAGTCGTCGGATGACTACGACGTGTACAAAGAGACAAAACAGTTTTCTCTGTCATCCGACGGCTCGTTCTATATATATATAGAACGAGAACGAGCCGTCGGATGATTGCGACGTGTACAAAGAGACAAAACTGTTTTTTCTGACATGGGACTGCTCAGTTTAATAAGGAATCCATGCAGCAGAATTACGTGAGACCGTCATGTGCAGACGCACATAGGAGTAATTGCTGTCCGCGGTCTCCGTTAAAAATAAAAATACTCTACATTTTACCTATAGAAAAATATTTCGAACCCCGTAAAAAAATTATTTACTTTGTAAAATATTTACGGACCCCGTTGAATATAATTTCTGGATCCGCATATATATATATATATATATATATATATATATATTTTAAACTCATATTAATTTAATTGTGATGTATTTATATATATATACATATACAGGTGGCAATAGCAGGTGCAATTGCATGGAGATTTGGAGTGAATGGAAACCCAGGTGCACTACCAAAATGGTATGCAGATTCAGTAGTGACATTGATATGCATCTATGTGGCTGGATTTGCATGGTCATGGGGCCCACTAGGGTGGTTAGTCCCTAGTGAAATCTTCCCACTTGAAGTTAGGTCAGCTGGTCAAACCATCAATGTTTCAGTCAACATGCTGTTTACATTTATCATTGCTCAGATCTTCACACAGATGCTCTGTACATTCAAGTTTGGGCTCTTCTTGTTCTTCTCCTTCTTCGTCGTGGTGATGTCGGTTTTCATTTACGCGTTGTTGCCGGAGACGAAGGGGGTCCCGATCGAGGAGATGGGGTATGTTTGGAGTAAGCATAAGTATTGGAAGAAGTTTGTTCCTCCTCCTCCTCAAGAAAGGAACATAGTTGTAGAAGAAGAATTAGAAGATGTGAAGAAGAAGAAGAATGTTGGTGATGCATAGAGTAAGGAGTGTGATCACTAATTAATCATTTTTATTTATTGTTAATTAGTGAATGATTTGGTGTTTAAAAGTAGTTGGGATGTTTTATTTTATTTTAATTTTAATTTTTATTTATTGTTTTTGGTGTTTTGAGTAGAGAATTGTGAAGTGTTTTGAACTTGAACATTCATTTTAGTAAGTCTAATAAAAGTTCTTTTATTTCTTGAACATTTTGAAAGCAAAACCTGAAAAAGAAACAATAATATATATGTTATTTAAAGAGTTTTTATGATATTTTTAACGTAAAAATGAATATGTTTACTGAGATACGATAATTCATGATACATCAGGGATCCGATAGTGACGCATACATCAAATTAGACTTGAGGTATGTATCACGTTACAAGAGAAAAACTTTAAATTTATTTCAATAATCAACACACATAATATAAAAGATTTCCTAGAAAATCTTATTAAACTCAACAACATATAAAACAACACAAATAAATAGACAAAACGAATGAATCCAACAAGACTCAAACGTACTCAACAACTTGCAAACTTTATCATTATCTATCAGACCCCAATCAGAAAACACCTGTGTTTTTAAGTGTTTTATTCATTCTGGATTACACTTAAAAACACGATGGAGTCTAAAACCTTTGGAAACATCCAAGTCATTAATTATATTGGCTATCGAATTTTCCATATATGGTTCATCAAGGTTCATAATAACCTCAACCCCATCTCCAGATTGTGTATCGAGCAATGCGAACGAATGGTAATTCGATGTCACGAAAGACACCCGACTTGGTTTTCCCCAACCAAAATCAACATCGTAAAGTGGAAACCTGGTGTAGAAGATCTACAACGATAAAATATAAAACGATAAACATTAGCTAATCCAAGCTCTTAAATGATTTTTACCCATAAAGAGAATTCAAGATTACATAATGTCCCAACACTTAGATAACTTAGCATATTTATAGGTTACAAAGCCCATATAGGATTAACACAATCGTTAACAAACCCATATAACTATTAACTAATTAAAACATAATAAAATACTAATAATTAGCTTGGATGTGCTACATCATCTCCATCATTTCTCCTCAAAAGCTCGTCCACGAGCGAACTCATAGAGATCCACATCGAGGCCTCGCAAGCACTATCACGAGCCATTGGTGGGTCAGGCCCATTCACCACCTTGTAAAACAACTTCAAAGTCTTCTTATGTTTTCTACTCTCACATAAAATCTCCAAACAAGAAGATAATGTGATAACACTTAGCTTAGACTTGTAAAGGAGTCCTTTACACCATTCCAACCCTCCCATTGAATAACTCGTCCACAAGTTAGAATGGGGCCGATATGTATCTGAAGAATGTACTTTGGTCCTCTGTTGAATAATAACTCCCATTTCTGCTTTATCCCATCACATAAGCTAAGAATTTCATTTAGATGTAGACCTTTTCCATGGCTAAACATCACAGTACCCAGAAGTGAAGAAAGGGCAACGGCCCAAAAGTGAGTCCATAACTTGAATTTTGAACACCCCTTAGTTGCCTCCACATAACATTCCATTGCATCTTCCATAATCTCCCGGGAATAAATTGTCTTACCTGGATCAAATGGGAACTTCACGGACGTGACATGCATTCTAGGTATATTATGCAAGAAGGATTGAAGATTGTAAAGCATGAAGCCCAAAGAGTGAAGAACTATATTATGTTGTGTCCAACTACCTCTTCAATTGAAGTTGCATTGCAAATCAAAAGGTCCTTTACCTCATGACATTTCTTCCCGTCAAATTGTGGCATACATTTGATAATAGAAGGTATAGGACGGCAATTCGTTAGATCGGTTTCATTTTCTCTATTGCAAACAAACATTGCTAATCCCCAATCAGAAGGATAAAGATTAACTCCCATTCCCTGCACACCATTTGTTAATTTGAAATTTCCACAAACCACCAAGGGTGAACAAGTTTCATGCAAGTACTTCAATGTGTGTGCAGTACCCAAACTTGCCTTGACATGGTTGTTCCATACGTGGGGCATGTTGCACTCATACGAAAATGAAGAGCAGGCTAGAAGATGTTGACTTTTCTTATAGTAGTAACTGTATAGCTCAGCTATATGTGGGTAGTGTAGCCATGATATCTCAGCAGCTAAATTAATGGAACATTTTAATTCAAAGGATGACACCACTACCACCAAAACAGAGAACCATGTTGGTGGAGGTATTAGTCGTTTCATAACCGACAACATCAACTTCAGAGCAATTTCTACTGCTTTCATCCTCATGACCGTTAAAGATCCAACCCGACAACACGCTTCAATATAAACCAATATATGTGATTGAGCACATTGATGTGTATTGTGGAATACAATGATGAGGACAACTGTAAGAACTTCGGTAGCACAGAGTAGAGAAGCAGGCACAGTAGAATAATGGTCACATACCTCTATTATGGATTCAATCTGATGTTCTTGAAAAGCATATAAGATAATGGTCATGGAACCCGAAACACCCAAGGTACTACCAAGAATTCTAAAAATATGCAGCTTTTCTCGGAGTAAACGTAATCGAAATTGTTTTGCTGAAAAGACATCAGAGTTTCCAATGATCGGAATATACGGAACTCCATATAAAAACGCTTTCATAAATGGAGTAAGGTATGCATCCACATACGTAGGAACAACTTGACACATTGGTATCGCAAAACATGGCCGGAGAATATTTTCAAGGACTACATTCAAGGCCAACCTCTCCATAACAAGTTTAAAGCTAAATGAACGCATAAAATTTCCAGTCCAACAATTGATACCTTCTCCCGGCAAGGTGCTTGTGTCCATGATTAGTCCACTTAGAAACTTAACCTTCTTAACTTCAAGTTGATCCTCATATCCAGCAAGACCGACGTTGGTTAAGCAGGGGTAGCTTGGCAGTATTTTCTTCCGAGTATACTTGGCATTAGCTTGTTGCGTTCCAATTCCAAATTCATGTTAGTGTGAGTCTAAAAGATCAGTTATAGCAAGTAACTGTGAGGGATTAACATTATGTTTGGTATGAAAAACATCTTGCAGCACCATCACATGAGGCTTTTCTCGAACCGATTTTGCCAAAACAGGAAATCGCTTTGACACAGGAAGGGCTTTCGCTAATTCTTCAGTCTCCTTTGAACATTCATTAGAGTCTCTCTCTTCATTGATATCATTAATGCTATCCTCATTTGTACCAGACATAAGTTCAATCTCCTTTTGAAGTGGCTTTTCTTCATCACGCTTTTCAGCACTTTCGATACGCTTAGCAGTAGTACGCTCGATTGCGGGAGTGCTCCAATCCTCTACTGATTTCAATTGTAACTTCTCCTCTAAAGGATGGTCAACTTCAAATTTATGCTCACTTAAATCCGCCTGAATTGGTCCTGTTTGCTGCTGTGTGACTCAATGGAAATTTTTGACAAACAGTTGGTGGACATAAATTCTTGCTTCATTCTTTCTTCCATTTCTTGCTCTTTCCATTGGTTGGGGATTTTTGACAAACAGGTTTTGGGCAAAAAACGCAAGTTGTGGGTTTCAACATTAAGGTCACCAGAGCTTCTTCCTTGCTGTCCTTCTTTGTTCACTTGGGAGGGGAATTTTTTCAAACACATTTTGGGCAATAAATATTTCAATATTAGATGCTTCATTTTTGGCCATGAATGAATCGGATCTTTACCTTCTAAGAACCTCTTGTGTCGCCAATCCTTCCACCAGATGCGAGCTTCGCCTTTAAGTTTGTGTGCCGCCAGTTTACATCGAATCTGTTCCGGTGGATTCGTTTCTTCAAAATAGTCCTCGATTGTTTCAATCCAATCCTAGAAATCCTTCCTAGACCCATTAAAAGTCGGCACATTTTCCTCGAATTTGGCTGTGCGAAATGTTCGAATAAACTTATATGTTTAAGGTAGTTTGTACATAATCCCCGACGTTTGTTTGCCTCACGTAGGATGCGTCTCCGTTCTTCTCCAGGTGTAGAATAATAATGAATAGTTCGGCCAACATTTGTGCCACCAATTTCTCCCATGGCTGTGCGAGGAACAACTCGTCCAGACCAATAGGAGTCTTGCTCCAGATTGTAACTCGACTCTATCGCAGCTTGATTCATTCCACATGTAAAAGAACCAAGCTTTTGATTAAGCCTATGCGGAACATCCAATTGGATCTTCGAATCCCGAACACCTTCGCGGATCCGGCTATCTTCATCAGCGCCGGCCATGGATCACCAAAGGGAGAAACCCTAAGCTCCGATCTCTGATACCAGATGATGTAGAAGATCTACAACGATAAAACATAAAACGATAAACAAGAGCTAATCTAAGCTCTTAAGGGATTTTTACCCATAAAGAGAATTCAAGATTACATAATGTCCCAACACTTAGATAACTTAGCCTATTTATAGGCTACAAAGCCCATTTAGGATTAATTAACACAATAGTTAAAAAAAACCATATAACTATTAACTAATTAAAACATAATAAAATACTAATAATTAGTTTGGATGTCCTACATCAAAACCTACAGAAGCTTGAGCCAAATACCGTGTCGAATTCATCTTCCTTCTTTGACCATTCTTTCATTTCATTCGAACCTTTACAACACTCTGATAATTTTTCTTGCAATGTTTTCCGAATCAAACACACAAGATCATACAGCTCCATCTTGCTTTCACCAGGAAAGAATTTGATTGGAACCGGAACGTACATGTTACCAATTGTGTTCTCTGACGAGATTGATGGAACATGTTTCCCTCGTAAATTCACAGAAAGAGAAGTCATGAAGGGCCTTTGACTCCCATTTTTGTCCTGAAAAGAATGCATGAGATAAGTCATAGGTACTTATTATTATTAATAATAATTTTAAGTTTAATAATTGTCCAACATATCATTCGGTTCATGGTCCCTTGCCGGTGGGCTAGGGTCGGTTTCACATTAAGATCATTACTCCTTCTGTCCCATTTTATTTATACACGTTTCATTTTTGATTTGTTCCCAAATTATGCATTAATTGTCAAATTTCTACAAATGTCCTTCCATTTTTACTTTATTTGCAATAAAGAGTGTATAGAATAAAATGTTTCAACAACTACTTAGAATGAATTATACTCGCCATATATCACGTATTGTTTTACGCACTCACATGGGGTTACTTTTGGGTGATTGTTGAAGGAGACTGTAACGCCCCATTCCCGGACACCGAGTCCTTATCCGGAAATCGAAACGTTCGGCACGCATAACATTAAATAAATAACATTACACGTAAGCCTCTACTACGTCGTATCAAATAAAAGCAAACGGAAGCAAAAGACTCGGGTAATTTTTTCCAAACATTAAAGAATAGGAGTCACTAAAGGTAGAAAGAAAATGTAATGTTTATTACATTCAAAAGAAACCAACGAATCCAAAAGTACTAGAAGTAAACTACAGAATCCAATAAAATCCAAGTCTAAGGCATAAATAAAATAAATGATAAATAGTAAACAAGGTCTTCAACTCCGGCGTCCTCAAACGTCATCATCGAAGCCCTCCTCGAAATCATCACCAACCTGTTCGTCTTCTCTCCCCCAAACACATAAATAAACATGCATTTGAGGTAAGTACAATGTACATAGTAAGAGGTAGAAGCTACAATTTAATTAAGGTTTGTTATTAATAGAATATCTTGATGAAAACGACTCAATCTAGGGTTCACTTCATGTCCATCAACATGTCATGACTATACGTTTCTACTTAGCTTATCTTTGTTGCGTCATTACTCAAGGACACTGCGCATGGCGTTCATCACCAAGATATACTTGCTAACTAACGGTGATTAGCACCGATTAGCTCGGGTCTCCCGGTATGCGTATACGTCCGATGGATTTCCTCCACTACCCTTCACCGTTTAAGGCGGCAGTTGTTGTCCACCTTTTATGAACGTATCACATCGCCGATATGGAATAGTGTCTAACCGAGAATAGATTATGCTTTATCTTTTACTACACTTATGTAAGTATTGATGTGAATTAACTAGCCATCCCTAGTGTTTTCAAGTAAGCTCTCTCGCATCTCCTACTCTCGTTACAGACCACTTTAGACACGGACAAGTCCTAGCAAATACCACGGACATTGATGAACTCTAGTTCACCAAAGCACAAGCCCTTTCATGCCCTTCCGACGGATCCGAACTTCAACTCCTTTAAGAGTACATTCGGTGTTTTAATCGAACGCATCGTAGTACAATCGAAGCTAGTTCAATTTTTAATTAATCTTAATACATCATAATTAAAAGCTCAAACCAATAGATAACATAACATTGAAGCCTGAACAAAACTGAATCGATTAAGATCAATAAAACAAGGTAACCCGAACAAACACCCGTCTGAACCCTAAACGCTCGTTTAAACCCTACTGGACGCCCGTCCAACCCTATGGACGTCCGTCTGGGACTGGACGTCCGTCCACTATAACTTGACGCCCGTCCACCTAAAAACGCTACAACTCAGATGTAAAATCACTCCTCAAACGCCCGTCCGCTTAAGGCAAACGCCCGTTTGAGTTTCTAAGCTTTCGGACACCCGTCCGCTTATGCAGACGCCCGTCCACCTGCGTTTTTTCCCAAAACCCCAAATCTTCAAACTCGATTTCTAATCCGATTCTAACATAAACAGCAGCAACTTTAACACAGACAAAACGCCTAAACGCATATCTAACCGTATCATAGCATCTAGGATCATTAACCAATCAAAAAGATACATCTTTCTTGCACCAAAACATCTTAAATCTTGATCTAACTACTCTCAACCATGATTAGACTGTAGGAAGAGCTTCTTACCTTAAGCAAGCTATTCCAAAATCCAAAGCTCAGAAAAGACAACAGCAAAACGATCTCTTTTCTGCAACAAACCTTGAGAAAAGCTCCAACTTTCTGCTACAGGAACGACGCTCTCCTTATGACGATTCCATTTCTTCTCTCGAAACTGAAAACGGTTTAGAATTGACTTAGATATCGATGAGAAATCCTTCAGCCCAAAGTTTTGCTCTTACACGCATAAAAAGGAATATGCGGCTGCCCCTTTTTTTTGTGAAAAAAAGATCTAGGTTATGAGATTAATGTGTATAATAGATCCCTTATATAGTTAATCCCAATTAAATCCTTTTTCTATTATAAAATCAGAAAATCTCTTTTATTATATACATAATTATCTTAAAAATTATATATATAAATATCCAATTATTTAAACTCCAAATAAAAGGAACCGAACCCAATATTTCGTTTTCGCAAAAAGACACGTCAGCCCTTTCCCGAAAATCGGAATATTACAGAGACTCTCTTACCATCTATCAGAAGCTTTTAGCTCAATTTGAAGACCTTTCTCCTGTGGGTAGTATTATTGAAGACTGTCGCCGCTTATTGCCAGCTTTTGTTCCGGTTTCTTTCACCTTTGTTAAAAGACAGGAAATGTCTCTGCCATTATTTAGCTAAGGAAGGTTTAGACCTAGTTGGGTGTAAGGTTTGGGGTTCCTCTCCTCCTTCCCATGTAACTTTGGCTAATGCCGCATATTGTGATTAATGAAGCTATTCACGTTTGAAAGGAAAAAAAAAAAAAGCTACTTAAAAAATGTGTATGTGTAAAATTTGGATCATTTAATAAGATTTAAAGTGTGTATATATATATATATATATATATATATATATATATATATATATATATATATATATATATATATATATATTTAAAATTACCGATTATGTACGGACTGAATTATACTATTATTAAAACATGTATATTGGGACTTTCTTATATCATGGGTTCTGACGGTCGTCTGTCTCACCCGGGCTATAACCGCCAAGTAGCACATCATATTGTATAGCTAGGACTATAATAATGTAATATTCCGATTTTCTAAAAAGAGGCGAGACGTGTATTTTTGCAAAAAACGAAATATTATTATTTCTTGTCTTTTATGGGAGTTAAGTATTTAATAGAGTATGTATATATATATATATATATATATATATATATATATATATATATATATATATATATATATATATATATATATATTCAATTATATATATATATATATATATTCGAATTATATATATATATATATATATAAATATATATTCGAATTATATATATATATATATATAAAATATATATAATTAATATATATATATATATATATATATATATATATATATATATATATATATATATATATATATATATATATATATATATATAAAGGGATTATTCGATTTTGGTAATTAAAGGGCAATTAAGGAAAAGGGATTTGTGGGAAATTGGTATTTAAGGAAAATCAATACACATTAATCCCATAACCTAAACACAACTCGTAAATTCGGTTTTGTATGCTCTTTCTCTGCGGCTTTGAGGAGAGAAATAGGGCTTGATAGTTTTCGCAATAATCAAGCGGTTCTTGATCGTTTTGGATCGAGACGGTAGAATTGAAATCGTCGTGAGGAGAGCTCCGTTTGGATTTCACTTTGTTGGAAGAAATGCACTCGAGGTCGCTTTGGATCTGCTTTTGGCGCAATTAGGTAAGAGGCTCTTCCTATGATCTCAATTATCGTTTATAGGGTTTAGATCATAATTTAAGATGTTTCAATGTTGGAAAGATGCGTTTTTGTTGATCAAAGGATCATGTAAGCTTTGGTTGATTAGGTATGTTTTTGTGTTTCTTCGGGATTAATTCGATGTTAATTAGGTTAGAATCGGTTCGTAAATTGAGTTTTGACGATTTTAGCGTTTTAGGGAAAAACCAGCGGACGGGCGCCTGCAATAGTGCGACGGGCGTCCGAGACCTAAATAGCCCGGCGGCGTTTGCAATAAGCGACGGGCGTCGAGGTTAGATTTTTGATTCGAGATGTAGCCGCTTTTTTTTAGCGTGGCGGGCGTTTGGGGTTTAGTGGACGGGCGTCTGATACGGACGGGCGTCCATAGGAGGTCAAACGGGCGTCTGGCCTGTTTTGCCTTGTTGTTACGGTTTTATCATTCTAGTTTGGTTTCGGGTTTTATAATCACATTATTATTGTTTTCAACCCTTATTTATGATATGATATCATTGGTTAACATAAACAAGCCTGAATTGAGCTTCTGATTCGTTCAGTTAAAACACCGAATATACTCTTAAAGGGAGTTGAAGTTCGGATCCGTCGGAAGGGCATGATAGGCTTGTGCTTTGATGAATTATCATTCATCACTGTCTGTGTAATTGCTAGGTCTTGTTAATGTCTAGTGGTCTAGGAAGAGAGTAGTTAATGTGAGGGAGATTAATTGAAAACAGTTAGGTGGCTAGTTAATCATCCTAATAAATACGTACTTGACTAGTAAAAGATTAAGCAACATGTCTCTCTTGGATAGGGCACCAGTCTATATTGCGATGTATGCCTACCTCTGAAGGTGGAAGAACTCCGTAGGTCAACAAAACCCTAAGTACGGAGGGACACCGCTGAGATGTACGTACTATCGGAGTCTACCTTTTCTAGACTTCATGGATATTGGTGTGATCCACTAATATATTGCCAAGAATATCCCTAGCTTGGATATGCGTAGTGCCCTTGAGTGCGGTTGTAACATAGATGAGTTAAGTATAAACGTTTAGTCAATTCATGTTGATGGACATGGAGTGAACCCTAGATTGAGTCGGTCACACATAATCAACTAAACTTTTAATCATCTTAACTTTATAAATTATAATTGTTGTCATAGCTTCTCTTTCTTATTAAGTACGTTGTACTTACCTCAAATGCATGTTTTCTATGTGTGTGGGGGTGAGAAGACGAACAAGTTGAAGTTGTTTACAAGGAGGAGTTCGATGATGACGTTTGAAGACGCCTCATTGAAGAATTTAAATTTATTCTTTATTAGATTGTTTTAGACTTTTGGTCTTTCGAGACTTGTAGCACCGTTACGTTTCTTTTGGAGAATATCGTACTTTTCATTTGGATTCGTATTTTTCCTTGAATGTAATAAGTTACATTTCCACCTTTAGATGTTGTTTCTATTCTTGGATGTTTGAAGAATTTTATACCCGAGTCTTTTGCTTCCGTTTGCTTATTTTTTATACGACGTAGTAGAGGCTTACGTATAAGGTGAATTTATTTTTATTTTATACGTGCCGAACGTTTTTTTTTCGGATAAGAACTCGGGGGAACGGGGCGTTACAAATAATTTATATTCTCCGTAAAAAATTTGACATAATCATAGGATGAAGGATGAAGTTTGAATGACCAGCCTTGGGCCCCGAATGCTACGGCATATGGCATGACATTCGCCGCCACATGAGATACTCAATATTAATACTAATGAATCATAAATAACACACACTTTTATATATATATATATATATATATATATATATATATATATATGGAAGACGTACTTGGGCAGCAAGGATTAAGCCACGCCATACGACTGCAGTGACCACCTCGACCTTAGAAGGTGGCCCAAAAAATACGCGAGCGGGGCATACTATGTGCCGAAGCTCCAACCACCGGTACTTGATATAACTTGTTTTTTTCATGATTGCAATCGTTGAACCGTCGAACAAAATCCTTCGAGCCACGACCTTCATCGTGTTCACTTGTCTCAAATCAACATTTTCAGATAAGTTGTTAAAGTATCACACATTGATAACTTGTCATTGTGTAACCAACCATATTAAGATATGAACTTCTCTCACCTCACAACCTAGGTTTGGTGATGAGGCCCCTTCTCTTATACGGGTTTGAGCTTAGCTAGATTTTTTACATGGTATCAGAGTCACCCTTTATTGTGCAAGTGTTGGGTCTCTTTGTTGGTCTTGAGAGTGCCAGGCCCACACTTGAGGGGGCGTGTTAAAGTATCTCGCATTGGGAACTGATGACGGTCAAATTATACCCGTAAATGTCATCAACATTATCCTTAAATCGAGATTAATAATGTATATTTCATATTAAATCACTCGTTTATATTTATTATTTAATGTTAAGTGATTATTAATATGATATTTGGTATTTAAATTGCTTTTATTATTAAAAGACCGATTTATTGTGCGATAAATGCTGATTTTGTAGATCACGACAAATCGAGAGGATTAATGTCATGCAATCAGTAAATCTCAAGATAATAGAGGAAGAAAATCGGAGCATTAAATGAAAGATCAATCGATCAACACGAAAAGCGCAAAGCGATGGGAACAAGATAGACAAGAGAAACGTTTAACGCGCGTGCGAGAAGAAGGCTCGGTCGACCGAGCTCATCCATTCGATCGACCGAGTATGTCGGCTCGGTCACTTTTCGGATTTTTCGTATTTACCTTCTAGAACCACCCTAAGTCGGCAAAAACCTCTATATAAGCAAGCAGCTACGAGAATTGTAAGATACAACTTGAGTACCTTAGAATATCATTCAATAAAATCATTCTATTCATATCTTTATTCAATGTAGTTTATTGAGGGGGTTTCCAGCAACTTAGGGGCTGCAAATATGTAAGCCTTTATTTTCTGTTTCTTTCTTTTAAGTAATTAATCCCTCCCAATTATGCTTTATCGTTTGAATTAGTTAATCATAGCTAGATGATGTAGATCTAGGCTATGACGTTAGGGATGTGGCGACACCTTGTCTATGGGGATCCCATAACCTACGTTATACACTTAGTATTTATCCATGAATCTACTTGATTTAATTAATGCGTATCTATGTTAGTTTATATGAATACTGTGCGAATTACTGTTTAATCTGTTCTGTATGATGAAACGCTGAGAGATATGTTCGGGGATGTAACTGGGGCCGAAATTGATTCGGGTGACCGAATGAGTTCACTCGGTCGACCGAGCCCACCTATTCGGTCGACCGAGCCCCTGCTCATCCGTTAAATAGCCACGTCTTTATGGTTAGGTTAACTTAATAAAATTTATCATCTCGCAGAGGTATGGCTACGGCCTCGTTGCTCGTCTGTTTTAATTAGCGTATGATTAGGAAATACCAATATAGGGCTCTAGGTTGGCTCATGAATGATCTTCCGGGACTTTCAATGAGATCTAGGTAGGTTTTGTATTTGGGAATTGAGCTCACCTAGTTATACGTAAATCGTAGATTAACATGAAACCGCAGGTAATTGTTAGTTGGACGAGGCTTGAGCGATCGTTTAGAAATACGCTAACCATAGGAATGTTGCCTGGACGAGGTGTACGGTTAATATCGGCATCCTTAGAGTCGTAAGTGTGTGAGTTATATGAGATGGAGGCACCAAAGGCGAAAGTCACGTAACAATACCACGTTGATCTAGTGACCTACCGGTGCTAAGTCAAGTTAAAGAGGATGACTCCCGTAGCCAATCTAAAATAAGATACAAACGGATTAACAGTTAATGAGTTTAGTTAGTTTTATAAACTATCTAGGTCCAAACGATAAAGACTATAATTGGGGAGGTTAATTACGTTGTGTCGAGTTGTGTCTTTACTTTTCTTGTCCTATGTTGGTCGTAGACCGCCTTTATGTCTTTGACATGTATAATTAATTGTTTATATATGGAATTACCCACAATTGGTTCCTCGTGGGATCGACCTTGATTCACTATAGCTATACTACTACGATGGGCCTAGTCCTCTTGCTAGTATTGGTTTATGGTGGTCAAGTATATTATAACCTGATTGACCACGTCATCAAGTTTTTGGCGCCGTTGCCGGGGAACCAACGGTCAATTTTATATATAAATAATTTTTTATTCATGTCGAGTTTTCTGTTTTAGAGTCTGTTTTTACGTTTTTGAGTCCTCTCCGGTTATGCGCTCATCTCGAAAATTCCAGATTCTTAAAATAAAAATAAAAATAAAAATTTATTCGGTCGACCGAGAGACCTCATTCGGTCGAATCGAGAATTTAGAATTTTTGTTTTGTTTTGTTTTGTTTTGTTCTTGTTCTGCTTACTGTTTAAACAGCTTTACGATTTGTGTTTTCGAAGTCCGGAATTTCGGCGTGTCTGCTTATCCTCAGTATGTTTAATCCGTGAGTCTGATAGCGACATGGGAAACCATGTTAAAATCAGTCTACGGTCTGTTTGTTTTTGTTTTTCTTCTGTTTGCAGAAACCAGGGAAGCAATATTCTGAGTCAGTAATTTTTTCAAGGGCGCTGAGAAAATAACCTAGCAAACATGTGGAGCTACGAATCTAAGATGGGAAAAGCAATGGAAGCAATACATTTAAAGCACAAAGATGGCTCCGAAAAAAAATCTTAAAGGCTTAAATTCTTCGTGGTACAATGTTGAAGGCAAGGTACTACCCTTTTTTTTTACTTATGTTTTACTACCTTTTGGTTTTTTGAGCATAAGTTAGCCTATACATGAACCTTAGTATGAATCGTAGCCCGGAGTTGGTTTGTAAGATTAATTTTATTAGTGTCGAAGGTTTTGCCCCATATCTGTCTCATCTAGAGGGTGTAAGAAAACATGTAGTCGTTGAAAGGAAGCAGTGAATAAAGAGTTCCTCGTAGTTCTGTTAAAATCTCATTGTCCTATGCATGAGATTGCTTCTACTGGCCAGGGGAGCAACAAATTGTGTAGTTTAAGCATTCACAATCTAAAGAAGACGTTGAGTTTTGAGAGAACACCATCTTCTGCTTTCGTTGAGTTTTATGGTGATGGCTTCTCGGTGAACCCACCTTAAACAAAAACGAGATTACGCTTTGGGTGACAATTTAGAAATCGAAGAATCTTTGTACATAGGTTCGGAAATGGTTTAACCATGGCTGGGCGAGTTCAAACGAGCTTCGGCTCAATCAACTCCCCTCCACGTGTGATGTACGTTACAGCAGTTCGACAAGACTTAGCATAGCCGATAAGCCTTCGGGCTAAACGGGGCTTATCTTGACGGATTGGCCTGAACTGTCACATATGTTCCAACGAATAAGACGGCATAGGCTTGCCTACATAACCGACCTTATTCGGAGTACTTTGATTCATTGTTTCTTATTATCAAGGCCAAAACCGTAATTAGTAACCATAATTTTAACCGAGTTTCTTAGAATTCACTAATTCCTAAAACGAGAGCCGAGGTAAGAGCTTTGTATAAATGGTATGGATAAATGTTGTTTCCTAGGTCTCACAACCAAGGGAAGGGTATTAATCCGCAAAAGCAACAAGCCCACCTCTTATAGTGCGCGAAGGGTCAAAGTCTGGCGATCCAAGAATGATAATTGACAAGGATAAATTTTTTTTTTTGGAACGTCGAGCTGAGGACTTTAAACTCAGAACTACTTCTTTAAAACCCTTAGGATTTCTTTTTAGGATTTTAGGTTTTGTTTTCTTTGAGTCAAATAAGAGTAACGTGACATATGTTGAGGTTTTTATTTTGCCGTGTTACGATGGCCATTGGGCTAAGGATGTGCAAAACTTTTTTACTCAATATAGGCCACGTGAAATAGAGTTCCGTAGGAGAGTCAAGAAATTGCTAAAGAAAAGGAAATTTAGCAATCAACCTTAAGATGGAAGCATTAAGAGAGCTTGAGAATTAATGAAAATGTAACAGAGAATGATTGGTGCGAACAAGAACAATTTTGGTCAACTTCCAAAATCTTTTAGAATGGTGATCCAAGTGAAAATTCAAAGTGGTGCGCAATTAATTCTGCAACTACCCTTATCCTTTCATTTATACCTTTTCACCCTTAAACCTTTTCGATCCTCTCACCAATCTGCCCCAACAGTTCACATTTCTAACCATTCTGTCATCGCCTCTCTTTCTTTCCATCCGTTTCACTCTCCCACCCAATCCCATTCCTTTAAACAATTCTCAATCCCATTCTTACCCACCCTTTATCTTTTCTTCCCTACCTTATGTGTATCTTTTTCTAAACCCATCATACTCTCAACCTCCATTTTGTTTACAAAATACCTGTGTGTTGCGGAATTTGAATATTGCTAAGCCTTAATGATTATCTTTTATCATTTTGATTTTCATGATCCTAGTTGGGGTAAGTGTAGCTCTGACCCTAGCTAGATTTTAAAGGTTTTTGGTTCGATCAAAATACAAAATATCGTTCTACCGGAAGTTTTAAATTTCACATCTTTTCCGTCTATTCCGGCATTTCTAGATGATAAGTTTTGTTCTGAACTATCACATCGATCTGACCTTGTTGATGACGGTTATGACTTTTACGTGATACATTGGGTTTTTAGTAATTTAGAGGAGTAGCTACATCTCCCTCAGTTGTTGATATCCAATGCAAGCGAGAAGTTTCTGCACTAAGTATTTGATTTTATCTTTAGCCAATAGGTCGCATTCAATCTGTTATACCTTACCCAGTTTCTCTTTTCCACCCGGTTTTAAGAATATTTAGGCGGTGGAGGTTTTAGATGAAGACCACCATCTTTAGTTGCTTGTTTATTTTTCTTTCTATTTAGTATTTTTCTTGTCTTTGGTTGTATAAAATAAAGTGGCTTAAAATGTTTTTAGGTATATATACCTAATTACTGCCACATTATTCTATAACTTCCATAGACATGGTGTTATTATGATTTAAGTGAGTTTGTCCTTATCTACAGTTTTTTTCACTTGCTTCTCCACAACGTGCTGAAATTTACTCCGATCTTTTTCGTTTACTTGAGAGCCGTTTCCAGAGCTAAGTCTTTTTCTTAAATTCTCATTTATTTTTGTCATTGAGGACAATGCCATGTTTAAGTGGGGGGTAGGAGACTTAGCCATGTTATGTTATAATTGAAAATTGAATGAAACGGCACATGATTAAAAAATTTGAATAAATACCACATTATTTATCTCGTACCCTTAGAATTGTGAGTTCCTAGCTAAGAATTGATAGGAAATAAACCAAGTTTCATGAGTACGTGATCATTTTATACTTATGTTAAGTAAATTTAAGGATATTCATGCCCGTTTTTGCGAGTAGTTATTTATTATTCGATTACTCAATCTGTGAATCGAGTTTTACCGCACGAATCATAATAATCGATTTAATATTGTGTACATTGCATAGATGATTGGTTATGTAAACTTAGTGTCAATATCTATCTGCTGATGTATTCTGATATTCTTGCCAACAAAAGCGAGTAATAAGCTTGAGACGCACTGTGTTTTAGCAAAATGTTAGACATTGGGCTTGTAGTAACATTACCAAAGTAGCCCGCGCTTGTGGTAATATTCGATGCTATGCATGATCTAAGATAGGGGATACTCTAAAAGTTTTCTTCCTTGAGATTAATAGTATTTGAAAAATATGAAGATATGAAAAATATTCAACTCTTTAAGAGGCTTTGAGTAGTACTCGGTCTCCAAGTCCAAAATCCTATAGATACGCTCTTGCTTATTGCTCTAGTGCTCTAACCATTGCGAGGCATAAGAAGTATGAATGTTGAGGTTGGTAGGTTGAGATTGCGAAGTTAGCATAAACTCGATCTTGCCACGAATATATAAAACTAAATGCACATGCACACATCACTTCGATTCATAGTCGAGTAGTGAATAATGGATATCTTATGAGCATGACTAGTATGAGTTGACTTGAGTTTCTTGTGTAAGTATGATTTGACCATAGAAAATGTTGTCTTGGGAATGACTTATTGATGCTTTGTTGGGACGATCAAAGTCTAAGTGGGGAGTAGTTGATGACGGTCAAATTATACCCGTAAATGTCATCAACATTATCCTTAAATCGAGATTAATAATGTATATTTCATATTAAATCACTCGTTTATATTTATTATTTAATGTTAAGTGATTATTAATATGATATTTGGTATTTAGCTGTTTTTATTATTAAAAGACCGATTTATTGTGCGATAAATGCTGATTTTGTAGATCACGACAAATCGAGAGGATTAATGTCATGCAATCAGTAAATCTCAAGATAATAGAGGAAGAAAATCGGAGCATTAAATGAAAGATCAATCAGATCAACACGAAAGCGTGCAGTGGGGAACAAGATAGACAAGAGAAACGTTTAACGCGTGCAGAAGAAGGCTCGGTCGACCGAGCCTGTCCATTCGGTCGACCGAGTATGTCGGCTCGGTCACTTTTCAGATTTTTTCGTATTTACCTTCTAGAACCACCCTAAGTCGGCAAAAACCTCTATATAAGCAAGCAGCTACGAGAATTGTAAGATACAACTTGAGTACCTTAGAATATCATTCAATAAAATCATTCTATTCATATCTTTATTCAATGTAGTTTATTGAGGGGGTTTCCAGCAACTTAGGGGCTGCAAATATGTAAGCCTTTATTTTCTGTTTCTTTCTTTTAAGTAATTAATCCCTCCCAATTATGCTTTATCGTTTGAATTAGTTAATCATAGCTAGATGATGTAGATCTAGGCTATGACGTTAGGGATGTGGCGACACCTTGTCTATGGGGATCCCATAACCTACGTTATACACTTAGTATTTATCCATGAATCTACTTGATTTAATTAATGCGTATCTATGTTAGTTTATATGAATCTTGTCGCACCACATCTTGTTTAACTGCATTAGTATGATGAAACGCCGAGAGATATGTTCGGGGATGTAATCTGGGACGAAATTGATTCGGGTGACCGAATGAGTTCACTCGGTCGACCGAGCCCACCTATTCGGTCGGCCGAGCCCCTGCTCATCCGTTAAATAGCCACGTCTTTATGGTTAGGTTAACTTAATAAAATTTATCATCTCGTTAGGTATGGCTACGGCTCGTTGCTCGTCTGTTTTAATTAGCGTATGATTAGGAAATACCAATATAGGGCTCCTAGGTTGGCTCATGAATGATCTTCCGGGACTTTCAGCGAGATCTAGGTAGGTTTTGTATTTGGGAATTGAGCTCACCTAGTTATACGTAAATCGTAGATTAACATGAAACCGTGCAGGTAATTGTTAGTTGGACGAGGGCTTGAGCGATCGTTTAGGAAGTACGCCTAACCATAGGAATGTTGCCTGGACGAGGTGTACGGTTAATATCGGCATCCTTAGAGTCGTCGTAAGTGTGAGTTATATGAGATGGAGGCACCAAAAGCGAAGTCACGTAACAATACCACGGTGATCTAGTGACCTACCGTGCTAAGTCAAGTTAAAGAGGATGACTCCCGTAGCCAATCTAAAATAAGATACAAACGGATTAACGATTAATGAGTTTAGTTAGTTTTATAAACTATCTAGGTCCAAACGATAAAGACTATAATTGGGGAGGTTAATTACGTTGTGTCGAGTTGTGTCTTTACTTTTCTTGTCCTATGTTGGTCGTAGACCGCCTTTATGTCTTTGACATGTATAATTAATTGTTTATATATGGAATTACCCACAATTGGTTCCTGTGGGATCGACCTTGATTCACTATATTTATACTACGATGGGCTGAAGTCCTCTTGCTAGTATTGGTTTATGGTGGTCAAGTATATTATAACCTTGATTGACCACGTCATCAAGTTTTTGGCGCCGTTGCCGGGAACCAACGGTCAATTTTATATATAAATAATTTTTATTCATGTCGAGTTTTACTGTTTAAGTCTGCTTTTACGTTTTGAGTCCCTCTCGTTTATGCGCTCTGTCTCGAAAATTCCAGATTCTTAAAATAAAAATAAAAATAAAAATTTATTCGGTCGACCGAGAGACCTCATTCGGTCGACCGAGAATTTAGAATTTTTGTTTTGTTTTGTTTTGTTTTGTTCTTGTTCATTATGTTTAAAACAGTTTCGATTTGTGTTTTCGAGTGCGGAATTTCGCGTGTCTGTTTATCCTCAGATGTTTAATCCGTGAGTCTCGATAGCAGCGACATGGGAAACCATGTTAAAATCGATCTACGGTCTGCTTTGTTTTTGTTTTTCTTACATTTGCGAAACCCAGGAAGCAATATTACAGTCGATAATTTTTCAAGTATACCGAGAAAATAACCTAGCAAACATGTGGAGCTACGAATCTAAGATGGGAAAAGCAATGGAAGCAATACATTTAAAGCACAAAGATGGCTCCGAAAAAAATCTTAAAGGCTTAAATTCTTCGTGGTACAATGTTGAAGGCAAGGTACTACCCTTTTTTTTTACTTATGTTTTACTACCTTTTGGTTTTTTGAGCATAAGTTAGCCTATACATGAACCTTAGTATGAATCGTAGCCGGAGTTGGTTTGTAAGATTAATTTTATTAGTGTCGAAGGTTTTGCCCCATATCTGTCTCTCATCTAGGGTGTAAGGAAACATGTAGTCGTTGAAAGAAAGCGAAGTGAATAAAGAGTTCCTCGTAGTTACATTAAAATCTCATTGTCCTATGCATGAGATTGCTTCTACCGGCAGGGGAGCAACAAATTGTGTAGTTTAAGCATTCACAATCTAAAGAAGACGTTGAGTTTTGAGAGAACACCATCTTTTGCTTTCGTTGAGTTTTATGGTGATGGCTTCTCGGTGAACCCACCTTAAACAAAAACGAGATTACGCTTTGGGTGACAATTTAGAAATCGAAGAATCTTTGTACATAGGTTCGAAATGGTTTAACCATGGTGGCGAGTTCAAACGAGCTTCGGCTCAATCAACTCCCTCCACGTGTGATGTACAATTCTGGCTGATTCGACAAGACTTAGCATAGCCGATAAGCCTTCGGGCTAAACGGGGCTTATCTTGACGGATTGGCTGAATCATCACATATGTTCCAACGAATAAGGCGGCATAGGCTTGCCTACATAACCGACCTTATTCGAGTACTTTGATTCATTGTTTCTTATTATCAAGGCCAAAACCGTAATTAGTAACCATAATTTTAACCGAGTTTCTTAGAATTCACTAATTCCTAAAACGAGCCGAGGTAAGAGCTTTGTATAAATGGTATGGATAAATGTTGTTTCCTAGGTCTCACAACCAAGGAAGGGTATTAATCCATAAAAGCAACAAGCCCACCTCTTATAGTGCGCGGAAGGTCAAAGTCCAGCGATCCAAGAATGATAATTGACAAGGATAAATTTTTTTTTTTTTTTTTTTTTTGTCGAAGTGAGGACTTTAAACTCGAACTACTTCTTTAAAACCCTTAGGATTTCTTTTTAGGATTTTAGGTTTTGTTTTCTTTGAGTCAAATAAGAGTAACGTGACATATGTTGAGGTTTTTTATTTTGCCGTGTTCTGATGGCCATTGGGCTAAGGATGTGCAAAACTTTTTTACTCAATATAGGCCACGTGAAATAGAGTTCCGTAGGAGAGTCAAGAAATTGCTAAAGAAAAGGAAATTTAGCAATCAACCTTAAGATGGAAGCATTAAGAGAGCTTGAGAATTAATGAAAATGTAACAGAGAATGATTGGTGCGAACAAGAACAATTGTGGTCAACTTCCAAAATCTTTTAGAATGGTGATCCAAGTGAAAATTCAAAGTGGTGCGCAATTCATTCTGCAACTACCCTTATCCTTTCATTTATACCTTTTCACCCTTAAACCTTTTCGATCCTCTCACCAATCTGCCCCAACAGTTCACATTTCTAACCATTCTGTCATCGCCTCTCTTTCTTTCCATCCGTTTCACTCTCCCACCCAATCCCATTCCTTTAAACAATTCTCAATCCCATTCTTACCCACCCTTTATCTTTTCTTCCCTACCTTATGTGTATCTTTTTCTAAACCCATCATACTCTCAACCTCCATTTTGTTTACAAAATACCTGTGTGTTGCGGAATTTGAATATTGCTAAGCCTTAATGATTATCTTTTATCATTTTGATTTTCATGATCCTAGTTGGGGTAAGTGTAGCTCTGACCCTAGCTAGATTTTAAAGGTTTTTGGTTCGATCAAAATACAAAATATCGTTCTACCGGAAGTTTTAAATTTCACATCTTTTCCGTCTATTCCGGCATTTCTAGATGATAAGTTTTGTTCTGAACTATCACATCGATCTGACCTTGTTGATGACGGTTATGACTTTTACGTGATACATTGGGTTTTTAGTAATTTAGAGGAGTAGCTACATCTCCCTCAGTTGTTGATATCCAATGCAAGCGAGAAGTTTACGCACTAAGTATTTGATTTTATCTTTAGCCAATAGGTCGCATTCAATGCTATACCTTACCCGTTTCTCTTTTCCACCCGGTTTTAAGAATATTTAGGCGGTGGAGGTTTTAGATGAAGACCACCATCTTTAGTTGCTTGTTTATTTTTCTTTCTATTTAGTATTTTTCTTGTCTTTGGTTGTATAAAATAAAGTGGCTTAAAATGTTTTTAGGTATATATACCTAATTACTGCCACATTATTCTATAACTTCCATAGACATGGTGTTATTAATGATTTAAGTGGAGTTTGTGCCTTATCTGAGTTTTCACTTGCTTCTCCACAACGTCTTTGAAATTTACTCCGATCTTTTTCGTTTACTTGAGAGCCGTTTCCAGAGCTAAGTCTTTTTCTTAAATTCTCATTTATTTTTGTCATTGAGGACAATGCCATGTTTAAGTGGGGGGTAGGAGACTTAGCCATGTTATGTTATAATTGAAAATTGAATGAAACGGCACATGATTAAAAAATTTGAATAAATACCACATTATTTATCTCGTACCCTTAGAATTGTGAGTTCCTAGCTAAGAATTGATAGGAAATAAACCAAGTTTCATGAGTACGTGATCATTTTATACTTATGTTAAGTAAATTTAAGGATATTCATGCCCGTTTTTGCGAGTAGTTATTTATTATTCGATTACTCAATCTGTGAATCGAGTTTTACCGCACGAATCATAATAACTGACGAATATTGTGTACATTGCATAGATGATTGGTTATGTAAACTTAGTGTCAATATCTATCTGCTGATGTATTCTGATATTCTTGCCAACAAAAGCAGAGTAATAAGCTTGAGACGTACCTGTGTTTTAGCAAAATGTTAGACATTGGGCTTGTAGTAACATTACCAAAGTAGCCCCGCGCTTGTGGTAATATTCGATGCTATGCATGATCTAAGATAGGGGGATACTCTAAAAAGTTTTCTTCCTTGAGATTAATAGTATTTGAAAAATATGAAGATATGAAAAATATTCAACTCTTTAAGAGGCTTTGAGTAGTACTCGGTCTCCAAGTCCAAAATCCCTATAGATACGCTCTTGCTTATTGCTCTAGTGCTCTAACCATTGCGAGGCATAAGAAGTATGAATGTTGAGGTTGGTAGGTTGAGATTGCGAAGTTAGCATAAACTCTGATCTTGCCACGAATATATAAAACTAAATGCACATGCACACATCACTTCGATTCATAGTCAGTAGTGAATAATGGATATCTTATGAGCATGACTAGTATGAGTTGACTTGAGTTTCTTGTGTAAGTATGATTTGACCATAGAAAATGTTGTCTTGGGGAATGACTTATTGATGCTTTGTTCGGGACGATCAAAGTCTAAGTGGGGGGTAGTTGATGACGGTCAAATTATACCCGTAAATGTCATCAACATTATCCTTAAATCGAGATTAATAATGTATATTTCATATTAAATCACTCGTTTATATTTATTATTTAATGTTAAGTGATTATTAATATGATATTTGGTATTTATTTGTTTTTATTATTAAAAGACCGATTTATTGTGCGATAAATGCGATTTTGTAGATCACGACAAATCGAGAGGATTAATGTCATGCAATCAGTAAATCTCAAGATAATAGAGGAAGAAAATCGGAGCATTAAATGAAAGATCAATCGATCAACACGAAAGCGTGCGAGTGGGAACAAGATAGACAAGAGAAACGCGTTTACGCGTGCGAGAAGAAGGCTCGGTCGACCGAGCACATCCATTCGATCGACCGAGTATGTCGGCTCGGTCACTTTTCGAGATTTTTCGTATTTACCTTCTAGAACCACCCTAAGTCGGCAAAAACCTCTATATAAGCAAGCAGCTACGAGAATTGTAAGATACAACTTGAGTACCTTAGAATATCATTCAATAAAATCATTCTATTCATATCTTTATTCAATGTAGTTTATTGAGGGTTTTCAAAGAACTTAGGAAATTTGCAAATATGTAAGCCTTTATTTTCTGTTTCTTTCTTTTAAAGTAATTAATCCCTCCCAATTATGCTTTATCGTTTGAATTAGTTAATCATAGCTAGATGATGTAGATCTAGGCTATGACGTTAGGGATGTGGCGACACCTTGTCTATGGGGATCCCATAACCTACGTTATACACTTAGTATTTATCCATGAATCTACTTGATTTAATTAATGCGTATCTATGTTAGTTTATATGAATACATGCGAATTCTTCGCTTAATCTGCTTACGTATGATGAAACGCTGAGAGATATGTTCAGGGATGTAATCTGGGGACGAAATTGATTCGGGTGACCGAATGAGTTCACTCGGTCGACCGAGCCCACCTATTCGGTCGACCGAGCCCCCTGTTCATCCGTTAAATAGCCACGTCTTTATGGTTAGGTTAACTTAATAAAATTTATCATCTCAGTAGGTATGGCTACGGCTACGTTGCTCGTCTGTTTTAATTAGCGTATGATTAGGAAATACCAATATAGGGCTCCTAGGTTGGCTCATGAATGATCTTCCGGGACTTTCAAATGAGATCTAGGTAGGTTTTGTATTTGGGAATTGAGCTCACCTAGTTATACGTAAATCGTAGATTAACATGAAACCGTGCAGGTAATTGTTAGTTGGACGAGGGCTTGAGCGATCGTTTAGGAAGTACGCCTAACCATAGGAATGTTGCCTGGACGAGGTGTACGGTTAATATCGGCATCCTTAGAGTCGTAAGTGTGTGAGTTATATGAGATGGAGGCACCAAAAGCGAAGTCACGTAACAATACCACGATGATCTAGTGACTACCGGTGCTAAGTCAAGTTAAAGAGGATGACTCCCGTAGCCAATCTAAAATAAGATACAAACGGATTAACAGTTAATGAGTTTAGTTAGTTTTATAAACTATCTAGGTCCAAACGATAAAGACTATAATTGGGGAGGTTAATTACGTTGTGTCGAGTTGTGTCTTTACTTTTCTTGTCCTATGTTGGTCGTAGACCGCCTTTATGTCTTTGACATGTATAATTAATTGTTTATATATGGAATTACCCACAATTGGTTCCTCATAGGATCGACTCTCGATTCACTATACATTTATCTACGATGGGCGCAGTCATTCTTTGCTAGTATTGGTTTATGGTGGTCAAGTATATTATAACCTGATTGACCACGTCATCAGGAACTTAGATGAACTCTCACCCCACAATCTAGGTTTTGGGGATGTGGTCCCTTCTCTTCTATGAGTTTGAGCCTAGATTTTCTACACAAGTTTTCAAGTGTGTGGGGTACCATTGGAAAAACTTCACCTCAATAAAATGACACGTGGACACCTATGGATCGACCCGTGTTCATCAACTTAGCCCAATCCGCGTAAAACTTAGGGGCCGTTTGTTAAATCTGAAGTCTGAAGTCTGAAATCTGAAGTATTAATATATTAAGTAACTAAATAATTTAAGTACTGAAATTGATTAGACTGTTTGATAACGATATAAATCTGAAATCAATACATTTTGTTTTTAATATTTTATCCATACACATTTTTGTATACGTATATAAATATGCCACAAAATTTTAGTTTTCACATTTAAGTTTGAGGCAGATAATTTTTTTAATATATATGTACTTCATAACTTTAAAAAATGTATAAAGAATTTTAATTATTTAAAAAAAAATTAAATTCATAAGAAACAGAAAAATAAGTAACTTGAATCAAAGTATTTACTTTAAGAGAACTTAATACAAAGCATTCCATCAAAAAAAAAAAAAAAAAAAATACAAAGTGTAGAAAAATGTTATGATATCATGTACAAAGAATAATAGAAGGATTTTTTTTTATATAGTAAAAGTAGTTAAAAACATAAACAAAAAAACAATACAAATAAAGTAAAAAAAAAAAAACAATGGGATTAAAAGATAATAACATTTCAAACCCGGGTTCGAATCCCCCCACCCCTCCTTTCGTATCTGAAAAAAAAAAAAAAAATTACGTGAGAATGATAGTGGATTATTCTTTGGCGTGAAAATAGGAAGTGGATGCTACCCCATTTTAAGCGATAAGTAGGTCGAAAGTCGCTGAAAACTTTTGTGTTATTTATATCTAAAATTAAGTGGCACTTAATTAATTAAATAGAAGTATAAAACATTATCAAACAACTCTTATTTCAACCACCACTTAATGTTTTCAGAATAAATACTTAATAAGTTTAACAAACAAGCCCTTAATGAACGAGAATCCATCAATTAAACATTTGAGAATACTCGCACAAATAGCTAATCCACCACATTCAAACACATTAATATGCACCTTTACTAGTGGTGCATCAACAACTTCTTGACCTTCTTCTACATAAAATGAAGGGACCAAGCAATCGACGGTATGGAAATCATTGTCCCTTTTCTCAATAAGATCTTTCATTTGGGACCTTTTCTTCACCGTGAACAAAACCCCTTGATCGTGACAATCAACCGTGTGAAGGTCGCTGCTAGTAAATCTTCCAGCAAATGGATAGTAAATACTTAGGGTTTCAGACAGGGTTTTCTCCAGTTGATCCGCTTATTGTTTTTCTATAATGTTTCATTGCGTAAAGTGGAAGCTAAAGTGATCGACTTTATAGATTGTGTTTTCCGATACATCATATCAGAATTTATTTTGTAGATGGAAACTACGATAGAAATTTGGAAGAGAGTGATTCATAATCTTGGCGTTTAATAAAGAGTTACACCTTGGAGAAAATGTAATATATTTCTCTCTTCTTCTCTTTCATCTTGTATCTTGAATTTATTACTGAGGTTTAGAACACGCAATTTATTTCACGTTGGCGATCTATTCTTTGATATTATCGTTGGTAACGATTTATGTTGGGTCCGCCGTGCCTTGCACGACTCACGTTAACTAGTTTTAAGACAAAGGGTGTAGAAACCAAGACCCCATTCACAGAAGGTAGTAAGAATTTGTCAATAGTTCCTATTTAATTGTAATTGTCCCACTTGCCAACAAAATATATTCATTTTTATTTTTCGATTATATTTTCAAATATTATTTATTGTGTTTTTCTTAAATCAATTCTTATTTATTAAGGGCTAAGAGAGTGAAAACAAAATTGTATTAATTATATTTAAAAGATAAAATTGTCATTTTGATGTTAAAATCAAATATCGTCTTTTTAATTTGTTTGTTAGGTTAAAGGTTGTAAAGGACTGTTTTTTATCTAAAATGAGGGAAAATGACAAGAAAAAAAGATAGTGGTGAGAAAAAAACGCAGACGTATTCACTTACGTATGTTACTACTACACGTTCTACAACCAAATGTAATGAATACAATGTAGTAATAATGCGCTGCTTTTATCCTTCTCAACCATTATTTTTTTTTCGTCCCACTTTCTCATTTTCAGTATCTTTTTTATCCTTCTAGCTCTACCTACTGTGCATTGTTTGTTTATGATAACTACTGACGTTTAAATATCGGCGGATGGAGTAGCTGTTATAGTGGAATAGGCACATGTATTCATGTAATTTTTATAAAAGCCGGACAATATTTATTGAACTGTCTTTGGAGAGAAAGTGGGTGATGAAATAAGTTCAAAACTACACGATTGAAGAAATAAATTCAAAACTAATTATATAATAGTCCCTCCGTTTTCTTTATTAATCGTTTGAAAACGGTGTCCTCGTTAAATAGTGTCATTTCAAAAAAATATTATAAATGACTTCGTATCTTTTAATTTTAAACTGCAATATTGCAAGGCACTGTCGAGAATAAGTTCGGATGACGATCGCATGATGTGTATTAGAAGACAAAACAATTTCGCTATCTACTTGTATATATGATGATCATCCAACAACCCGCTACGATAGGAGAGATATGTATCAGAATTTTCCGAAAGTATATATATATATATATATATATATATATATATATATATATATACAATTCAACACTAGGAGTTAAAGGTTTTAAAATCAAGTCTCACTAGTTTACGAGTTGAAAATCCATTTCCTAATTTGCTAGTAGAAATTCCAATTTATGATGTCCACATCATGTGTTGTCTAATGTTCTTACAAGAAAGGGAAGGTAAAAAAAATAGGGCGCTGTTATTCGCACCACTGCTAATCTGCTTGTTGTCCCAACATGTGCCGGTGACCATTATCACAGAATCAACTATATGAAACTCAAATGTATGGGGCAACATACGACTTCCCGTACTGTCGATGATGGATTCAGAAATTTCGTTTAAGGGGTCTGAATATTTTTTTTCACGGGGTGCAAAAAAATTATAATTTTTTTATCGAGGTCTGCGAACCTCAATTTGGATATTTTGTATCTGCCATTGATCTTGATTTGACTTTCACATGGCCACATATTGTCCCATACATTCAACGGTGCACAGGTAGTGTGGTACGGGAAATTATTACCCGATGAGTCTTCGTGTGTACCGCCCGTTAGATGCGCGACATGTGTACAAGAAGACAAATTAGTATTTGTCTTCTTGTACACATGTCGAGCATCCAACGGATCGATGCACGCGAGTAGAGTGCGGGTAAGAATTTCCCGTGTGGTACACCGTAGATCAACTTTGGTACAAATAAAGACCCCAAAAAAATAATGACATGCAGCCCATATCACGTTTTTGATACAATAAATGTTCATAAAATATATGTATTTACTTTCTATCGCGCACTTTGATTTTCAATCGTCATCCTTTAATTTATTATTTTCTTTTACATCTCCACAACTACCAAATTGCTTTTAAGACCACTGAGCGCGCGTCGATCCATCGACGTTCTTTCGCTCTCAACGTTATTGAACATTGACAGACTTTTTCACAAATGATACATTTATAACTATAATATCAGTGCCACTGATGTTGGTATTGAAAATCAAACGTCGATTCAGGTGGCGCGCGGTCTCAAAACAAAACGTCAGTAACATATGCGTTATGTAGTACAAAAATAATAAAAATATTATGGTTGTACCAACAACTGAAATAAGTGTGCCAATAAAAGTAAAAATGCGGTGTGAATAGAAGACGCCTATATATATTATATTGATACTTGTATACATATATTCTTCAAAAATGAAATTTCATTGCTTGTAAAACGAAACCGAACCCCACCAATGTGAAACTAAATAATTGATTTCCATAGTGTTTTGGTTTGATTTGAGTTATTGTTATCTCAAAACAAACCGACTTATATATACTAAATGAAAAACCAAACAACAGAGAGAATCAATTGATATGACAAAGATAAAAGATATTTCCAGAAAAAATGAATGGTTCATCAATATGAACACCTTCTAACTGGAAAAGCACATCAGTCTATAAGAAATTCTCTTTTTCTTTTTTTCAAATAATCGTATCGTTACAATATAAAGTTACATTCAATGGATTCGAATTCCGAGACGTGTGACGTCTCACTGTTCTTTACTTGCTTTGGATTTCCCGGACCGTGCGGGTTTGATTACGTTACCAAGGAAGATCAATGCGATTGGCAAAATGGTTCCGATGTAGTACACACTTCCGTATGCAGCGATGGTTTCGTGCAGGCTCAGAACCTGCGAGATGAAGACAAAAATTTCTCATCATCGTCGTTTGCGTAATATATATATATATATATATGAAATAAAACTGATAGTTTCGGCTTTCGTCACCATCTTGGGGCCGGACAGTCCTGTGGGATCTTTGAACGCTTATAGGGGTACTTACAGATGAGCGTCTTTAGTGACACCACACAAAATCGACGGTTTTTGGGCACTGCGGTTTAGTAGACTTTTGGACGGTCGATTATTTCTAATATTATATATTAATGCTCCATAAACCTCGTGAACTTTTCGAGTCAAGCTTTCCAGTGCTCGAATTTGGCTCGTGAACCTTTAAGAACTGCTCGAGTTCAGCTCTAGTTCGGTAAAATCATATTTAAACGAGCATTTCACGAGCCGAGCATCAAGCAGCTCGTGAGCGGCTCGGCTTGTTTTACACCCCTAAATCATACGCTGGAATCGACCCACGACTTTGTGTTGGCAATCGTAGGGGAAAGGGGGGTTGGTAATCAAGCACCTCCAAATTCAACAATGTTTCTCAATAACAAAGAATCCAAAAAGAAAAAAGAAAAAAAAAATGGAGTCTTACCATAAAACCTATGCAGGAATAGTTAAGGATCAGAAGCGTATACGCGAAGTTAGCAACTTCTAGAAACTTCTTAAATACCGCATTTCGAGTAGCTTGCTGCCACCTGTAAATAGCTGCTCATGGAAAAACAACTAATCAAAATGCAGCCAGCAAAGATATACTTAAAAAAAATGTAGAAATTCACCCTAAACGAAACGTGTATTTTCGATATCCGATGTGTATCTGTGTCTAGTACGTATCGAGCATGGGACACGTGGCCAACGAAAAATACCCGTGCACCGTAGAATAAATGCCAATACATACCTCTTGAACCAGCAATCATTATCGCAGACTGAACAAAGAAGATAATATATCCAGGGTATAATCCCTGCGGTAAAAAGAACAAAATCAACAAAAGCAATCAGTCGGGCTGAAAATCGAATACGTTTCGATAAAATAAACAATTTTCAGAAAAGATAATTGAGCATAAATAGATTTTAAAAAAAAGAAGAAGAAGAATATTATAAAATAGAATTTTAATATACTTACATGCCATACAGCACTAACTGTTTGAGTAGCCAACAATTGGAAAAAACCAGGTTTTTACCATTTTGGACAAGCCTCTCATAAACATCTGCCATGAAAACAAGAAACATAGTTTCATGGTAATAACTCTTTTTCAAGAGCGGCACCATACCGAATCTAATGTTGTGGCATCACAAGTAACAATCGACTTTTTCATAGTTAATAATTCTACAACTCGAATCGACTTTTTCATCGATTCTAAAGTTGAGAATCAACTTTCTGCCAATTGATTGTTTTCGGCGTGGTGCTTGGTAAAAACACCAAGGTGCCACCACAATAAATCGACCTTTCAAACAGTCGAAGGTGAGAATCGACCTTCAGAAAGTCGATTCTTGACTCAAGAATCGGCTTTCAAAAGGTCGAATCATCTGATGCACGCACAGGTGGAGTGGTGTATCGATAAAAGGTTGTTGAAGGCATAACATAAATCTCCCGTTTTTGGCACCACAATACAATCGACTTTTGGAACAATAGATTCTACATTCTAGAGCCGAAAATCGGCTTTCCAATGGTTGATTTTCACAATCGATCATCGATTTTAGAACTGATAATCGACTTCCATCCTGTCGATTGTTTTTGTGTGGTGCCAGACACGACCAAAACACACACTTCTGAAGATAACCAACTCACAATGCCGTAGCCAAGTGCTGACTTGAATATTCCAGACAAGCGGCAACTGCACCGAACTTCTGGCTAATTCGACGCCCAATACGTCAACATTCTTTGCACGGTCCCATTTCGGTTTTGGTGGAGACGACTCTGTCCATCCACTAAACCCGAGCCCAGAAATAATAATCGAAGCCTCTGATATCGACCAAATAAAGTAGTATTTCCAACGAGCCGTGAATCCCGACATGTACTGATAGCTCAACCGTTTCCAAAAGCCCCATTCTTGGTACATCGGTTCACTGAAACGCGATAGAGGGTAGTGCGGTACTAGGTACACGTATAAGCCCATACATATTCCGGCTTGGAAAAGTGCTCGAAGGGTTGGCACGAAAGGTGACGGTGATCCCTTTTCAGATGCCTTCCAAATCTACAAAACCAAAGAGTTAATGAATACTGAATATACAAAACAAAAGGTTATGTGAAATTACTAAATTACCCCTTTCCGCTCGCTCCAATCAAGATAATCCCTTATCTCGTACACGGGACCAGCAAAATGACTTGCACAGCAGAGACAATAGCCTGTGTATTCGAGCAATGACGGTAATTTAACTAAACGGTATTTCTTTTGTGCTTCCCGTAGATTTTCTTCTTTCAGTAATCCGTCGTTGTAGTTAATTGCAGCAGAAATGATTTTCAAAGTGATCACCATTAAAGCTCCTGAGATGAGAAATCAAAAAATAAAATATAAATCGACAATAGACTATATATGTGCATTTGGAGCATAATAATCTTTTAATAGAGATGATCATTTTAACACTGTATCAAAATAGTAGGTCTTGGATCAAACTTTAACGCGACCCCATTTAATTAGAAAACCGACTATTACTAGACGCTACTACTGCTACAGTTTGTGTACACTGCTACTTATATGCATGTTTACAAGCACTCGAGGGCCGTTTTAGACTATACACATAGCCAGAAAATAAACTTGTAAGCAAGTTAAACGCAAGAACCAGTCAAAGAAATTATCCTAAAGGTAAAAGAAGGTAAAAAAAAATGTAACTAAAATCAAATACGAAAAACCAAGAATCTGTCTTCCAAAAACAATGTCCTTAAGCCACCAAAACCTCGTCACCACCATTAACGACTTCCATGAATGCATCAAGTCCGCTACTACGCACGAGGGCAAATCTTATAAACGAAGCATTCATTCCATTGGGACAAAGAAAGTGTAAACACGCAAAGTTTAACATGTGCAGCGAATGACAACTTTTAAAGATCCGTATAATGTCACTTCTTCAGTCGGGATCTTTTCACCTTGCTCAAAGATAGAAACTTGATAGAAAGATAGTGCCATTTGATGGATAACTAGGAAAAAGGGAGAAGTTTTCTAGAGAGAATTTGATTTAAGACTAATCTTATTATCACTCGGGCAAACCTCAAAGGCAATCTTTAGTCTACACGAGTTACAGTCATTGGTCGGGTGAATTGAAAAGACACTAAAATAGAATTGCCCTTTACTAACAAGAATCTAGTTAATTAAGCCAACGAAAAAGCAGAAATCAAAAAGTTTCAAAAAGAAGGAACAAAATCCAAGCTGAAATCGCGGTTCTTACCGGTGGCATCAATACCTCCTTCCTTCCATGCATCACCACTCATATAATACACATGGCTAAAACATTCATAAAAAAAAACAATCAATTAGTCAACTCAAGAACATGATTACAAGACTACAAGGCAAAATATCTACTCCCTCCATCCTGTAGTACAGGGCGTCCCATAATATAAGTCCTTAAGGAATATCAATGGAAGATTAATCAATCCAACCACTTTTCATTACTGTAAGCTATTGCATTAACCATACTAAAAGGGTTGTGTTTCTAAAATTTACAACATTCAACCATTTTCTTAAACTCTCTTGTTTTTGAAATCCAGTGAACTTTTCAAGTTTGTACTCCCTATGTTCCTATTTAGTGGCCAAAACTACTTATTCTTATTTAAGAACATTTTCCAACAACATTTACTGTCCATTTTTCTATTTTACCCCGATTTATTACTTGGTGAGATATGAAATTAAGGCTGCATTAAGTGTATTCCATGGTTCTTTTAGTCATTTCAATGTTAAAATCATGTCATTAACTTCTGTACCCAATATACCTGTTTTTGACCACTAGCTCAGCTAATTAGGAGCTAAAATTAAACTAATTACTCAAAATCCAAAAAAAAACCCGAAAATGTAAGCAATAAAGATCAAAACTTTACACAAATTAACAGCAATTACAAGCAATAAAATACATACCATCCAATCAAATAGCCAAATCCGGTGAAAAAAGTGATGATCCCACAATATTTACGGCAAATCACCATAGACCCGTATCCAAGCAGCATAGGGATCAAGAAATGGAGATTTGAAGAGAACCCAAACGCAAGATACGACAAAACGGCACCGGTGACTGCAGCATAGAGATGCCGACCGGTGACTCCGGGGACAAAACGGTGAAAGAAGCTAACAGGGATTGAAGCAACGAAGCATAATAGGAAACGGAGCACCGGAATCGATACTCCTATGGCTGATGCCATTGTTTCCATCTCCGGTAGACCCATCTGAGACGGATCAGGGTCGGGTCGTGTCGGGTTTGGTTGTTTATTCGGTTGGTTTGATAGTACACACAACTGACTTTTAAGTGGTGATGATTGTGAATAACAATCAAACAGAAGAAAAGAAGGAATCACGCACTCGGACAACAATTGTCTTTTTACTAATAAATGATGAGTTGGAATTTGAAGAGATCTTTTTTGTTTTGTTTTTTCAATCCAAATCGGATGAGCTGCGGCTCATACCCTACATAGCGATGATATCACGAAGTCTACTTGGCACTACTAGTGAGAGGCCAGGGCTCGATCGATCACGCCTCCTTTCTAAACGAAAGGAAAAAAAAAAAAAAAAATCCAAATCGGATAAGGAAATAATTATTATCCAAACATGTTTTTTTTTTTTAAGGAAATAATTATTATCCAAACATGTTTTTTTTTTTTTATTTATAATAATTGAAAAAAAAAATTTACTGCAACTATTTACGGCCACAATAGTGGATTAATCAGAATGCCTCAGGATCTCTGAACTTGATAAAGACTAATGAGTTATAAATTGTTTTGGTTAATCTGTTTAGGCCGAATCGTATCTTCATTTTTTTGTAAAAGAAATTAACTCGAATTAACACGACATTTGTGTTCCTATAAGGGACTGACGTCCTCATGAGGATTGGTCCTGGGGCAAGCGTCTCGCTCGTGATTTGTCTCATCTTCGTCTACTGGGAGGACTTCAGAGAGTCTTTCGCACTTGGTTCTGGCTCTACTAATTCGATATCGATTATATATATAACTAACGCTTAAATGAAATGGTAAATTGTCCGGTCGATTCATAGACCGTCGTCCTCGTTTGGTCTAAAAAAGGTTAACCCGAGTTGACAAGATATTTACATTTTATACTTATAAAGAGGTCATGTGGTTCTCCCACATCCAATATGAGATATCACACTAACACACCACATAACATGAGTATAACTTTCCTAAAGAGGAAAATTACGTTGGAGGACTATAATATGGACTAACACACCACAATGTGGTACAATTTTCCTAAAGGGGAAATACAACCACAATAGTGGACTAACACACCACATAATGTGGGTACAACTTTCCTAAAGATGAAAAGTACATTGGAGGAATACAATATGGACTAGCACACCACAGTGTGGGTATAACTTTCTTAAAGAGAAAAAATACGCCGAAAGACTACAATAGTGGACTAACACACTACATAATGTAGTATTGCCTCCCAAGAGATTTAAACCTGAGAAATACCCACAAAAGATTTGATCCCGAGGCATCCTCGATCTCGGGACTAAATTTCTAATGGAGTTGAGGTGGTCCTCATCTGCCAAACATGTTCTTATGTTCAAAATACAAATAATTTATTTCAAAGAAAAAAAAAATGAACAAACAATTTTTATTTTACAACAAAATATATAAGCCCCGATCTAAATTCGAAGTCAGGACAATTTGGTCCTAAAACTATGAGTAAAGTAAACCGGGCAATTGGTTACACTATGAGTAAAGTAAAATGTGTTCATTTTCCTAATAAATGGTTTGTCGCATACTGTTACACTTAAACTTATCGGAAGATCGTTTTAGATTCTTAGGTATTTGTGACTGCATTTTATGTATGTATAATAACATGATGCACGGACCAGTATTGAATAATCTTTAATTTGTTGGTTGCAGGTAGTTTGATTGCGTTGGGACCGCTTATGTATAGTGGTGAATCAGATGTGTATAATTTACCTTAAAACTTTTGAATTTTGTTCTTGCATTCACAACCCATCGCCACTTCACTATTTTTTTGTCCGGAAAACTCAGATACTTAGGATACACGCCTCTCGTCGACGACGTGCAATTTGATGATGAAGAATAAGAAGAACATAACACAGACAAACCACCAGAAGTCTTGTCCTGGAATTGCCGAGGGTCAGTGGCCTCATCCTCTCCTCGGGTTTTTGAAGAACCTTTTTGTCTTTGTTGCAAACTCATAAAGCCGGAGGTCTTGTTCCTTATGGAAACAAGATGTGCGGGGGGCAAATTTTAAGTCGGTCGTACCTATTTCACCCGAGTTTTTGTTGTAGAAGCCAGGAGGTTTGTGGTGTTTTTGGAACGAAAACATTACCACTCTTCACTATATCTCTTGCTCTCATCAGTGTTTGAATATGGCTATTATGAATGGTAGTAGTGTTCATTGGCTCTTAACTTTAGTTTATGCATCTCCTACGGCGTCGCCTATACGGAACTAGATGTGGCTTCACCTACAAAATCTAGCTAAAGTAATCGTCCATCCTTGGTGCTTAATCGGGGATTTCACAATCAGGTTGTGTATCAACATGACATGCTGAATATGTGGGCTATGATTCAAGCCTGTGATTTGATGGATGTAAAATTCTCCGGCCCTCGTTTCACTTGGTTGGGGACCACCCGTGACCTTAAAAAAAAATAAAAAATAAAAAATAAAAAATCAAGCGTTTAGATCAATGCTGGTGCAACACAGCTTGGCCCGCAAGCCAGCCTCGGTGAAGCATCTCCCATGGACCAAGTCGGATCACAACCCGATATTTCTTGAAATGGCTCCACCGTTGCAACAACGTAAGCAGTCTAACTTCTTCTTTTTCGAACTTTTGCTTGATCAATTTGAGGATATGGTTCAACAACAAGCGTGGGACGCCTCTAAAACCTTGAGCTCCAATATTATTAGCTTTAAAGAGGCTGCTAATTTTCTTGCGAAGCTACATGAAGAGATAACGATCGATTTTGGCATCAACGATCACATTTGCACTGGTTAGTTGAAGGGAAAAGACATGGGAGTTGTCTGATTTTTATATTGATGATTTTTATGCTCATTGTTAGACATGGAGTTGAGTTTTGGCTGCAATTAAATAATGTATAGATTAGTTTTATTGAATCGTTAGAGTTATGATTTGTTTTATGAAATCTTAAATTCCACATATACATGTTCCTTTTTGGTTTTTATGTATTTGCCTATTCAATCAATAGGGCCATGGATTCAAACTTTTCAGAGCTATGGTTGTTTGGCAATAAAATGAATTTCTTTCTACTGATGATTTTTATGAACTACTATATGTATGATTTCATTTCACATGCATGTATGTTGTCATGAAAAGGAAAAATTCCGGTGACAGATTTTGGTATAGATTCATATGTAAGTGTGCATGCTACTATCGAAATGTCGAAAAACATACAAGGCAGTGATCCCTAGGAAACATACATACAAACTATAATAAAGGGTAGGGTACAAAACTATCTCACAACAAAACAAAGTTTTGCATTAGTTTCTAAGGCCAGTCAGTTCATAGGACGAGTGTTTTAATCTAAAATGGTTGAGAATGACAGTTACTACACGTGTTACTACATTTTTGTACATGTGTTATTACATGTTTGTCCTTCTCAACCATTTTAGATTAAAACCTGTCATTCACAACCTTTAACCTTAGTTTCTAAAAGATAAGGGAGGGTATAAAACTGAGAACAAAACATACAAAATGGTCCTTAGGAAACATAAATACAAACCGTAATAAAGGGTACACAACTATCTCACTACAAAACAGAGTTTTGCATTAGTTTCTAAAAGATATAAGGGTATAAAACCTTTCATCTGCCTCAAAGAAAAGAGTAAAGCCGGCGTCACGTCACTAAAGTCCGGCCATTACTTCATCCCTGGCATACATTTGAATGTACCATGTATCCAATATTATTCACATCAAAATTTGTATATCCACATGACAACAATTGGAAATACTAAAAACAATATCGTACCTCTCACCCGGTCCTGATAGGCATCAGAGTAGCCAAAAGTTGTGAGGCTTCGTGATTCATATGGCCGCCTCTATTGGGGTTCTCCAGCAACCCCGGATGGCTACCTTGTTTAGCACCTTTGTTCTATTTAAGCCATTTGGCTTTGATAAGATTGAATATGGAAGAAAGTTTTTTTTTTCTCGCTAAACAAAGACATTATATTTTCTTTTCTTCTCTGAAGTGATGTATATGTATAAAGGCAAGAAGAATAAATGAACAAGAGATTAGAGCATCACAATAGCAGCCGTGAAGCCTTTCTGAACAAGGGGTGGAGAATGGGGTCTGCCCACCCTCGTGCACAAAACCCAATGTAATAATAAATATTATATTATCTTAAGTAAGTCAATCCTAAGAAACTTCTATACAGGAACCGAGCTACGGCCTACAGTTAGTTAGTTACCTAGCGGTTATTGCTCTTTTGCTAGCTCTTTGTAATTTGTATGAAAGGGGAAAAACAGGATCGTAATTTATTATACAGCATACCTTCTCTCTGCTCCCCATTCCCCTGCATTCTCCTCCCCATCCCCTTACTTCCAAGAATCTTACATTCTTCCATGGAGCGAATCCGGCGAATCCAGTCTGAGATCAAGAAATTGTCCGTCTATAATATACTTCTTATTGTTTATAATATTTCCTCAATCTGTCTTGTTTATGTTTGCATGTTAGAAGAAAATTACATCGTTCAAATTGATGATGATGATCTGGATACAATTTTTGTGAAATTTTACGGTGCTCGTAAAAGTAAGTCTTTAATTTTCCGATTCAACACTTTATATTTTCTTTGAATTGAAAAAAATTTCTCTTAATAATCATCGGATATAAATAAGTAATATCTCAGAACATTATCTATTAATACTTCAATTCTACCCCCAGCTAATACATACGACCAACAAATATATATACACGTTTTGGCTGTAGGACTCGTATAGGCAACACAGTCCAAGAATTTTGAAACAGTGTAGGGAATTCAAATTAATTATCTACTCACTGAATGTTTATGTTTAAGAAAACTTTAATTCAAAGAAAATATAAAGTGTTGAATCGGAAAATTCAAGACTTACTTGCATGAGGGCCATAAAATTTCCTAAAATTGTATCCGAGATCATCATCATCAATTTGAACGATGTAATTTTCTTCTAACCTCTAAACATAAACAAAACATATTGAGGAAATATTACAAACAATAAGAAGTATATACAAATAAGAAGTATATTAGAGACGGACAATTTCTTGATCTCAGACTGGATTCGCTGGATTCGCCCCATGGAAGAATGTAAGATTCTTGGAAGTAAGTGGAATGGGGAGGAGAATGCAGGGGAATGAGGAGCAGAGAAAATGTATGCTGTATAATGAATTATGATCCTGTTTTACCCCTTTCATACTCTATCTCTGCTTATATTCACAGATTACTAAGAGCTAGCAAAAGAGCAATAACAGCTATGTAACTAACTAACTGTAGGCCGTAGCTCGGTTCCTGTATAGAAGTTTCTTAGGATTGACTTACTTAAGATAATATAATTTATTATTACATTGGGTTTTGTGCACAGGGGTGGACAGACCCCATTCTCCACCCTTATTCAGAAAGGCTTCACGGCTGCTATTGTGATGCTCTAATCTCTTGTTCATTTATTCTTCTTGCCTTTATACATATACATCACTTCAGAGAAGAAAAGAAAAATATACTGTCTTTGTTTAGAGAAAAAAATAAGCTTTGTTCCATATTCAATCTTATCAAAACCAAATGGCTTAAATAGAAGTACAAAGGTGCTAAACAAGGCAGCCATCCCGGGGTTGCTGGAGAACCCCAATAGAGGCGACCCTATGAATCACGAAGCCTCACAACTTTTGGCTACTCAACCTGATGCCTATCAGGACCGGGTGAGAGGTACGATATTGTTTTTAGTATTTCCAATTGTTGTCATGTGGATATACAAATTTTGATGTGGATAATATTGGATACATGGTACATTCAGGGATGAAGTAATGGCCGGACTTTAGTGACGTGACGCCGACTTTACTCTTTTCTTTGAGGCAGATGAACGGTTTTATACCCTTATATCTTTTAGAAACTAATGCAAAACTCTATTTTGTAGTGAGATAGTTGTGTACCCTTTATTACAGTTTGTATGTATGTTTCCTAAGGACCATTTTGTATGTTTTGTTCTCAGTTTTATACCTCCCTTATCTTTTGGAAACTAATGCAAAACTCTGTTTTGTTGTGAGATAGTTTTGTACCCTACCCTTTATTACAGTTTGTATGTATGTTTCCTGAGGATCACTGCCTAGTATGTTTTTCGACATTTGTGAAATGAAATCATACATATAGTAGTTCATAAAAATCATCAGTCGAAAGAAATTCATTCTATTGCCAAACAACCATAGCTCTGAAAAGTTTGAATCCATGGCCCTATTGATTGAATAGGCAAATACATAAAAACCAAAATATATGTTAAGGATAGGAAATCAGCCTTTCTACATTGCAACGTAGAATAGATGCATAGAATTGCTAGCAGCATATTAGGACTGAAGCACCAACATGACTGATCAAAACAAAACGCTCAGCTCAGCATAAAAAACTATATGATCAGATGCAAAACTAAGCAGACTGACTGAACATACACAAATTCAGAGAACATACTTATCATCATATATTAACAAACTACCACACTGCCCCTGACTTTCAAGCGACCCAATGGATTGAATCCTGCCCAGAAATGATGTGCATTAATACCTTTTAGTTTATCAAATGCTTAAAGCAGGCAGGTCAAGAGCAAATTACATTAAACATATAGAACATTAAAAAGCAGGAAAAAAAAAAAGAAGAAAAAAAAACAAATGAAGAAATCATGCTAGAGATTAATAAATGTAACCTGGTTTTCATGCAAGCATAGGGGAGAGAAGTGAACTATCTGGTAATAGAGGCCAGCTCTGAATGAAGAAACACACTTGGGGATGAAGTAAAAAATAGAAGAAACGAAGAGAAACAGAACACTGTGAAGAACACACAAAACGAAGACGTCCACAAAAACAGAGAGAAAGAGAAGGGGGAAATGGAGAAAACAATAAGCTAAATCCTAGCAATAAACCGTCAAGTGATCATATATATGCGAAACTTTTGCATTCGTTATTATGATTATTACACGTAATAAGTCTTCAAGTGATGTAAGTACACACTTGAATCTGATGTAAGTACTCTTACATGGAAGCTCTATATAGCTAATGTAAGAGTATTAGCTAGAGTTTCAACTTAATGTCATTCAAGTCTTTTAACAACAATGAATAAATAAAAGTGGAGCAGACTTGGTACAAGAACACAAATGCAGGGAACCTCACAACAACAAAGAATCTAAAAATACACGACATGTGAAGAAACAAATATGTAGATCTAGCCCAAGACAAAGCAAAAACATCAAATCCAATACTAGGAGAATCAAAATAAACATGATAAAAAAGAGACAAGGGTTAAGACAATCCAAGAACGGTTCGCAACATGCACCTTAATGCACAACCATTCAGTCCAAGACAGGTATTGTGCAAAATGGGGATACAGATATCAATCTCTTCACTCTTTGGGGATATTTAATCTTCAATGGAATGATAAATTATGAGAAAATACAGAAGCATAATAATGACAGTAACTACAAAGATTAGAATTAACATCAACATTAGTAGCTGAATGGTTACCTGTTTTGGACCGAGGAGTAGCTAGGGCCTTTAATTCTTCTTCTTTTTTTTTTTTTTTTTTTTTTTTTTTTTTTTTTTAAAAAAATAAGGTTCTGCATGCCGTATCCCCGCCCCTCCTTATACCAAAAACGAGATTTGCGCGTAGCCCCGCCTCTAAAAACCTATGAGTGGCAAACCCAGTGTGGGAAAATCTTGTCTCATAGGAAAAGGTGCAGCACCCTACGCTTCCAGAAAAATAAAGTCTCCCAAAAAAGAAAGTTACAAACGGAAAAAAAAAAAAAAAAACAACAAGTGGGTTCCGCACTTCTATGGTAGAAAAAGATCTACGATCCGTCAATGACGGCAAAACATTCATAATGGTTGACTCCAGTCAAGTTGCGTTTGGAGGGTGTGTCCAATAAACTGCGCCAAGACTTGAGCCACAAAAGTTTTTTGAGAAGATTGGACCATCCACCGGTGACGCGCCATAAACGCATGATGAGAAGAGCCATCCACACGCTCGTGAATAAGCCATGAGTACCTGTGGAAAGAGTAGTGCGGGTATAATCCTTTATGAGAAAGGGACCGAGAGACAAGGAAAAATAAAAGTCACACCTGGTTTGCACCCTTCCCACAATAAAGTGCGAGTGCGCGCCCATCTCATGTGAGAGAGGGCTATCTCGCCAATCGTATGTTCGGTATCCCATGTTGATCGTAATGTAGAATACGACGGAGTTGTAATGGTAATCGAAAGCGCTTTGGTCAAAACGATTCCCATGCGAATCCGAGAGGCATCCCGGCAAGAAGTCACCGCCGAGTTGGCTTCACGGAAAACGTGAGTAACAGAAAAGTCCATGTTGCTGAAGAAGCGTATTGATAGCTGCAATATCATCTTCAATACACCACGGTATGCTACAACGTCGGTTGAGGATGTTTACCAAAATCAGCGAGTCGCAATCAATGACAAGAGGTAGCATTCCGTGAGTAACACAATAAGAGATGCCGAAAGAAGGGCCTTTGCCTCTGCGGTAATCTTGGTAGCGTGCCATAGATCTCGTTCATGACCCAAAATGAGACGACCATTTTCATCACGAATGATGTAACCGCCGCCGGAAGGTCCCGGATTACCCAAAGAAGATCCATCAGAATTAAGCTTGTAATGGTTGTGCGGGGGTTTGTGCCAAATGTGTTAGGTGTGATGCCCGAAAGACAATTTTTGTAATTGTTTTATTTAATAAATGAAATGATGTTATTATTCATATTTATTATTCTCATAATCACCGATATGACAATAGTATTTACACTACGAAAAACCCCGAGTATATCGTTTATGTAATCACTTAACTCGGTGTATGAGACATACACGGGAGGATTGAGTTAGTGAAGATGTACTTAAAATACAATTAGTCCGTAGTAAAGTTAATCGAGAGTATCGGGTCTCCCTTTAACGCATTTATTAATGCGCCCATAACACGATAGGTGTGATCGTCTTATCCGGACTTTCGGTTAAGGGAACCTAATGGGGCATTTATATATGATAGATATATCATATAGTATCGGACCGATTTGATCTCGAGTTCTCAATATAATTCCGTAATTGAGAAGTCTTATCGAATCATTAGATGATCATATTATGGATATATCTTAATCTCGAGGTGATCACGATCATTCGCTTGAATCGGTATGAGGTTTGACTTGACGGTTAAGGATTACACCGAGTCTGTGATCCGAATTACCCCATCTTGGCATTGTCTTTGGATTGAGTGAGTAGTCCGTGTTATCACGATACGAATCCATTCCTTCCATTTATGGAAGTAGATGTACAGCCTCTTATGAGTTAATCCTAGACATTGATCGATCCACGGGATTCATATTACACCGATTAGCTACCAAAGTGAGTTATTTGAATTATTGATCACTGGGGGTTAACGGTAAGTAAGACAAGATGTTCGAAAGGGTTAACGGTAACTTCCGATTTAGAATGAATAAATGCATGGAGGATTAATCCATATGAAATGATTATATCGATGGGACGCTTATTACTTTCTCGTGAGGAGATAAATATAATCTTATAATCGGAGGAGTGCGATCACGGGATTATGGTGGCATATTCTCGTGATTGATTTATCGAATATATAATTATTCTGCTCATCGATAATTATTTATTTGATTTATCGAACCAATGATTATTAGTCCATGGTCCCCGACGTGCCTCCTAATATAGCATGTATATTCTCGGACGTCGAATCCTGATAATATTGATTTAGTTCATGTTGGACTTTATTAAAACGATATGTGAATTAATTGTTTAGTGGACTATTAAATTAGTTGGGCTAAATAATTAAATATGTGGAAAAGACATTTTCCATAGTCTTGGCCCAATTATTGTGTAATGGCAAAATTAATATTGACTAGGTCAATATATTTTGTGGCGCCACACATGTCCTATTTTGACAAGGAATTAGTTTTCTTGTGTATTAAAAAGACATGTGCATAAAATATTTATTGGATAAATATTTATGGTAATAAATAAAGATAAATATTATTTTTAGATTTGTTCTAAAATATTATGAGATTATCTTTTATTTATGGATTTATTTATTGGAATAATAAAAATCCTTGGAGGCTAAGTTTTACTCTTCTATTTAAAGAGAGTTCTCCCAAGCCTCAACATAACACATATAATTTCGACTCTCACTTAGAAAAAGCAAGAGGAAATTTCGGCCATAGCAAGGATAAATCTTTGGTGATTGTTCCGGTAGCATATCGGAGGGTTCGAGCCGAGGATTCCTTCCACCGGGAATTGCTTGGATCACACGTCACGGAAGGTCATGGTGCTGCTCATCACATCTACTCCCAACAAATCATCCTTTGCGGTTCTTCAACTTGAATTTAGAGATTCAAGAGGTATGATCTACAAACTCACTTGTAGATGTAGATTTGATGTTTTATTACGTATATACATAGATCTAGATCCTTAAATCGCCTCCGTTATGCGATGATATTTTCCTAACAAAGGGTAGCAGAGCCCATGGTGATCTATATTTATACGTATAAAATATTAGATCTGGTGGAGTGGTAAAACATGTAGATTTTTGTCCCAATTTTTTTAAAAATAGGGCGGCGCGATGATTTATTTTTATGATTATGATTGTCTTGGCTGAAGAGATGGATTGGGGTTGGTATTGTTTACTCGTTAGATCCATTGTAGCTCTTTTGTTTAGTAACAATTGAGCATGTAGAATTGTATTTTATTTATGTCAATTTTCAAATTTATATGTAAAAGTAGTATCTTTTATTATAATTTTGATCATCCGGACTGGATAAGTTGAAGATCTTGCTGGAAAATTTGAAGATCAAAGCGAAACCCAAGGTATGAACGAGGAGAAACGGATAATTTTTTTTAATAAAACTGCTACAAGACTTTCTGCGACGCTGAAAAGCGTCGCTATAAGTCCTGTATACATTAATGCTGCGGCTAGGGTTTCAGAAAAGGCGGCTGTCAACTATTTTTTTTGTTAAGTTTTTTTTTTTTTTTTTTTTGGTAACAAAAATCTGCTTATGGCAGAAGAATTAAAAAAAAAAAAAAAAAAATTTATTTTTTCTGAAAATATAAAGAAACAGCCGACATAAACAAAAAAAAAAATTTTGGAAATATTTTTTTTAGGCCGCACCATTGTAATAATAATAAAAAAAAAAAATAATTATAATAAATTGGATTTATTTAATTAAAAGACCTTTTCTCCTCTCGGTGTTATGTGGTTCAGTGTTCGATGGTTCGAGTTCAAGATTTGAAGATCAAGACTCAAGACAAGAAGATTGTAATTTATTTTTTTCCTAGAATAGATTAGATACGAAGTACCAAATAATCCATCTCGGTGTTTAATTTTTCCGCATGATTTATTTTTATGTGTTTGATCATAAAATAGACATAAAATCGAATTGCCATGACATGCATTCATATCATAAATCCACTCCATGCATACATGTAGAATTTTAATTTTGGTAATTAAAATAGGCATGTATACAAACTCGCGTAATTAGTTGAAATTTAATTAATACGTGGTAATTAATTAATTTAGTAACTAATTAAAAGATCCGAGGACGGGTTATGAAATCGTTAGCCTTTCGGTGTGTGTTCTCGGTGAACCGCCTTAAAGCTCCAACGAGATCACGTTTTCGATTCGTAGTGTCTACGAGATTGAGTGATGGTAAAAGAACAATAAATCTTGGATAAACACGGTTCGCTTATAGGTTGGGTGGTCAACTGAGCTTGGCTCGACCGACTTAACCCTCTAGTGTGATGTATGCATCGGGGTCCGGCAAGACTAAGCCTCACCGGAGAACGGAGGGGTGATTCCTTCCCATCTCAAACGCGCTCTCTTGACCCGATTTCGTCCGGATCATCACATATGTTCCAACGAATAGGACGGGTAGGCTTGCCTACGTCACCGACACCATTCGAATCCTTGATTTCATGTACTTTTATGTTAACATCAAAAGACGTGGTTAGTTAACCCACCACCACTTCCAAAATATTGAGTGGGAGCGGGAAGGCGACAACAACCCCACGGTCTCTACTATAGATGCAAGTAAGTGAGAGAAGGGTGACGCCTCGCGGCGCTTTGATTTCGTCCCCTACGGATGGTGTTCACCCCTATCAACATTCATGGCTTGGTCTCCGAAAGGATAGGATTTACGGTACTCGTCGGGTCACCGACCTATCCTACGACGGCACACTCGGGCGTACCTAAGAGATCCGATATAGTAGGTCACACTCATCAAGGGGTATTTTTGGTAATACTGGCTAAAAAGGAAGGTAGTCAATGAATAAAGGGATGTTCGATTCTCGTGGGATGTCCGATTCTCACAAGTTATTCATTGATTTAACCGTCTCATCTCTTTGACCTACCCTACGGCGGCAATCGAGATGCGGGTTAAAACCTTGGAATGGTAGAGTAGACTTAATTTCGCTTTACAATTCCTAAAAATAAATTTATATAGTAGTGTTAAACTTGAATTAATGTATGTCATTTTATTTTCAAGAAAAATGTCTACTCAAATTTACTCTTTCTTATCTAAAAATTAACGGGAAACAACTTTAAGAAATGGAAGAGTAACTTAAACGTGGTACTCACATATGAGAATGTGCAACACGTACTCACTTCGAATGCCCTACGCCGGCGATCCAAAAACCGGTAAAGCCGAGATCGAGCAGCAGTAATCGGCTGGATCGAAGCCGACAACCGGGCTCGTGGCTCATCCTAAGGGGCGATGTCGTCGAGGTCATTAGGACCCAGATTGAGGAGTTTGAGTCTGCAGGAGAAATCATGCGGAAACTTACTACGATGTTTGGATCACCTAGCAACCAAGCAAGACACGATGCCATCAGGTTGGTGCAACACGCAACCAAGAAGGGTCAAGCGGTGAATGGTCATGTTTTGAATATGATCGCCACTTCAACGACGCCGGTATTCATGGATCAAAGTTTGATGAGGCAACTCAAGTATCAATGATTTTGGAATCGTTGACTCGAGTTTATCCCGTTCAAAACTCGATGATCTCGATGGGCAAATATGAATTATCCATGACACGAGATATTGAATGAGTGACAATCTACGAGGGCCTACTATCGAAAGATAAAGCCCAAGTAGGGATAAGAAAGTCAAGCCAATATGGCCGGGCTAAGTCTTCAAACAAGCCTAAGGCAAAACCGAAGAAGAAGGGAATGTTGCACCTGTGCTCAAACCAATGAAGAAAAGAGACGAAGAAAGCCAAGAAAACGACGAGGCCAAGCCCAAGGGCAAATGCTTTTCTTGTAAGGAGGTAGGACATTGGAGACACCATTGTCCGTAATATCTTCGTGATGTGAAAGATGGCAAAGTCAAGGTCATCATTGAAAAAGATAAGAAAGGTAATTTAGAATTACTATTCTTGGAATCTTTTAATGTAGCTAAAGATGTGTCCAATTGGATACTTGATCTTTGGAGCTACTAACCATGTATGTTCTTCATTGCAGATTCTTAGTTCTTATGAGAGTCGGAAGAGGGTTCTCAAGTGATGCGAGTAGGCACTTGGGCGCATTTCAAAGCAAAGGGGGAGTCGTGGATTTGCATTTCAATAATAGAATTTTACATTTAGACAATGTTTATTTTATTCCCAATTTCAGGAGAAATTTGATTTCTTATTCTCGCTTGGTTGAACAATCATTTTCTGTTTCATTTATGAATGGTGAATTTGTTATTTCAAAAAATGGTTTTGAATTATGTTCAACTACGAATGAAAATGGTTTATATTTTGTAAAACCACATAAAGCTCCCTACTTAATTCAAAATGTTTAAAACCGCTCATCAAAGATCTGCTAAAGGCGTAAAGTTTCTCAAATAAAAGAAGATAAAACATACTTGTGGCATCTAAGGCTCGGCCATATTTCCTTGGAAAGACTCAAAAGACTAGAAAAGGCTCATGCCTTAGGTGAGTCATCTGTTGACACACCGCTCACGCGAGTGTTGCCTGGAGGAAAAATGACTAAGCGTCCCTTCTCATCAAAGGGTAAAGGGCCCACAGAAACTCTAGACTTAGTGCATTCGGACCTTTGTGGTCCGATGAACGTATGCTTGCTAGAGCGCGGATACGAGTATTTCGTGACTTTCATTGATGACTACTCGAGATTCGGTTATGTTTATCTGCCGCATAGAAATCCGAGGCTTTTGGAAAGTTCAAGGAGTTCCAAGCGAAGCCGAAAGGCAACTAGGCAAGTCATTGAAATGCCTCCGCTGGATCGTGGAGGTGAGTATTTAGATATCGAGTTCATTGACTACTTGGTGAAAATGGGATTTGTTTCCAACGTTCGGCGCCTAGGACACCTCGCAGAGAATGGAGTTCTTTGAGAGGAGAAACAGGACATTGATCAACATGGTAAGATCAATGATGAGCTCACGCCACTACCTATATCCTTTTGGGGTTATGCTTTAGAAGCGGTCTACATTTTGAATGCGATCCGTCCCAAGTCTGTCGAAAAGACACCCATTGAAATGTGGTCGCGACATCGCGAAAGCATGCGTCACTTCCGCATATGGGGTTGTCCTGCACATCTGTTGATGGACAAGACTACCAAGCTACAATCACGTACGAAAGTATGTCTATTTGTAGGCTATCCAAAAGGTACACGTGGTGGTCTATTTTACGATCCGGAAGATAACAAAGTGCTAGTCTCGACTAACGCTACGTTTTTGGAGGAAAGTTATATGAAAGACCACAGACCTCGAAGTAAAATTGTACTAGAGGAATTACTCTCCGATAACATCCAGCCTATTGTGGCTCGCCGATGTCCCTATAAACAACACGAATGATACAACAAATCACTTCCGACGTTCGTTCCACCCAGACGTCTCGCGAGAGTGGTTCGCCACCGCCTCGGTGCGGCTTGGATTTAGAGGCTAATGTAGTCGCCTCGATGGGGTGGAAGATGATCCTTTGACCTATAAGAAGGCCTTGGCTGGATCATGATAAGGATAAATGGATTGACGCTTATGAATCAAGAGATGGAGTCAATGTACTCTAACTCGACCTGGAAACTTGTAGAACTTCCTCGGGGTGAAAGGCCCATTGGATGTAAATGGCTCTGGCGAAAGAGAGAGAGTGATGGGAAGGTCGAAACCTTCAAAGCACGGTGGTAGCCAAAGGTTACACACAAATGGTAGGTATTGACTACGAGGAAACCTTCTCACCTGTGGCCATGATGAAAACCATCCGCATCCTCCTTTCGATTGCTGCATGTCTGGATTATGAGATCTGGCAAATGGATGTTAAGACAGCGTTTTTAAACGGCTTTCTTGACGAGGAAATCTATATGCAGCAACCAGAGGGATTCATTGAAGAAGGTCGAGAGCACATGGTGTGCAAGTTGCTTAGATCCATTTATGGTTTGAAGCAAGCATCTCGCTCTCTGTATCATAGATTCGATCACACGATCAAGTCTTATGATTTCGAACAACACTTTGCTGAATCTTGTGTGTACAAGAAGGTTATCAAAGATAGTGTTGTATTTCTCGTGTTGTACGTCGATGACATACTCCTAATTGGCAACAATAAGGGGATGATGTCCGACGTAAAAAGTTGGTTGACCACGCAATTCCAAATGAAGGATTTGGGAGAAGCGAGTTATGTTCTAGGGATCCAAATTATAAGGGATCGTAAGAACAGGATGTTAGCTCTGTCCCAAGCAACTTATATAGATAAGGTCTTTGCACGCTTGATATGGAGAACGCAAAGAAGGGTTTTCTACCAACCCGTCCACGGCGTTTACCTATCTAAGTCTCGGGGCCTCAAACCCTGCGCAGAGGCAAGCTATGGGAAGAGTGCCATATGCCTCGGTTTGTTGGTAGTCTTATGTATGCTATGAGGTGTACGAGACACGACATTTGTTACGGCGTTGGATTAGTCACCGTTTTCACCAAATCCAGGGCAACCGCCTGACTCGACAAAGAAGAAAAGAATCTCATCAAATATTTGAAGAGAACCGTAAATTATATGCTCGCCTATTCGAGTGGGAGTTTGGAGCTAGCGGGGTACACCGATTCGATTTTGATCAGGCGAGATGATTCTAAATCTACCTGCAGTTCAAGTTTTACGCTTGGTGGCGGTGCAATTGAATGGAGAAGCCAAAAGCAATCCAAAGACAAATTGATTCAACAATGGAAGCCGAGTTCATAGCGGCCTCGGAGGCGCCTAAAGAAGCGATTTAGTTAAGAAAGTTCATCGGATTAGGCGTTGTCCCGAATCTCAAGATCCTATTACTCTCTATTGTGATAACAATGGGGCCATTGCCAACTCTAGAGAACCTCAAAGCACAATAAGTCGAAGCATATAGAGAGAAAATACTTGGGTGATCAACGATTTTGTCGATAGAGGGGACATTTCCGTCAAGAAAATCGCCTCCGCCGATAATCCTGCCGATCCATTCACCAAGACGCTTGCCGATTGAAGCTTTTAGTCGACACTTGGAGACTATAGGTATTAGAGACATGTCTCATTTGCTTTAGAGCAAGTGGGAGTGATAGTTTGCTCAGATTTTAAATAATAGGGTGTGCTCTAAAACAATTAATCACAAGCTTTCGTGCAAGTGGGAGATTGTTAGGTGTGATGCCCGAAAGACAATTTTTGTAATTGTTTTATTTAATAAATGAAATGATGTTATTATTCATATTTATTATTCTCATAATCACCGATATGACAATAGTATTTACACTACGTAAAAACCCCGAGTATATCGTTTATGTAATCATTTAACTCGGTGTATGAGACATACACGGGAGGATTGAGTTAGTGAAGATGTACTTAAAATACAATTAGTCCGTAGTAAAGTTAATCGAGAGTATCGGGTCTCCCTTTAACGCATACTATTAATGCGCCCATAACACGATAGGTGTGATCGCCTTATCCGGACTTTCGGTTAAGGAACCTAATGGGGCATTTATATATGATAGATATATCATATAGTAATTTGGACCGATTTGATCCGGAGTTCTCAATATAATTCCGTAATTGAAAGTCTTATCGAATCATTAGATGATCATATTATGGATATATCTTAATCTCGAGGTGATCACAATGATTGCTTGAATCGATTATGAGGTTTGACTTGACGGTTAAGGATTACACCGAGTCCAGTGATCCGAATTACCCCATCTTGGCATTGTATCGATCGATTGAGTGAGTAGTCCGTGTTATCACGATACGGAATCCATTCCTTCCATTTATGGAAGTAGATGAAACGATTCCTTTATGAGTTAATCCTGAGACATTGATCGATCCACGGGATTCATATTACACCGATTAGCTACCAAAGAGTTATTTGAATTATTGATCACTAGGGGGTTAACGGTAAGTAAGGACAAGATGTTCTGAAAAGGGTTAACGGTAACTTCCCGATTTAGAATGAACAGTCTATCACTACTAGAATTTCCCGGATTTGTGACGAAAACTATTCATCACAAATTTCAGACAATATTGCTACGAATTAGCGACAAACGACATATTTCTTTTTTTTGCAATAAATAGCGACAAAATTGTGACAAAATATGTACATGGCAAAATGTATGTGACTATTTTGTCACAAATCTTTGCGCCAAATTCGGGCACCATAGTTTGTGAGAATTCTGTGACAAACTGGCTTGGTCATAAAAGTCTTTGTTGCTAATCTGACGCTAACCGACATAACTGCCGACATCGCAAAATTGTCACATATTTTCCACAAAATTGCTACGAATTAGCGATAAACCGCGTAATTCTTTCTTTTTGCAATAAATTGAGACAACATTGTGACAAAATATGTACGTGGCAAAATGTATGTGACTGTGTTGTCACAAATCTTCGTGCCAAATTCAGGCGCCATAATTTGTGAGAATTATGTGACAAACTTGCTTGGTCATAAAAGTCTTCGTTGCTAATCTGACGCTAACCGACATATCTGTCCACATCGCAAAATTGTCACATATTTTCGACAATATAGCTACAAATTTCCGGGATTTGTGATGAAAATTTGTGATTAAAATGGTTCGTCACTAATTCTCGACATCATTGCTACAAATTAGTAAAAAAACATAAAAAGATTATTTTTATAAAAAATTGCGACGGTATTGTGACAAAATAAATACATGACAAAAGACCAGTAACTATTTTGTCGCAAACTTTCGCGTCAATTTTATGCGCCATTATCTGTGACAAGTATGCGACAAACTAGCTTGGTTACAAAAAATTCCTTGCTAATTCATTACTGACGGATAAATTTGCCCATATATGTTTACTTTTAACAAATCAAATTATAAAGGCCAATAAGGCCTTGATTTAGCGGTCAAAGTTAAGGCCAAGGACCACTTCTTAGTACTGGGTTCGAGCCCTACTAAGTGTAAATGTGTGTGAGTGTTATACTTCTTCGCATATTCTATAAATATAAAGTGAACTTATTTTTGTATTTAAAATACAAATAATGTACAAAATAGACATGAGTATAACCCAAAGATTATCAACATTGGACGTTTTGGGCCGAATTCGGGTCAAAATGGTCAATAGGACAAATCAAGACAAGCTCGTAGAGCGTTTTAGGCCAAAAGAGGTCAAAATGGTCATGCGGGCGATCAAGATAACACTACTAGAATTCCTCGAATTTGTGACGGAAATTGTGTGTCACTAATCTCAATCTCAATTCTACATGCTCCATTTTGTAATCAAGTTTGTCTAGTTATTAAACCAACAATCATATTTACTTTACAAGACCTATGTATGAAATTGTTCTGATTTAATCATGTACTTCAATCCGGTCTTAGTTATAAGAAAATTTGTTTTCATTTTTTTTCAACTTTTTTATTTATAATTGTAAACTTTTATTTAGAGTTTGTGAAAATGCTGAAAGGGGTGAATCAATATAACGAGCACATCAAAATGTTACTTTCCAAAATGACACGGTTGTGCCGGAATCAGATGATGATAATATCTATAGACCCGTGCTAACGCGTTTCACAAACCCTATTTTTAAGGATTTTTTTACAAAGGTTTATCGGAGTGATGAAGTAGCACTAGTTAAACCCGGAACGTAATTCTGGGCGGTGTGGATATTTTCTGGCGCCCCATAATCCTTCAAGAAGGGTGATGGTTATGGATCGATGACTGACACGCGAGAGAATTATCACCTGCATAAATTGGAAAACAATCCGACTCAATCCCAAATAAATATGTCGACTCCAAATGCGAGGTAACAGTTAATAAAAACATACAAAAAACTAAAAAAAACTACGTACGATTACAAGTGTTTAAAAAAAGTATTAATTATAACCGAACCGGACTGGTTATTACATTTTGAATAAAAAATATTTTATATATATTAAACTTTTTTTTACAATATATTATATTATTCAACTTGCCTCACCATAAAAGACCCACGTCCCTAATTTTGTAAACCTAAACCCATTTGCGCCGTTCTTCATTCTCAGCACTCTGCCTCATCACCGCAACTCTGGCCGCTCTTCAATCCTCCCACTGACCACAACCTTATGCTTCTTCGCCCCCTGCCTCTACGGTTGTTTGCCTATGATTCTAAGCTTCTTTTGTGCAAGAAAAGCTTTGAAATGGAAAGAGATGTACCTAACTCTCCATTTTCTTCTTCTTCACCCAGAAAAACCACCCTTCCCCACCGTTCACCGCCTTTAACTTTTCTCCGGCCGCTCCTTGCTTCTATTCTGCATCTCTTCTTTTCGTGCTTCAATTGTGCAAGAAAAGAGTTTAAATCAAAGGAAACATACCTGCTCTGAAAACCGAAATCATCGATCGATTATTTCAATTATGGGTGAGTTTTGTTATAATATCCTTTTTGTATTTTTGGATTATTTCAATTAAAACGAAATAATAACTGAAGTTTCTTTGATTTCTAACTTGTCTTGCATAAAATGTGTAATCGTCAACTCATTTTGTTTAAAAGGTGAAAATTTTAACTCCTTTTGTTGAAAAGGTTTATTCTAACTAGTATTGTTTGAGAGGTGTATCGTTTAATTCGTTTTTTCTTAGAAGTCTGATCTTTAATATGATTTTCTACTGATTTGATTTGTTACAGACTCTTCAGTTTAAGTGTTTACGTTTTGTTAAAATGCTATGAACTAATAATTATTTACATCCTTTCTTGCCGGTTGTATTTTTTAAATGACATATTTTGACTCTTGTGTTTGGTTATCTGCCATCTAGATTGACAAAATCCTTGACTCAGTTGTTGAGAGTACATGTATTGATCTGTGGATAGCAACTGCAAAGGGTTGAATAAATTTATGGTGCTTCTAAATGTTTCTGCAAATGTCTTCTTGATCCTTTACATGACCACATACAAACTAGTGTAGTAACTTCTCTTGTCCTCCACTTCTATTTCGCTTAGAGAAGCTGTAAATTAAATCATGTACAGGAATTAAATTCCTACTATAATAAGCTATTAATATGTTTATAAAATTCATGGTTAGCAAAAATTGATTATTGCCATCCTAGCCTGGTATTGGCCTGAGGCTTAAATGTATATCACATGGTTTATGTGTAATTTTAGTACCTAAGCAGCATCATGTTTCTTTCGTTTGTTGCAGTTAGCTGCTATTATGATTATGTAATGTATTGTTTTGACAAACGTTGTTCCACGTCATTGAATGATGGTTGTCTACATAATGCGTTTTGTTCAAGTCTCCCCAGAACGATGTATACTTGAATTTTGATGGAGCAAAGATTGTTCTGCCACCATTATTGGAGATAGTGATGGATCCCAGGGCTTCATTTACAGTGCAAAAGTGTTATTGCCTACGTTGAGGTTCCAAACCATGATGTCAAGTTCTGTATATATATTCAACTCTATTCGGATAGTGAGGTCCAGTATATAGGGATAAAAAAGTCCTTAAGTAGATTTGCTCATATTCACATAGTATTTCATTACTATTGATACTTTGGTGAAACACTTCTCTGTTTTGCAGGACACTCTACTACAATTGTCGATTCATACTACTTTTGGGATTGAAGAAGAAAGTTATGGTGTTTGGCGCATTGTCGGTGGCAAGGTCAGATATTGTTCTTTAATATGCTTTCTTACGGTGACCCTCAATGTTTAGGTTGCTTTTAACCTTATCTTAGGGTCAAAGGGACCCGGATTCTGGATGACATGCCGAAGAGGCTACGGTGACATGTGCTAGTGGTGCAAACGAGATCGTCATGATTATAAACAAGTTCTTCAGGATTTTAAACAAGATCATCAAGAATCTGAGAGTGATGCAGAACTCAAGACACTTTTAGAGGTGATTGCTCATTCACAAGATTGAGTTGTTTTTAGTGATAAAACTATTAGTATCTTAAATTTGTCCGTTAATCATGAATAACATTGATTTCATTATTGAAATGTTATTTGACTCAATTATGAATAAAATGATTTGCTTCATTTTCATGATCTTGGTAGTATTTTGATTATTTATTCTATTGAAACATTTTTTTAAGAGAACATTTATATTATTGAATATAATTTTTTTAAATAATAAATATTGTAAAAATATGAAATATAAATTTTGTTATAAAGTCATTGCAACTATTGATATGTTGGTCATACATTTGACACAATAATTCATTACAAATATAGTTAAAATTTGTCAAAAGATACTTTGTCACAATATTGTCGTAAAATGACATCACAAAATTAATTCAAAATTGTGGGGAAAAGTATCACAATTTTATCGTTAAATTTGATAGCAAAATTGTCACAATAATTCATCACATAATAATCACTTGTAAAAGTAAAGGTGGGAAAAGCATTCTCATTCCATTGGATAATCCCTTTATATAGTGGTCACTGATTCTGATGTGAATACGATTACATTGATGGCGATAAATACCGATTGAACGTTACATAATAACCGAAGATAATCGTCATTGGCTTTGACGGGCACATAATAGTATTTTCCTTCAACACTCCCTGCGCCAAGTCAAAGGCGAAATGGTGCATGGATCGTTGCTTCGTTAAAAACCTTGCCAAGTAACAAAACCCAGTGGGACAAAAATAAAACTTGGTCAAAGGAAAAAGAGCACAACGCACCTTTAATCTTTAAGGATAACATGTGTATTAGACTCCTGGCGTCTATATATCTTCTCGATCCTTACACCGATCAAGGAAGCTTTGAAAGCCTTCGCATTCCTATATTTTTCACATGTTCCTCAAATATTGCTTTAGCGGTGACTTGGTAAACAAATCGCCACATTCTCCTCGAGACCTTACTTGACTCACTTGAATCTTGAGGAGAGCTTGTTGTTGCTTGGTTATAGAAAAACTTTGGTGATATGTGTTTTGTGTTGTCACCCTTGATATAACCAAGCTTCATCTGCTCGATGCAAGTCGCATTATCTTCATAAATGCAAGTAGGCTCTTCAATGGTGGAACTTAAACCACTCGGTCCTCGAATATGTGTAATGATGGACCTTAACCATATACACTCACGAACCGCCTCATGTAGAGCAATAATCTCGAGTGGTTCGAGGAGGTAGCCACAAGACTTTGCTTGGTTGATCTCCAAGATATCGCCGTGTTCCCAATGGTAAATACATAACCGGTTTGGGAACGACCTTTATGTGGTCGAGATAGATACTCAGCGTGCAAAACCCAACTAATACATTGTTTGGGGTTTCAGAGTAGGGGTGGCGATTTCATTGTCGACGTTTTCTTTAGAGTTGTATTTTCATTTACGGTCCCTCTTGTCTTTGTGTAGGGAAAAAATAGGCCCAAGTCAATGGTTCCTTTTAGTATCGAAATATGTTTTTAATACCATTCCAATGACGCTGCGTTGGCGCGAGTCGAATCTAGCTAACAAGTTCACCGAGAATGCAATATCCGGTCGAGTACATTGAGCTAAATACAATAATGCGCCTATTGCACTTAAGTAGGGAATTTCAGCTCCCAATAGCTCTTCGTCATCTTCCTTTGGACGAAATGGATCTTTCTTTATGTCCAAACTTCGACCGATCATGGGAGTGCTAACAGGGTGCACTTTGTCCATATTAAATCGCCTGAGCATCTTTTGGACATATGCAGACTGGTGGATAAGTATTCCACAAGCTCGGTGTTCTAGTTCAAGGCCTAGACAAAACCGAGTTTTCCCAAGATCTTTCATCTCAAATTCGGATTTCAAATAGCTCGCGGTTTCTCTTATTTCATTAAGAGTACCTATTATGTTCATATCATCGACATATACTGCTACAATTGCAAATCCGGAACTTGTTTTCTTTATGAATACGCAGGGGCATAGTTCATCATTCTTATATCCCTTCCCAATCAAGTAGTCACTTAGGCGGGTATACCACATCCGCCGGATTGTTTTAATCAGAAAGTGAGCGTTTCAATCGATTGCAAACGCACTCCGTGGTTTGTAGTCACTTGACTTGGGCAATGAAAGACCATCAGCACTTTCATGTATATCTCTCAATCAAGATCCCCATAGAGATATCTGTAAACCACATCCATGAGTCGCATTTCCAATCCTTCGAAACAACTAAACTAACTAGGTAACGGAAAGTTATTACATCCATTACAGAGAGAGTATGTCTCCTCATAGTCAATTCCATGCGTTGTGAGAAACCTTGCGCCACAAGCGAGCAGCCTTGTACCTTAGACTTCATTCTTCTCATTACGCTTTCGACAAATACCCATTTATGTCCTACAGTGCTTTACACTTGGTGGGGTTAGCACTACCGGACCAAATACTGCCTCTTTGTCGAGAATTCTAGTTCTCGCTGGATTGCTTCTTTCCATTGAGGCCAATCGCTCTTTGTTGACATTCTCGCAATGTGAGCGTGGTTCGACATCATCGTGCTCTATGATTTCTTGAGCAACAAGATATGCAAATATATCATCAATGTGCATGGAAGATCTTTCCATCAACTCGTATGCACTCTCATAATCCATTGAGATTTCTTTGTTCTCTGGAATCAATTCAAACATCGGAGCGCCCTCCAAGATTGATTCATGGACATAATCAGAATCGAGATAATCTCGCGAGAGGATTCTCTACATTGATGATTAATGGGTCGGATTGTGCCTTACTCGCCTCTTCTTCCTTGGGTGAGTATCGGTCGAACCAAGTGGTCTCCCTCTTCCTTTGGGCACCCACGGCCTCATCCACACCTCCACTAAGTGTGGTCGCAATGCCTTTAGCTCAAACATTGTGCCCTTTTTGGGGACTTCTAACCTGCAGCACGCTTGCACCGTGGTATATGTGATCTTGTCACTTTAGCAATATCGGAGAACGCATCGTGCATCGAATCGACTCGCTACGCTCAAGATTAAGTATTCTTTGCACTTCACTTTCACTTTGTGAGGTACGGGGATCAAAATGAGACTGAGTGTGGGGACAAACCACGACAATTCCCATGCTGCTTCCTTTAGAAAATCCTTTTTCTTATCTCCCTAACGACGGGAAGACAGGTCTCATCAAAGTGACAATCCGCAAATCTTGCGGTAAATAGATCGCTCACAAAGGTTCCAAATAGCGGATAATAGTTGGGGATTCATATCCAACATAAATACCTAATCGTCTCGAGGACCCATTTTAGTGCGCTTTGTGGAAGGCGCAATAGGCACATATCTTTGCACAACCAAATATGCGTAAGTGTGAAATATCAGGCTCATATCCAAAGAACCAACCGGGTACGCGAGAAAATGGTTGGCTAGCGCGGAGTCCAAACGAATAAGTAAAGCTGCGTGCAATATTGCATAACCCTGCGAGATAGAGGCAAGTTGGTGCGCATAACCAATGCCCTGCCACCATCTCAGTAGCCTTTTGATGGTGGCTTCGCGAGACCATTCTGTATGCACACGGGTACAGGATGTTCTACATCAATCCCGATAGACATGCAATAATCATCAAATGCTTTTGATGTGAACTCTCCAGCGTTATCAAGCCTTATAGACTTGATAGGGTGATCGGATGGTGAGCCCTTAAACGTATAATCTGTGCTAAGAATTTTGCAAATGCAAAGATTCCTTGTGGACAATAATGCGACATGTGACCAAATGTGTCGAGGCATCCACCGAACCATAAAATACTTGAATGGCCCGCATTCTCGGATGGATAGGTCCACATATATCACCTTGTATTCTTTGTAAGAATGGAATGTTTTGTTTCATGTCTTTAGCATAGGAAGGTCTCGATCCTGCTTTTAAGCAAAGAGTAGGCTTTGCAAAATGATTGGTGTGCCTTGAAATGGTCAATGAGGAAGAGGATATAACTCATCCGTGCTTGATTTACAATGGTCGCTTTGAAACAACACTACTTTGGACACTTTGCATTGTGTCGGATTTTTGTCCCATTTTGTTTTTTCCTCGAAAGAAGGGATGTCCGTGTGAGTTCTTTAAAATACGGATCATCATATCTCGACTGAGGGTGTCCTGGCGATCATGCCAAAGCTCAGATGAGTCGATGTCCCAAATTTCATTGTTGGTGACAAATAGATATTCAATAATCCGAATAGTAGTAATATATAATCCATTAGATTGACTCATAAGCTTTTCTAGTATGCGTTTCCTTCCACATTCATTTGTGGTAATATACAAATATTCGCCCCATTCTCACAAAGAGTTTCCAAATGATAACCGTTGGCACGAATATCTTTGAAACTTAACAAGGTTCGATTGGCTCTGAAGCGCATATAGAGCGCTTTGTGACTTTTATCGTTGTGCCGTTAGGCATCAAAAATGTGGCATTTCCTCGCCTGTATTACTTGTGATGATCCAATCATCGTAGTCACAGATGAATTACATGGAATTAACTCGACAAATAATTGTCTATTCCTTAAGATAGTGTGTGTGGTTCCACTATCACCTAAGCACTCTATTTCTCCTCGATTCATTCCTACATTTAAATTAGATGAGATTAAAAGTCAAGACATAACTCATATTCTTTAGAGTTTTTCGATGGAGATGTATTGCTTTACACCTTAATAGTGCTATTTTCAACCATGTATATACTTGGTAAATAAAATCGAATAAAATTCAATACTTGTAATAAAATCCAAAATTTATTAATAGGCCAACGAAAATCAAAATAAAAGTCTCGTACATCAAAATCCAATTCAACAAACCATTATTCAAATGAACTTTAAGACCAAAATAGTCTAATTAAAAATAAGGCATTCCGCCTTCACAATGTTCTTGGAAAAATAAATAAATAAGCAAAGCGAGATCAATCAAAGTCTGGAACATCCATTGACCGAAAGCAGTGGTTCTTGTTGCTATTGAAGTCTGCAATTGTGAGGTTGACATCGTTGTCATTGCCTCCATCTTCCGTAGTATAGTGGGCCTCTTGTTCTCTGATTCCTATACCTCTTGTAATTGGTCACTACTTTGTTACTTGCTCGGCGGGTATTATACCAATGCCCAAGAACTCCACACCCATAGCAAGGTTCGGCCCAACTCTCTCCTTTTTTCTTGAGGGTTCTTAGGTGCCTTTGCACCTTAGCCTTAGGATCACCATGGCCACTTTAGGACCATCACCACCATTTCTCGCGCCATACATTGGGGGACCTCCACGGCCCATACTACGGCCCCTAGGTCCCTTTCCACGTGGTGCATTGTTTCCACGTGGGTAAGGCTCAAAGACGCCCAACTCCGCTTTTCTTTGGGGTTCTTTCCACCTTTCATCTTGCCATAGTTAACCTCGTGGGATTTTCTTTGTCCCAAAGAGTCCGCATTATTATTCATGAGAACTTGATCATGCCGCCACCACACTTGCAAAGATGTTGATCAATTTGTGAAAGGTCGTAATATTTTTCTTGTCGTACTCAAAATTTATCTTTGGTTCGCTAGTATAAGTCTTTGAAGTAGGAAAAGTGGAAAGAGTCTTCCGGATCATATCATCTTCTCGTGAGTTCCTTTCCACAGAATTTGAGACGTGCTCTCAAGACGCAAAGATGTCCTTGTTGAATTGGTCTACCCTTTGTAGTCAAGCAAGCGGATTTCATTCCACCGAGCGCATGTTCGGGAGTAAAGTGTCATGAATGTTCCCAAAACGTCCCTACAGGGCATCCCACGCTTCTTTGGGTGTTTTCAATCAAGGTACTCCCAGTAAGCTGTGAGTCAATATGTCGCCTCAAGAACATTAGGGCATTTGCTTTTACTTTAGCGGATGGGTCGTCCCTAGGGTCGGTGGGTGTTTTGATAGTGAGAGTGTAGTCCTTTGCAACAAAGGCCATTTCCACATCTCAAACCCAAATGGTGGTACTCAATTCCTTCCGAGTCCAAGATTTCAAATTCGGTCGAGTTGTATCACCATCTACATAAACAAGAGTGAAGAGCATATTAATTATGTAGTCATAAGACATCCACAATAATTAATTTCAAGAGTGTGAATTGGATCACGATGCCATGGTACATATAGCGGTCACTCATTTTTTCGATGCTTTGTGAAGATACTTTATCACATTGATTGTTTTGTACTTAGTATATAACGCCTATGTAAATTTCTTTATCATAGGATGACATATAATCTTATTTATAAGGCAATCAACATATAATTATTATGCTCAATTTGAAATTTCGGGCAAACATAGCACATAACATTTTTCATAGCAACATGCATATACATATCAAATTATAATAATAAAACAAACAAGGAAACGTAATTTGCTACACCACTCAATTAATGCGGCAGCAACGTAATTGCATTATTATTATTATTATTATTATTTTTTTTTTTTTTTTTTTAATGCACAGGAGTAAGCAGGTAAACAAATATCTCATTAAACCCTAATTCTTTGTTGCAGCCTTGCTTTTATCAATATTTTTTTTTTTTTTTTTTTTTTTTTTTTGAACAAGAAATAAAAAAATAATAATAAACACAAACCTAATAAGCAGTCATACTTCTAAAGCTTCCTGTGGCAATTTGTGAGACGTAATTGTTGGGTTTTTTTTTTTTCTAAAATTTGTTTTATTTTATTTTTACAGGTCCTTAAAAATAAAAATAAAAATAAAACCCTAATACGTAATGACCATGGAAGTCTGCTGCACAATAATAATGGATATGAGGCATAAATAATAATCCATCTACAAAGAACTCACGCCGATTGATTGTATAATTATACGAAAAACAATACACAAGATATGTTGATCAATATATGCGACTTAACAAATAGGCATGAATATCAATATACCTACCAGATGAATGACATGACTTTAAACTTTAATTGATTATTAATCCCTATAGTGAGTACCGATAATAAAGTAAAATAAAATCGATGATCGGGTAGAGTTTTTGTGCATACCGCTCACCTGGAGAATTGATAGATCTGTTCACCAAAGGGATATCGCCGTTGATGGATAAAGTCGTTTCATGGGCGGGTCAAGCGCGGCGGCAAAGAGGTCGGCGGCGGCGGCGGCTCAATTAGGTTTTTTTTTTTTTTTTCTTCTGAGCTACGTGCTGATAACGTGTAAAAGTAAAGGTGGGAAAAAGCGCTCTCATTCCATTAGATAATCCTTTATATAGGGTCACGGTTACAATGTGAACACAGATTACATTGATGGCAATAAATACTGATTGAACGTTACATAATAACCGAAAGATAATCGTCATTGGCTTTGACGAAGGCACATAATAGTATTTTCCTTCAACATCACTAAAATTTTGTCACAATTTTATCGTACATTTTCGTCACAAATTCATATCAAATTTGTAGTAAATGGTTGTCACTATTTCAACAATAATATTGGTTTCAAAATTGTCGTAATTTTTTGTCGCACATTCGTCGCTATTTATGAAGCAATTTTGACACAACAATCCATCACAAACTTGTCGAAAATTTTTGTCACACATCCGTCGCAAAAAATAATTTTTGCCACAGATTCATCACCAAATTTTTTGTCACAAAGTATGAATTTCGTCTCAATTTAGTCACAAAACGCAGTGACAATGTTACTTTTGACACGAATATTTGCAACGGGGTGTTCCGTGACGGAAATAGTTTTAAATCGCAAATTCGCCACAAACGATCGTTAGTGATTTAAACAAAGGACGATAACCGCCGTCACAAATCCGAGAAATTCTAGTAGTGTATGGAGGATTAATCCATATGAAATGATTATATCAGTGGACGCTTATTACTTTCTCGTGAGGAGATAAATATAATCTTATAATCGGAGGAGTGCAATCACGGGATTATGGTGGCATATTCATGATTGATTGATTTATCGAATATATAATTATTCGTTAAATCAGATAATTATTTATTTGATTTATCGAGCCACGATTATTAGTCCATGGTCCCCGACGTGCCTCCTAATATAGCATGTATATTCTCGGACGTCGAATCCTCGATAATATTGATTTAGTTCATGTTGGACTTTATTAAAACGATATGTGAATTAATTGTTTAGTGACTATTAAATTAGTTGGGCTAAATAATTAAATATGTGGAAAAGACATTTTCCATAGTCTTGGCTTCAATTATTGTGTAATGGCAAAATTAATATTAGACTAGCGTCAATATATTTTGTGGCGCCACACATGTCCTATTTTGACAAGGAATTAGTTTTCTTGTGTATTAAAAAGACATGTGCATAAAATATTTATTGGATAAATATTTATGGTAATAAATAAAGATAAATATTATTTTTAGATTTGTTCTAAAATATTATGAGATTATCTTTTATTTATGGATTTATTTATTGGAATAATAAAAATCTTTGGAGCTTTAAGTTTTACTTCTTCTATTTAAAGAGAGTTATAATAAGCCTCAACATAACACATATAATTTCGACTCTCACTTAGAAAAAGCAAGAGGAAATTTCGGCCATAGCAAGGATAAATCTTTGGTGATTTTTCCGGGTAGCATATCGGAGGGTTCGAGCGAGGATTCCTTCCACCGGGAATTGCTTGGATCACACGTCACGGAAGGTGCGTGTGTGTGTTCATCACATCTACTCCCAACAAATCATCCTTTGCGGTTCTTCAACTTGAATTTAGAGATTCAAGAGGTATGATCTACAAACTCACTTGTAGATGTAGATTTGATGTTTTATTACGTATATACATAGATCTAGATCCTTAAATCGCTTCCGTTGCGATGATATTTTCCTAACAAAATGATCGGGATAGGGGGCTTGTAAGTTCTGATAGCAAAGCGAGGAATAAAGTTATTAGAGATGAGGCAGTCATCATCTTCATCAATTTTATAGATCTTCCGCTGACTTAAGCACATCTGAATGTTGCGATGGATGTTGTATAACACTTGTGACTTAAGAGGCCGAGTGTTTTCAAAAATTACTTTGTTCCGACATTTCCATAGCTCCCATAGGACAAAAGTGGGGATAAGTTTGCAGACAATTTTCGTAGCACCGGTCCTAATGGGGTTCCACCAAGCTGTTAAATATGCTATGAAACTATTAGCTAGAGGATGGTAAGAAAGCTGAGTCTGAACATGGTCCCATATGCTGCGAGAAAAGGCACAATGGTAAAAAGCATGAGCTCGGGAGTCTTCCTCATTGCAAAAAAGGCATTTATAAGGGCCATGGATACCAATCTTTAAAAACTTTGGCCAAATTGCTGAACTTGAGACATTGTTGCAAATCATCCAACACCTTGTGAGCATCTTTGAAATGTTGTAATTATTACATAACCATCCTTGTGCATATGAACATGAAACAACCCAGAAAATCCATCCTCGTTCACCATAGAATAGAAGCGTTTTCTGTCATCATTTTAGGAGGTGAAGAAGAAAGGGATCCGTTATTGAGAGCTTTTTGAAGACTGAACCTCTTTATCAACCCAGCCAAACAAGATCTAATATTCACATGTTCCTTAAATAATTCTTGCAAATCTCACAATAATATTCAATAAATGGATCCCATAAAAGATACTACAAATTATTAACACACACAATGAAGATCAAAATGAGATGAAGAAACCCTCATAATAATAAATAAGATTAAATGGGTAATTCTAATTAAAAAAAAAAGACTAATTAAATGGTGGAAAAAAAGATTGAGATAAGTAATTCCATCATCCTTGTCTATCAAATAGACTTTGAAGGAGAGAGAGCTTTCAAGAATTTGTTGTTCTGCTACTGGTTGTTTTTCTCTTCATCGTTATGCTACGTACTTGTTGATAACTTGAAGTTTTGTTAGTTTTGGATGTTAGTTTTTATTTATTACGAGATTCTAGTTTGACGGCAGTGATGTTCTTTGTTTCCTGAGCTCTGCATTTTTCCTTCCTTTCGTTCCATATTTATTACTCTGATATTCCATGAGTTTTAGAGTTTTCTCTGATAATACGTGAGTTTCAAAGTTTTATCTAAAACTCACGTGCCGAGCGTTTTATTTTTTCGAATAATGACTCGGTATCTAGAAACGGGAATAAATGTTTTACGAACTAATTGACTTATATTTCTCCTAATTCTAATCACAATAGGTTTAATGTCGATAATGTTATCACTAGTTTTAATAATCGAGTCATTATACTATATCTGTCTTCAAATAGCCATTAAAATTTGTCATTTTTTACTTATTTTTTTACAAATAGTTTACCAAAAACTTAATAAAACAAGGACATCAAGGACAATTTGCGCAGTTATCTTTGGGCATCTGGTACTTCATATTTTGATTTAAGTATTGTATAATATTTTGTAACAAACTCCAAGATATTATGATATATTTAGTGGCCGGTTATGTTATTGGTACGTATGTTTGTGTTTTCATTGAGTTTACAAGCACAATTTTTATTAATTTTAAAGCCGAACTCATGCATTATTACCGCACACGTCAATCAACCAAATGAGTGATCTACACGGTATTCTTATTCCTTCATACACCATTCTCAATGGGCATGACATGTTTTGCACGGCCTACATAGCACTAGTATTATAATGTCGCGTTTCATGATTACGTCCAAGGATCTGCTGAACCCCCTACTGAAGCAACAACAGAACCTACTAAAGATGAGGTTCCTGAAAATCAGACAAACCAAAATCCGCAATGGTTAAGGGATCACCCTGCTGAACAAGTTATTGGCTATATACAGCCAGGTGTAAGGACAAGAAGACAATTAGAAGCAATGTTTACTTGCTTTCTATCACAAATGGAGAGTAATATCTGATCCAGATTGGATAATTTCTATGCAAGAAGAATTGAATGAATTTAAAAGAAATCAAGTTTGGACACTAGTGGAAAGACCCAGTCATGGAAATGTAATTGGCACCAAATGGGTATACAGAAATAAATTGGATGAATCTGGTACCATTGTAAGGAATAAGGCTAGACTAGTGGCAAAAGGCTATTCTCAAGCTGAAGTAATATATTTTGATGAGACATATGCCCCAGTTTCAAGATTGGAGGCTATAAGATTATTCTTGGCACATGCTGCTTATAAAAACTTCAAAGTATACCAGATGGATGTTAAAAGTGCATTCTTAAATGGCATTCTGGAAGAAGAGGTTTATGTTCAGCAACCTCCTGGTTTTGAAGTTAAAGATCAAGAAGATAAAGTGTACAAACTTAACAAGGCACTGTATGATTTGAAACAAGCACCAAGAGCATGGTATGAAACCCTATCTCAATTCTTGGTGGACAATGGTTTTACCAAATGTACCATTGACAAGACTCTTTTCAGAATCAATAAAGGGGACAGCACCTTGCTGGTACAGATTTATGTTGATGACATAATTTTTGGTTCTTGATGACGTAGATCAAGTAATAATAAAATACTTGACCACCATAAACCAATACTAGCAAGACAACTAGGTCCATCGTAGTATAGCTATAGCGAATCAAGGTCGATCCCACAGGGAACCAATTGTGGGTCCTTTATATACAAACAATTAATCATTCATGTCAAGGACACAAAGGCGGTCTACGACCAACAAAAGACAAGAAAAGATAAATGACATGACTCGACACAACACATATAAAGACACATAATTAACCTCCCCAATTATTATGTTATCGTTTGGATCTAGAGATTCTATATAATCAAACTAGACTCACTAACTATTAACCCGATCCGTATTTCTTTTATAGTAGCTACGGAGTCATCCCTAAACTAGATCTAGCTCCGGGTAGGCCATCTAGATCACTATGCTACATCACGTGACTTCGCTTTTTAGGCCTCCATCTCATATAACTCACTTGACGCTTACAAAACTAGGGATGCCGATATTAACCGTATTCCTCACCTAGGCAACATTCCTATGATTAGCGATTTCCTAAGCGATCGCATCGATCTCTGTCCCATTAACAATTACTCGCGACGGTCTCATGTTAATCTACGATTTACGTATAACTAGTGTACACAATTCCCTAATACGTAATGCATCTAGATCTCATTTGAAAGTCCCGGAAGATCAATTCATGAGCCGACCTGTGAGCCCTATATTGGTATTTTCTAATCATACGCTAATTAAAACAGACGAGCAACGTAGCCGTAGCCATACCTACTAAGATAAGAAATTATAGGTGGACAATCACACCATAAAGACGTGGCTAGATTGACGCGCGAAAACCTAAATCTTAGCGCTTACATACGTAACGGATAAAATAGAGACTCATAAAGCAATTATATAGATCTACTAAAAACACGGTTTTCGATCATACCAAAGTCATCTATAGGTCACCGGATAACCCGATCCGGGCGTGTGGACCCTTATAGACAAGAATCCCTACCGCCTCATATCGTATCCTTAGATCTACATCGTCCGGTGAAGAACGAACAACCTCAAACGATAAACAATAATTGGGGACTTAATTACAAAGAACAAAGAACAAATAAATACAAGAACTTACATAACTATGAGAACTTGTAAAAATCGCTTCTAAGAAAAAGCGAAGATTTAATTATGAATTGTGTGTATGTTGTGTCTAAGGTTGTGTTTTTGCTAATGAAATAGCACAAGTATATATAGGGGTAAAATAGAGTTACGATAAGCATTAACCGATCTAAAATAGTTTTTCTAAATCCAAATGAAGTATGAAAACGCGTTAGGATAATTCCAAGTCGATCCGGATGCTAAAGGCAATTTGCTCCCCCCCTCTATGTGTATCCCATAGTTGGCGCCAACTCTTCCTTACTCCTCTTTTCGTGCTTATCCGATCTTTATCTTCAATGCACTCCGGGTTTTCTTTGATTTATCTTGAGATTTAATTCTTCCATTTGTATTTATCCTCCAAAATTTATCTCAATCTACAAAATAAATATTTATCCCAAAGTAAATCATATTTAAATAATAAAAACGGATAAATACCAAATTATAAATAAAAACAGATAAATACCAAATTATCTCTTTTAAATAATGCAAAATGGATAAATACCAAATTATAAATTATAAATCACATAACATTAAATAATCAATATAACAGGTGATTTAATTATAAAATATGTATTATTAATCTCGATTTAAGGTCAACGTTGATGACTTTTACGGGTATAATTTGACCGTCATCAGTTCTGAAAATGAATTGCTATGTGAAAAGTTTGCTAATCTCATGAAAAACAAGTTCCAAATGAGTATGATGGGAGAGATGAACTACTTCTTGGGATTACAAGTCAAACAAATGAAAGATGAAATCTTTATTCATCAAACTAAATATACCAAGGAGCTGCTGAAGAAGTTTGGCATGGAAAATAGCACCAAAGTATCAACTCCTATGAGTACCAACAACAGATTGGATGAAGATAAAAAATGCAAAGATGTTGATCATACTTTATACAGAAAGATGATAGACAATCACAGGTACCTCACGCCAAATGAGACTGATATATCCTTTCTTTGTAGGTGTTTGTGCAAGATTTCAATCTAAACCAAAGGAACGTCACTTAGCTGCAGTCAAAAGAATTCTCAAGTATCTAAAAGAGACTCTGGGAGTAGGAATATGGTATTCAAAAGATGGAAGCTTCAAAGTTATATCATACTCAGACTCTGATTATGCTGGATGCAAGATTGATAGAAAAAGCACCACAGGAACCTGTCAGTTGATGGGAAATAGACTGATTTCCTGGTTCAGTAAGAAACAGAATTCAATATCAACTTTCACTGCTGAAGCTGAATATATTACTGCTGGAAGCTGCTGTGCACAATTTTTTTTTAGCCCCGAGCCTAAATTTAGACAGAGACGCCCCTGGATGTAACATGGGTTGGTGGAGGAAGATGACATACTCTCTATCTCTTTCACTTATTACAGATCGATGAATATTATGATTTTTAATAAAGAGTGGGCTATCAATCAGTCGAAGCATACCTTTAGACACGCAGCGAAGCCGGATCAGAGACTTCACAGGCAGCCTGAGAAATATTTCGTACACCAGCTCCTCTAGCAGATCCTCTGGAAATCGGAAGCTAGAAATTCGGCATGGTTGAAATGAGAAGTCAGCCCGGTCGTCGTTGGTTGTCGCCATAGCTAACAAACTGGTTTTTGCGGTCTCTATTTTGCAGAAGAAAAGCTTGAGCCTTTGATGAAGGTAACCCGCATCCATTGGACCTCATATAATCATCCAATAACTAATATTCCTAATTCTAATCACAATAGGTTGGGGCTTTTTTTATTTATTTATTTATTATTAGAATTTTCCTAATTGTGATTAAAAAAAAAGGAATATTCCTAATTCTAATCACACTAGTTTTTTTTTTCCCCTAAGGTTATGTGTTGTATTTTTCCGTCAAGTGTTAAAAGTATTATGCAGTCTATGTTGTAGAAAGTGTTTTCGAGTATTATGTACGTTACTGATATCGCTAATCGCTAATAGTTGATTTATATGTGTGTGTTATTTACTATGGTATAGACATGAGGCAGTGTTAAAGAGTAACACATGTGTGTACTAGTTTGTTACTATATCTATCTATCTACTAGTAAAATAAGGCAGCCGTGTCGGACACGGCTGCGGCCCATGGTGATGTTACGATGATGGTAACAAGCAATTTATACAACACAAAATTAAACATGTTCTTACAAAAAAGTAAATCGCTAACAATAAAAAATCGGTGTACCTTTGACCAGGGAACGGGAGAATTCCCACTACCGCTGTTAGGCAAGCCGGGCCGTGAGCGCGGTGGGAACGGGCTTCCCAAAAAGCCAGTCCGAGCCGAGGTCAGCATAAAATGAAGGGGACGGCGCGCAAGTTGTGTTGGAAAAGCCAACCACAATGGAAAACAAACAAACATATGCTACACAATAATATAAAAAAACCGGATTGCAACCTATAATGCATCCGAACGGCCTATAAAATTTAGTTAGCACATACAACTTTCCGAACAAAAGTTCTTTGTTCTAAAGAATTCTTAATAACAATGATCTTATACGCTCTAATAGAACTAACATGAAAGGGATTTCCGTCACTCGTTGATGCTCTGTATGTCATAACAACTTTCAACAAATATACAATTTAGATACAAAGGATATATATTACATAGGTGAAGCAATTTTTTTTTTTTCAAAGATAAAATGATAAATATTTGTTAGAACATGAACCGAAGATACATCTTGATATTTGTGTCCATTCAAACCTACATTTTGTTAGCTTGTTGATCCACGAACCATGTAACGTCAAACAAAACAAATTGACATTTTGTGCGCATAGAAACAAGGTGACATCCTTTATGTTGTTACGGTGCACCAGGGTACAATCGTCTCTTTAGAATAAGCAATAAGCTGTTGAAATTAAATAACTATAATACCGAAAATACTTCCTTTTTATTGATAAACCCTTGAAAGCTCCTCTATTGTCAGGGGTATTATGTTGCGGAACAAAAATGATACATACACACAATTATTACACACAAAATACACATAAATTTAAACTCAGTCATGTAATGTGTAACGCCTGCACTTTGCGCGATAATAAGTAAATGAATCATAAATGTCCTGGTCAATCGCTTAGACCGCCTCGCTTTGGTCTAAAAGGCTAACTCCGAGTTGACAAGACCTTTGTGTCTCACACTTATATGGGATGATAATTCTACTATTTCTCCTATCGCGACATTACATTCTCCCTATAAGAGACGGGGGTCTCTCGTCCAGACGGACGGCCAAGATCGCTCCAGATCGTCCCTACTGAGAGGTAAATCAGAGGTTATCCTTACATCTTCTTCTTATGCGGTCAGTCGCATAGCCTCCGCTCTCGATAGTGCCTCGATACTATTCAGAACGCCCCTGACTCGGGCCTGGTAGCGCTAAATAAGTCATAAATGTCTGGTCAATCACTTGACCACTGGTCCTCGCTTGGTCTAAAAGAACTAACCCGAATTGACAAGATATTTATATCTCACACTTATATCAGAGTGATCATTCTACTATTTTTCCTATTTGGGATATTACATAATGAACAATAATAGGAAGGAAAAGAAAATAATAGCCACAAGATTCACTGTGGAGCAGGTGGAATGGGTGGATGGGGAAGGATTACAACCTACTTCACTGGAAACGTGAAGAAGGAAGGAAGGGAAGCAAATTTTTTTTTCATATTTTAATTGTTGGAGCAAAGCTCCATATAAATGGCACATCACCAACTCTATAGTTATCAGCTCCATAAAAAGGCCACATCAGCACTTCACTTGTTTTCTTATTACAAGTGAAGGATGAAGGATATGCTTAGGTGCACTGGCGGATCCAGGAATAAATTCCAGTGGGGTTACCGGAGTCTAAAACTACATCTTCTATCCAAAAAATTTCAGCAATTACCGTGTCTAAAACATCAATTTTTATCGATAAAATGACATTTTTAAACAACAAAACTACATAGTTTTAATACTAAATTTTTTTATTTTTTTTTTTTTTCCAGTGGGGTCACGTGCCCCCCGGGGCACGTGGGTCCGTCCCTGCTTAGGTGTATTCTCATTTGGTGTATCAAACATTTTCTGGAAATTAATTGAATAGATTTTATCCTCTGAATTTTTATTTGATATCAGAGCACTATCATTGCTAATGCCAGTGAGAAGGCGGCGCCGCCGCTGTCTTTCCGCCCGGGAGACCACAGTTGTCTCAACCACCACAACCGTAGTTCAATATACCGCCAACCATGTGATTAGTCCTTCTCTAGCTCTTCCTCCCCCCCAACCTTCACACTCTTGATTCGATATAGTGTCCGAAAAACAATTTATGATAATTATTTTTAATTAATAAATAAAAGATTTTTCATTAACTTATCATTTGTTTCGTGTTAATAAGTAATATATTACTGAAAACCTTAACTCGTATAGGTTAGAAATGGTCTGCACTGTTCAAAGACCCAAAAAAACGAGTCCGGCCCCCATTTTCCGGACACAGAAGCTTTGGTAAAAAGTCAAAAATAAATATTCAATCAACAAAATTGAATTTCAGTTTGAAGTTTTTTTTTTTGTTTTTTTTAATTTTAGGAATTTTAATTTAAAGTTTATATTCCATTTTTAAAAAGTTGAATGTCCTCAATAGCAAAAATTAGTTTATTGTGGGGTCTTCAAGACTTTAACTAAGCAGACATACGTATTAGGGTTTAGCTTTTAAATGCTTTTAAAACTAAACCATTTTTGTACGGTTTTTAAATTCACAAATAAAAACCGAACCATAATTAAGTAAAACCATTTATTCGGTTCGGTTCGGATCAGCTTGGTTCTGGTTTTTCCCGGCTTTTTGTCTGCTCTATTCTTTCTATATATATATATGTGTGTGTGTGTGTGTACGGTGTATATATATATACACACAACATGATATTGTCATACATTTCAATTAGGATGATTATATAAAGCTTTATAAACTATTTTGTTTCATCTTGTCATACGTCCTATTATGTTGGGGCCAGATTGAAGTATTAATAGATAATGTTCTGAGATATTACTTATTTATATTTGGTGATTATTAAGGGTGGATTTTATTCGCACTATTACCTTATATACTTCATGTGTACTCTACATATGTGGCTTACTGTATAACCGAAACTTTTTGTGGGTGAATTGAAAGAACCGACTTTAATCAAAGGCCCGCATAATCAATAGTGATATACATAGACATATACATACATATACTCACACACACACATATATATATACACACACACATTAATTAAATATTAAAACACATGGATACACACATATATACATATATATATATGTAATATATATAAACATATATACCAGGATTGGTCCGGTTTTTATTTTAAGAAACCAAAACCAAATTGTTTCTCACGGTTTGATTTCTTACTATACATACAAAACCAACCAAAAAACCATGGTTTGCGTTTTTTCAGTTTGGACTGGTTTGGTTCAACCAGATGGTTTGGTTTCGGTTATTTTCTTCACTCCTAAACTCTGACTATTCACTTTTAATATTACTCCGGCGAGCTTAAGAAAAAAAAGAATTTTACTCCGGTGCTAAAAATAAACCCTACGCTATTTCGTGCCGTCTTTCATCTAGCTGATTCCCATTTTGTCTTTTTTTAATTACTGTTAAATTTCCAGGAAGAATTCCTTGATCAAGCTATGAAGAATCAAGATTCTACTTTTGCAAATTCAACCAAAATCAAATTTGAGGACAGCGACAATGATGCTTCTTCATCTGAAGATGTGCGTAAGCTCAATTTCATAAAGTTTGAATTTTTTTTCTTCCATTTTTGCTAAAATCATTGATTGAAATTGAAGGAGGGAGGAATACCTAAAGAGTTAGCAGACGTGACGTTTGGGGAGCTGCAAAGAGCTCGATCGGATGGTTCGGAGACGGTTTATCTCAAATCCAATTCAGAGAAAACCGGTCGTGGTCGAGCTAATAAGAATAGGTTTGCAAAATTTATGCTAATTTAGTTAATTTTAATCTAAGGAAACTGTAACATGTGTAGCAGAAGTCAGCAATGATTCATCCCTTTTTATGAATTTGTCTCTTTTTGAGCTGCAGATGCAATGAATAGTCATTGAAATGGAATTTTCCTGCAAAATCATGTTTATGATTTCCTTTGTGCGTGTTTGTTCGTTTTTTTGCCTTAGAACTTCACATATAACTTATTGTTTTGGGATTTTTTGTGAAGGCCAGTTGAAATGAGTAGCAAGAAGCCTGTAAAAAGGTTTCGCGAAGTCATTCAAGTTCCTAAAAAGGTCAGAATTTTATATTGTTTCTATTGATAGATTGAATATGGTGAAATTCCACAAATTTGGCAGATGAAATTCCATATTTTCGGGCTAAAACTGTGGGACTTTATTCGATTTGCACGTGTTTTTGATGGGCTTACCCTTCGTATAATTCCTTGATCGAACTGTAGTCTCTAAGGTTATATGAGCAACATCTTTGAGCTTCCATGGATTAGCATTCTTGGATAATGGATGGAAATTTTAAGCGTATCAGCAGGGGAAACACGTTTAGTATCCTTTTTAATACTGTTTTTTTTTTTTTTGTCTATTGGTGCTTATTAGTTCTAGTATGGTTTATGTATTCAATGGAATCATCACTGGAGTAGACAGCTACTTTATCTCACTTCACGGTACAGATATCACTAGTTTCTGCATTTTTTAGTCATTGAAGACTTTTGGAATAATATTGAACTACGAGTTTCTTGATTTTATATGTCTGGTATCACCGATTACCTTCCTCCATAACTAGCCCTTTGAGCATAAATCGTAAACTGTGAATATTATGTTCAATGATGACGATGAGCTTATAATGTTGTGCCTTGCTAATGACACGTAAAAGGCATGTCCACGCGTTCGATTCGGTATTTGGTCAGGGGACAAGCCGTTGGTAGTAAGCATTTCATTTTATTTTACTCGGTGTGTGTTCTGTTCAGGTGGTGCGTGATCCTCGGTTTGAAAACTTAAGTGCAAAGCTTGATGTTGATGGGTAAGCTTCTGCATATTTACGCGTGTTCATGTTTTCTCTTATTCTTTTGCTCTGTGTAGTGCCATTGTGCAACAAACTAATTAGAAATAGTTATCGAGTTTGAATTCTGTGGACACTTTTTCTAGTATTGGGTATTTTATCTGCTTTCAAATTTTCATTTTGTGATTTGTGAGGGTTGATGATTAAATAACAAAATTATGTGCAGGTTTAAAAAAAGATACGGTTTTCTTTACGAAGAACAACTTCCTGCTGAGAAAGAGGTAGCTTTTGTTTATTTAAAGCCGTTGGAATTTAAATTATTTGCTTAAAACATTATGAATTGAATTGCATTGTTTACTATCTCAGAAACTAAGGAAACAGATGAAGAAAACAAAGGATGCAGAAGCCGTAAATGAGCTGAAAACCCGCTTAACCTGGATTGTAAGTGTTTCGTACTGGATATGAAAGGAAAAAAAAGAACCAAAAGGAAGATTATTTTTGTATTTTTGCATCGGGATAAAGACATGTTTGATCCTTTTTGTTTTCACGGTTTTTGCCCTTGTATCCCCACTGTCTATTTGTGGCACTTTTACGGTTTTACCCATCACCTATGCGGTTTTTTCTTCACAATTTGAATCTAAAGTGTTGCGTGTCTAAAATCTAAGCATTGAAGGTTTGAAATGCTGCCGTGGATAAGAACTTGACACGTGGTGAAAAGGTATAAAAAATATGCATAGATGAGGGGCACATGTCCCAAGTTAAAACATTGGGGACAAAAATTCAAATTTCGTGAAGCAAAAGGGACTAAAAGTGTGTTTATCCTTATTATCTGAAGATCCGTATAATCTTGCGGCCTGATTTTGTTGTTATTTTCTTTTGCAGGATAAACAGTTGAAATCTGTTGCAACTAAGAATACAGAGAAAGAAATTTTAGATGCGCACAAGAAGAAAGAGAGAGAAGCTGCAAAACAAGGGAAACAACCTTATTTTCTGAAAAAATGTAAGACAGAATTCTATATTTCTTTTTTTCTAATTTTATTTTTGAATTCGACAACTCCTTATTTCCTTTTCAAACATTAGGAACGACAATGCAATTTTTTTGAATTGTTTTTTGTTTTATCGACTCGAGCATTTCTCATAAAATGTTGTCTACTTTCTATGGCAGCTGATATCCGGAAGCAGAAGCTTATTGAGAAGTACAAGGAACTTCAGGTACACTATTTTTCAGTTTTCTCTGGAAATAAGATGGTTAAAATGGCACCTTTGGTGGTGCATGGATGTATCCCGCTTTAATCGACTTTTGCACATTTGATTCTAGAACTGAGACTGGGTTGTAACCAAGCCACATGGGACCAGGGGGGCCGTGCCCCTACTATGTAGTTTTGTTGTTAAAAAAATACACTATTCATGCCCCCAATGGCCTCTTCATTTTTCTTCGGTACCCCAATCGACCTTGTGAAAGTTGATTCATATATCTAGAATTGAACTTTTCAATGGTTGATTGTTTCTGGGGTGGCGCTAGAGGCTAATAAGACTATGATGCCACTAAAGACGTCCTTATAAATCTCTACGAGTCTGTTTTCAAGACGAATCCGTGACTTCTGGTCCCACGGCGTTGACTTTTTACCTTTGAGCCATAGCTCCCTTTGGATACAGGCTCCTTTTTATTTAATCTTTTTTTTTTTTTTTGAAATGATTCTCTTTTATTTTTGGTACAATATCATAAATTTGGATTCAAAAGAGTAAACCAAATTATCAATTTTTTTTATTTTTTTTTTACTTTCAGGAATCAGGAAAGTTTGAGTCATTCATGCAGAAAAAGAGAAAGAAGAATGCATCTAAAGATCACAGATACATGCCGTATCGTCGAGCCACCGAAAGCGTTGAATAAATCACAAACGCATATTTTTATTTTTTCCTTTTAATCTGCTCAAGTTGTACAATTAACTGAATTATTTAAATTAGTGATGGCTGAATTATTCAAACTCTGGTGACAGTGTGCAATTTTATTTATTTATTTTTTTAATTACAATTATTCATTCTGCTAATCCTGTTCTTCATCTCACTTCTGTTGCATGTTATGGCTAAGAAGTAACAAATCAAGGTTCATAAGGGTGTAATCGAGCCGAGCCGAGCCGAGTTGACTCGGTTAAAAAAACTCAAGCTCGAGCTTGAGCTCGATTGAGCCATTAATGGCATGATCAAACTCAAGGTTCTTAGGGGTGTAATCAAGCCGGCCGAGTTGATACTTCCAGGACTCAAATTTGACTCGATTAAGTAAACTCGAGTTTGAGCTCAATCGAGCCATTAAAAGACAGGATCGAACTCAACTTGTGAAGTACTCAACTCGGCTTCTGAGCTCTATTATTTTTCCAAATGACCGACATGATGAAATACTGGTAACACACTTCTTAATCTCGAGAAAATTCTACCGCGATGTGTCCTCGAAAGAAGATCCACACAAACACTAAAAACAAACATAAAACCTCCTCATTGTGTGGACACGCCGCAGGTAGAATTTCCAGATTGCTTCATCCGCCGGAGGCGGATTAATCGATTAAAACGAACATAACCTCTCCTTGGACTCACTTGGACATACAAGTACACAATCCACACAATCCACCTTTGGTGTGTGTACAGTCGATCTGCGTCATCGAGAACTTGACTTTCGTAGGCTTAAGAGCAACCGTAACAATGCTTTTGTAGACTCACTCAATCTGACATTTTTCAAGTCTGGTACGTTTTATTTCTTTGAGTTAAAATAATGGTGAACTTCTAGCCCCACTTTTTCTCCACTGCGTCGATGACAGATTCTACAAATAGAAGGGAAATGGCAGGCGACTTGGTCGATGTCTTCTTTTCCCTACTTTGTGTCTCATCAAACATCAGTTCAGCAATTTTGAGAGTGAAAATTTGTCAATCCCAACCCTTCTCTTTCGTTCCTTCTGATTATTATTATTTTTAATCTAATTTCATCCCTTCTCTTCCCTACTTTGCATTTATTTATGAGAGAAAATTTATCAATATTTTAATAAATAGCATTATCTTTTTTTTACACCATTACTATATCTTATCAATCATATATCACCTATATAACTCTTCTACATTTTTCTTCCACTAAGATTCTGCCACATCATAAATATTGGCAGACTTCATGCGGTCAATTGCCATACACCACTACACTTGCTCTAATAGCATTCACAACATTAAAATCACCCATATGATAATAACTCCATTTTCCGGGTTCTTCCTTCAAGTAACATTGCGTCGTTGTGTGTTGTTTATCTGAAATCTGAAATCTGAAATCTGAAATCTGAAATCTGAAATCAAACCGGTTTCATATCCCAACCATGAACATGATCCGCAATGCAAACTCTCCGCCCGAATCTCTTACCCGAACACCCTAAATGTAGCCGTACGAATACGCTGTATGACCCAGATGTGTACGGAAACTCGACTTTTCCACAATGGCGGACCCAGGAAAATTTTCTAGTGGGGGTTAAATTCAAAAAAAAAAATTTGAAAAAAGATGCGAGAGCCAAGTTGATATGATGAAAGCCGGAATTATCGATGCATTGAAGGTCATAAGAACAGCTCTTGTTGATGCTGCTAGGTGAGCCCCCTTAACACACACACATATACATATACATATACATATGCATATACATATACATATATATATATATACACATATACAAATATATATACATACATATACACATATATATATGTGTGTATGTATCCATCGACTTCAAACCACCATATTTGTTGAAGATATGCCACGGAACCAAATCTACAACAATAAACAATAAACCATACACGTAAATGAATACAATAACAAAACCGCATTATAATAAAGGATTTAAATCATTTGAAAATACAACCGTGGATGTATTTGAAATTGGAAATCAGTTCCCGAAACGTCTATATTATAGACTATATTGACATAGAGGAGGCCTGCTAGGTTGCAAGGACAGATACGAGGATAGAGGATATGCGTAGGAACCAAACTGCACACAATAAAGCAAAATATCAAAACACATAAAATACAAATTGGTTATTTTCTTCATTCTTGGTACATTTCGATCCGTCGTTTTGGACGGCTTGTTATTCATTATCTTACGGTTTTTTACTCAATTTTTTCACAACAATGTTCTTTATTTCACATATCCGAGTTATGTATCTCCATATATATATCTGAATCCCGTATTCAACTTTTTAAATTTCAATTTCACCTCAAAAGGTTGTGTGATAGCACATTCAACACTTCAAAGGGTTGTGTGATAGCTTAGCTGCTATTGGGAAACCCATCCCTGATGCAGAAAAGGCATACTTCCTACTCACTAGCTCGGGACCACAATATGAGACCTTTACCACCACTATGCTCAAGCCACCTAGACCTTCATATATTGAATTGGTCTCGCAATTGCAAAATCTTGATCAATGAAGAACTTGGTTTGCAGTAAAAGGTCCAGATAGACAAAACCTATCACAAATGGCCTTTTACGGTCAAAGACCTTAACAAAAGGCAGAAAACTACTCCATATTCAACTTTATAGGTAGAGGATTCCAGGCACAACAGGTCAGAGGAAATTTTGGGATAGTATATCAACAAAAGAGGGTCTTTAAAAGGATGTCCAAATTTGAAAGGGAGCAATACAGAAATGAAACCTGCCAATTTTGTAGTGTAACTGGCCATATTGCAAAAATCTGCTGGTGGAACACAAAGGCACAAGAAGAAATCATACTTCAAGATCTATCCGCATTGACACTAGACAACTCTATTGTAGACACTGAATGGATAGTGGATACTGGAGCATCAAGCCACATGGCAGGTAATCCCTCTATGTTACATAACATTCATGAATATATAGAACCTAGTTATGTAGTTAGGCAATGGTACTCCCCTTAAAATATAGGGCACTTGAGATGCACACATTACTCACAATTCTAAAACCTTAATTGTCAAAAATGTTCTTCTAGTTCCACGGATGATAAGGAATTTGATAGCTGTAACTCAACTCACTAACCAATTCTGTGCAATTTGTGTGTTTACCAACTATGATTTTATTCTTAAGGAAAAGATAACAAGTCAAGTGCTCCTGAATGGGGAATCTAGAGGAGACCTCCATGTGATCACAAGCAACTTGGAGGCACATGTCTCACATACTGTCAAGACCCGCACAGCAAACTTATGGCACCAAAGACTGGGCCACATTCAATTTCCCACTGTTTGTCTTTTAAAATATAAAGGCCTCATTGAGGTCATAGGAACAAATAAGCAAGAACACTTTTGTGAAAGCTGCCAACTTGGCAAGCTTAGTAAACTCCCTTTTAATGAATCTGAACATGTTAGTTTTGGTATTTTTGAGTTAATTCATTGTGACTTATGGGGGCCTGCCCCAGATGAATCTCTTGGAAAGTTTCAATATTACTTAAGCATTGTTGATGATTTTACTAATGTATGGCTAATTCCTTTAAAGCATAAATCTGAATTCTTTAATGTCTTCATCAATTTTGAGAATTTTGTATCAAGACAGTTTAATAAGCACATACAAAAGTTTCACACAGATGGAGGAGAAGAGTTTGTCAACACTAAACTTACCACACATCTTTTAAAACAAGGCATTATGCATCTAATTTCTTGTCCTCACACACGCCAACAAAATGGGATAGTTGAAAGGAGGCACAGAACCATTAGAGAACTAGATCTCACAATGATTTTTCACACCAGGGCACCCTTATTTCAGTGGGTGGAAGCCTTATCTATAGATTAAAATATTCTAAATAAGGTTCCTTCCTCAGCCCTTAAGTCTGAATCACCTTATTATGCACTACACCACAAGCTTCTTGATTATAACAGTCTGAAAGTTTTTGAATCAAAGTGCAAACCCTACACCTGGGATTCCAAATGGCATAAATTTGATCCAAAAATCCTACCATGTGTGTTTGTAGGATCTAGCAAATCAAAACAAAGGTTATAAGTGTTATCACCTCACTTCTAGAAGATTCTTTATCTCTAGACATGTCCAGTTTGATGATACTATCTTTCCTTATAAAACTAGTCCCTCGGTAATCAATAAACCATATGTCGTCAACATATTTGATTCCTGGATTTCAAAACCCAATGTCACCACCTCTCAGATCAATGATCCACCCTTAGAATCTTGCCATATACCAACACCACTAGATCCTACAACTGCAATCCATGAACACCAGTCTGAAATATCAGACTCACCAATATCTATGACTCTATCAAACAACCTTTTTGAAGCTTCTACTTCCTCAATGACCACTCTTCACCTACCTCAACACCAACAACTACATATATACCAGACAATGATCCTGCCACTCCTCCAGAACCTACCATTCCCATAACTCATCCTATGACAACTAAGGCTCAACATGGGATCATAAAGCCAAACCCCAAATATGCCCTATCTGTTTCTTACTCCTTCATACCACAGGAACCTAAAACTTTAAGCCAGCCTTTAAACATGCAGGATGGAAGGATGTTATGGAAGAGGAACTAGATGCCCTCTAAAAAAACCAGACCTGTCACCTTGTGCCCAGAACTTCCAACATGCATGTCATAGGTTCCAAGTGGGTATTTAAGGCCAAACTTAAACCAGAAGGCACCTTACACAGACTTAAGGTTAGATTGGTTGCTAAAGGATATAGTCAGGTCAATGGTCTTGATTACTCTGAAACGTACTCCCATGTTGTCAAGCCTAGTACTATCAGACTCATCCTTAGCATTGCCCTATAAAATAATATGTCAGTCAAGCAATTGGATGTCAAGATTGCATTTCTACATGACAACATCACATAACAACAATACATTGAGCAACCGCCCAGGTATGATTGATCCTCTATTTCCCACTCATGTGTGCAAATTGGATAAAGCATTGTATGGCCTCAAACAAGCCCCTAGGGCATGGTTTGATAGATTTAGTGCTTTTCTCCTAAATTATGGTTTTGTTTGCAGCTTATCAGATCCTTCATTATTTAATTACCACACTAATCATGGAACTCTAGTTCTTCATCTATATGTGGATGATATGATCATTACATGATCTTATCCCGAACTTCTCAACTCACTCATACAACTACTCAGCAGTGAGTTTTCCTCTATGCACACAGTTCACCACTTCCTGGGAGTACAAATTCAGCAAACACCCACTGGTTTACATCTCCATCAGGCTCAATATGTCACAACCATTCTTGAAAGAGCATGCATGACAGATTGCATGCCTATTGCCACCCCCATGGAAACCAAACTTAAGGAAGATCCAACTTCACGTCCCCTATCAGATGCATCCTACTACAAAAGTCTCATTGGTGCCCTCCAATACCTAACTTTCACCAAACCAGATCCATCATTCTCAGTCAATCACCTATCACAGTTTATGCAAGCTCCTACCAAGGCACATATGCAGCAAGTCAACAGTTTACTTAGATATGTTAGAGGCACTATTGCCCTAGGCATTTCTCTCAAGGCTTCCTCAAAACTCAACCTCTATGCATTCTCAGATGCAGATTTGGCTGGCTGTGAAAGTATACCTTCTACGCTTACTATCTACTGTGACAATTTGAGTGCTCTCGATATGACTATCAACCCAGTTTTTAATGCTTGAAGCAGGCTGATGAGATTCAACTCTCCTGCGCATTTCACACTTATTCACTCAATTTTATAGCATTTCGGGCATGGTTTTTACCATGAGATGCTATATCACACTACTTTCACCACTCACCTTTCCACATCGCACTTAACCGAAAATCTCATTTTTATCGTTGATACGTGGACTTTTTTAAAGCACACACGGGGAACACAATACCCTAGGAAAATTACGTTTGTATCTCGTGTTATGTATTTTCAGATAATAGATGATAAAGAGTTGTGTTGAGATCAATTTTGGTGATATGGCACTTTAGAAGTGGTTGGACCTAAAGCAGAAGTACTTCCAGTCAGTTTTTGAGGATCAGCCAAGGAAGGACCACGCCTACCCCTTGTAGGCATGGTTCTTAGCTCTCAATCAAATTCAGGATGGTCATAAGCACGCCTGCATGGTGCAATCCCATTCCTGACGCCCCAGAAAATCAGGCAAAATGTTTTTATGCTCAGACCACTTCTACCGCTGCAAGCCCACTCTTATTGCACCGAATTTATGCATTATAAAATCCTTTTTAAAGCTAGAAGAGAGAGAGATATATACCATACTTTCTAGATTAGAATTAGATTATAAAACCCCAAAAAAATCTTCTCTCACTTTTCTTCATTTCATTAGCTTAAAAGTATAATCTTATCTCTTTATTCTCAAAAATTGAAGTGTTATTTAGCTTGGGCTTTACTCTAAAATGGTGAATTCATCACTCCCTTGGTGAATCTCCATAGGATTGGACCTAAGTTCATGCTTTTTACTTAATTAAGGTATAATTCCGAATTTCCTTTTAATTTTCTATTTCATGGCTTTAATTAGTTTAATTTCATCTTTGCTTTGTGTTTTTGTTGAAATCATGAGTAGCTAAACACCTTTGTGGCTTGGGTGATGTGAAATTGGGCTAGATTTAGTGTAATTGCTTGGGATTCAAGTAGGGTTGTCTTTTATGTTCTTAATTTGTTCAAGTTATGGCGATTGATCTTCATGGGTGTGGTTAATTTGCGACTAATTGCATCATCTAAGTGTTGATTCAAGGCGTAATTGTAAGAATTGACATTGAACTAGTCACCATTAACACATAGTAAAATCATCTAGAGATAGAATTTATTTCTAGTGTGTGTTGCCTAATCTTGAATTAGGAAATTCATAGTTATTTAATGCATAGCTATTCAGCCTAATCTAGTCCTAGCCGATATGTTTGGTGTATGGTTATAGTACGTCAATGCGAAAGATCAGTTAACGTGATAATATTGAATTGCACCTTGAACGTGTTGAGAGTTCTTTAGTGAAACTTGTTTCCAAGTAGTTATGAGAGTTCATATCTAGCTCATTAAAACATCACCCGAGTCAGCTCGTTCTATATCTTTTTACTTTGTTTGGATCATCACATATCTAGCTATTTGGATACTTAGTTCGTTTTCATCACTTAATTAAAAATCACTTCTCGAGTAATGGACATGCCTAGACTAAATGTTTGGACCGCTTTGGTATTGGACTAGATTTCTCCCTGTGGATACGACCTTGCTCACCTATCTAGATTAAAATTGACCCGGTACTCTGTCGGTTAGATTGGAAGCCTAGTGAGGCCGATCAAGCTTTAGCTTTACTGGCGCCGTTGCCACTTGCCGGGGAGAAATCTTTTAGTTGATATCTTGTAAGTGGTCAAAATATTTTGGACTAGGCTTTTTGTTTTTCATTGTGTCCTTGTTTTTTGAGTTTTGTAGTGTATGGAGACATAAAGACGGGTCTTTAGTGTTAATATGGAATGGGGGGAATTCAAATAAGCTCCTATGACGGATAATTTTGCCCAACTAAGGGGTTTTCCTCATCGAGAGAAAGTACATGAAGAAGAGCTACCATTGTATATGTATCCTGGTTGGGAAAGTGATCCAAGCGAGGCATTTCATCATCAACAACTTATCCAGTATGGAAGATATGGCCATGGAGGCTCTTACCCTTATTCATGTGAAAATCACAATCGAGGTGTCGTGGGTTTTGAAGCACAACCTTATTATCAATACAACCCGTACATACCATCATATAACCACGAATGGGAAAATCCTTCAAATTTTCAAAGTCAATATCCATGGAAAATCCAAGGCCACTTCCAAAGCCAAATACATCAACACCCCAATTTTCAAGAAAATTTGTGTTTCCAAGGCCAACCCCCACACTCTCAACAAGCCCCAGTGCCATCACAAGAAAAACCGAGTTGGGAACTTGCCATTGAGAGAATGAAGAGAGCCACAGAAGAATCTTCCAAAAAGAGCTAAGAATATATTCATATTGAGGATCAAACTCAATGGAAACCGTCAATGGAACAAGCCTCTTTTTCTCAACAAGATTCGGTGCCACTACAAGTAAAACCGGGTTGGGTGCTTGCTATTGAGAGGATGAAAAAGACTGTTGAGGAAGCTTCCAAAAAGAGCCATGGGGAGAACTTAGCAAGACTTGAAGAGCCTTTAAGAATCTTGGAAACTCAAGTTGGTTTATCGTTGGAGATAAAGATGGTTGAGAAGAGTGGTGAAAATGAGGAAAGCTTATGTGTTCCACAATCTCACCCCGAGGTGATCACCCCACTAAAAGGTAGTGAGGAAGGTAAAATAGATATTGACCCTATTCTTGTTATGTCTTCTTCTTTGGACCATATTGTTGATATTGTGGTAGTTGATCATGCTAGTTTTGTTGTTGATGATTTATTGAGTACCCTATTGCATGCTTCCCCAAAATTTTCCATTCATGTTGACTTGGGGATGAATGAATTCTTTGATTGCACTATTTTTCTTTTGGCCAACCCATCTTGGAAAGGGTTGAGTGATATGGATTTAACTTTGTACCTTAAGCAATCACTCAATTCATTCGATTTATACAAAAAATCACAAAGGTTGGCTCTATCTTGGTATAACTACCCTTAGCATTGTTGTGGATAAAAAAGTCGAACTAAGGACTCTAAACTTAGAACGGTATAGTTAGATTTGCTTTGAATAAAAGTGGTGAAAGTTTTTTTAATTAACATGTTCTTGAGGCTTTTGAGCAATAGATGTGCAATATTTTTCATTCACGCCACTCGTGCTTTGGGTAGTCGAGCCAACGACGTAAAACAAAGGCGCTATCAGAAGGCAACCCGTTGTTTTAGTTTCATAGTTGAGTCTCATAGAGTCGAGGTGTACTCTCTCCCCTTTGGTGTTATTTGCGTACTTTTGATTTGGATTTTTGGGATGTTGCTATAATTGGATGGATTTTTTTGCCCTTGTTACCCTTTATGCACATGGAGGCTAGCTTCCGTTCATACTTTGAACTCTGATTCCATCATTTGATTATATTTGTGAGCTTACTTGATTACTACTTTCATTTTTATGGCATGCCATCGTTGCATTTTGGGATTGCATGTGAATTTTTCATTTAGATATATCACTTGTGTTAAGCTACATGTAGGGGTCATTCCCTATTTTGTAGTTCCTTTTCGTGGTTTTCTTTGATTTATGCACATGTGATCTTTGGACCATGCAAAAAGGGAGGAAACCATGTCTTTCTTGCTTACGGTTGAGCCAATCTTGCGCCTTATTCCGGTTTCTCCATTTCACTAAAATGCAAGCTAAGTCCTTCTTTCACTCATTTTACGTTGAAGACAATGTCAACTCTTAAGTGGGGGTGGTAGACTTAGCTTTGCATTTTGTGTGTGCTATGAGTGTGATTTAATTGTTGCGTGTTTGCCATGTTTGATTGGTGTGTTGTGCCTTAGCACTTGGTAATTTTTGAGCAAATTTTGGCAAATTTTCAAAAATTTCGTGGCTTGTGTATTGAGTAGATACAATGATGAATCATTTTGAGAAGTGTAACTAAAAGATGACCATTAACATGCATAGACACAAGTTTGTGATTTAGCTACGGAATAGGACCTTTCACGAATAGTTCCGACTCATGAACTCCGACTTTTAGTGAAAGATTATGGTAGCTATAGAGAAGGTCCGGCTAGCTAGAACTTATATCATTAACTTTCGAGGCGAAATAGAAGGGTTACTTAGAGATAGACATAGGATGAAGGTTATGGCGCTTCTTTGACCCGCTGGAGCCAAATAGCCAACCCGAACGTTTTATCCCTAGTCTCCCGCCTCGGCCTTTCTTAGGATGGTGAGACCCTATCCAAAACGTTAGCCTTTCGATATTTAGCCCGTTTACCTAGCCCCGAAACCTTTATTTTTGTGGTCTACATTCCCTTGGCCTCCCTCGCAAGTGAGCTTAACTTTTATGCTTTGGACATAGGTGAGATGTATGACTCATGATTTGGGTGTCGTCTTGGTGAGTGAGTCTATTGGGGGAGGGTGACTACATTTTGAGTTGTGTTGTTTTGGCTAACGTTTATTTAGCTATCTTATTCCATGTTATGTTTAAGTGTGTATTGTATTTTGTTGTGTTATGTTGAGTTGCAAAGAAAGGAAAAAAAGTTATATTAAAGAAAAAGGCAGCCTTAAAATCAAAAGAAAAAATTTCCAAAAAAAAAAAATCAAAAGAAAAGGCCAAGATAAAGTTGAAAAACAAAGAAAAAGAAAAAGAGTCACAAATAAAAATAAATAAAAATAATACAAAATAAAAGTAATAAAGTCAAAGAAGTGGCATGGTGTGTTGTAAATTGTGATCAATATAATTGTTTAGTTGGAAAAAATGATTGAGAGTGGATGTTTTTGAGTTCATTAGGTGTTTGCTTCTAGTTGGCCACTATTTTTGTGATCTACCCATTGAACTCGTGTCGGTAACGACTATTTTTGCGTCATACTTTCAGTATATTTTTGGTACATTGGGTGAGAGATGAGTATTATATTTGTCCAATCTTACAGTTAAGCTCTCTTGCGCTTTCTCTTGTTGATATCCTTTTATATCCCTTTGGTACCCCCGTCCCGGCCAAACATTACAAGCTTTCAAGTCCTACCCGACTGTGCCCGACTTTAGGTAGCCCCGATTAGTGGAGATAGTTAAGAAGTATAAGCCTATGGTTTAGCCTTGACGTCTCATACGTCTATAATCCAAACCGGGAGTTAGGGTAAATGGGAAATGAACTATCCACACACACACACACACACACACACACTATTACCGTAGCTAAGTAGAAACTTGTGCCATTGAGTGTCTATGATCGTCTTTCACTTATAGTTTGATAAATGATGATTTATTGTATGTGTTCAATGCATAAGTGATGACTCTTTTTGGAATCGCCATTTCTCTCGAGGACGACCAAAAGCTAAGTGGGGGGTGGTTGATGAGAGTCAACCCTCCTATGCATTTCACACTTAATTCACTCAATTTTAAAGCATTTCAGGGCATGATTTTTACCATTTAGATGCTATCTCACGCTACTTTCACCACTCACGTTTCCACATCGCACTTAACCGAAAATCTCATTTTTATCGTTGATATGTGGAATTTTTGTAGCACACACGGGGGTACACAATACCTTAGGAAAATTTCGTTTGTATCTCGTGTTATGTATTTTCAGACGATAGATGATAAAGAGTTGTGTTGAGATCAACTTTGGTGATTATGGCACTTTAAAGTGGTTTCACCCAAAGCGTATACTTCCGGTCGGTTTTGAGGATCACCAGGCGGCCCATGCCTACCCCTTGTAGGCATGGTTCGAGCTCTCAGTCAAATTCGGGATGGTCATAAGCACGCTTTGCATGGTGCAAGCCCACTCCTAACGCCATAGTAAATCATCAGTGAATGTTTTTATGCTCACGACCACTTCTACCTGCTGCAAGCCCACTCCTGCGGCACCGAATTTCTGCATTATAAAAGCCTTTTTGCAGCTAGAAGAGAGAGATATACCATACTTTGTAGATTAGAATTAGTTTAGAGAAACCCCAAAAAAACTCTTCTCTCACTTTTCTTCATTTCATTAGCTTAAAAAGTATAATCTTAGCTCTTTATTCTCAAAATTGAAGTGTTATTTAGCTTGGGCTATACTCTAAAATGGTGAATTCATCACTCCCTTGGTGAATCTCCATATGATTGGCCCTATGCTCATGCTTTTTACTTAATTAAGGTATAATTCCGAATTTCCTTTTAATTTTCTATTTCATGACTTTAATTAGTTTAATTTCATCTTTGCTTTGTGTTTTTGTTGAAATCATGAGTAGCTAAACACCTTTGTGGCTTGGGTGATGTGAAATTGAGCTAGATTTAGTTTAATTGTTTGGGATTCAAATTGGGTTGTCTTTTATGTTCTTAATTTGTTGTTATGGTGATTGATCTTCATGGGTGTGGTTAATTCGCGACTAATTGCATCATCTAAGTGTTAATTCAAGGTGTAATTGTAAGAATTGACATGGAACTAGTCACCATAAACACCTAGTAAAATCATCTAGAGATAGAATTGATTTCTAGTGTGTGTTGCCTAATCTTGAATTAGGAAATTCTTAGTTATTTAATGCATAGCTATTTGACGTGGCCTTTTCTAGTGCTAATACCAGTCCTTAACCGACAGTGTATCGGGTCAAACTGTAGTGCTAGTATGGCGAGTCAGAGTATCGTATCCTCAGGGAACTTTGTAATTCTTCTAAGTGTGGTTAAACACCAAAGAGCTGTTATTAACTCGATCTAAACCGCAATTTTATAACACAGATCACTACTATTCTAGTCAACATAAAATAAATACGTAATTTAAAAGTTATTCTAATATAATATATATAGATATATAAATATATATAGATGTGCATAAGTTGCAAAGTATATATATAGATATAAATATATAAATGCCAAATATATTATTAGAGAACTAGCCAAAGTTTATATAATTGATTTATACGATCTTTTCAAAGAATGGAATGTGCTCGATCTTTAGGTTCAATTGAGTAAATGAAACGGTGCACTCCTAAGGTTAACAATTCCTCCTCACATTAGCGTGTGAAATTGTCATATGTCCATTGTCATCGGTCCAAAGTCCACAATCATTACGGTTTTTCCGAATGGTCCTTGAGTACGATTCTACCTCACGAATAAAAGGAGTCATTCCGTTCACAAACGGTCAATTTTATTTAAAGGCTCCGGTTGTCAAGGCCGGCCGATTCAACTTTCCGGTTTAAGTTTCAATTAAATCGATGAATTTAACATTAGTACGATCTTGAGTACAAATTTTAATAAGATTCATCTTTTAGAACAAATCGCTCGGTAGGAAATCGGTTCCGTTGTCACGCTTTCACTCGCCAATTTTACCCTCCGGTTTTTCTATTAACGAGTTCATAACTTAATTACGAGGTGTCAATTCATAATTAGATTATGAATTCTTTCAAGTCAAACTTTATCAATAGAAAAAGATTCAATTAACTCAATTTTATTCAATTTTACTTAGACAACATTCCTTTACCGAAAAGATCGAAATAAAACGATTACATAACTTTGGCTAGTTATTAGATTTAGCCTACTAACATTATACGAAAATAGAAACAAACAAAACAAACATAAATACTTTAGAAATTTTACCCGATTACAACGATTGAATCAGAGGCTGTATTCTTCCGGATGCTACAACAACTTCAACAACATTGATCTTCTGATAATTTCTCGAGCATTATAACGATACTACTTTATTTATGGCATAAGGCCTATATATATACATACTACTACTACTAAAGAGAGGTGAAGAAAATATATTTGGTACCCCCTTTATGTGCCTGCAAGCTGCTCTATTTATAGGCATATTTTCCCAAGCCGGATCGATCCGAGAAAGGGCCGGATCGATCCGGGAATAAAAAATATTATCCCAGGATATTCTCTGCAGGGCCACATGCTGGTCTAATCATGATGTTTCCTCGGATCGATCCGAGGTAAATCCGGATCGATCCGGATAGATTTTTTCCAATCTTAATCCGAAACTTGATAAAATCATAACTTGAGCTCTGGATCTCCAAATGACATAATTCAAGATGCGTTGGAAAGCTCTTGAGGAGATCTATAACTTCCATGAAGACTTCTTTTTCAGAAAATGCCTTTTTGCTGGGCCATTTGTTCGTCGAAAATATAACTTGATACGACATCACGAACCATTGATCCACTTGAACTTTAAATCTCGTGGCACTTCCTTTATTCCTTCAAAAGATATGATTTTACTCCAAAAATGTCGCCACTCGGGTCTTGGTTTACCTAAGGTCTCAGAAATACCAAAATACCCACGTGAATCGACTTACGACACTCCGGTTATTAACCCGGTACAAAATTTATAACTTTTTATCATTTTTACTAGATTTTTATAATATTTAGATTTATTCATAGCTATTAATATTTTATAAGATTATACGTTATAATTACTTATATTTTATATAAAAATAGTCGATAATGTATATTAAACATCGTAATTTTATCATATAAATGTTATACATCAACTACTCCCCCACTTAGCTCTTTGATCGTCCCTCGAGCAAAATAAGCGTAATATATAAAAATTACGATAAAAATAATATAAGTGGTAGATAAAAATTTTAAATTAGTAAAATATCATTTCAATATTATAAACATATTAATTATATCTTTCTTAGAAATTAATAAGATAAAAAGTGTAGATAACTTTGATAAATTATTTATCAACTATTATTCAAATGAAATTTCACAAAATCTACTCAATAAATATAATTAAAATTCTAGAATTATTTTCCTATCTCAACTTATATGAAATATTTGGAATCAAAGACTAAGTCAAGTAATTGACAAACTGGCTTATACTCTTTAGGATGGGACATTGGTTAATCGAAAAGATAGAAAAGGAAATCAAAAAGAGAAAGAGGCAAGTCGTACGTACTTTACACCTTCACGTTTGATCAAAAACAATCTCGATTAATAACATCCTCTTATTCCAACTATTTTTCAAATTTTCTCTCTTCTTTTTTCAATATTAAGAACTAAAAGCGTGAGTGTGTGTAGAAAATCAAATTTACAAGCATTGCTTCATCAAGATTGATCGGAGTAATACTCTTTCGATCTAAAATTACGAGTCCGGTTTCCTTAAACTCGTAATCATTCTTGAGATCTTATGATTCGAATTTTTATCGGGAGCTTTATACCTCATAGTGATATAGGACGTTTCTAGATAACACCCTACCGCACTCAAATCATTGGAAGCTACTACCGATATCTCGATCAAAGATAAGGAAGATACCCGTATTCGATTCTCTTCAAATATGGTGCTTCGTTCTTATATATATCTTTTTTTTTTTTTTTTTTTTTTTTTCACCTCAAGATACACCATCCTTAGCTTCATGCTATCATCTCCTTTCATAAGTACGCATAAACTTGTGGGATTTTTTTGGAAATGTAGACCAAAATAAGCCAAGGTCGGTTATGATAAAAATGGCTATTTCGAGTGAGGTCTTGATCACTCTAATCAAGGTTGAGGTAATTTTGTGGTGTCAAAAATCTCATCATTCCTAATCCGATTCCATATTCATATTTCGTTTACAAAGAAAATTATTCTAAAAATTCATTATAAATATAAGTATATTTGCTAAAATTTCATATGAAACTTACTTGATAATATTTATGTATAGTTACATATACTTAAAATCTTATAAAGATCTAAAATTGACATATATAATATACTTATAATATATCTAATTTACTTTACTTAATTAAAATCTATTCTTACCAATTTATATTGTTTTTATTCATACTAATTATATATTATCTAATTATTTTGTTCCAAGAAAATTAAACTAAGTATTGAGCAATTAAGTATAAATTTATATAAAAAAATTTAATTTTTATTTACTAACTTACTTCCACTCCCACTTACGAAAATGACATCGTCCCGATGTTCAATGAGTAAATAAAAGTAGTTTGCAAATAAAATTAAAATTTTATATGATTTTGATTATTATTTATTATTTTTAGCAACCATATATTATTTTGATTAAAGAAAATGACATATATATTAAACACTATTACAAACTATAAATAAAAGTAACAAACAACAAAAAACGATTAAACAACTAATTTAAACAACTATCAACTTAACAACATAACTTCTAACTGATTATCAAACCGTAGATGAACATCCGGGAGTATCCACCGGAAGTAATCCTAACTGAGAATCACGAGATGGAAAAATCTCGTCAGTAGCAAACTCAGGCACGTGATTCAGTTGGATACAAAGGTGAGAGATAACCCAGGCAAATGGTAGCGGTCTTCCCCTATTACGCTTTCTCTACCGCAAAATTAATTGCGCCTTAAAAATCAAAACTCCCCAATCAATGTATGCTCCGACGCTTAATGCATACAACAAAGCAGATTTCATCATCCGTAACCCCATAAAAATCTCTAGTTGGATAGATCCGAGAATTAATGAAGCGCTTCCACGCCTTAAATGAGGGGTAAGGCCAGAGTTGAGGAATCATAGTTATGATCAAACAACGGAAATACGAATCGAAAGGCTTCTGCAGTCATTTATTTACAACATTATACGCATCCCCAAGTTCCCAAAGAAACTCGAAGTGTGGGTTTTGATCAAAAGTACATGGTGGGATTTGATAGATTTGATTTATGATGACTGGTGAAAATGAAATAACGATTCCCCTAACTGTAATAAGTTGAGACGAGGCTACATCGTTATCCGAGTGAGAGACGCAAAGAAATCTCTAACAATCGAAATGTTTATTCGACCTCCTGGAGTCCTTATCAACTTTTTCCACCCGCAACCTCGGATTAGATTCCGTCCCCACCGATCAATTTTTTCATGTTTAAGCCTTTCTCCATCGTATCATAGGAGAACGGACGAAATTTAGATGTCTCGGGGCGTTATTATGAAAGCAAGAGGCATGCCCTTCGGGAACCACACCATCAGCGATGTGGTTCATAACTATTAACCGAGGAGAGGATCGGTTAGACATTTACGATACGAGACTAAAAATAGAAGGAAGGAAGAATGAGCAAAGTTTATGGTCATTGCTCTTTCCTTTTATAGAAATATATCTATCAAGCAAAAGTAGAAAAGATCTCTTTTCTGCGCGTTTTTGTACTTGCCGGATCGATCCGAGAAAGGGCCGGATCGATCCGGCCTCTGAACTAGTAATGCTGTCAGGTCGGTATACTCACATCGGATCGATCCGGTGAAAATCCGGATCGATCCGGAACATTACTGTTCACGGACAGAGTTGATTTTGCTTGAAAAATGCCTAGTTTTTTCTAGGGGACAAGTTTTCTTCCTATTTTTTTTTTTTGTTCATTTTCATTTTATTATAACGATAAATTTTACTACACAATACGTAATACCATAACATGCAATGAAAACATGAAAATCGAAATAAAATAAAATCCTACCAAAATCAAAATAACCTAAAATTTTACGATAACGAAATTGTACGAAAAATAAAATGTTTCAATGTCAAAAATCGTAGAATGTTTAAAAATCACTCCTCTTCATCACTCAGCTCGACGTGGCTTGAGCTTGGCATAGCTTGAGAACGGGTCGATTCTTGGGATGGATCTTGAAAAAAAGTTGACATCCGCACCGAACTATCTAGTCCCATCGAGCTCATCTCTCTCGTGATATCAGAAAAAGTGCTTCCCCATCTCGTCGTGGTATGGCCAAATGATCCAGATCCAGTCCATTCTGATGTTGCAGCTGCCGTAGTACCTGTCGAAAAATCCCCTACACCACTAGTTTGAAATCCAAAAGAATGCGGCATTTGTTGGAAATCTGAGGGTGGTGGCATCGGTGGAATGAAATCGGGCAAGGTATAAGGCTGAGTCTGGCAATGCGGAATATCCATCTCGGCATAGGCAGGGTTCTGTAGTATATTCATTTGATATATACCTCGCATGCCTTGACGTAAATCTTCAGACCATAATTTATTCCTTTCCGCAAAAACAGCCATATTGGCATTAGCACGATGAACATCATAGGCCAAGGATTGGAACATATCGTAAGTGATGGTATTCGGAAGTTGAGTTTGAGTTTGACTGGATGAAGGAGGGACAGCAGTGGATGGAGTAGGCTGAGGTCGTTGACGGTTAGGGTCCAAAAAGTTTATTCTTCCTGCCGGCCTAAGTGGTAAACTAGGACCTATAAGTGTGTCATCCACCATCATCAAATTATCATTTGGGAGCTCAGGGACTCCTATCTGGCGACACAGGGAAGAAATAAAACACGGAAAAGGCATGTGACTGCCGGGTCTAGCATTCAGGGCAAATTCCTTGGCCCTTCTACACATTACTCTGCCTACATCCACGGGTATATCATTGACCATAGCCCAAGCAATACACAAATCCTCTTTACCAAAAGATGTAAAATGTCGAGTAGGGTAAAGAGTGTGACTAATAAAACGTTTAATGGCTCTCATATCCCGTATACATTTTCCATAGGAAAACTGTTTTCATGCCGACGGCAGCGGTGGGATCTAACTCATTCTGGGCTAGTGAAACAATATAATCAAAGTCTGTGCAGCTCATCCAAATTCCAAACTCGTATAATAGTCCTCATTCTCTCGGTATATCGTGATACCATAAATAGCATTTATAATGTGAGGAGTAAACGGCATCGTCTAGTTCTTAGGTTGATGAGGTTAACTCACCATCTTCCGTAGCATTATGAGTTGCTACCGGAGAATAAAATTCACTACTAAGGTGGTGTTAATTTCTCCCGACCTTAAACTCAAGCTAATTCCAACCAATGTCGCCTTTCAAAATCTCTTTACCTCCTTTCCCAAATCCTTAAAATCCAAACCCTCTCGATCGCAACTAAACACTTTCCAAATTTATTTTTCAATGCTTTCTTAGTCATAAAGAGATGCGTTCTATCAAAACTAATACCAATTCTTCTTCATTAAAGGCCTAGTTTCGATGACTGGAATTTGGGTTGGGATATTAGGTTTACGTTTTTTACTAGCTTTCGATGATTCGGCCATTCTACGATAATGACAAAATAACAAAACAACACAAAACAACACAAAACAACACAAATGAGTTACACAAAATTTTGGAATTAAATAAAGACTTGCTTAAAAAACGAAATTAAGAAAATAAGTGACTACAATGTTACCTTACAAAGCTTAAAAAAGTTGAAATTTGGCCGGAAAAGATGGAAATTTCGCCGGAATAAAAGTTGAAGCTACCCTTGAAAAATTCTTCAATTTAAATGCAACTTTGAAGAGAGGAATGGAAAATGAGAAAAGTATAAGAGGTGGGGTAGTTTAATGGTGATGTTGTGTGATGATTTGAAGAAAAAAATTCGAATTGAGGGGAAAAGGGGAGGGGCGGCTGTTTTTAGAAAAATGGAAGAAGAAAGAAGAAAGGAAGATCCCGTTCTTTTTTAGGTTTTTTAGCTTCCGGATCGATCCGGGGTTAGGTCGGATCGATCCGACCACTTTTTTTTTTTTTTTAAACTAAAAAAAAATATTTTTGGTATGATAATCCTCAATTATATCATATAAATCATATATATGATAAAAATAAGTTTTATCATAAAATTTTTTGAAGTCTTAAAATTAAAATAAACAAAACTTAATCTAATTCTACTCCCACCATTCTTAAATCTTCAAGATTTCTATAATAACGGTCCATTAACCTAATCTTAAGAAATGAGGCGTTCGAATTTTCTCTTTGATTTCCATCGATTTTCGGATAACCACCTAATCGTTCCTTCTTAACAACATTCAAACACTCATCCTGGGATTTGGTTGTGCTTTCCCTACATTTCCCTTCATGCTCACTTTTTCCACAGCTTCTACACCTTCTTAAAAACTTTGCCCTTCTCTTTATCGAACTTCTCGATTTTCCATTTCATACTTCTCTCAATCTGATCTCTCTCAACAATTGCTTGTTTTTCTCAAAACCGAAGCTTCTATTTTAAACGCGACATCTTTATCCAAGCCTAATTTTAAAAGCAATATAAAAATTCCTATTCTATCTAAAAAGGCATCCAGTTCTTTTTTACGTCTATCCGGTAAAAGACGAAACTAATTAAACATAAATAAAAACACGAGAAAAGTAGAGTAAAGATAGATAGCACCTGGTATTCGGTGAATTTAGTTCCTCCACTTTTCGCTTTCTTGATTTCTCTGCTTTTACTTTGTCGGAGGATCGATTAGTAGCATTATTTCTTCTTTTAGTGCGGTTCCTTCTCCTTCCACAAATAACTTTACTCTATGGCCATTGGCTATAAAAGTTGTATTTCCATCGCTTAGTTCAACGACTCCAGGATTGTAAACTCGTTACTTTAAATGGACTCATCCCATCTTGATTTAAGCTTTCTGGAAATAACTTTAAACGTGAATTGTACAAGAGTACTCGATCACCTACATGGAACTCACGACTATAGATTCTTTTATCGTGAAAAGATTTCGTATGCTCTTGTGATTCGAGCGTTTTCATAAGAATCGAGACGGAATTCTTCTAGTTCTCATCAATTGAAGCAATCTATGATCACCGATGACCTTAGGATCGAAATTCAAAATTTAATAGCCCATAAGGCTCGGTGTTCTAACTCAATCCTGAGATGACAGGACTTACCAAAAACTAACTTATAGGAGAACAACCAATTGGTGTTTTAAAAGTCGCTCTTATACGCCCATAATGCATCGTCTCAGTTTAATCGCCAGGTTTGTTCGATTTGAATCCACCGCCTTTTCTACAATTCTTTTGATTTCTCTATTAGACACCTCTACCTGACCACTGGTTTGTGGATGATAGGGCATTCCTAACTTATGTGTCACACCATATTTTTCAATTATCTTGGTAAATGGTCTATTACAAAAGTGTGAACCTCTATCACTAATGATAGCCCTTGGAATGCCATATCTAGTGAATATGTTCTTTTTAAGGAATCGTATGACAACTTTGGTATCATTAGTGGGAAGAGCTTCAACTTCCTACCCATTTCGAAACATAATCTACCATTACTAGAATAAATCTTTTTCCAAAAGATATAGGGAATGGTCCCATGAAATCTATACCCCAAACATCAAATAACTCACATTCTAAAATAGGTTGCATAGGCATTTCATGTTTTTTAGATACATTTCCCCATTTTTGACAAGATTCACAAGATTTGACATACTTATAAGCATCTCTATATAGCGTAGGCCAATAAAAACCACATTGTAAAACTTTAAAAGCAGTTTTCCAACCTCCATGATGACCTCCTGCCTCACGATCATGACAAAATGATAAAATACTTAAAATTTCATTATCGGGCACACACTTTCTGATTATCCCATCCGAACATTTACGGAAAAGGTCTGGTTCCTCCCAGTAATAGAATTTTAAGTCATAAAAGAATTTCTTCTTCTGCTGCCAAGTCCAATGAGACGGAATATAATCACAGGTTAAGTAATTAATGATATCTCCAAACCAGGTGACATTTCCTTAGAAGGAATTCTATTCTTTAATAAGCGCATGGTCGAAGGAGTATCTATTCTAAAAGTTGTTCATCAGAAATGAATCTTTAATTTCTATTCCCTTTTCAACATCATTTTCCATTCTACTTAGATGATCTGCTACTACATTCTCACTTCCCTTTTTATCTTTAATTTCAATATCAAATTCTTGAAGTAAGAGAATCCATCTAAGAAGACGTGGTTTCAGCATCCTTCTTACTTAGTAAATACTTCAACGCCGAATGGTCTCAGATAAATTATTACCTTAGAACCAACAATATATGATCTAAACTTATCTAAGGCAAAAATTACACCAACAGCTTCTTTTCTCAGTAGTTGTATAGTTCAATTGAGTTTGCATTTAACGTATGAGATGCATAGTAAATAGCTTTGAGAATTTTGTTATATCTTTGTCCTAAAACTGCTCCTACAATTTAAATCACTTGCATCACACATAATCTCAAATGGCAAATTCCAATCTGTGCTACTAGCACTCGTGCAGAGTCAATCTCGCTTTTAAGGTCCGAAAAGCTTCCTTACATTTACTATCGGGTTAAAAGGTACTTCCTTTTCAAGCAAATGACTTAGAGGCTTTGCTATCTTTGAAAAATCGGCAATAAATCTCCTATAAAATCCTGCATGTCCAAGAAATCCTTTTAGAGTTCTTAGATTAATCGGTGGTGGTAATTTTCAATTACTTCAACCTTAGCTTTATCAACTTCAATTCCTATTTCAGAGATTCTATGGCCTAGGACAATTCCTTCCGATACCATTAAATGACATTTTTCCCAATTTAAAACTAAATTGGTATCCTCACAAATATTGTAACACTCTTTCTAAGTGCGATAAACATTTACCAAAAGAATCTCCGTAAACACTAAAGTCGTCCATAAAAATTTCTAAGAATTTCTCAACCATATCGGAAAATATAGCCATCATGCATCTTTGAAACGTAGGGTGAGCATTACATAAACCAAACGGCATTCTTTTATACGCAAAAGTTCCATAAGGACAAGTGAAAGTAGTCTTTTCCTATCTCTCTAACAGCAATGAAAATCAGAAAATAACACGAATAACCATCTAAGAAACAAGAATATTTATGACCACTTAACCGCTCCAACATTTGAACTATGAATGGAAGTGGATGATGATCTTTCTTAGTATGATCATTCATTTCCTAAAATCAATGCACATTCGATAACTCGTAATTTCTCTTGTTGGAATCCATTCATTCCTATCATTCTCTTTCACCGTGAAACCTCCTTTCTTTGGTACAACTTGAGTTGGACTAACCCATTCACTATCTCGATATGGGAAAATTATTCCCATCTCTAATAGCTTAATGACCTCTTTCTTAACAATTAGTCAGAAATTCGGGTTGAGGCGGCGTTATGTTGAATACAAGGCTTAGCATCTTCCTTCGTAATTATCTTATGAACGCAAATCTCGTGGCTAATACCTCGAATATCAAAGAATCGTCCATCCAAAAGCTTTCTTATGCTTTTTCAACATTCTAAGTAATTGATCTTCTTGTTGCTCGATTAAAAAGTCGATGAAATAATAATCGTAATAGATTATCGCTTTCTAGAAAAGCATATTTCGATTTAAAGGTAATGGTTTCAATTCCAGATTCTTTGGCGGATCTTCTATTGACGATTTAAGAACCGGTCCTTCTAGTTCTAATTCCAAGTACTTATGCCATGGTGGTTTAAAGGTAAAACTTTCAGATCTAAAGAAAGAATTATCTCTTTCATTTCAATGTCTTCCTCATCTTCTTTATAGATAGACAGAGTTAAGCATTCTTCTAATCTGTCTTCAAAAGTTGGTAACGATTATCGTAGATGAATGAATATCTTCTATAAAAGAACATGATTCGATGATGCATGATTCATAGCTTTGAAAATATTGAAAGTAACTTCATCTTCATTGACTCTCAAAATTAATTCTTCTTTACGAACATCGATTAAAGTTCTTCCTCGTAGCTAGAAATGGACGACCTAGAATAAGAGGTGCTTGAATAACCGCTTTCCATTTCCATAACTACAAAGTCTCTTTGGAAAATAGAATTTGTCTACTTTAACCAATATGTCCTTTATAATTCCTTTAGGTACTTAATCGATCTATCTCGCCATTTGCAGAGTCATTTCATCGTAGTAAGCTTTCCTATGCCTAGCTTTTATAATCCTCATAAGACATTAGATTTATACTTGCTCCTAGATCACATAAGACCTTCTTAAACAGAAAATCCTCCAATTTCACACGGAATGGTAAAACTACCAGATCTTTCGGTTTAGGTGGTAACTTATGCCGCAGACTATGAACATTCTTCATTTAGGCATATATTCTCATATTCCTCTAATTTTTTCTTGTTTGTGAAATTTCTTTCGAAATTTTCCATAGGCGTATATTAATCGTAGCTTCGATAATGAGGATATTAACTTGAATATGACGAAAAGTGTCAAGGAAACGAGCATACTTCTTATCGCTTTTGCCTTTTGATTTGATCTTTAGGAGGGTAAGGTAAAGATTATAGATCTATGACCTTTGGCTCCTTTGTCAGTTTCTCTTTTCCTTTTTCCTTAAACCTTTGAGTATTATTCAGTCGCCATGTTTCAGGCTCTTGAATTCTTTCTTTTAAATTGTTCCCTGAATCAATCTCTACTTCAGATTCCTTCATTTCTTCCTGTTTTTCATCCTTGTTTTCATTATCTTCCATTCTAACATGTTCCTTAAATAAAGTCCTTAAATCTTTATCCATGGGATCTTTCAGAATCTTAGGGATTTTTACCCAATTTTCCCTTTCACTTTCAGGTTCCGAACTTTTATTTCTTTTCAAGAAATTTTCTATAATTTCTTCTTCCTCATCTGTAAATTCAAGTTCATCTTTAGTTTTATCATTCTTACCATCTAAGTCATCTTCTACTTCATTATTCCCAAAGTTTTCAACTCCATTACTTCCACTGAGCTTCCTACTTCTCGTAACTACAACATTTACCTCTCTTGGGTTCCTTTCAGTGTTACTTGGTAATCCTCCTGGGGGTCTGCTGTTATTACGTTCACCTTCCCTACTCAAATGATCTTCCATATTCCTTAATGAGGCTTCTATCGTTCTCATCCTGGTATCATGTCCACTCATAGATGTTTTCATTGAACTCATGTCCTTAGTGACTGTACCAATAGAAGTCACCATCGTTTCTATATTTTTAGCTTGAGTAGATACAACACCCATCATATTTTCCATTAGTTTTTCCTATTTTTCAACTCCTTCTGCAGGCTGAGTTGAACTTTGAGTTACCGGTATACTTTGAGTGGTATGTTGAGGATGGGATCTAGGTAATGATTGTAAATTCGATTAGACGTGTTTTCTTGATAAACTTGATTATTATTCATGTTCCTATATGGAATCGATACTGGCGGTTGTCCTTGCTTACTAGGGTTTTAGGACCATCGATAAGTAGGGTGACCTCTTCTAATAGCATTAAACGAGTTTGAGTAAGCATTGTTTAAATTCCTATCTTTGCTTTGAAGAAAACTCACCTCCTCTCTCGAGTATCCTGTTGGTTCTTCAATCCTCGATGGCATATTATCCCGATTCGAGTATTCATTTGGTGTACTATTTTCTCGAACTTTGGTTCTTATTCTCATTGTAAACCATCAAATTTCCTACTCAAATTTTCTAAATGTGCTAGAACTTCCGTATTAGACGTACATTCTCCCTTGCCAAAGCTACTTTTCCGGTGCTAGAACCGGTTTCCCACATTCTGTTATTTTTGGAAATCTTTTCTATAGCATCGTAAAGCTGCTTGAGCTTCACTCATCATTAACGAACCACCACATGCATGATCTACATCAAAGACGTGAATCTTTTCTTAATTTACTGACGTAAGAGTTGAATTTGCATATCTAAGGAATAACCATGGTCGGGACAAGCTCTTAACAATTTTTAAATCTTTCCTGGCATTCCCGAGCGCTTTCTTCATATCCTTGTCTAAAATTAGCAACCTCGACTTTTAATTCCAAATTCCGTCCAGAGTGAAGTATTGTTTGAAATTCGGTTTGAATCTCCTCCCAACTAGTAAGTGAATGATGTGGAAGTGACATAAACCAATCTCGGCTCGTCCTTTTAGAAAAAAAAGGAAACATAGTCATCCTTGTTAATTCCTTTGCAGCACCTTGACTTTTGGTCGTATTGCATAGTTCTTCAAAAGATAGAGATGATGATGCGGATCTTCATCATCTTCTCCTAGGAATTGGGCTCTTTGCGTCAATTAAACCAAAAGATGAGATTTAATCTCAAATTATTCGCTCCCTTCATTAGGTAAAAGTATGGGATTATTAGTCCTGATTTCTTCTTATGGTTTGGTCACGAGATAGGCCTTGGGTTTCTTGGGTTGTTACGATTATTCCGGTTCGATTTTGATTATTTATATTATTATTATTATTATTATTTTGATTATTAAGGTTAATGAGGTTTTGTCCATGCCCTAGAGCATGTTCCACTACTTGTTCGGTGTTTCATCAACGATTTCAAATGATTCTCGTATTTGCTTGAAGATGATTCGTCAGATTTCCACGACTAGTATGACCACGTTTTCTCTCTACTCTTAAGCGCGCCTTTCGTAAGTGTTTATGTCAGCTTATAAGGAGTGAGTGGGGCCTTACCACTTCCTCGGTCATCAACTAACTAAAATAGAAAATAACACGAAATTGATAGTAGTAAAATGGTGACTTACCTATAAGGTAAGTACCGAATTTAAAATAAAAATAGAAATGAGATAAGAAAAGTGTTGACTTATTCTCTAGAATTTTTAGCTAATACAAGTAGTAACCATAGACACAAAAAGAAGTTAGCGTCGTTCCCGGCAACGGCGCCAGTAAAGTGACGTGGCCTTTTCTAGTGCTAATACTACCCCTTAACCGACGAAGGTATCGGGTCAAATCAGAAGTGCTAGTATGGTGAGTCGAGTATCGTATCCTCGTGGAACTTTGTAATTCTTCTAAGTGTGGTTAAACACCAAAGAGTCATTATTAACTCGATCTAAACCGCAATTTTATAACACGTATCACTACTATTCTAGTCAACATAAAATAAATACGTAATTTAAAAGTTATTCTAATATAATATATATAGATATATAAATATATATAGATGTGCATAAGTTGCAAAGTATATATACAGATATAAATATATAGATGCCAAATATATTATTAGAGAACTAGCCAAAGTTTATATAATTGATTTATACGATCTTTTCAAAGGAATGGAATGTGCTCGATCTTTAGGTTCAATTGAGTAAATGAAACGGTGCACTCCTAAGGTTAACAATTCCTCCTCACATTAGCGTGTGAAATTGTCATATGTCCATTGTCATCACCCAAAGTCCACAATCTGCTACGGTTTTTCCGAATGTGTCCCGAGTACGATTCTACCTCTCGAATAAAGGGAGTCATTCCGTCATCAAACGGTCAATTTTATTTAAAGGCTCCGGTTGTCAAGGCCGCCAATTCAACTTTCCGGTTTAAGTTTCAATTAAACGATGAATTTAACATTAGTAATGATCTTGAGTACAAATTTTAATAAGATTCATCTTTTAGAACAAATCGCTTCCCGGTAGGAAATTGGGTTCCGTTGTCACGCTTTCACTCGCCAATTTTACCCTCCGGTTTTTCTATTAACGAGTTCATAACTTAATTACGAGGTGTCAATTCATAATTAGATTATGAATTCTTTCAAGTCAAACTTTATCAATAGAAAAAGATTCAATTAACTCAATTTTATTCAATTTTACTTAGACAACATTCCTTTACCGAAAGATCGAAATAAAACGATTACATAACTTTGGTTAGTTATTAGATTTAGCCTACTAACATTATACTAAAATAGAAACAGACAAAACAAACATAAATACTTTAGAAATTTTACCCGATTACAACGATTGAATCGTGTTTGTATTCTTCCGGATGCTACAACAACTTCAACAACATTGATCTTCTTCGATAATTTCTAGAGCATTATAACGATACTACTTTATTTATGGCATAAGGCCTATATATATACATACTACTACTACTAAAGAGAGGTGAAGAAAATATATTTGGTACCTCCTTTATGTGCACGCAAGTTTACTTCTATTTATAGGCATATTTTCCTGCCGGATCGATCCGAGAAAGGGCCGGATCGATCCGGGAATAAAAATATTATCCCAGATATTCTCTGCCAGGGCCACATGCTGGTCTAATCATGATGTTTCTCGGATCGATCCGAGGTAAATCCGATCGATCCGGATAGATTTTTCCAATCTTAATCCGAAACTTGATAAAATCATAACTTGAGCTCTGGATCTCCAAATGACATAATTCAAGATCGTTGGAAAGCTCTTGAGGAGATCTATAACTTCCATGAAGACTTCTTTTTCAGAAAATGCCTTTTTGCTGGGCCATTTGTTCGTCGAAAATATAACTTGATACGCGTCACGAACCATTGATCCACTTGAACTTTAAATCTCGTGGCACTTCCTTTATTCCTTCAAAAGATATGATTTTACTCCAAAAATGTCGCCACTGGGGTCTTGGTTTACCTAAGGTCTGCAGAAATACCAAAATACCCACGTGAATCGACACGACACTCCGGTTATTAACCCGGTACAAAATTTATAACATTTTATCATTTTTACTAGATTTTTATAATATTTAGATTTATTCATAGCTATTAATATTTTATAAGATTATCTCGTTATAATTACTTATATTTTATATAAAAATAGTCGATAATGTATATAAAACATCGTAATTTTTATCATATAAATGTTATACATCACTATTCATCCTAATCTAGTCCTAGCCGATAGGTTTGGTGTATGGTTATAGTACGTCAATGCGAGAGATCGGTTAACGTGATAATAGTGAATTGCACCTCGAACGTGTTGAGAATTCATTAGTGAAACTTGTTTCCAAGTAGTTACGAAAGTTCATATCTAGCTCATTGAAACATCACCCAGTCACCTCATTCTATATCATTTTACTTTGTTCGGATCATCACATCTCTAGCTATTTGCATACTTAGTTCGTTTTCATCACTTAGTTTAAGTTGCATTTGTAGTAAATTAAAAACTTCTCGAGTAATGGATATGCCTAGACTAAATGTTTGGACCGCTTTGGTACTCGACTAGATTTCTCCCTATACGACCTTGCTCACCTATCTAGATTACAATTGACCTCAGACTTTCTGCCGTTAGATTGAAAGCCTAGTAGAGGCCGATCATGCTTTAGATTACAAGCACATTGAACTGGATTATCATTATGTAAGAGAACATGTGGCTCAAAGCTTCGGTCACTAAACATATACCGCTATATTGCAACTAGTCGACATTTTCACTAAACCGCTGCCCAAACTAAATATCAATCAGCTCGTCACCAAAACTCGGACTGGTCAAAGGCCCCAGACTCGTTTGAGGAGGGTATTAGACAATATAGTTCATCATTATCCAAAACTGATAATATAATTCAAGTAAATGAAGACCGGTCAAATGCAGAGAAGCAAAATCAGATAAATACGCCATTTATTTGAATTACAACAGCAAGGAATTCAAAAGTAATTCAAATATTACCATGTGACGAAGGAGAGAAAAGGTTGGAAGAGAATAAGGAGGCAGATCACAGGCAAACTCTGCAAAGGTCGGTATTTGTGCAGTGATAAGAATTCCCAGGGCTCACCAAAGGAAATTTATCCCGGGAGTCCTCAACGCATCGTCTCTTGGATGTGCGCTGTGTGCGCAAGATAAAAACTAATTTGTCTTCCTACGCATATGCGCGCATATCTAACGAGCGGTAATATCTTGAGAGAGTGCGGGATAAATTTCCCTCACCAAGTTATCTCATCATTATAATCCAATTCAAACCGTGTCTTTGTCCATTTATTCAAAATAACAGATAGATAGAAAACATTAATTTGAAATTTTTTGAACAACAGATAGATAGCAGAATATAGCTATAAAATGTAAGGCTTTACGGCCAAAGAAGAACAAATTGAATAATAAAGAATTTTTCCAGTTTATACGTATTCTTGTTTACACTTTTCTTCAATATATATATATAGAGAGATATGCAATATCACACTACTAAATTACACTAAAATAATCATACTAATTACTTGGCAAAATCATATGGAACCATGTGGATTAAATTTAAACATTAGGATCCACAATTGTTTTGCCAAGTAAGTAGTGTGTTAATTTTATTGTGATTTAGTACTGTGATATTGCACTACTCATATATATATATATATATATCTGTGTGTGTGTGTGTGTGTCAAGGTAACTTGATCTTTACGTCTGAATCTGGAAAGTTCAGCTGAGGTGATGGTTAACTGAGCTGAAATGTTCAAGTCTGTGGTGTTCAGCTGAGATCTATGTTCACCCGAGTGGTATCAACTGAAGTCTGTTGAACTTGTCTGAGTTAGCTTTTGAATTTGAGTCTAGTTACATATGATGGTTTCAGCTGAGCTCTGAGGAATCACAGCTGAGGGTATTTCTGGGAAATACGCATGGGACATTATGGAAACCAAGTAAAATCACTGTATTCTTCTTGTTTTTGTTTCTTGTGTGTTTCTTTACGTTAATTAATATGTTATTATGAATCTTCACATGCAATCCGTTACAACAAACTTGTATCAGAGCGTAAGTTCCTGGGAATCTCCGCAGTTTGAGTAGAGTTGATCGTCACCATTGTCTTTACCATCGTTATGTTCTAGGATCAAGGTCTGCATTCTCCAAAGAATAGAAGATGTATGCAATCAACGTGAAAATCGACAAGTTTATAGGGAGAAATAGATTCAGTTTATAGAAAATCAAGATGCGGGCCTTGTTAAAGCAACAAGGACTTTGGGCTTCATTAACCAAGACGATAGACGCCATTTGAATGAGAAGGCGATTCGGAGTAAAAGGCACGTTCAACCATCATGTTGTTGTTAGAAATCTACGCTGAACGCAACGGAATTCAAAATTTGATTTCCTTTTACCCAAGATCGACTTCGTTTAAGCAATAAACAAATAAGCTAGTAGACGATGGTTACCTTGGTTGATCTATAAGATCGACGCTTTGACCGTCCAAGGAGAGTAGTTCTGCATAGAGCCGCCCAAGTGTTCGGCCTCTACCGCTAGTCCACACGAACAGCCGCCGAATCCCATCATGGATTGCTATTGGAAAACTCCGGTTGCTAGACCGGCCTTTTCCCTCTCTCCAACTCTCTATAGGATGCTCTCTATTTTTACACAAGAACTATTAGTTCTTGGAATTGTGATGTACAAAAGAGCTTGACACCCACCTCTTATTTATAGTGAGAGGGCGCCCGTCTAGGTGGAGGAGAAGAAAACATTTTCCCAATAAAATAAGGAAAATATAATTGATTGATTTATCTCATTTATTATAATATCTTATATTAAATAAATCTAGGATATTGTCAATATCTTATATTGAATATTTCAAGATATTGTCAATATCTAATATTGACTATCTTTATCTTATTACTATAAATCAATTTACTGGCATGTGTATATATCACATACATATTATTACACATATAAATCCATTATATAATATTAACTACAAATTGTAGTCTACATATGTGCACATGCAAATGCATGTCACGCATGTCCATATATATCTATATAAATATTAATATCTTATATTAATATTATGGTAATCTTATTAATTAAATTGCACAATCCAAGTTGTATCTTATACACAATAATATATACATCCCTTTAGCCATTAATTGACTTCCGGAATATTCTTTAATTAATATAATTAATATCTTGTATTTTATTTATTCATAATAAATAAACACCACAATATTAATTTATCATTATAACCTTTATAGTACGAGATAAATTCTTTCCTTATTTGGTCATCAACTATAACCACATTTTAATCCGACTAGATGTTCATATGTGTGTGACACTGTGACCCAATATGCTTCCGAATATGTTGGCCGCAGACACAAAGTACAAATTACGAAAATGCCCTTCATGCCTAACGATCACGGGATAGCGTCTAGCAACACACCGTGACCCCCAATCATCGGAAGAGTCAAATGCAATGACTACTACCTTTCATGTGAAACAGTTACCGTGTAACTTACAATCCTACCGCGGTAATAATATCCATACGATCGTATCTCGAGTGTCGATACATTAACGATCGTATCTTATAATATGGATATCATGCTCTCTCAAGTAACTCATTTACTCCCACTTTGCAAAGATTCACGAGAGTAATACATTCCTTATAAAGAAGTCCATTTCGGATATTCGATCCCAATCATAGGATACGTGATTCCCGGACGACCAATCATGTATACTCCGTGATGCTTCAATATCACACCTAATCACTACCGCATGATCGCCCGTGGTTGGGGAAACCTCAATAGTGTCAAAGCATGACAATCCACACCGTGATCCATGAAGACTCGGTCCAAAGGATAATTACACAACCGCCACATAGTGCGACACTTAATGTAAGTGGGTCGGGTCTAACGTCGCATTCTCTAATACACGTCCACGCATACCCAAGTGTCTCTACACTTCGATGAGACGAGATCCATCCACGCTCTTAAAGACATAAGACAACTATCACGTGCTATAGCCGTTTGTACTATCAATATCCCGTTTAATAGTACATCGGCCTAGAGACATTTAAGTATCAAACTTGTTAAGGTGATTAGAGATCTCATCAACCATAATCGCCTATCATGGTTTCTACCACGAGTTTAATACTAAGGACATTATCATATAACAATTCGTAATTGGTTCTCTAAATAAACATATATATGACAACGGAAAAAGCCATTTAATATATGTACAAACATAAAGAAATAGTAGAAATGATCCGACCCGGTCGGATCTCAGTCCAACCCGATTGGGTTTAGGATACTATTCCAACAATCTCCCACTTGGCCTAAAACCAATCACTCGCACACACAAGACCAAGTTGAAACACAAGAATCTCTATGCAATACTCGCAACTAGCCTAGTCATGAACGGATCGCTATCCGTGGGGACTCGAGACTTATCATCATATCACGCTCCTTATGATCAAGTCAAAGGCGCCTCAACACCCACATGAATCTCCTCGACGAGACCCTGGTCCTTGCTTCAAGTAATTAATCCACTTACTATATCACCATATAGAAAGGTGGAAGAACCGTACAAGGTTCGAGAATGAACCTTCTAGATCCATGTCTTGCTCCCGCCGCGCCTCTAAGGCACTCACGTGTTTTGGCTAAGTTGTAGGATATCAAGGTGACCCATAGCTAAGAACATTTCCGACTCACTTTATCACTTAATCAAAGTGACTTCAAACCCGCAGACGGTAGCTCCCACTCGCCCGTAAGACTCGGGATATACGTCTCAGATAACTATATTTATTAAGCCTCCAAGTTTCGTTAAACTATGAAACCATCCTTAACTTGTTTAAGGATATTCTCAACATTCACTGATTTACTTTCATACTTGATCATGACTCTTCATGAAGTATGAACATCCGACATAACTCTTATGATGGTTCCTATCGCAGAGCAAATGAAACCTTTCATAATCATCATCTTTCACCATATCTT